>JAVGVS010000264.1:22062-631880 GCA_032718565.1 Distichodus sexfasciatus
GAAACCGAAACCAAACAGAGCCATGGCTGAAGCTGCTCCGCTCAAATCACCGTCTGGCCTAAAGGCCGATGTTTGGCAACACTTCGGTTTTAAAACAAGTTATTTTATAACCAAGCAAAACTAGTATTGACGCAAAGAAATCTCGAAATAAATCGATATCGAATCGAGAATTGAATCGGATCATGACCTCGTGAATCGGAATCGAATCGATTCAGGAAATCAGCAACGATCCCCAGCCCTAGTAAATAGATTATTAATTATGAATTAATTTAAAAAGGTACCTGTGTTAAGTGGGTCAGGTACAGCTGGTTTAATGTTCAGTTTCTATGGAAATAACTATTTTTCCTGTTCACTTGTCATTCGCTCAGTCCATCACAGGGCATGATTTCTTATTTCCTCTGTGTGTGTGTGTGTGTGTGTGTGTGCGTGCGCCTGCAGGACATTTCTCCATTTCGACAGGGATGATTACTGCTCACCAGCTGTATAATTACATGACGGATCACGCCGGGACGTACGGCATGAAGCCGCTGCGCATGGCCAAGACCCCGGTGAGCAGCGACAGCAAGAAAGGGGCGCAGAGCGCAGAACAGCTCGAGTACGCCCTGGTGGCGCTGTGGAACAGGTGAGGGAGACGACCGCCTCCGGATACGAGCGTCTGCTAAATGCAAGCGAGAAATGAGGGAAGATCAGTACAACGCCGTATTTACGAAACATCCCTGTAAAGGTTTTTGATGCGTACAGTAACTTGAATCGTTTTTACAGTACTGTGCTGGGTCGTCTACTGCTAATATGCTACTTAAAATGTGCTTGAATAAAGAAACTCAAGAAACAGGATTTATTAAAATATTGATTTTTTTGGAACGCAGTTTACATTCCAACTATATGTTTAGCTCTCAGCGACTTTCGGCTCATTTTCCTGTCATTGAGCACAGTGCAGCCATTTAGGATATGTCCACGCGCACGGGTATTTCTGAAAACGGAGATTTTCCGTGTTGGTCCACACGAGCACGTTCTCAAAAATATCTCCGTCCACACGCAGTCGCAAAAAACGCTGTCAAAAGCACGCCTTGCACTGTAGACGAAAAGCTAACGTAAACACGACGCGTACTGTGACGTCGTATGAGTCTCGCGCGCGGTGTGACGAGAAGTGCTCCGTTTTTCAAAATCTTCGTTTTTCTTGTCCACACCTAAACGCAGAAACGGAGTTCTCAAAAATCGCCACTTTGGCCGGAGTTTTCCAAAACCCGCGTTTTCACTGACCCAAAACGCCGCTTACGTGTGGACGAAAGGCCAAAACGCATAGAAGCACCTCCGTTTTCAGAAACACCCGTGTACGTGTGGACAAGGCCTTAAAACAAATCAAAACTACTGTTCGTGGTGGTGTGATGAAAATTACAAACAGCTGATGAGAACCGTGCTGGCAGTCAAACGACGGAGGATGAACAGTGTAAAAGGGAGAGAGTGTGACACACACAAGACTTTATGTGTATAGTATATAGGTAATGGCTGGAAAACAGGTTTGATGTAGATTGACAAGCTTTCTTTAAAAAAAGTGCCGTACCGTGTTATGAAAGTACAGTAAAATGCTGTAGATTTACAGCAGTTGGTGTGTAAATGAGGCAGATTGACTTACTGGAGCCAGTTAGACAGTAAAACCTGCTTCTCGTTTATATCAGCTAAGCAGCTTGTGTATCTTGACAGATGAACTGATGATTGTACGTGTATATTTTGTTGCTGGTTTAACAAATTTTTTACTCTGCTTTCTGTCTCTGGCTTCAGTTCGGGCTCGTATAAGGACCTGGAGGGACTGCGCCACCACGACGACTTTGACGTGTCTCTGCTGGTGTGTCACGATGCTGCTCCGTTTGAGGAACAGTCGGAGGGGGAGAGACACCTGCTCGGGTACAACACACGGCGAGAGAGGAATGCACCACACACAGAGAGAGAGAAAACAGGAGAAAAAGCAAGGAAAGAGCATGAGAGCGGCAGAGCAGGGGGGAAAGAAAAGAAAAGGGAGGAGGAAGATGGACGGCAAAACCCGGAGAGTGGGATGGAGAGAGAGATGAAAGAAGAAGAGGTTGATGGAGTATGTGATGTGTGAGAAGGACGGAAAGGGAGCGAGAAGGAACGAGGGAGAAAGCGAATGAGTGTGTGTGGGAATGAGAGAGAGAAGGAGGGGTGCAAGATGGATCGAAAAAGAGGAGAGACTGGGGTGAGGATGAGGATGAGGGGGGAGAGCAGGAGGGAGATCAGGAGGAGTGCGAGAGAAGTGAGGAGAACGGTAGAGGGCACGAATGAGAGAGAGAGGGTGGGATGGAGGGAAAGGAGGCAGAAGGAGAATCAGATAGAGAGCAAGAGAACGAGAGAGTGGGATGGAGGAGGGAACGACAATGAGGGTGAAGATTCAGACAGCAGGGTAGAGAAGGAGAAGGAGGTGTAGAGTGAAAGGGAGAGAGAGGGTGAAACTGAAAATCTGGGATATGTTCTCTAAAGAAAGAACGCGTACCTCAGTGGTACCTTTACTCGATCCGGAACCGGCAACCTTCCGATTACCAACTGAAGACTGCCCCAGTTACACGCCAAAAGTATCGGGACACCTTCCTTCACACACACACACGGACTTTAATGAAGTCCCCCTCTTAGTCCATAGGCTTTAATATGGAGCTGGCCCACGCTTTGCAGCTATGACCACTCCAACTGGTCTGGAAATGCTGACCACAAGGTTTTAGGAGTGTGTTCATGGGAATTTCTGACCATTCTTTCAGAAGAGCATTTGTGAGGTCAGCCACTGATGTTGGACAGAAGGCCTGGCTCACAGTCTCTGCTGTAATTCATCACAAAGGTGTTTGTTTTATGGGGTTGAGGTCAGGGCTCTGTGTAGACCGGTCAAGTTTCTCCACACCGAACTCGCTCATCCATGTCTTTAAGGAGCCCGCTTTGTGCGCTGGTGTGCAGTCATGTTGGAACAGGAAGGGGTCGTCCCCAAACTCTTCCCCCAAAGTTGGGAGCATGAAAAGATCCAAAATCTCTTGGTGTGCTGCAGCGTTAAGAGTTCCTTTCACTGGAACTAGGGGTTCAACCCCGACCCCTGATGAACAAACCCCATCGGAACACCTGAATTCAGTGACTCGGAGCGGTGTCCCAGTACTTTTGCTGATATTGTGTATTAATGTTCATTTAAAAACTGATCAGAACTCGTTTGTAATTTGTGTATTTGTGTGTGTACAGGCTGCGTTACTACGTCATCATGACCAGTCAGCGCGAGCTCTTCCCCCGCCTGATGGCCGACATGCGGCGCTTCAAGAAGCTCCCCCAGATCTACCGCGACCCCAACGACCCGGGCGGCCGCGTCCCCCTCGAACGCCCCGAGCCAGACGCGGCCGAGGGTCGCGCCCCCGAACCTGATCTGTGGGAGGAGCCGACCTCGCTGCCCACCCCCGCCGCCAGTCCGGAGCCCTGCCCTCGTGGGTCAGGCTCCGGTTCCGGTTCCGGTTCGGGGTCAGTTTCCGGGGTTCCGGACGGGTCAGGATACTTCTACTTGGCACCTCTGTTCCCGCTGCTGGGTTCGGAGGTGGCATCTGCGCAGCGGCAGATCCAGAGCAGCGTGGAACAGGCCATGGGCCACTGTCGCCGTGACAACCTGTGGCGGAGGTTGTTCCACGGTGAACACCTGGCGCTGGACAAGCTGAAGCTCAGCAAGCTGGCCTTCGCCGAGCTGGAGGAGCTGCTGGACGCCGTGCAGAGCCGATCGGTGGCCGAGATCGACCCCCAGCTGGTATGTGGTGGAGAAAGAAAGACACACACACACACACTCAGCTTCTTCATCCGCTGTTCACACACTCCTGTTCTCTTTCACTCATATTTACTGCACTCCATAATCATGAAGATGACGTGATGACCATAACCTCCGTAATGAAAATCAACCTTTTCTGCGCCTTTTATTTTATCTTACAATTTAATGCAAACGGTACCGTGACAAAAACCAAACAGGGACGCCACTTGTTACCCTCCCCAACGGGGGTCTGTCCCCAGTGTGAAGGTGGACAGTCGGAGATTCATCTCCAGAACAGGTCTGTTTCAGAAACACACTATCGGTCCTGATGTCTTCGTCAGGGACGTCCAGTGACTCCCATAAGGCCCTGGTCGCTCCGCTGTGAACTCTGTAAAGAAGAAATGTCAACGTTTGTGCAGTGAGTAGTGTAAGGAGTCGGCCCGGTGATCGCCAGTCGCAAGTCCCGAACCGGTAAAGGTACCACCGGGGTACTCATGAGCAAGGTACCATGCAGAGCTCACGTGGTTGTGGCGCTGTGGAAGTGAAGTCGAGTCAAAAGGCAAAGTAAACTTTGTCATCTCTACTATATACGTGTACATAAAGAGACGGGACGAGACGACGTGGCTCCAGTTTCTACAGTAAGAACAAATATGGCACATAGAGTAATTGTGAACACAGGACAGTACGGGCAGCTCTGTCAGCGTCTGGGGAGCAGTGCTTGGGGACGGTACTTTGCTCACGAGTACCTCAGTGATACCTCTACCCGTATGGGAAGCGAACCGGCAACCTTCCGATCACGACGCCAACGCCCTTAACCGTTAGTCTACCAACTGTCTTTATGGTGCTGTGCTGTGTTCACAATGACAAATCATCACTGACTTACTGTAAATTCTCTGATTGGTTGTTCTTGCATGACAAACACGATGTGGGCTGTGGCTTTCTAGAAAAGAGCATTTCATCCCCTAACGCCAAAGATACGCATCAAAGTAATTAGTAACGAGAGCCTTCGTGTTAAAGTTAAAAGTAGAATGTCTCTCAAATGTAGTCGATAAAAACCTAAATCTAATCTGTAAAGTTTATTCTCGAGTCTGTAAAGTTCAGACACTCAAAAAAAAAAAGGTTACGAACGATCAAGCATTTTTACTTTGTTACTGACGTCCACCAGTTGGTAGTGTAACGGTAAGGGAGTTGATGGCGTGATCGGAAGGTCGTTGGTTCAAGTACCAGATTGGTAAAGGTAACTGAGGTACTCACCCATAAGCAAGATACCGTCCCCAAGCACTGCTCCCCTAACATACGATACTGGTTCTAAATCAGGTTTATTTTTGCAGTTGGCATTTTTGAGGACCGCTCGTCACGTGCAAACACGTCCCCACAAAGCCATAATAACTGGACAAATTATAGTTTTCATTGTGGTTTTTAGGGGACAGCCAGGTCCTCACAAGCCCCTAAACACACACACACACACACACACACTCACTCACACCACAGGTGCAGCAGAGCAGAGTGTGCAGGGGAGTCAGTCTTTAGGAAATGGCTGGAAAATTGCACGTTTGCACGTCTCGTCGTCTTGTGCTCTGAGTGGAGGTCGACGTCTCAGCTGCGATCGAAGGCTAGATGACAGTGGAGGAGGCGGTGCCGGTCGCCCGCGGCAACGCAGAGGTAAACGCGGCGCGCTTTTCGGCATCACCCCGCGGCACACGTGTGGCTAACAGGACGCAACCTCGTCATGGCCCTCACATTCTCATAATCATCATGTTCCTGTAGTACCACAGCAGGTACTTTGTATTCTCCGGTTTTCAGGGACGTCTCGGGCACGATGAGCTTGTCTGCCGTTGTCTGATTTGACAGCCTCAGAGCTGCGCTGGTCTGCTCACAAACTAAAGTGGAGCGAGTTCACTTCAGCGTGTTCGGGGGTGGTGTGGAGTAAAAGGGCTCGATCATATTAACGTGAGAGAACAGTCGTGTTAATTATTTAGCGCTGCCGTCTCTCTCAGACACAGCTTGTGCTTGTGCATCGAAGCAGCTCTGAGTTCGGGAACAAATTCCAGAGTCTACACATGCAGGCTGGAGATGAACAGTGACGGCACCGTGTGGTTGCACTAATATCTTTTGAATTAAAAACAATGTAAGAAAAGTAATAAGATGTTATGATGTAATGGAAGTTAAGATGTAATGATAAGATAATAATTAGATGATGATTAAGAATATGAAGTTGGCAGTTTCACGCTTATGGGGTTGGCCCCGCGTTCCGAGGGTTACCAGTTTAAGTCCCGGACTGATAAAGGTACCACTAAGGTACTCATGCACAAGGTACTGTCCCCAAGCACTGCCCCTCGGGCGCTGTCCATTTCAGGTGCCCACTGCTCCTTCATAGATGGGTCAAATGCAGAGCTCACATTTGGTTGTGGTGCACTGTGTGCTGTTTTCACAATGACCAGTAATTGTTCACTTTAGTACTGTGTGGAAGAGCTATGCCTCATTTCTTGATATTTTGCTTCCAAAGAGGGAGACTTTCTTGGGTTTCTCAATATAGTCCTTGAGTATTTACATACAGTACATGTGCACGTTGCAAAAAAATCTCTGTACTTATTGCCTAGCAAATTTTAAAGAAATGAGGTGTAGTTCACAACTTTTCCACAGTGAATTGAGTGAGTGATCATTTGTCACTGTGAACACAGCACACAACCTAATGTGACTTCTGTATTTTGACCCATCTGTGAAAGAGCAGTGGCCGCTTTTTGGCAGTGCCGGAGGAGTACCTCAGTGGTAGCTTTACCGGTCTGGAACTCGAACCGGTGACTCACGAGGTGAACTTCCTAACCGTTACGCTACCACAGGCCTTGTTTTGTTTGTTTGAAGCATGGCCTCACTAATTTCAACATTTTTCATTTTCATTCGTGTTCAGGTATTTGTTTGAAATTTACATGATATAAGCTCATTCTCGTTCAACATCTTTACTAATTTCTTCTCCAGTTCTGTGCTTTGCATACGGGAGCCTGTTTGAGTTCCGAGTATCTTTTTCTCTTTTACGCTTCCGTTTCCTATCTAGAGTTGACTCTAATAAGTGTGTGTGTTGTGTCAGGACCTTAACACGTCCTCCATCATACAGAAAGGGTGCAGATGTTTTGTGTTGTGAGGCTGAGCAAGTGTGTGTTTAGAGGGTGTTTAGACCCAGCAGGTGTAGAACGCTGAGAACAATCATTATGCAACAATCAAACCCACCATCCCGCTTTACACCGTTCCCCTGCTGAAAGATGCCCGCACTCCTTCTGTATGAGGTGAATTTATAGGGCATTTTTGAAGAGCAGGTAGTGCTCGAGGTACAGCTGGATTTGCACCTACGATATCTTGGTTTTTACACACTCTAATACAGAGCGACTTCCACTCCCTTATTAAAGAGACAGACTGTGGAGCAATGTGGGGTTAAGGGTCTTGCTCAGGGATCCAGTGATGGTAGTGCCGGACGTAGGGTTCGAACCCACAACCTCTTGGTCTAGAGGCGAGCATCCTGATTACTAGAGCATAACCACCCAACCATATTGAAATGTCTTAATTTTCAGAACAAATTTAGGAGTTAGTGCTTTCATCTCACTGCGAGAAGGTTGTGGCTCTTTCTGTGTGGAGTTTGCGTGCTCGGGTTTCCTCCCACAGTCCAAAAGCGCATGGTTTAGGTTGACTGGTTACTCTAAATTGCCCCTTAGGTATGAATGTGAGTATGCGCCCAGCAGTGTGTTGGTCCCCGCCTCGTTCCCGAAGTCCAGTGATAGGATCCGGTCCTCGCAAGCCCGACAGAGATTAAACCGTTCAGATAAATAAATGAATCAAATAAAATATTGGTGACCGAGGCTGACTTATTTTCTCCGTCTGTTTAATATTTGTGTGATGACTCAGATGTCTGATTCTCTGCTTCTGCAGGACTGTTTCCTGACCATGAGTCCAGCCTGGTACCAGAGTCTGATCAAGGTTCTGCTGTCTCGCTTCCCCCAGAGCTGCAGACACTTTGTGGATGACAGCGGCATCCAGTACCTGGTAAAGAGCTTTGCTGTGTGTTTGTGTGTGTCCACTGTCAAGATTCTTGCATATATACATATAATACAGTATATAATTCAAAATTTCTTCTTCTCGTGTGTGTGCTGTGTGCGCATGATTGTCAATGTCAGAGAGTGTGTGTGTGTGTGTGTGTGTGTATCAATGTGTGATTGTGTTGTACATATTTATACAAATGTGTGTGAGTGTGTGTGTGTCTGTATGTAGGAGAGTGTGTATGTAAGAATGTGAGTATTTATGCATGTGCATTCTTGAGTATCTGTATGTGAATGTGTGTGTGTGTAAAAGTGTAAGAATGAGTGTGTGCTCATCAGTGTGCGCATATATGCGAGTGTGAGTTTGTGTGAGCGTGAGGGTTTTGCACGTGTGTCGATGTATGTGTGTAAGAGAATGTGTGTGTTTGTGAGTCAGAGTGTATATGTGTGAGTGTGTGTACACACGTCAGAGTGTGTGCATATGTACGAGAATGTGAATATTAGTGTGTGTGTATATGTGTACTCACGTTCATGTGAGAGTATGTCAGTGTGTGTGCGTGAATGCACGAGTGTGTATGTCAAGAGTGTGTTTGTGCAAGTTAACAGTAAATAGTGTATAATTGTGGGTTTGCATGAGTATGCACAAGTGGGTGTGCACAAGTACGTGTGTCAGACTGAAAGTGTGAGGTTGCATGATAGTGTGCTAGAATCTGGCAGGAGAGAAATGTTCTGCGTCGTTGTCGTCGTCGTCATCATCAACAGTTTACACGTCAGCTTCTTACTCAGCGTTCCTCCTCCATGAGACGCTCACGCTCCCGTTCAGCTGAGACTTCAAGTGCTTTTTACAGTCCTGCTTCATAAAGAAATTTAGCATAAAACCATTCAGCAGCAGTCGGGAGTCACCTTGAGGCGCTGGGAGTTGGAAATCGCTCGGCGCTCGCTGCCTTATTATGGTTACTTTTGGCAAGAAAGAGAGAACTTGCTGAGGGGGAAAAAGGGAGTGAAATGAGTGTAATCTGTTCTCCAGTTTGAGACCTTTGTGGTTTAGCGTCAGCGCCCGCGTCGGTATTAAAGCCTCGGAGGGGATTAAGTGAATTTTATGGGGAATAATTCGGGGCTTGTGCCGAGTGTCGGGAGGTTACTCCGCTCTTAATTCTGTAATTGAGAAATTCTAGATCAAAAGAGGGACCTGCGCTTCAGGAGACTCTGCAGTGCTGATGCAGGAAAAGAACGTCTGCTCACGAGTCGTTTTATGTTTTTCTCACTCAAAACAAACAAAGAAAAATCTGTAAGCGTTGACACTAAACCTCACTTTTTAGTGGCTTAAATCCGGCTGACGTTAAATGGCTCATACAAACCGAGGTTGTACATGAAAAAGAGAAAGTGGGTGAAAAGAGAGTGTTAGGACTTTTAAAAGTCATTTAGCGGCTCTTTTTATTTTCAGGCCGTCCTCAACCAGAAGTTCACCGACTGCTTCGTGCTGGTCTTCCTGGACGCTCAGGCGGGGAAAACGGTGAGCCTTTGTCCCGCAGCCTTCTTATCCCGGCCTGAATCTCGCCGATAACATTGGTTTGAGCATGCGAGAGTGACGGGCTGCGAGTCTGCCTCTATAACCCCCCCCCCCCCCCCCCCATCTACTTCTCCTCCTCGTCTTCTCTTTCCTGCAGAGTCTCAAGGTTGTTTTCAGGGAGCCGTTGCCTTGCCAACCACAGCCCTCCACCAGCCCCCCGCCCCAACTTGTCTCCATGTACCACCACCTGGAGTCGGTCATCAACACGGCCTGCTACAACCTCTGGACCGGACTGCTGTAGAACGACAGCCATAAGGTAGGAAAACAGTTAAAAGGTACAACCATGTGCGTGTCATTTAGTTCACTGTTTTCAAATCTAAAACCTTCCAAAAGCAAAGAGTAAAACTCTAAAATGACTTTTCCGTTTTGCTTTTGGAAACAAACACTGGACATTTGTTCATTTGTTTTTCCACATTTAAACCAGAAAGCCAAACCCATGTGTCTTTTTTTCATATACAGATAGTCCCCGAGGTTGAACTTAAGATTTTTTTTAATCTTACGATGACGATAGCAATACGACTAAACTGTAAAAATATTGGTTTTGCGTGGAAGGCAAACGTATGCAGCGTATGCAGTACGATACGTTGGGCTGATGCCGGGATGTGCACATCTGCCGCCTTGTGAGACGCCTCACTCCCGCCAGCGACCGACAAGAGTTCAGATGTGTCTGTGTTTGAATGCATATTTTTTTCTGTAAAAGGCATGTCTTCCAAACGCCCAAGTGTGTCTCCCGTTGGTGGCCATGTCTCGATTTATGACATTTTCAAGTTACAATGAGGTCTTCGGAATGCATCTCCACCAAAAACACAGAAAAATACGCACTATCAACAAGACAACTGAACTCTTTTGATCGCCGGCAAAGTGGGTTGTTTTCAGATTTCCAATTTTACGCTCAAATAGGGTAAAAACGTCCACTCAAATGCTCATTTCCAGAGCGACTTCCATTTCCTAATTACAGGGACAGTTTCTCTGGAGCAAGTAGGGTTTTAGGAGGATGATCGTGCTGGAGATAGGATTCAAACCCACGACCTCTTGCTCCAGAGGAGAGTGTCCTGACCACTAGACCCTAGTTTCCCTTTTTTAAAAATATAATTTAAGTGCAAAATCTGAAATCTTAAAAACACCTCATTGCTCATATTTTCCATCTTGGGGTTGGAAATGAATATTGAAAAAAGTTTTGGTTTTGGGGTTTTACTGTGAAAAACGACTGAACAAATGTTACCCAAATTACGAGCTTCCAGCTTTGGTGTGTTTATTCTCACAGGAGTTTCGTTGGTTGTTCATTTTGAGCTCACATAGTTTAAGCAGCACATCTCTGTGCCCATGTCCGTGTTTGGTTGTGAGGATGGAGTCTGGCGCATTACTGCCTCATCGCTGTTTCAACACAGTGCAAAAGAGTTGTGACTTTGACCAACCAAAGTTGCCCGGGCAGCGTCTTTTAAGCTGCATTATCATTTCAGTAACATCCACCTGCAACAACACGTCTACACTCTCCTAGTAGGAACAAACAGGAACATGCGACAACTCTCACTAGAACACTTTTTACGGTCAGATTTAAAATGGTCAGGAAAATTTGTTTTCCGTGAGTGTGTTTTGGTGAAAGCTTGCCACTGCTGTAATGGTCTGTGCAGTTTGAGCATCTGTTTCCTCCTGAGGTTTCACGTTCACTGATCAAATGTGCAACTGGAACTGCAGTCTGGCAGGTTACACTTCACTTTTAAACGAGCTGGCAGATGACACTCTTGATTGGTTAAACACACCCTTATTTAAATCTCAAGAATAATTTCAGCTCCTTCAGGCCGTGAGGGGGTTCGGGTTGACCAATAAGGCCAACACTTTCCATCATGATGTTAACACACAAAGTGCAGGGAGCTGAGTCATAAAGCTAACAAGTAAACAAATGAACGAGTGACGGCGTAAAGGTCAATTTGGAATGTTTCCCTCAACTATTACTCCCAATTTAGCAGCACCAGTTTGTGAAGAAGACTGCTGTACAGACATGTATTTATGTGTAAATGTGACCCGATCTGCCGTAATGAGTCGGAAGTCGGGGTTCTATTTATTTAGATACGGGCCGATTATGTTGACAAACATCAAAAATATCGATTTTTCTTTTTTGGTCTTATATGAAAGAAAAGGTCTTCGAAATTAATCTGGTCTCCGAAAAAAAAAATCGCTATTTTTGTGATGTTTGTCAACATAATCGGCCCGTATCTAAATAAATAGAACGCCGACTTCCGACTCTTTACGGCAGATCGGGTCACAAATGGATTTTATGGGCATATTGGTTTAAAAATGACCGCTAACTGTAAAAACAGCTACGTATCGGCTCAGATAACGCCAACCCCTGATGTGCAATAAACATTTCTATCCACTTAAACTAGCTTGATTCAATTTGGACACACCCGAAATGCAAGAGCACCGTGCACATAGATCTTCCAAACGGAGACTGAAGTGTGTTGTGTGACGTAAAGCTCTCAGTCCAACACACTCCAACCAACAACCCCAGCACTTGTGTGGGGCCGGATATAGAACATGTGCTTATAAGTGATTTGCCATGACTCCAGTTCTATACACGCCAACACCTGCTCTGTGTTCTCGGGTGTGTGGTGCAGGCAGGACAGCGAGGCGCTCGAGGCTCCAGTGTTTGATTTGCGACCGGATGCGGCTGGACTGAGAGGAAAAACTACCTCACGGAGAAGGACTCGAATTCACCCGCTCTCACTGTCGCTGCCCCCGAGCGTTGTCCTGTTTGTGGAGCACGATCACCACCACCACCACCACCTGGAGACGGCAGCGTGCTGCAGGTGTGAGGGCAGCGACAGCTTCGCACAACATCACTCTGGTTTGCCAAAGCTGCACTTTATGCTTTTTAAATTCATTTCTACTTTAGTTCTCACTTAACGATGTTTGTTTTAATGGTCGTCTGAACATGAAGCTTATTCTGTCCCAATCGAATGGGTTGAGAAAGGGAAGGAGAGGAAGAGAAAATGGAAAAAGGAAGAAAGAGAGTGAGGGACGGATGGAGGGGAAGAAAAGGAAGGGCCAGGGAGCGGGAGCGAGAGAATGAGGGAGGAAGAGCAAGGGTAGAAAGGGATTGAGAGCTGGAGAGGGAGTGAGAGAGGAGAAGGAAACGGAAGGAAGGAGAGGGAGAGAAAGTAAGGACAAACGAGAACGGGAGAGAACGAAGGAGGTAAATGAGGGGGAGTAAGACAGGTGAGGAAGGAGAGTGAGAGAGAGAGGGGGCAGACAGACTCTGGCTTGGCGTGACTGTGTTACTAAACGCCTGATTCAGGGTTGCTGTGTGTGTGTGTGTGAGAGAAAGTGAAGGAACTGCTCTGCTAAAGTTAGGTGTAGCCCTGTTGGGCCAAGACATTTTCTTCCGCTGTTGGCATTTTTACAGCGTCACGTTATGCAAGCTGATTTCCCTTAACTGCCATTCTCTCCGACCCCCAAGTGCCTGAGTTCTTTTTTTATTTCATTTCCAAAAGGATGCAGCCAGAGCTTAATTAGGATGCACAGAAGGTCTGAGGTGAACGTTGAAAAATTAGGTTTTTGTCACAATTGAATTCTGTTTACGCAGTGCCGGAATGAAGTCTACTAATAACACACACACACACACAGAGTGCATTAGCATTTCCTCGGGTCTTAATGTCAGCCTTACAGCTGTGTGTATCTCACTGAAGAAAGCCAAATATTATTGAGCTGGTGGAGCTCTTCTGAGAGAACGTGATAATATTGTCCTGCTGAATTACACAATGTTTATTTTTTTCTTTGGGTTTTAAACTGAAAGACACTGGACACTTTTGCTTAATGCAAGATGCTAATCCTGAGCAAGTGCTGTATTTAGAAAATATTATATTTCAATCGATTTGTCCGACCTGTACATGATGTATATAGGGAGCTGGTTCTGTGTAAACAATGTAACATTAAATCATAACTTAATCTCTCAAGTGTTTTGTTTTTTTCCCTGTAAGTAACCATGTATTGTGACTAAGTGGAAACTAATCACAGGCCCGGAATAATAATTTTTGCAGTTTTTGTCTCGAGTAGTGACAGTGTTTGGCAGAGGAAGACCTTGATGTGGCGTGTTGGGTTCCAGTCTTATCTCCAGCCGACGAGAGGCTGCGTCGCAACCCTGCTATCAGTAAATGAGTGTGTAATTACTGCCCCAATTTCTGCAAATATATGCGTGCGTTTGCTGGCCGCCCCCCCCTTTTTTTTTCCAGAGGCTCACAAAAGAAGCACACTGAAAGGCCCAAATCTCCCTCCCGCATGGCCGTGGCGCTGAAACGTGGGCAGAGATTTCCTCCTAGATTAAATGTTGCTGACGGAATGAGGGAGAGAAGGAAGGGGACCGTGTCCTACTAAAGCCGAATTGAGAGCCAAGTTCTAAACTCCTCGACATCAGTATGTCAGAAAAAAGCAGCAGCAGCACAAGCGAGTACAAGCGTGTGTTGTAGTGTCGCAGCTCTCACTTTTGACGCTCCCAGTATTGTCTCAGCCAGCCGAGGCCTTCTTCTGTACGTCCTGAAAAGAAAGGGGAACCCAGTTTAGCTGAGCGGTGTTTAAAAAAAAAAATCACAGCATGGTAAAGAAGACAGACTTGTGGCACTATAGCGTGGGTGCGAATTTCTCCACTTCAACTATTCATGCACTTCAAATTAAAATTTCAGCAACGTGTCACGCTGTCTCTCTCGCTGCAGGTTCTTACTCTGTGACTCCACGCCACTGCGACATTGGCGCTGTTCTTGCTCTAACTTAACGTCTATCAGATGATTTAAAATATAATAATAAACTAACTAGACGAGTCAACTTTAGAGAGGAATGGACAAATTGCAGTAAATATGTATTAGGGACCTCTGCACTTTATGTAAAACCTGGGCTGAGCCAATTAATCAAAAATGAATCGAAAGTGACATTCAGAACTAGGAGTGCACGATAAGGGAATCACTGGCCCATGCCGATATCCAAAGTAAATAAGTAAATAAAAGTTGAGCGCGAGCACAGGCAGGTTTGAGTAAAGACAAGGTTCCACTGCAGGCTTAGAATTCTGGCACAAAAATAGCGCCACAGCTATGACATTTCTAACACAGCGCCGATTCAAGCGCGCATTTCAAGCGTAGGACAACATTTTAAGAAAGTCACTTCCCACCCTATGTGGTGTTCCAACTCAAATAGGGCACGTGTGACTCTCTAGAGAGACGTTAAGCTACAACCCTGGCTACTTCCTGAGAGACATATTACTGCATAGAAAAGTATGATAAGAGCACCTTACCTACCATACTATTAAATGTGGCAGTACACGACTCGGGCCCATGTGCAAGCCCACATTCGCTAAGTGAGGCAAATACACAATTTAATTCATTCTAAATTTTCCCCGTGTGCAGGCAGGTTTGAGCGTGTAAAGATAAGTGATTTTGCTCAAAAACGTTCCACTGCGTGCTCACAAATTTGATACAAAATAACACCATACATTTTAAGAAGGTGCAGAACGTAAAAAAAAACCCATCTCGGACTTTGGACATGCCTGCCACAAGTGCTTTCCGATGTACAATAAAGGTCATAAAATATCAGCCGATTCCAATATGATCCTAATATTGTTGTGCATCTCTATTCAAAACCTCAAATAAAATAAAATTCTTTAAAAAGAATTGTCACAAAGATATTCCCTCTTTCATAAGAAACAAATGCCAGCTCTAAGAGTTGAGCATATTTACATAAAACGTGTCTGTGAACTATGAGGGCAACAAAAACAAATCATTAATCATAACCAAGACAAAATATTCAATTAACTGTGATATTGTTATATTGCGCAGCCGTACATAAAACACAAGAAAGTCACTGACCATGAGGTTTGTATTCGCAGCCAATGTAGCCGCTGTATCCCAGCTCCTCTAGCAACGTGAACAAGTAGGGGAAGTTGACCTCTCCTGGACTATCCGGCTCATGGCGGTCGGGAACCTGGGCGATCTGAACATGACCTGCAGAGTAGAGACATCTGTGTTTATGCTTTGATATAAAACATGAATTAAAGTGAGTGATTATTTGTTACAGCACACAGACCTCTGCACTTGACCCATCCGTGGACGAGCAGTGGGCACCAGTGTTTGGGGACACTACCTTGCTCATGCGTAACTCAGTGGTACCTTTACCGGTCCGGGACTTCAGTTGGTGACTTTCTGATCTCGTGGCCAACTCCTTAACCGTTACACTACTAACTGTTGATGTGGAACATTTGTTTTTTTTGATAACAAACAAATAAGAGCGGTACAAGCTGAAATCAATCGTGAATTGACCTGCTACAGCCCTGTACCTCAGTGGTACCTACCAACTGCCCCAGAATATATAGCATAACATCCTGCACTCCTTTCCATCAGGCAACAGCATCATTATTTATGCAGTAGGAAGACAACCTTCAAAGATATGAGCTTTTCATGCTAATAAAATTATTCAAATTGTGATCATACTATAAACTTGTTAGCACGGATAAATGTAGCGTGTGCACAATTTTTGACTGGTGGTCTGTCATCTTGGGTACATGCTTTGAGACAAAACAAATGGCGAATGTTTTCGCTCACATTTTATAGCGAAACACAGCAGCCTTTATAGGACAGATGTTTCACCGTGTTACGTGTGAGCACTTGTCTGGTGCTTGGTACAGAACTCCTGTGAGTAGCAACTGTAAGAGCCACAACAGTAAATAAAGTCACAAAGGCACAAGGACGGCTAAACCCAAACTGCTTTTTTACTTCCTCTCCTAACCCTGTTACGTTCAGATCTCCCTGACCCATCACTAGGCTGTAAGAAGCGATGGGCCCCTCGATGTGGGTCATACTTACCTATGAGGGGGAAGTATTTTTGGATGTTCCGGGTCAGGTTTCCATCCATTATCTGCCAGTGGTAAACGTCCTGTGGAGGGAAGAGAGAAGACGGCCAGGGTCAGCAAACCAGAGCTGTGTGTGATTTAATAGAAACTCTCCTGCTCCTCTGCCGGTTTCTTCCCTTCGGTGCCTTTAATCACACTTAGCCACAGTCTCTGGCGTTCATGTTTCTGTAGACAGAGCAAAAGTGACAAGCGAGGGCCGGCAGAGGAACGTTAAAAAGTCTGTTCTCTCCTGCCTGGCCGTGGCCCTGCCTAACGTCTTTAACCTGCCTCCAGCTCGTCCCACTGTGTGTGTTTTTTAGCTCAGAAAACCAAGAGGAAAAGGAACATGACTGTGATTTCATTACTGGGGAAAATGTGAACGTTAATATAAGTGAGTAAGTATTTGTCATCATAAACACACCACAGCACAGGTACACGACAAAGACATGTGAACTTGGGGACGGTCCCTTGCTCATGAGTACCTCAGTGGTACCTTAAGCGGCCCGGGATTTGAACCAGCAACCCCCCGATCCCTAAGTATTACACAACCACAGCCCCAACAACCGGCCATTAATGTTTAAACGTATTTACTGTACGAACAGCATAAAAGTGTACATAACCAATAACAAGCCTAATATATCATAAAATGAAATGTTTAATAAATAAAACACTGTAAAATGTCTATATACAGACGGTCCCCAAATTACGACTGGGGTTCGATTTACGATTGTTCTTATGACGTGAGCCATGTGTTAAGTCGTTTTTTGACTAAGACGTATGTTGTGAAACCAATTAATGTCATAAGGTGGGGTATTTATTGTACTTCTGTATGGCATTTAGGTTGACGTCAATGTAAAGCAATACATCCACTAGAGAGCAGAATCCAAAGTTTCCAACACCCACAAACATTGTGACGGTGGAGGAGGTGGTAACTATAACCGCAGTTCCTAAAGCAATTGTGTGGATGCAGTGCACTGAAAACAAACAAGGAGTTTAAAGGGTGGAAAATATAAAGATAAATGGCCATTTATAGCTATTTCCGCTGATGACAGGTAAATTATGAGCTGCTGAATTCATGTTAATATCATGTCAGTCTAATGGGTCAAACAGGCTACCCACCCAACGTAACAGTTCTCCTTAACAGAGTATATCTAGTAATATATATAGTAATATAATACAGACTAGGGCTGAAACAATTATTCAAATAAATCGATTAGAAAAAATGGTTGAGACAATTTTTATAGAATTCAAGCTTCATTTAATTAATTTTACTTGCTAGTGCATGTGTTGCGTGTGTTTCACATGGACACTTATTAATGACGCAAAACGTTTTCAGTGGTGCTGAAAAGGTAAGACCTGATCCCTCTGTATGTTAAAGTATTTGTGAGATATTCCGTGCACAAAAACAGAAGAAGTAAATGAGTAAAAAAGCATAAATGACATTTTTCGTGATGTAAACACACGCTTTGTTTATGAGTGCTCATGACTCCATTACAATCCCATCACTTGCTAAAACGCTACACTTCAGTCAACTCAGCACTTTTATACTATAGAAAGCTAAAAAAAAAGTTGTAAAAATTATACATATACTCATATACAGCACTGTGCAAAAGTTTTAGGCAGGTGTGGAAAAATGCTGTAAACAAAGAATGCTTTCAAAAATGGAAGTGTTAATCATTTATTTTCATCAATCAACAAAATGCAGTGAATGAACAAAAGAGAAATCTAGATCAAATCAATATTTGGTGTGACCACCCTTAGCCTTCAAAACAGCATCAATTCTTCTAGGTACACTTGCACACAGTTTTTGAAGGAACTTGGCTGGTAGGTTGTTCCAAACGTCTTGGAGAACTAACCACACATCTATAATCCTGTAATCCTACAAAATAATATAATGACTATAATCCTACAAAATCCCTGACTTTGTGCAACTGTACCTATAAGAATTGATGCTGGTTTGAAGGCAAAGGGTGGTCACACCAAATATTGATTTGATTTAGATTTTTCTTTCGTTCGCTCACTTTGCATTTTGTAAACTGATAAAAATAAACAATCATTATTTATATTTCTGAAAGCATTCTTTGTTTACAGCATTTTTTCACACCTGCCTAAAACTTTTGCACAGTACTGTATAATGATATACTGATATATGAAAGTGAGTGATTATTTGTCATTGTGAACACACCACAGCACAGCACACAGTGCACCACAACCAAATGTGACCCCTGCATTTAACACATCCGTGAAGGAGCAGTGGGCAGCTAGCAAGCGCCCGGGGAGCAGTGCTTGATTACGGTGCCTTGCTCATGAGTACCTCAGTGGTAACTTCACTGGCCCTGGATTCGAACCTGCGACCTTCTGATCACGAGGCGAACACCCTACCGTTACGCCACCAACCGCCATATATATAATTATATATGAGTAGTGCAAAACGTCCTGAACACAACAACATAAGGCATGTACGGCTAACTTCTACACACACTAGAATAACCCTAAAAACAAAGGTAGAGAAAAACAACCCAAATTTTCTTAGAGCTGTAAGGGTTAATTATGACTTTAAAAAAGGAACATTCAGGAATAAAAGCCAGGCTCATTTTTTTCTGGACTTTAAAAAAAAGAATATGATTACTCGATTAATCCATGAAAAAAAATCAATAGAATACTCACTAATACTGCAGCATTAATACAGACAGTAGTAGCTTTTTACCATCTCTCTCTTTAAAAACATTTTTTGAGAATAAATGAGCCCTTAAAGGGACAGTTCACCCTAAAAAGTCATGTGACCACATTCTCTATTTTTTGGTCATTAGGCATGTTTTTAAGTGATTAAAAAAAACAGAAATGGAAAAAGATGGTTAAACTGGTTTCGGCTAAACTATCCCAATTAATGCAGACTCTGTCACTCCTGAAAGCCGGACACAGTGCTGACTGACTCCCATGGGGTTGAGACACAAACTGAGACAACGTTATGGCCTCATTGTCATTCTCATCCAGGCCCAGCTGCAGACGCCTGGCGTCACGATTTACAGCCGAGTCCCGTCTCTCTCTCATTTTTATAAATCCCCAGTTCTCAACCTGGGGTTAGTCGTACTGAGTGATTAAAGACAACCGGAAACATTGACTGTCATGTTAAAAGGTAAGGCAGCACTGCTACAATGTGCACTAACAGCTGATTTTCTGAAACTGGTGAATAAAAAATGTCTAGTCAAATGTCTAGTCGTAGGGATTAAAAAACTTTACAGCTTTTCTTTAATCTGCTTTCTGACTTTCTTGTTTTTAAAGCTGTTTTAAGCAATAGCTTTTAGTTTAAATTGTATTTTGTTGAACTGTATTTTTAACTGGAGTCGCATAATGTTCTCTCACTTTATAATGTATTCAATCGAGATGACGACAAAGTTGACTTTGTCTTAACACGTATGTTTGCATGTTGCAATAAATCATTACAACTACTGTCTCGTTTTTCCTAGCAAATTAGAAATCACCTGGTTTGTGATGCACTTGCTGCTCCATGCTCCAATCACATCCATGCTGCACTGAAACTGTTCCAGGAATACTGTTCATGTTTACAAACTGACTATACTGCTGCTAATCTTGAGTACATTTTACTGCACAAAAACAGGACTATATTTCATGATCGTAATTGTAGAATTGAAATTGTACTTCTCTCCACTTGACTGCTGTTACAATATGTGACTCTGCACGGCGAAACCAGTCGCTTGTCGCAACCGAGGTTTCCGAGAAAAACGAGCGTTCTGTCCTGTTGTGAATAAATTTGGCTGAAAAACTTACCCTTTCCATCCTAAAACCTGGAGGTGAGGAATTCAATTCCAGCAGAATGTTAAAAGTTTCTGTTTTGACCGCTCTACTTCAATATTTACGCTAAATCCACTGGTTGACTAGCGTGAAGATATCTCTTCGGAATCCATCTTCGTCTCCCGAGTTCAGTTAACCTAACGCAGGTAGGCTATCCGTGTGGCTGTGAATGCAGCGTAGGCTACCGTAAATGCAAATGTAGCCGTTGCACGTTACTGAAGATTATTGTATATACTGTATCACTGGTTGTAGTTTTCTCCATTTGACTGCTGTTACAATATTTGCATATATTATTGAACCTCTCTCTTAATTAACTATAAAGATACTTAAATTTTTAATAGATTGCCTGTATAGAATTTTCATATTCAACTGCTACAGATCTCATGCAGATTCAATGCAAAAAGATCATTTCAGGACCAAAACGGTAGTTGAATTCTGCTTGTAACTAAACTGCACGGTCTCTTTTTCTAGTTTTTATAATTTATAGTAAATTTTTATATGCTTACTCCATTGTCTTATTAGTTCTTTGTGCAGTAGAAACAGTAGCTACGTTGTGTTGTCTCCCTATATACTTGAATATAGTAGAGATGACAAAGTTTACTTTGACTTCACGTTAAATCTTCCAAGAGGATGAATAAACATCTCTCTTTTTGCTCAATAATAAAATAATTTTTGCTATAATCCTGTGCTGATTGCAAAAGTGGCTCTGAACGCCAGCTCGAGGACGTAATTCAGCAGTCCAAACAGATTTTTTTGTTCCTAATTTCAATTACATTCATTACAAGATTTAATTTGTTTTGATTCTGTTGGTGTTACTTAAATCATTTCTATTCCCAGCAGCGCTAAACATCCATCAGCACAATAAACATACTGCACTTTGTTTCTACATGAAAAGAAACACATGCTGCAGTTGCTCTTCATGCGCACTATTCATGAAGATGATCCTCTATACAACTAAACATCTGTGATAACATTACACAGTACTGTGCAAAAGTTTTGAGCCATCTCTCATTTCTACATATGCCGAATAGCAAGACTTAAGATAATATTTAGTATTCACTTTATGTTTACACATGGTGCATTTAATCTACATTTAAATAAATTTACATTTTCAATGAGGGGTATCTCAAGACTTTTGCACAGTACTGTAGGTGTCTATCCTTTGATATTTTGAAACATTGTCCCTCACATTAAGATACATTTTAATGTGTAATTAAAATTACAACTAAAATTCCTATTTGAAAATTGTCCTCACTCCAATATACACATACATATATAAAAACCAATAGATCCTTCAGCCCAGCTGTTACTTCTATTGAGGTTGCTCAACACTGAATGAGAATATTTAACACAAGCTGTAACTATGCTGAACATTTAAGCACACTTACCATCTGCATCTTGATGTTTGGACGGTCAACTTTCTGTAAGATTTCAGCCGCTGCAAAAATGATTAAGCACAAATGATGTAATCACGACACGGCGATGAATATGGGAATGTGAAAATATGAGACCTTTATGTATAGAGGCCCTGGAGACGTTCCCATCTTACCCTGATGTGGAGAGTCCAGGAAATAAAGAGGATCTGTAATCCTGGTGTTAATGGGCTCAATCAAGCCAAGAATTCCCTCCTGAACATTGAAAAGTGAAACTTATTAGAATTAAGATCAAACTATGCACACCATAAATAAACAGGAAGGGCTATTTCCTGGAGAAACTGTGATTGCTGAGAAAAGCAGGAAGGGTAAATGAGGAAATAAAATAAACAAGCTGAAAAAATGTGTGAAAGGGATGAAGTGTCAAAAACTGCGGGGTGAAAAAGGTAAACGGGCGAAATGATGTCAGTAGTTTGAAATATTTCCCCAAAATGACAATGTGACGGATTTAACATTTCCCCATTTTAAAAAGATAAAAGTTCCTAATGATGTCACCAACTGAGAAAATTCGTCTAGGGAATAAATCTTACCACACTTTGTGACCTCATTAAGGGGAAAGAATTCTAAAAAAAGAGGGATGCAGTCGAGCTACACAGCAAACTTCTCCTTGATAAGCTGAATACTTTAATCCACTTTCTGGAAGGTGCTAAATGCTACAAAATGTGTAGTAATGATAATAAAGCCACAAGCAGCAATTAACGTTGTCAAAGCAAAGTAGCACAAAATCAGCCGAAAAATCGGAAAGTTCCAGCTACACAGTCACTTGGAAAAATCTAATTAAACCTCTAATGGACCCCAAAAGTAAGAATAAGACAAAAAAGAAATAATGAGGATATAACAAGCTATTAAGTAATTATGTATAGCACAAACCCGAATGATTTAAACAGTAACACGACTGCCATTTTAATCACATTTTTCCTGCACATGTGCCATGAAATTTTTAGCATAACCACTCATCATCCCCTGTTGTCTATTACACACTGACACTACACACCACCAAAGTATAGCCGTCTTCCGAAAGGCAGCAGTTTGTCACCAAATAACCCACCGTGCTAATTAGGCACAGCGGAAAGGAGGTGATGCAGCGTGGAGTGACAAACGTGGTGCGAAGAACAAAATGTTGGGGAAGTCATAGTTCACTGACAAGGTTTGTACTGTAAATATTCTCATCTATGAAAGCAGGGGAAAGTATTGACAGAATTGTTTTTAAAAACAATCAAAAACTACGCTGATTAGAATGTCAGAATGTCGATTAATTTTTAAAAAAATTTCCAGGTCTAAGTACAGTGGCGGCTTTTCACCTTTGAGAGAATGTCTGCTGCGTGTCTCAGATTCTGCACGAAGGTGTCCTCCATTTGGGCTGCCACGGTGCAGCGTTGCGCCCCCGCAGGGAGCCTCCCGGCCATTAAGTGGATCCTGCAGAGAAACATTAGCATGCATTACTCTCAGCAGTGGGGAGGGAAAGCTTTCTGCACGGCCCCGGCGCGATGGCTGCAGGCTTCCCCACACCGTTAAGAGCTATCAGGAATGCGCTGCATGAAACGGTTTTGCAGCCTTGCTTGCTTTTTATCATTTTGCACATAACGATTACCGCGAGGTTTCAGGGCAGGGCCTTGAGCATGCTCCCTGCTATATATCTCTCTCCTGATATTCGCCACACTTTTGTGTTTGTCCTGCCTTCCACACACATTATCAATTTCATCGCAAACGGGCTATAATGCATAGGAAAACGCCAACATATCATGAACATGACTGGGCAGACAGGGCTCTGGAAAACATAAAGAGTCTCATCCAAGCTGTGCCCAAACCACATTTGCAATTTGTACCAAAGCTTTTATACTTTCTCCAGGTTTTAGTTTCAAACTTAATGGGTAACTCCCAGAGAAGCTGTGTTATTGCTGTGTGCTGAAAAACAATGAAGGACATAAAGAATCTGTAACACAACACATGGCACGGCCTAAGGGACTAGAAACAAATGCTTTTCAGTTTGTATGAAAAGATGAATTCATTACTGAGCAAGCGTCAGATCAGCAGAACCCAAGCACTATGGGAACTACACAAGAACACTACACGCTTTGATGTCATTGTGTGGAACACTGTAATGTTATGCTATCTCCCAGCAGTGTTTCCCACAGAATTTTTGCGCAGTGGTGGTGGACGGGTGGGGTGTCGCAGGCACAGTGGCGGAGCTGTTGGATTAAACAAAACAAATAAAAGAAGTAACATGTTTACGTATTTTCAGTTGTATGCTGGTACAGTTTCACAAGCATTGTCAAGCAGGGAACTATTATCAGTTTCACTGACATGACCAGATCCTGGTCATAAAGTTTTTTTGACGAAACAGGCAACTAAGTAACTAACATATCATTGCCTGAAAATGCTGTTGCCTAATGTGTAGAGTTGGGGTCAAGACCACCTAAACCGAGACAAGACCAAGACCAGATTGTGTCGATAGCAAAACCAAGATGAGCCCAAGACCAGGGCGGGACGAGACCAATGCACGTTTCACACCAAATGACAAATAAGTGGTACATGTACAGCCTAAGCACCCCTCAAAAAGACATGAAAAAGCAAACAACATACACTAAGCAACATTAAACATGTTTATTCAATATTTCTCTCTTAATCATTCATCTATAATGAGGAATTCGCTTCACTGGAAGCAGTTATCCAAACTGATCACATCATATGTTAAACTCAGCAAACCAGAGTGGCAGAACACTCCTCAAGACCAAACTCACTGTTTTATTGGCTTGTTATTATGCAGAGACCTTCTATGGCTTAGTACTGTGAAGAAAAATAAGGTTAGTGTCAGTCGAAAACACTTCTTTATCCATTGGAATCCATCTGGATACAGAATAGAATTATTTGACAAGAAATAATGAATTTTTCCATATATTTTTCCATATTGATTACTCTCTAACCTTATAAAATGGAAAAATATTTTTTCTGACCAATTGAAAATGAAGAAATACTAAGATTTTTTTTTACACCAATTTGCAGTAATTTTGACCTATAAAACGAGCTGCTTTTATCCTTTCTGGAAGGGAACTGCATTTTACGCATGATGGCGTTCCACATGAGGGTCGCAAGCGCTAACACATTTGTTTACATCACAGATAATTTAATCAATGCATTTTTACACAATTACATCAGCTTTTGTGCACGGAATAACTCATGAATAATTTCATATACAGAGGAATAAATATAATGTCCGGTAAGTTCAAAGTCTTGTGATTCTCACAGTATTCTGTAAGTTAAAGGGATTCTGAGTTAATAAAATATGAACTAATGACCAACACAAAAGTTTCAGTTTCAAAGAGTTAATAGTAATATTCTTATGGATTCTTATGTTTGAGTCCTCTTTGTCCATGACAAGACCAAGACTTTCAAAAACTGGTCTCAAGGCAGTGTTTCCCATACAGTGACGAGACTATGATGGCCCGCCATAATCTAATTTACCCCACTGTAGTGTCAACACCCCACCAATCCCCAACAGAAACAGCAGAGAGTTTTGAAAGCCACGCCTACTTTTTGCTGAACCCTGCGGTAAGCGCGGCATGCTGAGTGCAAACTGCCGTTTTTTAAAAAAGGAATCGCAAACGCTGGTGTTAGTGTGCATAGTCTATTCACTATCTGGGGTCTATGTTTGCAGTGAGCCCAAAGCACATTAACACTGTATACGTAAGTATTTGTTTATTTGTCACAAGTTATATTGTCATGTTAGAGAACAATGTTAATTTGTTCTTCTTTTTTTGTATTTATATTATTTAGGATTTTAAGTTAACAGTTTGTTCAATTTGAATGGGACTATTCCTAAGGGAAAAAAAATTCATAACAGCTTGTGTTTTTTCTTAAAAAGTACCATTTTAAGTACGGTTTGGGAACCGGCACTCTTTTAAATATATATATATAAATAAGAGATGCAATGGTACAGTGTGCCCACGGTTCGGTACGTATCCGGTTTTTGGGACGCGTGTGCGCTATTACTTGCTAAAATGCTACAGGTCAGTCAAACCTCACCTTTTATTGCAGACTAAACTCATATTTGAGCTGATGACTAACCACAACAACCAGTGTTCCACTCACAATTGATGAGACTGATGAAATTTTCAGCATTTATTCCAGAATGTCCGTCAGTCACTTCATTGTGATGCAGCTCCGAATGGCGCGCAGGGGGTTGTGGGAAATATAGTTCTCTTCCAGAAACGCAGAAAGCAACTCATTTTACAGGCCAAAATGAGTTCAAATTGTTTCAAAATTACCCACAGCTTGTAGTTTTAAAAGTAGTTTTGAGCCAATTTGGACTCCTTTTGGCCTTTAAAATGAGCTGCTTGGGCGTTTCTGGGAAAGAACTACATTTTCAACAATGCCCCGCGCTACTCAGCGCCACATCACAATAACGGAATAAACACTACAAAATATCACTAAATGGCTGTATTGTGATTTAGAATGCTGTTGTTATTTTTCAGCTAAAATATGAGTTTTGTCTGTAATAAAGGGGAGACTTGACTGAACTGGAGTGTTTTAATGAGAGCCATGAGCGCTCAATCACTGACCGGCGAGCCTGCATAATCACCCCTTAATAAGTTCGCGATGTGCACCCACCTATCGCTCGCATTTTAATTCTCACAAATCTGCTTTTATCTCAAATATGCAAACACTCACATCCTGATATAAACTGACTGAATGTTTGAAACAAACTAAAATTACCTCTTACAGTCCAAAACTTTTGCATACTTCACAGCCTGAGCCAAACTTTCCCTGAAGTCCTGCTCTCTCCCAGGAACTGCAGCTAGGCCGAGCTCACCATGCTTAATATCACCTGGAAAAGCAAACCAAAAACACTCTTTAATTATGAATATATTAACTGCTGTATCAAATGTCTATAATAAAATGTCTGCACATTAAGTAATTCTCTCTACTGCAGCATGGCTTCCTTTTAAGATGATTTAAAGCTATCAAACACCTATAAGATTCCTGTACATAATCTAATGTAAACTGAAGAATCTTTTTTTCAACGGGAACAGGTTTCATATGGGATATGCTCCCTTAATTCAACAACTTAATCCAGTACTTCAAATGTTGTTTTGGCTCAAGATGGTACATGGTGGAACTAAACAAACAATTCCACGACCCCAATTGGGATTAAGTGGTTCGGATAATGAATTAATGAATGAAAGAACAACACTGTAAAATGGCTAAACGATTTGAATCGGGGGTTTGAAAGATGGTTAACATTAAAATGTGTAGGGCATAACTAATGCAGAAATGAAACGGGAAAAAAACCTTTTTGTTGACCTCGTCATGTCAATGACTCACTTACATTTACTTATTAAATTTTAATTTATTGTACCTAAATGTATCTGGCTGCTAAAATTACTTAATTTCCTTCTGGGGATTAATAATAATAATAATAATATATCTATATACATAGTATGATCACAATGTTTAAAATATGAACAGCAGGACAGAGATATGTTTGTTTCTGCTTTTTATGTGAACAGTTTGAATAAGTTCCAGGTTGTCTGTTTGCATGTAAAGTTTTAGTTCATTCTATGATTATCCATCTGATTTTTATGTCATTCCAGTCCATCTTTGCCAATTGTTGGGTTTTCACTACCTGTATTGTGGTGTAAATTTTCTTGGGCCAAATGTACCACTCGCTTCTTCATCAAGCTCCTCACTTGTTTTACGATAAATACTTAGTCAAGAGTGTTCTTAACTCTTAACTTTTGGACACCGTGGTGGGTTAAGCTGACTGAATGTGTGTTACCCGGGGGTGTATTTATGAGCACCAGCTCCACGCCACTCTCCCGCTGGCTCTGCCGCAGTTCGCCCGGCTCCACGTCGTACAACCAGGCCGCCTCCACCGCTCGAAAGCCCGCCGCCGCGGCCGCACCGAACCTCTGACCGAACTCCGGCAACTCCGTGAACAGCCAGGAGACGTTCGCGCAGAACTTAAGCGACGCCATGTTCCGACGTTTCGACACGCCGCCTCAGGTTCAAAGTCTCGTCAGTGCGCAAATTGGGACACGACCCAGCAAATTAACAACACGCCCACACGGCACCGGCTGCGTCCCAAGTTGCGGTAGCCATGGCAACGTTTCGGCTCCTCGCGTTAGCCTATTAGCATGCTAGCTAGAAAGCTTACCGTTCGTTTAACAATAACAGGTCTCGCTTCCTGCTTGTTTGAGGTTGAATAATTGGGAAATGTTGATTAAGCTAACTAAACGAACCTTCAGTTTCAGCAGACTGTAAACATGTTCCACGAAATAAGCTAAAAACCTCTTTGTTTACAAGTTCAAGAGGGTCAAACAGGGTGCTCAGAGCCCGCGCATGCGCAGTGTGAACTGCACCGTTCTTTGCTTTTCCACCCTCATGGCCCCTGACCGATAAATATTGTCAAAAAAAAAAAAAACATGAAATACGGTCAAAGTTTCCTCTTTTGCAATCAACAATGCAGTATTTCTCAATCATATCATTTCTGACAGGGTGCTGATACCTGAATATAAATAAATAAAGCGCTCAGTATTACAGATGTAGACTAATAGAGAGCTATGGAAGTACAGTAGAGAGCATCAAGCGTAAAAACCAGGCCTTGCCTTAGGCGAGCCGTGTATCTGACAGTGGTGAATTGATCTGACAAAAGGAACCCTGCTCTCGGATAATCTCCCCTTTAGCTGGCAACCCAGCCTTACTGGAAGCGCAGTCTGTAGAGCAGCCTTTTCCCAACCATGAATATTATTTTGTCACTTTCTTTCCTTTTAACGGCCTTGGCAACAGATGCCAGAATGTTTATAGATGTAATTACTTGTGAATTTCCCATCTAAAATGTAATGTTGTTCCTGGACTGGTTCTGAACATGAAATACAAGGATGAAATATGACATGACATTGTCCAAACACTGGTGTTACTTCATTACCGGTCCCGGTCCTTCATGTTCGGGGTTGATAACTGAAAAGGAATGATGTAAGCTTGTAAGCATGAATGATTTTTTGCTTGGCCGGTGTATGTACCGTTTGACATGATATATTGACATTGTTCCATAGAGGAAACCCCTGCCAAACCATTTCACATTTCAGGAGAGGAGGATATGCACATAGGAAATAAGCTAAAGCCCCTTTCCACACGAAGTCAGCGCCAATATCTCCAGTTCTCATCTGCTTTCATAAGATCTGGCCCCAAAAACACAAGATAAGTGAAGTAATAACAAATGTTTTATAGAGAAAGTAAATTGTTTAGCGGTGACTCTGAAGATAATGTAAATGGATTTTTTTTTATTTTCTTTCTTTGAACATTTGAAGTAGTTAAATTGTACTGGGTTCTTTATAGATTTCAGGAAATGCCTGTCTGCGATGGAGGCTAGCTTGTAAAGACCTTATTGAGGTAATACATCATAGTGAACATGTCATGAGGGGGACAGCGATGCAGCATCAAAACGTTATCACAGCCAAGATGTGATCGGTTTATTCTCGTCTTGTATGCGGCAGCCTAGCGTTATCCGGTTGGACTGCCAGGTCTCAGGTGGTGTAGCTTAGTTGACATGTCAAAATGAAAGTTGCACTGGGAAATAAACAGGCTCATGTGCAGATTGGTATTACGTTATAAAGCACATTGATTGTTTTTGTGCGGTGTCTCAGACGTTTTAAGAGAATACAAAAACCACAATACGAATGCAAAAGCCACAACAGAATACAAAAGTAACAAAGCAAACTGCAGTTTAAATACATCATTTGTACTGTTTTCTACTGCAATATGCACATGTACAGTGAGAGTCTATAGTACAAACCTCATAAGATTTTCTATATTTTCTGTATTGAATGTATTTTTATTCTTACTATTTAGTTGTAAGATTCTTAAACTGTAAACTTTTAATATTTATTTTATTTTTTACATTTCACTACATGTTGTACTTGTATAATTATGTATGTAACAAATAAAGAATCAATACAAATGCAAAGCTACAACACAAATACAAAAAAAACTAAATGGTTAGCGCTGCCTCCTGACAGCGAGAAAGTCTTTTCTGTGTGGAGTTTGCATGCATGGTCTCCCTGTGTTGGCATGGGTTTCCACGCTGGTTTTCTCCCACAGTCCAAAGGCATGCAATACAGGTTAATTGGCGACTCTAAACTGGCCCCATAAAGTGTGAATGAGAGTGTGGTTGTGTGAGCGTATGTGCCCTGCAGTGTGTTGGCGTCTGCCCTGGGTTGGTCCTCACCTTATACCCTTTGTTCACGGGATAGGCTCTGGTCCCCCTGACCCCCATTGGGATTAAGCAGTTCAGAGAATGAATGAATGAATGAATAACTTAAATTCAAAAGTCACAACATGTTTACAGTAGTCATAGTGAAAATAGAAAAGCCACAACACAAATGCAAAAGCTACAACAAAAATGCAATTGCCACAGCATAAATGCAAAAACCACACCATGTATTCTAAACAACAAAACAGAAACAGACAACGGTCTTGTATATTACTGGTCCAGGTTCCAGGGGACTTTTATTTCTGGTGGACAGATGAATTAACTCCTTGAGCCCGATCGCCCCCGGTACCGAGGGCAGAACAGGAAGTTGTCATTTAAAGGCTTTAACTGAGTTTTTGAAGGTGTTGGACAAGTAGGTTAAACTTTTTACTGTTCAGCTGTGGTTAGTGTTGCTATGTGTTAATCCGCCTGGAGGAAACAAGGGCAAATAATATAGACAGTTTGTGGCCTTTGCACTTATGTTGTGTGTTTTGTCTTACCATTACGCCTTTTGCCTTCCATTGTACCATCCACTGGCCAGACAATCGCAATACATATGATATAGACATGTTTACAGTGTAATGTAGTGAAGATACTTAGTCAATGTGAGAAAGGCAAAATTCAATAAACATTCAGGTGACTTGGAGGCTAAAAAGGCCTGGCCATTAGAGCGTGAGTTTGCACCCCCCCGTCACATCGGTTGGCATGAATTGGATAAGTCTCCACCAAAGCCTGTCAGCTCCGGGGTTCTGCTTTGAAGGAGAGTTCAAAAGGGAGCCAGACATAGTATGACACAGTTAGCACAGTCACTGCCTGGGACCAAAGCCAAGAGTTTTTACTCATTACTCAGTTGATAATTGGCCTATTGGTTCACTGTATAGAGGGTTTCACTTCCGAGTGTCAACGACATAGTGAGGCGGCGTTTGAATGCTAACTTCATCGTGCATAGCTTTCATCATGATAGCTCCCTTTTCACAGTTCTCCCTGTTGCCATTGTTATTATTTTTGGCTGAACTGTTTCTTTAATCTTGAAGTCTGATTTATTATTTCTTGATTCTTTTCAAACTAAGTTGTTTTCAGTTGGTGAATCACAATGAGCAGTCGATGATGTAAACTCAGGCAATAGGTTCTGTCTCTGTGAGATATGTCCATGCCAGATCCTGTCAAGTTTTAGGTTAATAACGTTTGTCTGACCCTGCAGTTTCCTCCAATGCTGTGAGGAGATGTAAAGACTTCACAGAGTTTGAGATCCAATAACAACAGGCAGCAGGAGTCATCCAAAAACTTTGTCCCTCTGATGTAAAATAACTGCACTCATCTTCTCTTTAGCACTACATCTAAAGTAGATCACCTCCATCCTCACACCAACAATGAGGATGGTATTTTCATTTTGCATCACATGCTAAGTGTATATTGATACGCTAAATGTTTCCATTATGTTTTATTAATGGTAGTCATTAATTGGTGGAGTGTCTAGTCTAGTGTATTTTATTTGATTTGATAAATTTGATTTAACAGTACATCGAAGCAACACCCCCACAACCATGCCTATCAAAATGAAAACAAGCATTATTCAAATGCAAGTGACTTAAAATAGACATTTAAACAAGAGTTACAATGCAAAATTGCAGTATTGTTGGATTTGCATATTACTCAGATTACTAAGTTGTTAACAATAGCGATATGTATAAAAGATACTATGGATCACTAAACTTTCAGAATGGTTATGAATCTCTATAGTTATTTAATATAATGTTTTTGTTTGTTTATCATTTCAAACTAAATAAAAAAATATAAATACAGTGTAAATGAACTATAATATTTAGAATTTAGATGTCATACTCAATGATTGTGTAGGATATTTCAGTATACGCCTGATATACTGTAGTTGATCAATATTAGGAAATTAAAAACCCAACTTGAGATTCTGAATGCCTGTTTACTCAGTGCTTGAAGGAAAGTGAGATTACCAGTGTTCAGTGTCACATGTACAGTAATTGTGACTTCTCGTAATACCTTTTTAAAGTTCTGTGCTGTTTTCTCCTTTTGAGCTTCAGTCAGGCAAACATGTTGCAGTAAGAGCTGAAACCTCCCCTAGAGGCAAGACTGGGTACTGCTGGGAAAAGCAGCGAGGCAGTGGAGCAAGAAATTGAAAACGGGGTCTCTTAGGCTTCTGAGATCTGAGCACTAACAAGCCTGCTTTAGGCATGACAGAGAGAAACCCTTGCATTTATCGATTGGGGCTTTGAGAAAGAGTTTTTACCGTCTGCTTTCACTGCAGTGACAAATGTTCTCAGCGCTTCAAAAGGGAGAGGTCACAGGGTTTAATCCACAGTGAGAGAGAGCTGGAGATATAATGACACACTGAATTGTTATTTCACAATAATCAAATAGCACAGCCGCAAAAAAAGACAATCTTAATGACAAACTAATGAAAGATATTATTTTACTGCAGCTCTTTAACATCAGAGCATTGCAAAGTGGAATTTTGGGGGTGATGGGGTGTAATTGGAGGTTCTTAGCTGAATAGCCAATGCATTGTAAAAATCCGATTTCATTGTCATGTGAATGGCGGTCACGGATGAGCGGATGATATTACCTGCATGCTTTTTTGGGGGGAGAGTGGGGAGGGAATTAGTTCTTCCTAATCGGCTGAAATGATTATTACACCTGAGCTCTGGGCAGCAAGGGCCCTGGGTTTTCGATGCGCTCTGAATTCGGGCGTAATGATTATGAAATGATCCGCTCTGATCTGTTGTACAGCGAGACATTGTGCCTACAGAATAAGCTGGCTTCAGAAGGCGATTCGGGTGCTGAGGAGCGAGAGAGAGAGGGAGAGAGGGAGGAGAGAGAGATGCCCCCGAATCTTATTATGGCTGGTGTGGTTCATATAACAGCTGAACCTAACCGGAATTACAAACAGGACCTCGGCCGGCCGAAGTGGCAGACTGAGCAGAACGGGGGGGAATAATAATATCCACGGCAACAATGAAATTAATCATGGGAGGAAATGGATTTGCTCTGCAGGGGAGGCGGCGAATCGAGGGCCATATTTGATACACAGTAAATGTCACCAGAAGGAACACAGTAATAGAGCAATTTCCTCATTGGATATAGAGGATGGTTAGAGGCCGGGAGATTTCGTGTTTTCTCTCTTCCTCTATTAAACCCAAGCAGCTCCTCAAACATCTGATATTAAGAGAATAACAAAAAGTACCCTAATAATTCTTGAGCGTCAGTAAAATATATTGCACTATCAGTAAACGCTTGAGTAATATCACTTGAGTGTCTGTTTAAAAAGACGTGTCCGAGGGCTTTCTGTAAATGAGAAAAGAGGACGACGCACACAGAAGCTGTGTTCGCTGCGTCTGGACACTGTCATCTTTATACAATACTGTGTTGTTGAGAACAGTAATAGTATATGTTGCTTACACATTCAAGGTAAAATGGTGAATTGATGCCTTTCAGCTGTTTTCTCCTACCAGCGCTGAAATCCAACAGCATGCAAACATCACAGAATATGATAGTTTGTGTTTAAGAGCCAGGATATACTTTAATTTTTGCAAGTAGTTTTACAAGTACAAAATGTGAATTGAATGCACCCTGATTCTTTACCAAATTAAAACATATATTCAGGTGCTATGGAGCCCTCTTGGAATTTAGTGTTTTTTCTTGACTAATATCACTATTATTTTTTTCCCTACAAAACAGACTGTGTAGCTTGAACTTCTATAGCAAAACAAAACACGTTTTGAAAATGAAAGTAAGTGATTCTGACTTCTGATTCACTGACTCTTCAACGCTACTATCAGCTGACTTTTGCTTGGACCCCACAAGTTGCAAATGTGAAACACACCTTATTACACCTTATGTGAAAGTTTTAAATGTATAAATTTAGGAATGTGAAACACACCTTTAATATTTGTATATGTGTATTTAATAACATTATGCAAAAAAAAATGATATGCAAAAGATTTTACAGAACTGTTCAACACTGATACAACAAAAACAAAGTATTTATTCATCAATATGTCAAGTGTCTGGAATTATGTCAAAATCTCATTAATTAGTTACATTCTAACTCCACAGCAAAACCAGACAAGAAAAAGAGCAAGACACCAAACGTCCCTTCTCATATCTGGCTGTTTGTGATCTTGCATTACAGTTTGTTGAGGTGTGACAAGAATAGTGTTTTGCAGTAATAATTAAAAAATAAAATGCTTCTTCATCATTGTAACTGCTTTAAAATAGTGATTAATTTGATCTTTCTTCAGTCGTTTTATTTGAACAGTCATTTGGTTAATTAGTAGCCAAATTAATGTTTGGTGGAGCAAATAGCATATAAACATAACTATAGTGTAAATTGATTGATTTATATTTTCACATTTAAATGCAACATGAGCTTCCCCAAAGTGCTGTACACCAAAAGTAAAAACAAACAAACAAACAAACAAACAAACAAACAAACAAAAAAACAACAACACAAAACACACAACCATAGTTTAAAAATGTAGAGTAATAAAATAAATACAAATTAAATATAAAGTATAATACTACTGAAATTGTTTATTAAAATGACAACAAACTTATTGAAACACAAAAGACTTAGATATTTAAATATTTAAAACTTTTAAAATAGTGATTCATTTGATCTTTCTTTAACCGTTTTGAACCCTTAGTCAAGTGCTTTTATTTATTGCCTTATAACATTATCATTGTAAATGTTAGACATGCATGCCTTCCATTTTTTGGTTTATTTGTATAATTATTTGAAATTACCCTGACAGTCCTGATACCTTCTTAAACAAAATTTTAGTTTTTGTATTATGTAACCTATACAGTTCTGCCTTCATTTCAGAAGAAATGTTCTTTTCAGTAGAGATTTTATTTTAGAAATGTATACGGTAAAGTCTCTATGGCATAAGGTGCATAATAATTCAAAGCAGAGACATTATAATTATTAATTATAATTATAATTATTACAATGAGAAATCTGTGCTTTGTGACATGCGGAAATTAAGATTTAGATGTAAAGGCCTTAGCTTCACTTTATGTAAGTGATGTGATTTAATTATACTTCTAGTGTTTCTAATTTATTTTCTTATACATTTATTGTAACATGAATACCATTTTAAGCTGAATAGGTGTGGTGACATCATTCTTATGTAATCTAGTATTTCCTCTCTGCCTCTCTCCCATTTAAATCAATGTTGTGAATCATTTGGAACGTGTAAAAAAGCCCTCTGGTTTTTCATTACGACTGAAATGGAAAACTCATGTCAGCAGTCAGGCTTTGGCACTTCCCATCACTTTCTACATCCCGTTTAGCTGGCCTTTTCCATGCATTTCTCACCGACGCACATAGACGCTTTGCCCCGTACTGTCAATTATTCATGCTGCCAACAATTACTCCTCACCACCAGCGATACAAAAGAACCTGCTGTGGGCAGAGCTATTAAAAATTCACATCTGCTCTATTCCGCTGCTTTGTTGTTTCTTATAATGTGATGTGGACTGAGGAAACTGCAATCGCACCAGATTGGATTTCTATTTATTTATTTTTTTGTCTTATGTGAGAAGTCTCCATCTCTCTGATCCTGATCTGAAAGGCCAAACAAAGTCTCTGGGCAGAGATCTGTGTCTAAAAAGGTGAATATCCATTTTTCATGACATGGGAACCCCCGAGAAAACAAAAGCATGCTTGAAATAGCTGTGTAGGTTGTAACTGCTTATACCTCGTTGTTTAAAAGGAAGACTGAGTGACCGCCTGAATGAACTCTGGGCCTAACTGACTAACCTACAGAAGTCAATATTGTTGTTCTTGTTATCTCGAGATCAAAAGTTATTTTTCACACAATCTCAACATAACAAAAGGCGGTATCCCAAGATCACAAGTAGTTCACAAGATCACAATCTAAACGAAAGTTGCTTTCTCAAGATTTCTAGAAGCTTTAATTAATTAATTTATTTATTTATTTTATTTAACTCTGTAAATGTGTGATCCTCTTTCTCAAGTGACGTACGTTGATATAACAATTGTCCATCAGTGACAGCCATGCTGCTTTTCAGATTTGCCATTATCATCTGTTTGACAATCCATTATCAAAGTAAAATCGGACATTTGCTTGCACCAAATTGTATACAGTAAATGGCTCATTTTATATCTGTATAGAATTTCTGGTATAGAAGATGTCATGAATTGGACATTGAGACGTTTCTCAAGAATAAATGAAAGAATAAACTGAAATTGGTGAATGAAGCTAATTTTTAGATGAATGAAAGCTGAAGTGCAATGAATAAAGGTGTACTTTATGAGATGTTAGCACTGTGAAGTAGCCTCTCATGATATCCTATCTCTTAGCTAGCATATCCCGGGCCGGATGAGCAGATTATGTTTTCATCAGTGGGCTCTGATAGGCTCTTCATAGAAGACGGCTCTGCTTGATGAAATAAGTGGCCTGATCAATGTGGGTTAAACAAAGACATGCTTTTTTTCCTCCTCTGTCAGAGTGCTGTCAGAGTCCTCGAGAGGCTTGCTCACAGAACTGCAGTGCCCTTACATTGAATTTTTATGATGAATGTTCCCCTTGTTTGGCATTAAAATGTTTAACCAGGCACTCAGAAATAGAATTAGAGAACACTGATGGCTTTTTGTTGCACTGAGGTAAAACTGAAAGAGAACATTTTGACCCCCTTGGATTGACTGCATGACATCACAAAAATATAAACCTGCTGATAGTTTAGCCTAATTGAAGTGGCAAGACAAATGGCAGACAATGAAAATCAACTAAGAGTGGCAGTCTCACAACTGGCATAATACCCATTTGATCTGAGTTTAGCTCTTTTCTCTCACAGACCTTATTAGGTTTTAGAGCCATTTTGTTCTTACATTTACATTTACAGTATTTAGCAGACTACCACAACTCAACTACTAGCTAACATCCAATTTATAGTAGAATGCGTTTTCCATCTATCAATAAAATCAATTAAAAGGAAAACAGAATATTTTAAAGCATATTTAAAAATTTGACATTACACCTAAAAACAAACTGGTTAACAATTCAGCAGTTACAGAACACACCATAAATCTGTTAAATTCCATTCCTATTTAAATTTCCACAGTCTAAGAATGAATCAGGATGAATTTCACTGTGTTATACTATGTATGAGACAAAGTAAGAATCTTGAATCCCCCAGCGAAGAGTGCTAGCTATGCCTCTGTTCTTAAAAAGCATTTGTCAGCCCCTCTGTAGATTTTGGGAAGTGAGTATTGGAACATGGCAATGATTTTGTGAATTCCAGTATTTTTTTTATTTTTTTTTGAGAGAGAGAGAGAGAGAGAGAGAAGTGCACCAAGACAAAATTAATTTATGTAAAGACAAAATTAAACTGGCTGTATCTTTTACAGCGATGCAACCATAGATAGATAGATGGATGGGTGGATGGATGGATGGATGGATAGACAGACAGACAGATAGATAGAAAAATGTTTTAAATATACAGTAGTTTGCAGTGTTTTCCGCAGCAGTGAATTTGCCACTTCCTACAGGCCCACTACAGTGTGTAAATAAATTAGAACTAAAGAAGCTTTTGAGATGTGAGAAGTCCTCATGAACCTTAAAGGGAGTCCAGGTGCCTTCAGTTCAAGCTCTCAAGACTAACTCCAGTTCAGACAGTGGAAAAACTCACTCGATAATAGGCCCGGGCGAGTCATGAAGATTGTGCCCCAGTGTGTTAGCCAAGAGACTCCTCTCAGACTTCCCGTGCCACCTTTACAAGTGCCCCATCTTCCAGCATTATCTGGCACAAGGTAGGCAGGCTGGCACGCTTATTCTAATGTATGCTAATACTAACGGTGGCGCCGCTGCCGCTGACAGCCCCCGATAATGAGCGTGTCACCGGCTTCCGTCACGTACACGCCGACCCGCGGCGCTCCCCGGGAAAAAAAGTGGCCGGCGGGGCCTCTTCACAGACGGCAAAATAATTAAAGCCATCCATATCTAATAGCACTCCAATAGAAAAGAGCAGATCTGGTTACGCCTTTTTTGAAGTGCGCCAAAAAACGAAACGAAGATGGTGAAATCAGGAAAAAAAACAATTACCGCCTACGCTGGGATCCCAGCTCTCTGCCGTCATGCTTGGCATTTGTCACCCCGTCGCTCGATTTGGCATGCTCGCGGCGATCTCAGCTGGTCCGTCACCTCCGAGGAAAGGAGGATGAGGAGGAGGAAAAGAAGGAGGAGAAGAAGCCACCCACGGGGTCGGCCTAGCGCCAAATTGAACAGACAGCTTGCAGAACCTTTCGCCCCTGCTTGGCTGAGGCCGTCGCGTGCCCGGGAAATCACAGGGGAAGGGTTGGTGTGTATGTGTGTGTGTGCTCGGGCCTCACACCAAAAGGCGGTGGGGGGTGGGGGGGATTTTTTAGTATTCCAGCCGTCCCTCGCCTCCCCGTCGCCTGCTGCTTCTCAGAGGCTGTACGAATCACAACTTATTTCACACTCAGCAGAGCCCTGATGTCAGCACCGCTCTCTGCTGTTGTGAAACGCACAAGACTCTATTTGACAACAAGTCAGCAAGTACTGTTATTATTATTATTATTATTATTATTATTATTATTATGAATGACAGTTTGTCTCCTGTCTGATTAAACAGATGGTGTCGTTTTTTAAAGCAGACTAAAGCAACTGAATTTCTGTACAGTTGATTTGGTTTTTACAGCAGTGCTGGCTTTCAGATCGACAGACAGATATATTGCCGACTAGATGGATGGACAGATGGATGGACGGACAGGTATGTGAATATATTTACAATTATGTGGATAGATAGATAGATAGATAGATAGATAGATAGATAGATAGATAGATAGATAGATAGAGTTGGACGGATATATTGATGGCTAGGTGGATAGATGCATGGATGGATGGATTCAATGGTTTTCGGTAAAATACTGAACCGTTCAGTACGCCCTGTTCGGTTCTGTGTTTGAGCGCTCACAGCTTTCATTAAAATGCCATTTGGAACCGCATCACAATAAAGTGACGGACGGACGATACGGAAAAAATGCTGAAAATGTCAATCTCATCAATTGTGAGTAGAACACTGGTTGTTGTGGTTAGTCATCAGCTCAAATATGAGTTTATTCTGTAATAAAGGGGAAGATTTGACTGAACTGTAGCATTTTAGCGAGTAATGGCGCTCACACTCGCATGCTCACAAACAGCATGTGTTTACACAGCGAAAATTGCATTTATGCGTTTTTACGCATTTATTTTTATTTATATACATGGAATATCTCACAGATACTCACATACAGAGAGATCAGGTCTTACCTCAATTGCGGAACTGAAAATGTTGTGCATCACTAAAAAGCGGAGCATGCTCTAGTGAGTGAAAACAATTAAGCAAAGCTTCGATTCTAGAAAAATTGCCTTAATGATTTTTTGTAAACAAATTATTTGAGTTATTCCAATAAACATTTCAGCCCTAGAAATAGAAAAGGCAAAGAACCTACTCAATGTTGAAGCTAAGATAACATTAATGTACCGAAACCGTACCGATACCATGGCCCAAAAACCGCGATACATACTGAGTACCATTGCATTCCTATTTGACAACTATGTGAATAGATAGATAGATAGATAGATAGATAGATAGATAGATAGATAGATAGATAGATAGATAGTCAACTAAGGACATTTACTGCAGCACCAGACAACATACAAGAAAAGTGTTCTAAAAATATTAGCATATACAATCTAGAAAATTACATTAAAATTAGTTGCATTATTATAAAAATATAAAAGTATTACCAATATTGATTTGTTTGAAGTTTGAATGAATGGTTGGAAGGATCACTGGAAGAATAGATGCATGCCAGAGAGATGCCCTTCCTTATATAATCCTTCCCATTTCAGCATACACTGAGTTGTGCATCCACAGTTTCTGTGCATGTCTGTTAAAATAAAAAACATCAAATTTTACTTTCAACTGAATGACCCCTAACTAACTCTGAGAAGGCCTGTGTGTATTTTAGAGCAGTTTAACCCATCTGCATGGAGATGAAGTGAAGGTGTTGGCTCTGCTGTGTTCTGGTTATTCTTTAAAAGAGCCTTCACAGTGGCAAGGGAGTAAGAGTTTTCTGGCTGTATAATGGGATAATCCGGAATAAATGCATGGTAATGGTTAGAGTCCCAGAAGCCCAATTTACACCCACAATACCTTGCTCATCTATAACCCAGAATTTTACATTCTCCAGATATGAGATAATGAGTGAAGTTTATCATCTCGGTTACTGGTCTAAGTGTGTGTGTGTGTGTGTGTGTCTAAATAAAGGCAGTTAAGTCCCCCGGAGGTGAGTATGTGTGTGTGTGAGCTGTGTGAGAGTTGACATGGCGATGTGTTATTGGTGGGGATGGAGGGAGGCGAATGCGACTCGAGCCACAGGGGTGTGTGAAGCTGCGAACAGCAGCCAAACTACCAGCCTCCAAACACACTCATAAAGCTCACCCTGAGAGGCAGGATATACACAGCCCCAGGTACTTATACACCCCCAAACACACATACACACACACACACACACACACGTACACAGATAGAGAGGCAGGATCCTAAGCCAGTGCAGCGATGTATCCATTTAAGATCTGCCACCATTCCAAATACCATGGAAAAGTGAGGTTGTGAGGTTCCGGCTGTCCCTTAAAGCAGAGGAAAGACTGATATTTATATGACTTATAGGACATTTTTGCAATTGAGAACCATCTGTGTGTATGCATGTATGGAGGACGGTGGAGTTGGGGTGCAGGTTTTTAGCTATTTGCGAGAACTAAAAGAATGGATAACCGAGATTTGTTTGTGAGAACTGGTCCTCATAGAAGAAAAATTGGTATGACTATTTTTTGGAGCAGTTGGTATCTTAATGGTTAAGAAGGGTGCCCCATGATCTCAAGGTACCACTTAGGTAATGGTGAGCAATGTACCGTCCACAAGTACTGCTCCGCAGTGGCTGCCAAAAGTAATCACTCACTTAAATTCAAATTCACTTCAATTGTTGGGGCCAGTTGGAATCGTAACATTAAGAGGTTGGCCCTGTGAATGGAAAGTCCTCGGTTCAAGTTCCACTCTCTACTAGTCCACAGAAGTACTTCACAAGCAGCAAAATGTGACTGTGTATACCCAAGACAACTTCTGGGGGAAAATTCAGACCAGATATCTGCAGATTGTGAACAGATTTATTCTCATATTAAAAAGGAATGCATGAAAACTAAAAGCGCAGAAACATTTCATGTTCATTACAGAGGTTAAGTCTGGGGTTAAATTCAGGTTACAGTCATTATTATATCTGTGCAATGTCTGCAAATGTCTAATAAAGTATGTGTGTGTTTGTATGTCCTAAGAAGACTGCTTTATTTAACCAAAGGGCTCATGTAAAAAAACACAGGTATTGAAATCTGTAGAGATCCTTGACTTTGCTCTGCTCTGCATGTCTTGATTAAGCACATAGAGATGAGACTCTCTTCACATGTGGTATAATAGACTCCGCTCTGCTCTTCACTTTATCACACATTTGTCATATAATTACTCCATTCTGGAATCCTGAAGCACACTGGCTGGTGTTAAACTGGAGTGGGACAGATTCGTTTTCAGCAGGAGCATTGCTACATTAAATTGTACAGAGGTACATGCCATTAACCAGTGCTAACCAAAATTAATGACAGTACTTACTGAACTACATTTTTTCAGTAGTTTATCCTTAGCAAAGCTACTTTTATGTAAATTTAGGGGAGTTATTATTTGTAACTGTGAACACAGTACAGCACACAGTGCACCACGACCAAATGTGCACTGCAAAAAATGAAATCTTAACAAGCCAGAAAATCTTAAAAAGAAAAAAATAGATCTTGTTTTTTTATTTTAAGAATAACTTACTTGACTAGACTTGTATGTGTAAGATAGATAATCTAATTTTAAGAAACGTTGGCTACAATTATCTTATTAAGAACAATTTACTGATTATAAGAACTTCTTAAAATGAAATAAGAAATTTAATTAAGAGAACGGAAAGGTTCTCATGCTCTCCACTACGAGTTAAGAAATTCATGACAACTTTGGAGAAATGGAAAGATTTTTTTTTTTGTTTTAGGAGATCTTTACAAGATAAATTTTCTCATTATATTGGCAGATAATGTAGCTTGATTCTGGTACCTTTTTATTATCCTATTATCTTAATTTCCTTTTCTTTTTCTTATTTTCTGACGCTGATTTTTTGCAGTGTGACCTCTGCATTTGACCCATCCATGACCCCGACAAAAATGTTAGGCTTCTGGCAAACAGTTGCCATTAACCTTTGGCAGTGCTGCCACAAATTTTCACATGCAAACTTACGGTGGACTTTGTGGAAAACTTATGCACCTGGCAAATTTGTCACCAAAAGTTCACTGCAAGTTTGCTATTACTGATTACTGATTATGCTATTACAAATTATTTTGGCAAACGCTGCATTTTTATAAAAAATAGTTATTTTCTTTAAGGAGACGATTATTTTCATATAGCAGGTATTTCTGATTGATGTATTGGCAGAGTTGCATATGATTGGCTACTATTTCTTTGTGTATGGAAAATACGTTGTGATTTTTGAGTCTTGAGTCATATCGCCTAGTTCTAGTTAAGACTAATTTGCTACACTTTGAAGTAGAAAATCATACAATTTCTTGTAGATATTAACAATATAAATTAATGCAAATAAATTGAAAACTGATCTTGAAATTATACCGTGCACACTGGGCAAAACGTTGTCCGTCCTTCTGAGTGATTTTAATTAAAGGCCAAGTTGATCTTCAGAGTGAAGTGAGTCTGCTCAGCTTCAGCCAGCACACATGAAAACAAGCATTAAACCTTGTCATATCTCACGCTCGAGCCACTGGAGAAAAATCATTCTTACAGCTCATTAGACTGAATGCATTGCGCTTTTCCTGACTGAAACCTGAGTCCAGACTTCTTGTTTTACTGCTGCCAAGTAGAGAGCCATAATGCTAATCACTCATCACTTAGCACTCTCACGTTATTATTTATGGTTAATTGGGTGAAATTGCTGCTTCATTCCCTGTGTTTCAAACCCTATTTTCTACAAACTGTGTCAATGTCTATTGCTGCTTTGTTCATATTTCCTTGTACTGCCTCATTCTGAATGTTGCATTATATATTGCTAAATACACAACACTCAGAGATTTTTACACACACTGAGATTTTCTGCATTTTCATGTAACTCACTAAAAATTTTATAAAAATGCACTTAATGTGCTAACAAATTGGACATGGTGTATTCAAAATTTGAGTACTTTTATTATCAAGAAAATGTCATATTGTTGAGGTCTTGCTGGATAAAAAATGGCTAACCAATGAGCCTCTTGTCATATATATATTTTTAAGTGAGTGATTTTTTGTCACAATAATCACTCATCACATATCAACGTATCATGTATCAATTTGATACAGTGCATCACCACAACATGTAAACCCTGCATTTGACCCATATAAGTTTTTTTGGGGTATCGCCCAGGGAGCAATACTTGGGTACAGTACCTTACTCATGAGTATCTCAGTGCTACATTAACGGTTCCGGGCTTGAATTGGCGACATTCTGATCATTGGACCAACTCATTCATTCATTGATTCATTCATTATCTGAACTGCTTAATTTCTACCGAGATTGTGGGACTGTGGGGGTGGGACTTAAGGCACGAGGCAGGGACCAACCCTGGATGGGGGCCAACACACCGCAGGACACACACTTACACAGATACACTCACATCTTATGGGGCCAATTTTGAGTGACCAATCAAACTGAGTTGCTTGCTTTTGTACTGTTGGAGGAAAACGGAGCACCCGGAGAAAACCCACACAAAATCAGGGAGGGCACACAAACTCCACTCCAGCAACTGAACCCAGGACCTGTGCTAACTACTGCGCCACTGCGTCATTCAAGCTTGAAATTGAAATTGAAAAGTGGTAAAAACCTGTGATGTGCAAAGTGAATTTTATTGTCATCTCAACAATATACAAGTAGACAAAGAGACAAATAGGCGATGTTGATGGTCCAAAGTGTACACATACACATAATGCATATTAAAAATAAGACATGAAGCTAAGACATACAGTATAGTGCAACACAAAAAGAAAGCTGGCAATGAGCAAGTCAAATTAACCACCATACTTTTCATAGACATTAATTGGTTAGTTGCTTTTTGATTTGATCCTGAGGACATGGATAGCATTGTGTAATAGATGTTAAATGTGCAATTCAAATTCATTGTACTTTACTGTTGCTAATGTCATTTGTGCCCAGTCTCAAACATGCAGTTGGTAGTGTAACGATTAGAGAGTTGGTTGCTCGTTGGCGGCCGGCTTGAATTCCGGACCGGTAAAGGTATCACTGAAGTACTCATGAGCAACGTACTGTCCCCGAGCACTGTTCCCTGGGCGCTGTCCAAAAAGCTGCCCACTGCTCCTTCTCGGATGGGGCAAATGCAAAGGTCACATTTGTTGTCCTGTGCTGTGTTGACAGTGACAATCATTCACTTTCACTCACGCACTTTCTAGAGAGGCACCAATGATTTCATTACACTTCATATAAATAAGAACAAAGCACACAAGCATCATTAACACAGCTTAGCTGAAGACATCAGGTGAATAGACAAAAAATTCTCTCTTTCGTGTCCATTTTGTCTGTTCACGCCAAACTTTTTCACTCTTTCATAAGCAACATGCTCACTTAGAGACTTTTTCCTACTCGGCTGTTAAAAGTCTTTTCTTTTCTTTATTCTAGAACTAGTAGCAATGCTTTACACAATTACATTTCCTTGCAATTACATTTTCCCTTTTATGCACAGTAGCTTTTAAAGTTTGAGTTTTTCCAACACGTCCACTCCCACCAACGATCAAGCCTTTTCTGCTTTCAAAGCCCTGTGACACTGAAGCACTGATGGTGAATTTGCGGGAGAGAAAACAGCCACTTGCTCGGAAATTAGTGCGAATTTGTTTGAGCTTGGGAGGAGATGTGGGTACTTATAGGAAGTGAACTTAGACGGAGATGAAGTTTCAAATGTGGCCTTTCTTCCAAACTTTTCTTATTTCAGAACTGTGTTACGGTTAAAAAAAATGTCAGCACAAAGTGATTTCACCCTTCAGTGCTCATTTCAATAGAGAAAGTACCTTACCTACAACAAAAAAATACAGAAAGGTCTTGCACTTTATGAGACGCTGCGTTCTGCCTTTGCTGCAATTAACAGTGCTTTATTGTTTACTCTGATTGTTAAATCAGTTACACACATTTTTCATTTGGAATAATTGTCTAAAAACACAAGGACCCGTTTTTGCTTTTTAATTACAGTGAGTTCTAACAATGCATCATCATGGCCTCATGGATTTATATTGCTGTTGTTTTTAAGAGATTATGGATATGAGAAAATTAGGAAACTCTCTGAAGTGCCTGTCAGTTATGTGTGCTAAATGGTGTGGGTACCTCTTAAGCAAGCTTGTACCTTGTTTTAAGTGATAATGACATTTTTTAATGTTACGTTTTAAATTTAAGATCCACTGGATGTATATACATTATGTATATTTTATTTTTTCTTTTGCATTACAGTTTTATGGTTAGAATTTGAGAATGTTAGAATATTAGGGTTAGAATTAGATTCAGATTAGGGTAGGACAGTTTAAAATATATTTAGGATCAGGATCTGGTTTAAAATAAGGATACGTGTTAGGGTTAAGATATGTTATGGTTAGTGTTGGGGTTAGCAATAGGTTAAGGGGTGGGATTAAAGTTTAAAGTAAGTATTAGTGTTAAGTTTAGGATAGGTTTAAGGTAGGTTTTGGGGTTATGATCAAGTTTAAAGCGAGGATTAGTTTTAGGATTAGGCTATGTATATGGTTAGTTTTGGGGTTTAGGAATAGATTTAGGGTTGGGATCAGGTTAAAATTTAGTATTAGGGTTAGGGTTAGGATTTGTTTATGATTAGTGTTGGGGTTATGATCCAGTTTAAAATAAGGATTATGGGTTGAATTTGAATAGGTTTATGGTTAGTTCTGGGGTTAGTAAAAGGTTAATGACTTACTAACATACTTTCTTGACATGCTAATCATAAACTAACTTTAGCATAACTATATATTTATGGTTAGTTTAACGTAAGGATTAGTGTTAGAGTTGAGTTATATTTATGGTTAGTTTTTGGGTTAGTGACTATTCGAGGTTATGTGCAGGTGCGGGGGGAGGGTGGAATAAATCAGGGAGTCTGACATTTTCAATAACTGTGTGTTTTGTGTTCGGAATCGTTTAAGGACTAGGATCGGGTTTAAGGTAAAGATTAGGGTTAGATTATAGTTAGGTTTGGTGTTAGTATTGGTTTGAAATTAGGTGTGAGTCCAGGGTGAGTTTGGAATGTATTTAAAGTCAGTGGAATAAATCAGGAAGTCACTCATTTTAAATAACCGTGTGTAAGTGGGTGTGTTTCGGATTAGTAATAGTTTTAGGGTTAGGACCAGGTTTAAAGTTAGGTTTGGTGTTAGTATCAATTTGAGATTAGGTGTGAGTCCAGGGTAAGTGTGGAACATATATAAAGTCAGTTGAATAAATCAGGTTGTCAGTCATTTTAAATTACTGTGTTGGTGTGTGATAAAGACAGTTAGAGAAGGGAAAAAGAGGACCTCCTAGATCTCTTCTTAATCCTCCATCCTTCAGGTGTACTCTGCAGATCAGTGAATCCTGTTACTAATGAAACATCTGCCACTGACACAGTTTGCAGTGATCTGCACAAGCGGGCCGCTCTGAGACTGAGCGCTCAGCATGGGGAAGTGCACGTCTTATCGCCTTCAGCAGCAATGCCCCCCCACCATCGCCAGCCTCGAAGACCCTCTCAGCCATATCCACGCACCGCGGCCCGCTCGGCAGCAGGGAGAAGGCGAGGGGTAATTTTGTTGCATTTCTCACAACAAAAGGCCTTCCTGTCAGAGGAGATTTCTGCCCGATTCCCGATTTTCAGGAGACAACATTTCTTTCCGTGTCCATTATCCACTTAAGTGTGAAACAAGATGTTACCTTACAGCGGATTCCATTTCGGCTGGAATTAAAGGAGATTTGTCGATGTTACACTGGGTAAAACCATGTCAACACCCCTTACCGTGGAGAGTCATTTCTCTCTCTCTCCTTCTGCAACGCCGCCCAAGGCTGCAGGTTTTCCTGTCTTTTTTTTCTTCTTACAGTGCGCGTCCCCTCCGAATAAATGTTGCATTAATATTTGTAGTTACAGGCCCACAGAATGCATGGGGAAAAAAGTAGCTAGACAGTAACAAAACAGTGAAATGATAACGGCTGTTTAAAGCTGTTTCGGCTACTGATATTTGAGCTACCTGTTAAACTGCAAGCTATTTCATTTAATGCTATTAGGCACAAAAAGTACGGATTAAAAAAAAAGAAAGGATGAAGGAGCTGAACAAAAGGAGAAAAGAAGAAAGGTAGCTGATAAATGCAGATAAATGCTGCTAAAGTGTAATAACCTCAAGTGCCACTAGCGGGCACTCCCATAAGATACAGTCTCTACACTACAAAAGTAGTAGCGCAATTTTCCTTAAAGGAGATGCTCTCTTGAGGCCAAAATAGATAATGACAACATTAATCATGGCACCCTCTTATGGCCAAAATAGGAAATGAATATTTTTGACCTAAAAATGAAGGAAAAAGTTGAATTTGGCAATCAACATGAAAGCTATTATCCAATGTCCCCTCAGTGGTCTGGAAATGTTAAGCCATGAATGGTGTCTCTACAACAAAATTGTGGAAGAAGTTAACTGGCCAAACACATAAAAGTGTGAAAAAGGTAAAAAAGGATGAATAATAAACTATCTTAAACTTTGAAGTCCTACACCAGGAATGGGCAAACCACAAGAAAAGTAATAGAACAATTATCCTTAATGGAGACTTCACTTTGTGGCCAAAAGAATTCACCTGGAAAAGGAAAAGGCCTATTGAGAAGGAACAAGCAGTGCTTGGAGATGGTACCTGCAATATGAGTACCTCAGTGGTACCCGTTCGTGTTTGCGACTTGAACCAGTGACTTGGGGCCAACTACCTAACCATTACACTACCAACTGCCCCAAGTGACCTCTGCATTTCAGCCTTCTGTGAAAGAGCACTGGTCAGCTTTTTTGGCAGTGCCTGGGGAGAGGTGCTTGGGGACAGTACCTTGCTCATGAGTGCCTCAGCGGAACCTTTACCAGTCCGGGACTTGAACCGGCAATCTTCTGATCATGGGGCCAACTCCTTAACTGTTACGCTACCAAATAAACTGTGTGTCAACATCGGTTGTGCTTTTTTGGTGCAGGAGTAGATGTTCAAGTCGGTAGAACAGGAGGTAAGTGACCAAAAGGTACCATTAGAAGAAGGGGAAATTATAATGAAGAGAACAAGGTGATTGCTGTTACACAGTAAACATAAATAATTACAGGCATTAGAGCAGAAGTACATTGTAGGAGATCCAAGTGCATCAGTATCCCACCCATGCTGACCCTCGGGCCACCTGCTCTGTGTTCCACTGATGTTTGTCGTATCGATATGGTAGACCTCTTACCTTATCGATTTCCCGACCGTAGACGGTGCAGCCAATACTGCCCTCGCTCCATAATGATTTGTTTAAAACAATTAAAGATGCCATCGGCAAATGAGCTGGAGTAAGCGGAGGCAAGAGCAGAGGAGAGCTGGTCAATAAGGAGAAGGCTCGACCTCGTTCGACACTGCGGTCAACGATGCAGTACAACATGAACATTGCATTCAGAAACACTACTTTTTAAAGGGCCAGTGTTTTAAACAAATGAAGAACACTAGTAATAGGGTTTAAAAAGCTTAAAGCAATCAGCCATAATCTTTTGCACACATTATTTAATGACTGTCCTGACTCATTCAATTCAATATATATATATATATATATATATATATATATATATATATATATATATATATATATATATATTATAGTTTATAAACACATTATATAAACATTTTTTCTGCAATTACATGTTCATTATATTTATTTTCAATTCATTTTAAAGAAGATTTCTTTACATTGTGTTTAGTTGCATTTTGTATATTTAGATATTAACATATTTTGTATATGTTAGAAATGTAAGTAATGCAAATAAGACATTTTTTTACCGTTTCTTTCAACGTTATGCATTTTAATATATTGTAATAGCTTTAGTGACAGATTTTAGACTTGTTGCAATTCAGGGCGGCACAGTGGTGCAGTGGCTAGCGCTGACATCTCACAGCAAGAAGGTCCTGGGTTCAATCCCCAGGATGGTCGTGGGGCCTTTCTGTGTGGAGTTTGCATGCTCTCCCCGTGTTTGTGTGGGTTTCCTCTGAGTGCTCCGGTTTCCTCCCACAGTCCAAAAGCATGGAGTGTAGGTTCAATGGCGACTCTAAATTTGCCTGCAAAGTGTGAGTAAGAGTGTTATTGTGTGTGTGTGTGCCCTGGGGTTTGTTTGCGCCTGCCCGGGGGGTTGGATCCCGCCTTGCGCCCGTTAGTTCCCAGTATAGTTTGGATAATGAATGAATGAATATTGCATTTCAACGTAAATATTGTGCCAAAGTGATTATTATATTGCCCAACACACTTTAAACGTGTAGCTTAAATACTGCAAAACCTAAAATTTTATAAAGTCCAAAGCAAAATGTCATTAACGACTATCAGCATTATGTCCTGCATGTACAGGCATTTTGATCATTCTTTTTAACTTCTGATTGGCAAAACCAGAAATTTAGGGGTCCAAGCACAAAGTTTTTACCTCAACAGGCACTAAAAATGCTACATAAATTTATGCAGCTTAAACTGTAAGTTTCACAAAGCTGAAACATGGTCAATAAGTAGGGATGGTGTGCTGCTTAGCATTTAATGAACAGTGTAGTGATCAGCGTATCTAATTTGCAAAATATGCAAAACAGACTTTTGCAAACTCCTTCTAGGCTGATTGGCTGATTAGAACAAGTAAGGTGTAAAATGAATCTGTGGACTTGTCATAATGTCATAACAGTTTTTTTGTGATTTTTTTGCTAATTCTGACATATGATTCACCGTCTCCTTTCTTCAACGCTTAGAGCATCAGCTGCTGTTGTCCTGTTTTTTCCAACTTTTGCTTGGACTTTGTTGTTGCCGCTTGCAGCTACATTTGTTGTTAAAATTAGTCATAAACTGCAGTTTTATTGTTCACTGTTAGAGTTATTATGTATTGTTAATGTGACAATATTGCTGCTTGGCATAACTGTCATTGCACAAGGTTTTGCAACTAGACCTTTTTTTTAGTAATTATTTGTCACTGTGAACACTGCACACAGTACACCACAACGAAACGTGTCCTCTGCTTTTTACCCATCTATGAAGGAGCAGTGGGCAGCTAACAAGGGCAGCGCCCTTGCTTGGGGAGGGTACCTTGCTCATGTCAGTGGTAAAGTTACTGGTGCGGGATTCGAACCGGCGACCTTCTGTTCACGGGGCAAAAACCCAACCATTATGCCACCAACTGCCCCTTTTTTATTCATCTTTTAATTGTGAATTCAACAGTGAAATATTTTTTAACTGGTCAAAGTTATGAAAAAGGTACAGAACTCCCTTTAATCACAATGTAGAATAATGTCAAAGATATTTTTGAAGGCTTAAAACCCATTCATTCAGTATGAGCTGACAAGTCTACAAAAAATTGTATATAAACAATCATGTGAGCATGTTAGACACTTCTGACTTTAAACACATCAAATTCACACTTGAACATCCTTCTCCACCCTTCAGACTGGGATAGAAGGACACAAAAACAGCGTCATGAAGGTCAGGATGCTCTTGCTCAGAAGAAATGATTTTGCCTTTAAATGGAACTCTGCCCAAAGGTGTTAATGTGGCTAAGAGCGAACAATTAAAGCCACGTTAGCACAAGCCATCCAGACATAATGAATTCATCTGGCCTTGAAATATAAAATGAATTCATTACATTGTGTTGATTCTGCTTGAGTGAAGAGCAATTGTGGCATTTAAAGAGAGAAAGTGGCACAAAGGAAGGTGTTCAAAAGCAAAATTAAAAGCAAAAAGCATTTTAAATTGCCAAAATTTAGCAGTTTAATGCTGGATAATGAAATTATTGCCAGAAATAATGCTCCAGGTTTAACTGATTACTGGAGGAGGTGGTGAACAAAAATATGGAAAAAAACTCAGTTGCCAGGGTTGTGTAGGATGTTAGAAATTAAACCATAATTATTCTTAGAAGTCTGTACTTGTGTTGAGTATAATCATATCGAGAAATTCAATATCTGGTGGATATTTATAGTCAATTGAAGTGAGTGATTATTTGTGAACACAGCAAGTGAAGGAAAGGCGAGCTGCTTTTTGGCAGTGCTTGGGGACAATACATTGCTCTTGACATTTGCATTTATGGCATTAAGCAGATGCTTTTATCCAGAGCAACTTACATTTCCTAATTTCAGGTAAGTCTCCCTGGAGCATCTTGGGGTTAATGGTCTCGCTCAGGAACCCAGTGGTGGTAGTGCTGCAGGTAGGATTCAAACCCATGAGCTCTTGGTGCAGAGGTGTGTGTCCTAACCACTTCATCGCCACCACCCACTGAGTACCTCGGTGGTACCTTTACCAGTACCCTAATTTTATTTGCAATTACAGCAAACACACATTTTTGCACATTTTTAATATACTAAAGGAGGCACATTACCAGTGATATCCACTAAACATTAATTACAACACAATTACATGATGATTTGTACCACTCTCATAGTCCTTTTTAATATTATAATTTGAAAATTGATTTAATTTTAAAACCCTTTTACCAGAATTTCCCGCAAAGCCTAATATTTACTAACACCAGCAAAATTCTTTTAATATTTAAGCACTGTTCAAATCAGAGTCAGTGTGTTTTATTGTGTTCCAAGCCCGGTAAATGGGGAGTATTGCGTCAGGAACGGCATCTGGCGTAAAACTTTTGCCATTTCAAAATGGCAAATATCTGAAAACTTGATCCACTATGGCAACTCCAACGGGAGAAGCCAAAAGAAGAAGAATAAGAAAAAGACTGTTCAAATCACATACTTTAGTATTTTTACTTGTCAAATTACATGCTGGCATGACACAGTAGATGGGGCGCCAGTGCAAAGCATTCTTTATTTAAACACAGCAAAATAAACAGGCTTGATGTCCTCAAAACAACAAACAGAAAACTTCTCCCCCTTGAATGACAAACACAAGGTATGCCAGTATATGTTAGATGCAATGGTGGACTGATATACTCAAAAAGGAGAGACATGCCTAAATAGGGAGCTAACTAACTTAAAACAAATGTAACCAAAAAGTTTACAGATTTAATGAAACAAGATACTAAATGGTAAAACAATAGATTAACAGAACTGGGATAAACAGGACTGAACAGGAACTAATGAAACAAAACTATCAGGTTAAACTGAGAACAAAGAACTAAGCAAACACAGGTTTAACAGATAATTAGACTTAAACTAACCAATCAGGACACGCGAAGGGTGGTTCAGTGGGAAATGACTGACATACCACACAAGACAGACACAAGACAGTGATGATCATGACTTTTACTTTAAGTAATATTCTAATCTGGGACTTGACTTTTAACTTACACTGGAGTTGTTTTCTTTGTAAAAACCTGTACAAAGTTTGCATTGCAGGTATTTGATTTTTTCATGTCCTCCAGCATATACCAGTCCATTAAAGATCAACGTATTTATGGTCAGAAAGTTGAGGAACCTTTGATCTGTTAAACCAGGATCTCAGACTCACAAATAACAACGCTGATTTATTCCCAACCCGTTCTATTCTTCTTTTCCAGTTGGATAGTATTAAAGTCTGCTAAGCTTAAGCTGATTTACTAATTGAGACTCTGTTCTTTTTTGATAAGGTAGTGCAGTGCTCACTTTCCCGCGTGCCAGCTAAGCTAGTGATACACTTTAATTAACAACAGGGTTTATAAGAAGATCATTTACTTCTAGAAGATCATTTCTGTACAGAGACATACTTGTGTGGAGTTATTCTTTTTTTTAAATAATAATAGTCTTCGTCATAAATCCGCTACACAGCGAGTCCAGATCCAGACCCCTGATGAGCAATTACGTCGGAACCAGGCCTCCTGAAATCAGTGCTTTTAATTTCTGCGCTTCCAAAGAAAAGACTGAAGCCAGGAAAAATGTTTCACGCCGCACATAAAAAGAGAATTAACAATGCAGTACAGCAGAGACGGGTAATATTTGTTCGTCTGCCTGTTAAAGTTTATTGAACCTCCCAAGTGACATTACTGGCTGAGTGGGTTGTGTCTCATTGCCAAGAGCCGAATTGACGTTTCGTCACTGCCAGAAGCGTTTGTGCATGCAAGAGCTTGTCTGTGGGAGCCTAAAAGATGATGATTGACCAGTCTCTGGGTGGGAAGGACATCTCAATTTCTCTTCGCTGTCGTTCTGCAGCAGTCTCGGCCAACGGTGCGAGACCTGCCAGCTCACGTACTGAGAAGTGTGTGGGGGAATTGGCCTCTTCCAAAAAACATTCAGCGACCCAACAAACCTTGCATAAGCAGCGACTTTAAATGATGCAATGAGAGACTTTATTTCTGTATATTTTTACATTCTCCTTCCCAGAGAAGCGCTCATGAGGACACTTGGTTGTTAAAGAAATCTTAATATTGTTATGTACCAATCAGCAATAATGTTATATCTATTATGAATTCACCTGGCCTCTAAAATGTAAAACATGAATTCATTACATTGTGTTGATTCTGCTTAAGGAATTCAAGGTTCAAGCTGGAAAGGTTCAGCATGAAAGTGACTATGGCAATGAAAAAGTTGTTAAAAGTTAAAAGCAAAACAACTTTGAAGGATCCAAGAATCATTGGCTAATGAAGTTATTTGCAACAATAATTTCAGTTTCAACTGGTAACTGGAGAAGTTAAACAGCTTACTGTAAAACAGCTTACTGTTAAACAGCTTACTGTAAATACAACACAACTACCGTGGTGTACAAGGGCTGTAACGATACATCATTCTTTATTGATACACTAATTCAACGATTAACAATCCCTTTGATCTAGGGTGACCATACCTCCACTTTCTAATAATAACACAAGAATTGGGTTTTTTTTAATTAGACTTTGTTAAAACTGTGCAGGAGAGGAAAGAAAGGAAGAACAGCTAATACTACATTAGCTGTTCATTTACAAACTTAAAATATTTGTAATAATCCCTTTGAAAGGCCTAATTTTCAGAAATCATACATTCATTCTTTAAACTGCTTAATCCCTATTGGTTTCGCATGGCCCGAGCCTATCCCAGGAGTTCGGGCACAAGGCGGGGACTAACGTTAGGCAGGTGCCGACACACCTCAGGGCATACACCCTCACATTCATACCTTATGTGGCCAATTTAGATTAACCGATCAACCTACAGCGCATACTTTGGACTGTAGTAGGCAACCGGATCACTCAGAGAAAACTCACACAAACATGGGGAACTCCACACAGAAAGACCCCGCAACCCTACAACCCGGCATCATAACCAGAAACTTCTTGCTGTGAGGCGACAATTCTACCTCAGCACCACCCTTTTTAGATATCAGAAAGCTTGGATTTCTTTTGGTTGTTCTAGTTACTGGCTAGTGTTGCCAATTCTTGTACTATTTCTCTTGTAATAGTTATTAAACAGTGTTTAAACAGCATTTAAGTAAAATAAATGTACAAGTTAAGCAACAGAATTAATACTTCTCCTGAATGTTCTTACTGCAGTTTACTGCTCAAAATGATGCATCCCTAATTTGAGGACCTGAGGCAAGCACTGAGTTGAATCCCTAAGTTACTTCAGTAAACAAAAATGTGTCAGCGCTGCATTTATATTTGTTGCCAGTTATTTCTGGACTCGTTTAAGGGAGAGCAGACATACAGCTCTACACATGCACACATTAGATATGGAAAAAATGTAGTAAGTTGCCCTCTATCTAGCAGTTTAAACTTAATATGGCTCCAGGTGAAAAACCCACTCTGAACTAACTTACTTAAGTATGATTTAATAAGATTGAACTTTTGCCTATCATCATTAGCAACCTTCACTCTCTATTTAAAGTTCACTACAGCTCGCCTGACAACAGTCAGTAACACTTTGCACCTTCTACTTTCATTTGAAGTTAAATTATAAAACAAAATATTTCATTTAGGAAAATTCATATATTAATATGATAATATTTTGCGCTTAATAAAATTGTGTTGGAAAAAGTCAGATCTTTTACACATAGCATTTGACGCAATATGTGTAATCAACGACAGCACGTGTTAATTTTATACATGTTTACACATCTTTGTGTTACCTTTCCTGACACTCCCACTGTGTCCAAAGTGTTAACACAGTAAATATGTTAAAATTAACACAAGAAATGTTCTCCCAAAACTCTCCCATTGATGTGTAAGAATTTGATACAATTTGTGTCCATTTTAACACATATTTTCTAAAAGTGTAGGCAATCTTTACATTTGCGCAAAGTATTGATTTCAGGAAAACAATACAGAATTGACAAATTGTGCCCAGTTAACCTAGTATTATTGATTTGATTTATTTTTCTCAACACAGCAGTGACGCTGAAATGGTAGTGACATGATGGTGTGTGTTATGCTGCTATGAATGTATAAGACACAATAGTGTTAATGTACCTTGTAGACTGAGAGCAGTCAGCAAGCCCCATAAATACCAATCCCATTAAAAAAAAAAAAAAAAAAGCTGATAAATGATGAGTTGCCCGGCGCACACTGGGGCAAACGTCTTCAACTTAGGTAAATAAGGTGGCCGCTGAGTGTTTACTATTCCGTGCAGTAGGCGTTTTCCCGTTTTTCCTCCCCAGGTCTCTCCTGTAAGAGAGGATAAGGACCCGAAACTGGATTGGGATGATAAATAAACAGCTCGCTCCCAAAGCTGAGTTTATTTCTCCGGGCGCCTCGTTTCGGGACGTCCCCCGTGGTCGTGCAGGTGACGCTCCACTAACCCGACTGCGGCCGTCCGGCGTCGCGAAAATAATGTAACCACAACCGACAGGGAGGCCACCTTGACGGATCATTTTAATTAATCCCGGATCAAAGAGGCCATAAATCGTAATTGCCATCCCCTTGGTCGCGCTCCCGAGGCTCCGACACCGACGCCGACGCAGAGCAGAGAGAGATAAATTGAAAGTTGTTACGGCACAGTCACAGGGGCTAAGGAAAGAAATATTCAGTGTTGCAGAAGCTACTTTTTAACCATAGCTTTGGAATGTACAAGCTCCTTCTGATTATAAGTAGCTACAGCCAACCTCCAGTTTTAACATAGTAGCTACATTACAAGCTACGGAGAAATACATCCAAGCTGTTTCATCCAGTAATACTTGTGCTGTATCATTCTCTTAAAGCCAGTATTAAAAAAATGTTAAACATGATGTTAAAAGTAATATGAAAATGAATGTCAAATAATAACGAGGTTGCAATTAAGTTTTATAGAGAGTGGTTAGATTAACATATTGTATAAGTTACACTTAAGTGTATAAGTTCTGTCCATTTCACTTTTCAGAATCATACATTTTTAAAACTACAGCCACAGACTCTGGCTTCCGTCTTGGCCAAGGTGTACTCCATCCTCTGACTCCACCTCGCAGCATGAGCATCCATCTCGCAGCATTCCCCCATGAGGAGAAGAGATGAGCTTTTAAAAGCTTCTCTAATTAACGCTGGCAATGTAAAAAAAAAAAAAACAACAACTTTGCAACTGATAAGCTACTGAATAAACATAGTTAAGTTAGTAGTATTGCCACTTGTATTTGGCTATGTTCAATACAGTAAATATTCTAAATGGGTGGAGCAAATCGGCGGTAATAAAAATGTGCTGCCCAATTGAGGATGAGAGAGGAGATTCGGGCCGAAGCTCTTATGGGACTCGGTAATCTATAGCCTTCACCACTCTCCAGAGCCACAAACACAAAAGGAAACCGTATAGGTGCTGCATTCATGTGAGGAAGGATGTGTGTACGGAAGGCCGTTTTTTCATCACTTCTTAACCAGCCAAGGCCAAAGCAGTGAAATGTGTCATTGAATCCCTAAATGTATTAATAACTGCAGCTATATTGCAGGTTTATGCACATTTCAGCCTCGCTTTAATGACTCAAATCTGCTTCTGTTTGTCTTGATACGCTTGATACAGATACGCTATTTCCATTGTTTCCTCCTTCAAAGCGGTTGGATAGCTGTTTCAATAAATCACAGTGACACGTTAAAACTACTCAGGCTTTTCAGATTAAGAGTCTGTATTTCGGCAGAAAAAGTTCAGATCCCTGTCATTAACACAGGGTTAAAAATTGACAGCGACTTTAGATTCAGTCATAGTCATTAGACCAAAATGCTTATTAGTTTTAGTCACATTTTAACCATTTCTAGCCTTTGTAGTTCGATGGTCTAGTTGGAGTTTCCTAAAAGTAGTTACATTTTGGGTAAGTTTTAGTTATTAGTGTTTTACAACTTTAATTGCATTGTGAGATTTCAGACTAAATTCTGAAAGGCTATAAATAATGCTTATGAAGACCTAGCCAACTATTAAACTATAGCTAACTGAACACATGAGGAAAACCAACGCTCGTTGAGTGAAAACTCTTGCTTACAGGATATTAAACTTGCCATTTAAGAGGACATAGCGAACTGTCCAATAGCACCAATTTTCAAACTAAGCACGATTTATCATGTGATGTAGCAGTTATGGCATGAACAGTAGCTTGCTGCACCTTCAAGTGCCTCTCAAACTTCTTACATCATTTGCATCTATTACTGGGGCAGTTGGTAGTGTCACGGTCAGGGCGTTCGCCCCATGATCAGAAAGTCACAGGTTCGAAGCCCAGACTGGTGAAGTTACCACTGAGGTATTCATGAGCAAGATACCATCCCCTTTAACTCCAATTGCACATATCCCAGTAAAGCAATCCAACTAATCACAGTGTTGCATTGCTGAAATATTTGGACAAACTAGATTCATTTTAAATGTCTGTCTACAAGTTAACATTTCAATCATGTTTTGTCTTGTTAAATAAAATATATATTTAGTCATAGATTTGTTATCAAAGATCTACTCTTGAAAGTGAATAATTATTTTTCATTGTGAACACACCACAACGCAGTGCACCACAACCAAATGTGACCCTGGGACAGCTGACATGGACAGCTCCTGGGGAGCAGTACTTGGGGATGGTGCCTTGCTCATGAGTACCTCACTGGTACCTTTACTGGTCTGGGATTTGAAACAGTGACCTTCCGATCATAGGGCAAACTCTCTAACTGTTACGCTACCATCTGACCCTTCACCCATGAACTGGTAAAGGAACAACAGAGGCACCCATGATACCTTGCATTACCTTGAGGTACTCAATGTACCATCCCCAAACACTGCTAGCCAAGCGCTGCCAAAAATATTCCCACTGCTCCTTCATGGACGGTTCAAATGCAGAGGTCACATTTCATTATGGTGCACTATGTGCTGTGGTGTATTCACTGTGACAAATAATAGTGATTCACTCATTTGACATACTCTCTTCTCAGTCATGGGAAAACGGCCATTGACAAAAAATTTTCCCTATTCTTTTTGTTAACAAAATTAACAAACATATTCTCTGTTCCATTCTCAACATGCCTCAGCCTCTGTTTGTGCTTGACTAGCATACACTCTTAGAATATAGAAGCCAGAGAACCGTCTTGTCTTCAGTCTTTCTGTGACTGGGAGAAAAGCCAAAGCCAAAGCCGTACGGAACTGTTATTACCTGACAAGTCCTCATCCCTTATCCTGCCACACACACATACACAAACACACACACACACACAAGGGGACGTGTTCACAAAAGGTGTGTTCCTGCAAATAACTTCCATTATCAAGCTCAGTTGTTGTCGCCATTTGCACCGGCCCCCTAATTAATACTCATCTCGCAACTGGACCCACTTAGAAGTGGCACTGAATGGATTAAAATGTCATTTCTTGGCTTTGTTTGGTGGAAGCCCAGGTATTGTATGTTTTTTTGGGTGTTAGAGAGAGAGGTGGGGAGCGTCCCTGTCACATTCGGCAGGTTCTTTGGCGATGACAGAGGAAGTCGCTGGGAGAGCAGTAATTGGGATGCTGTCAAAGGGAGTGGGAGAGAAAAAGTCATCCTCACATCCCATCAGTGGCTCATCAGACCCGCAGGGGGAATGCAGTGGGTGTTGGGGGGGTGCTGGAGGAGGAGAAGGAGGTACTGGGGGGGTGGCGGTAGGGTGTTGGGGGGTGAAGCTGTCTACCGACTGTCAGCATTCTCACGACTGCTTTATATTAAAGACTGTTGAGCCATATCTCAAGGTCTCGTCGACAGAAGCGAGAAGAAATAAAAAGAGCCAACACTTCTTTACAGATAGAGGCAGGGATTTTTCTCTCTCTCTCTTTCTTTCTGCTCAGTGTGGGACTTTTTTTAAATCCTTTTGCAAGTCTTCTGCACCAGAAGGGCGACGTTGCCCGAAACTTTGCGGCAGCAACTTCACAGGGGACAACATGTAGACCTGTCTGGTGTGGGAAATTGTCAATACAGTATGTTCTTTTTCTCCTTGCCGTATTGATCCTTTCCTGTCCTGTTTTATCAAATTTCTATTCAAAAGTTCCAATGAAGTCCATTCATGTCACGTGCATCAGTTGGAAGTGGCGTTGTCCCGAACTTCACGGGAAAGAGGTGCTCAAACTGGCAACTGGGGACATTGACATTCTCAATTTTCTCTTCAGAAGAGCCAGTGAAAGCCATAATAGTCATCCAATTTTTGCTGGTGCCAGACAGCACCAGAAATGCTTCACCATGTCATGATGTCTCTGAGAAATGTATCAAAATATATACAGTGGAAATTGTTGTGAGGAAGTCTCACTGTGTTGTCAGGATGTCAGCTTCTTTTTTTTTTTTTTTACAAAAAATCACCAGTCAGAGGCGACCTTGCCCGAAATTTTGTGGCAACTTTACGGAAATAAGGTTCTCAAACGGTGGACGGAGGATGTTGAAAAGTGGCGTAGGGAATTGGCAAAAAGAATGTTCTTTTTGTTCCTCATCATACTGATCCACTTTCAAAGACTTATCAATTTTTTCTTCAAAAGATCCAATGTAAATCGCAATCGTTGTCCAGTTTTTGCTCGGTCATGTCATAGCATCTCCAAGAAATGCAGTGAAATATATATAAGGTGGAGAAACTCTAGTTGTGATGTCAAGATGTCACTTTATGTTAAGCTTTCTTTTTAAAACCTTAAAAATCCTAAAGCAAACTGCACCAGTTGGGGCTGATCTTTCATGAAACTTTGCTGCAACTTACAGGAACAAGATGCTCAAACTGTGAACACTGAAAATTGGCATTTTGGTGTGGGAAATTGGTAAAAAGCATGTTCCTTTTCCACTGCTCACTGTGCTTCTTTTGTCAAGCCATATCAATTTTCTCTTCAAAAGAACCAATGTAAGTTGAAATCGTCGTCCAATTTTTGCTGATTCGTAAGTGGCAGACGGTACTGGAGATGCTCGGGCGTGTCGTGAAATGCGGAATGTATATGGCCCGATCACTGGTGGGTGGAAAGTGTTGTGAGGGAGTCTCACTGTGATGTCAAGATGTCAGGTTATGTTATGCTTTTTATTTTCCAGCTGCCTCCTGCTGAAAGCACTCGCGGGCTATTTCACAGCTCTCTCCACTTTTATTTTTGTATCTCTATGAATGTATGGATCCTTCTCACATACGTTATAAGCGACGAGATTGACTTTGAGATGACTCATTCCCTGCATGTATGGCATATTGCGCTCATCGCCCATTATATCTCCCGCTTTTTATATTCATTAGTAGCAAGGAAAAACTCTTGCCTAAACTCTGTTCCACCTAAATTATCCTTATTTCACGGCAAAGCAGCAGTTGCAAATCCTTGACAAATGAGCACTTTCACTACTTTAGCTCCTGTTTAAATAAAGGCTGAAAATTCCGCAGAAGTTAGACGTTTTTTTAGCTCCCAGTGGACTCTGGTCCTGTCGCTCTGATGAATGAGGCTGAGTTCAAGAGGCTGATGTTTTCAGTTCTGTTCCTCAGCAGGGTGTCGAACTCACGTCCTGAATGGCCACTTCTCTGTGGAGTGTTGTTTTTGCTGTTTTATTTTGCCTGATTAAACACATTCTCAATTATACAAGTGATGAGTTAATTTTAGATTAGAACTGAAATGTAAAAGCCATACAGAATTGAATATATTCTATATTTCTCTATGTAAATATATTTCCGGGGCAGTTCATAGCATAACGGTTAGGGTGTTTGCCCCGTGATTGGAAGGTTGCCGGTTTGAATCCCAGGACCGGTAAAGCTATCACTAAGGTACTCATGAGCAAGTTACCGTCCTCAAGCACTGCTCCCTAGACACTGCCCATGTCAGGTGCCCACTGCTCCTGTATGGATAGGCCAAATGCAGACATCACATTTGGTTGTGGTGCATGGTGTGCTGTGCTGTGGTCTGTTCACAATGACAAATAATCATTCAATTTCTATTGTTAGATATGTTGTTGAAATAAGCAATATGTTATAATATATACAACATACACATATTTATTTGTAAAATATACTACAATATATCAACATATTTATGATGTAATAAAGCTACATTGCTTATAACATATTTTAAATATTTTTTTAAATTCATCTATTCATCCTTCAATAATGTATAATATCTCCCTTTTTAGAACATTTAAGAACATTATAAAAACATCAATATTTCATTTTTATAATACTCCTTATGTTCTATACAAGATATTGAGATAATAAGATAACATATTTAATACAAGTAATTTACTGTATGACTGCATTACTATCAGTTTGTTAATTAGTCTGCCAATCAATCATTTCAGGGCACAAATCCTGAGGGCTAAAAACCAAATTATTATTATTTTTTTACGGATCAAATGTGCAGATGTAGGATCTGTAGTTGGTTAGATGACAAAACATTACTGTAAGCTTTTTTGGGATGTTATTAATGTTCAATAATGTTAAAAAAACATCCTTATGACACATTTATATGATTACACAAAACATCAATATTACATTTTACAATTATTTGTTATTTTGAGTACTTGTTGTAAGGGCTCTGTTAGTCGAAACTGTCAAAACTGAGACATGGTAATTAAGATTAGTAAAACAATCCAAATGTGCATAAAAATGAAAATAATCTAAAAAGATTGATGGCATTAAAGAGTGACCATAAATCATACAAAACCAAAGTCTGAGTAAAATAAGTAGCCGCTTTGAGAAAATGCTTTATCATCTTGATACTGCTTTATACTGTTCTGAAAACCCATCCTGGACATTTCACAGATTTCTGTATGTTAGTAGTGAAGTCAAGGGCCATTTCATCTTTTACTCCACAGAAATGCAAGCTGAAAAGGCTTCAGTATTCTATTTTGTAAGGGTGCCACTCGCTTAGATTGATTTTTAACAGATATATTATCATATCTTATGCACATTCAATGCAAAAAGAAATAATTGTAGGTTGAACACTGCATGCAACTAAATTGCACATTTTCTTTTTCTACCTCTGGTTTAGTGTTTTAGATTTTATATTCTATTTATATACATGCTTATTCTATGTGCCTTTTTGTTCTTTCAACTGTGGAAACAGGGGCCAGATTGTCTCATCTCTCTATATACTTGTATAAGGCAGAGATAACAATAAAGTTTACTTTGACTATGACTTTGAAAACATTGGACAAAAAGCTATTAACTTAAAAGCTATTTCATAGCTCTTAAACTGCCTATAATACATCTATCTATCTATCTATCTATCTATCTATCTATCTATCTATCTATCTATCTATCTATCTATCTATCTATCTATCTATCTATCTACCTTCCTTAATTGTTTTTTTTCTATCTTTATTTGAACCGTCCATCCATCAACTAAATATTGGAAATATTGGGTGAAAAGAAAGGGCCGCATGGGCCTTGAAAACATTGAGCATCATACACTAGCTGCTTTTAAAAAACATCTTAAACAGTTTTCACAATAAATCAGACGTTTACCAATGTTTTCTTACGAGATTCGTTCTTAGGTAAGAAGACTGGAATCTACAAACTGTGAAGAACTGCCTCATGTCTGTTTGTGTAAAACATTAGATTATTGGGTTGTCTGTCTTCCCTGTCTAGTCTAAAATGTATATTGTATATTGTCTGGTTTAAAATGTATATTGTTTAATGTATATTTTAGTATTTTTACTTATTTATTGTTTATTCCATGTGCCTAGTCGTGCCACTGCCTATTTATTCTCTGTTCTACTGTTCTTTGTTTGTAAAGTTTGCACTGGAAATAACCTGGAGCCACGTCGTCTCGTCTCTCTATGTATCTGTACAGTATATAGCAGAGATGACAATAAAGTTTACTTTGACTTTGACTTTGACTTTGACTTGTTTTCTTCAGTTCTAATATTTTACTGTAAATGTCTTAACTTTCTTAAGAAAAACATCAAGAAACAACTTTAAAAATGATTGGTGAATGAGGCCCATTGTTATATACAAAAGGGGACCCATACAGACCAAAAGTTTGGGAACCACTGAATTAAGTAACTCAGAAATGTTTGGATGTGCACAGTAAACCCTAATTTTGAGTATAGTACCATGCAATCCAATATGTTTGTTCACAGGTTAAGTTTTCTCCACAGATGTCAGTGCTGTCGGTTTGGGGAGTGGGGCAAAGTGATATAAATCTTTGTGTCAGGAGCGATGACTGTGCCGATGGCTGAGATGAGACAGTTTGGTGTTTGATTCAGTGTCACCTGCCAATCCTCTGCTCGCTCTCTCTCTCTCTTTCCTGCACACATCGCTTCTATCAAGGCCTTGCGTAAAGGTTACTGCAGAGAAAAGCTGTCTCGATGTCAGTCAGCTTGAATTTTACACACTGCATTCTTCCGGATTCTTCTTGGAGAGTGTGTGAGGGTTTAGAGTCTCAGGGTTTTAGCTCAGACGTTTGTCTGATCACCCAGAAAGATGGCTAAGGATGTTAAGGTGGGATGGAAATGCAACACCACACACCTTAATACCACAGACAGTTAAACCTCAAAGCAAACTCAACAAGTTATCCGTTGTATCAATTACAAGCTACAAAGAAATGTTTAAAATTCCCCAGATAGAGTCACAAAGTCATCAATTCCTCTACTCGATCATATTATCAGTGACACTGCAAAATATTTGTAACAATTTGGGGGTTTTTGCAAGATATTGTTGCTAGATATTTAAGGTGCGGTGGGTAATATAATTATAGATCGTGGTGATATCCAACATTTTTTCATGCTTATATCTGCCGATGCTGATGAATTCATTTGTAATTTAGAAAAAATGGTACCACTATACTAGAATTAGAGAGAGATGCAGTATTTATTTGCATCTTTTTTAGTTTTTAATCAGCTGTCTTCTGTCACGGTCCCGCCCAACTTAGCCGGGACCGTGCCACTGTGAACCCAGGATAAGTATCTGTTTGTTGTTTCGTGCTCTCTGGGTTCACTTCTGGTGCTGTGTCTGTGGTGTTTGCCCCTCGTGTCTCCTCAAGATTCAAGATTCTTTATTTGTCACGTGCAAGTTATACAGGTACAACAAGCAGTGAAATGTATCCTGATCCGCTCTTTTAACTGTGCAATAGACAAGGAAGATAGAGACGCAATACAAACTTACAACATAAATACTAACTTAAATACGGAGGCTGGGGTAACAGGACAAAAATAAAACTATATATTATACAATAAGGAACATAAAGTTAAATGTGCAAACCTGAGAATGTAAACATTGTAAAAATTGTAAATGTAAAAATTGTAAATGTGCTAGGGCAGGACAGGTGCAAAGAGATGATTTTTTTAAGTGCCAAGTGCAGCTGCAGCATTGTACATAGCAGAGTAGAGCATGTGACAATGAAGTGGCAACCAGTATAAGTTATCGTAACAATAAGAGGTATGTATTAGCAGCATATAATAACATGGACATTTACAGTATAGTTATCGTACAACGATATGAGGTATGTAATAGCAGCATGTAATAGCATGGACATGTACAGTATAAGTTATTGTAACAGCGAGGTATGTATTAGCAGCATATAATAAGAACTGAGACCTAGAAAGGCATGAGTTAGTCTTAGCCTTCCGTGTTAGCTTGCTCCTCACTTCCGGGTCCTCTGTCTGCACTTCGTGCCCTCCTGAGTAGTTCACTATCTGTTTAGAGCGCACCCCACTTTCTGGTATGTTGTTTGCACTGCGTGTTCCCTACCTAGTAGGTCAGTGTCTGTGTAGAACACCCCCATGCTTATCATTGATTTCAGTTGTGTTTCGTTCTGCTTTGAGTTTGGGATTGGTGCAAGCACTCATTTGTTGAGTTCTGTGGTCTTATTTAAGTTAGTTTAACCCGTGTGTCTCCGAGTCTGTATCCCTCATACCCTGTGTGGTTGTTTGGTTCGTGATTGTTGGAGATCCTGGCTAATCTCTGCTCTTCCCCTTTTGGACTTTTGCACCTTTGTAATTTTGGTTTGGTTTTCTGTTTCTGTTTGGATTGCCCTTTGTGTCTCCTCCTCCTCACACCTCTCTCCTGTGTTCCTCCCCAGGCTTGTGACTCCCAGTGAGCTTTCCCCGGTTGGCCAGACTGCCTTGGTGGCTACCGAGTCTGGGCCATTGTCAGTTCACCTTCTGAGTCTTCAAGCGTAAAGACCTCACCTGTTCCAGTTACTCTGGGAGGTTCTCACCCATTACCTGATGCCAACTACTGGGAGCACGGGCCTCACCTTTCTGTTGTAACTTTGTTCCTGTTTTTTGTGTGACTTTGGACTCTGTGTTTCCCCTATTTTTGCCATCTGTGTATTCACCTGCCCGTTCCTTTCAATAAACCCTTTTGTTTGCCTGCAACAGTGTCCTCGTCCCCTTCCATCCTCCTCACTGCAACCGCATCCATGACATCTTCAAACACAAGAAATGTAAAGATTTCTCCTAAATGCATTTAGCTAGCAAACTGCTACAAATACAGTCTGATCACTTAAACTGTTAAAAATTCTGAGTGTGCAGTGGAGCTATTGCAAGCAAAATCTATTGTCTTTACACAGTCAACTCTAAAAAGCAAATACAAATGTTTTAGAATGAAAATGTGTATAGGGATGCATGATATCTGAATGATCTATAGATCTGTCTGTTTGTATCTATCTAATGTCTGCCAATCCACTGCCTGTCTGTTCATCCACCATCTATATTTTTATTTTTCTGTCAACTACTGTACATGCCTTTCAATTTGTCCATCCAACTGAAGATCTACCTTTCTCCCTGTCCGTCTGGTTACACATTGAACATTGGGTACATAAATCTATCAAGATACCCATTTGTCTCTTTGTGCTATGGTGTTCCATTATGACCAGGTTTTGATGTGACTTTTGGAAAGTGATGTAATGCAAAGTTCCTGTTTGACACCGTGTTACTCAGTGTATGCTCTCTCTCTCTCTCTCTCTCTCTCATCGTCAGGACCTGAGTCGTTCTCTTTTCACCTCTAAAATGGGAACTTACTCCCCCGGTCATGGACACATGCTAAATCTGTTGGCAGGCCTTGGAAATCACACACGTTTTATTCATATTTATATCGTTCATCAGTCTAGGCCCATGTTTTACCTGTAGAACTCGCAGTTTTACCCACTGTCTACCTCGCAGGGTCACACATCTGGTGCAGCTGGAAGTTAATGAGCAACCGGGCAGGAGTGGGGCTGGAACCCCAGGCGTCACGCGGCTGCTTATGAGAATCTCTGTCAGAACAGATCTCCTGCTGGAAAAAACAACACTCTAGACAGGATTTGTATGTATGCATTTCAAATTTCAGACTCTGCTTGAGCAGATTGGGGACACACCTACAGTTGCGGATGACAAATGGCATCACTGCTTAATTTTTGCTGATATCTTTTGCAATATGCGTGTGTATCATATAGTTATAGTTAAGCAGACAGAGTTTAAGGGCAGACAGGGGATGGACTAAAATGGTCTTCTGATTTGGTTTTTGCTGATAGCTTTTTTTAATAAAATAAAGTTAAGAAAACGAAAAGAGGGGCATCACAATGGCGCGGTGGTAAACACAAGTATAATTAAGGTTAAATGTGTGTGTATGTGTGTGAATTTAAAAAATGTAAAAGTCATAATTATGTCTGTCCTGTGTCCCCAAAGATAAAGTGAAACAAATGTGTGTGTGTGTGGTTATGTTAAATTTATGTTTATGTTACAATGTATTTCACTCCAAATAAAAGCTTTTGAATGTATTTGGGGAAAGGAAACGTGAAAATAAGTGATTCATTGTCATTGTGAACACACCACAGCACAGCACACAGTGCACCACAACTAAATGTGATGTCTGCATTTGACCCATCCGTGAAGGAGCAGTGGTCAGCTAACATGGGCTGCACCCGGGGAGCAGTGCTTGGGGAAGGTACCTTGCTCATGAGTACCTCAGTGGTACCTTTACCACTCCGGGATTCGAACCGGTGACCTTATGATCATGGGCAAACGCCCTACCCGTTACACTACCAACTGCCCTATGCTGATCTGAAACGCAGATGCTCACAAGGTCTGTGTTGTATTAAAGGAGAAGTCATTTATTTTCCTTCTTGGAGATATTTCCAACCATCTAAAGTTGGTCAGGTGGTAGTGTAACGGTTAGGAAGTTGGCCCTATCATTGGAAGGTTGTTGGTTCGAGTTCCGAATTGGTAAAGGTATTCATGACCAAGCACTACTCCCTGTGCACTGCCAATAAGTTGCCCACTGCTCCTTCACTGATGGGTCAAAGGCTGGGGTCACATTTTTTTTGGTGCACTGTGTGCTGTGTTCATAACGACAAATAATTACTCAATTACTCCTTCCACTGTTCTGTGTGTACAGTATCTTTGAGCTCCAATGTTCTACTATTCCTCCTCAGCACCAATGCAGAACTACAGCAGGATCGTGAGCTGCGTTGCTCCCACCTCGTGCTCTTTGTCCGCATTTCTATTGTCAAACTAATTATTCTGTAATTCTGGGGGCAGAAATCAATGAGCGACTGAGCGTCAAAGGGGCCGATTAGAGCTGGCGTAATGCGTCTTTTCTCCTGTTTGTCGCTTAACGATTGTTTTAAGTGAGGTTTTAATTGGGTTAATGTTGTTGCAGCAGGCCTGGAGATGGAGGGCTAATCATATCAGACGGCAGCGTCTCCTCCGTTTACGCCCCGAACTCGCCGGGTGATGAGTTCAAGAGCCCCGAGTCGAAAAAGCAATGCCCTCGCGTCCTTTACCAACGCGCCATCCTCGGGCCTGCCTCTAATTAGTTCCTGGAAGAAAACATGATCCGCATCCTAATGCATTTTTTCCTCCTCTAATGACATTCTTTTTTTGTGATAATTAATGAAAATATGTTTTTGCAAATTCCAATTGGCCCGCGAAAAGGGAAGAGGGCTGTCTGTTCAGAGACCAGCTTCTGAGAAGGCGGCAAATTGTGTTATTTTCTATTATATTACGCTCTTTTTTTTCTCTGAGAAAATGATTTCGCTAACGAAACTAAAGCCTTGTACTGTGTTTTTATCCGGATGTGTTCTGGCAGCCGTATTAGATATCACTCTGCTAACTGTCAATAAGGACTATTTTGAAGCTGCATTTCAGCGAATGAGTACACAATCGCTCTGTCTAAGTTAATTAGAAACTACAGATCATCACGCACTCGCCTCTACGCAAACAGAAGGTTTAACAGACTCAAGTGCTCAAAGTTTGGAACAAAGCCTGATGTACACCCACATAAACAGACAAGTACACAAACATGCAGAAATAATAAATCCGCACACTGAAGAAGAGTTCAGTCCGTTCTTCTTCCCTACTCTGTAGTGGTTTAATGGTGTTAAAGGCATAGCTACCATACCTTGCAAAACTTGAAAATTAACTGGAGCTAAGCATCATGTAATAATAATAATAATAATAATAATAATAATAATAATAATAATAATAATAATAATAATAATAATAATAATAATGCATGTAATTTAAAAAGTGACTCTCAAATCCATTCATTCTTTTCACAGTGGCAACAAACTACAAAATTAATGTTAACAAATAATTAGTGAACAAACCTTAGTCCTAACAATAAGCAATAAAACTAACAACACCTTTCACAACAGAATTCCACCAACATAGAATATTAACACAAAGTGAAAAGAAATTGAAATTTGGGATGAGATATTAATTCTGACAATTTTGGGGGGGAAAGTGGGTTAATTCATATTCAGCAACACTGGAAACTCTACCTCCCATCTGATATTTGGAAATTTTCAGATTTTTTTTTCCTTTATACTTTGGTCATCAGCTGCAAATATTTTTTTTGGCCACTTCTTCTTTTGTCCTCCACTTTTGCGAATAGCTTTTTGGGAATCAACTTCTTGCTGCAACAATACTATTTTATGCTTGTCTTTGGCATTTTCAGGAAATTAAATTAAAAAAGTGAGAACAAATCATGCTTTAAGTTAGATTGCTTTGTTATGATTGAATGATTCATGCGTAGGTCAGTGACTGACTTAACAAAGGAAACAATTCACCTGAAACTGGTCAAGTATTGTGACAGGACTTACTGTATAAGGAAGTTGTATATACACAATTTACAAAAAAATGGCTTTTTTACCAACTCTGGGACACATTTTAACATATTTGCTACCCAAAATAAAACACAATAGCTCTGTAATAGCTGACATCCCATCCATATATTTTAAAAACTGTTTATAATCAGACATGCTCGGCCAGCCGTTCATTTTTTAGTTCCTAACACAAACATTCTAATTTGAATGATTGGGGAGGAAAAGCAGTTTTTTTCCTGGACTTTGAGAGGTTAATAATGCAGCTTTGGAGGCCAGATACATGCTTTTAACAGAGTTGTATTACTCCAAGGTATTTCTTTCTTTCTAAGAGACGAATGTGTGCAATGTTCCGCCACCGGTAGCTGTACATATTAAATGTTTTCCTGTCTTTTTTAGAGTGTACTTATACTGTACTTACTAATACATGCTCTGCTTTACACACTCTTCAGAAAAGCTGTTGATTTTCCTTTGGGAGCCTGACTGAGATTTACAGAAATCTGCAAGTACATCCTCGATGCTTATAAAAGGCCCGAGCAAATGCAGCTCTCACACTTTCCAAAGCTGCTACACAAATAAGCATGTATTAATAGCTGAATTAATTCATGAGTCATGATGAGTTAATGTATTCACTAACAATTAATGCATCAGGAAATATTGAAGCACATACCATATCAACCAGTGGAGTCATACAGGAATAAATATAGGTATAGATTTAGTTATATCACATCTAATGCAGTGTTTGACTTGTAATAAATGAATAGATAAATAGATAAACAAACAAGCAAACAAATACTTAAATAAGTAAATAAACAGAATAAAATAAAACCATTGATTAATATCGAGATCCTAAATAAACTTCATAAACATGAAGTTTGAATGCTCATGAGAAAGTATTGCATGTGCATGATAAAATATCACCCGTGAACAAGTATTATGTGCTCACAAGAACGCACGAGAAACTATTACAAGCTCATGTGAAATTATCACATGCTCACCAGAAATTACACATGCATACACAAAAATTATTGCATGCTAACAACAAGCTATTGCATGCCCACGAAAAAGTCTTTCATGCTCATGAGAAAGTATTGTATGTCCACAAGAAATTGTTACATGCTCATGAAAAAGTATAGCATGCTTACAAGAAACTATTGCATGCTTACGAGAAAGTATTTTGTGCTCATGAGAGAGTATTGGATACTCACAAGCTTTGGGAGCTATAAATGAAAAGTGAAAAGTGTTTTTGTCACCTTTCCTTTATAGCCACACACAGTGGATAGCCAACCAGCTTTATATAAAACACCATTTTTGACCCCAAGAGTTTAAAGCATCTCAGCATCTAATACCTAAATCTCATAATTCCATGTTACTACCCATTTTCAATGTTGCTTTGAGCTGTGAAGTCGCGCTGTGATGTCACCCTGAGCTTATTACACAGCATTTTGGAGATGCATTTGGAGTTTTAATGTTGGATTGTGATTTGCACTGAAAAGAATAAAGCTTTGGACAAGAAGACACTGTGTCTACTTTAACCAAAAAGGCTGCTGTAAAATATTTTTTATGTACAATTTTATAGAAGATGACCTCGTACACAAGACTTATTTTCATCTACTTCCTCCCTTCAACCTATCCCCCCCGTCTTTGAAAGTCTTGGCGGTGAGAACAGCCCCGATTAAGACAAAATCCTTTCATAGGTCCTGATGAAAAAAGATAATTAGCTGCCCAATTCGGTCCCCGCCACCCCACACACCTGTCAACTGAGGCGTAATGAGTGAAAGCTCTCTCTCTCTCTTTTCTCTCTTTCTTTCCTTCTCTCAGACAGGAGGATTTTGCACTCTTGCCGTTTTTAGAAGAACATTTCCTCTACTCTAATCCGTGGTGGGAATAAGGCTGTGTTTTTGCGTTTGATGTTTTAATGCAGCTGTGTGCTGAACGTCTGCGTTTGCTCATGGAACTCCCTTCATTATCCCAAAGCTATCCAGGTGGAGAAGAGAGTTCGAGAATCAAAATTCTTTAAAAAATCAAGATTCTTTACTTCTCACTCACATGTGTCACATGTAGTGACATTTACCCTGATGGTTTCCTAAGATTGTGCAACTATAACTAAAGAATAAACATTTAAATATATAGAACAATGCATACAAACTAGGGAAGCACCGATACTGATACCGGTATCAGTACAGGCAGTTACTCGTACTCAGAACAAAATTCCCCAATACCTACTACCGATACCACATGTGGAAGATATGATGTAGTTATGTTCATCGCCACGCGGAGTCAGTGTAAATGCCACAACACTTGCCAAGTAAACTGTGCGGAGATTAAAATGTCAGCCGTCTGTCAGCCGATAATGACAGCAACAAAGCAGACTAATATTTTAATATTTAATTGTTGTTGCTTTCTTATGTTTTGATACATATAGGACAAATAAATGGATAAAAAATTACTATGATTTATTTTATAAAATGACATAATAAGGCTCCAGTGTGCTTTAATTTATATTTTGGTTTTTGAAAGTGTTTTTTTGAGTTTAGACTACCGTATTTCTCCATCGATAGGCTGCGGCTTATACATAAATTTTATAAACCTGCGTATTGGGTGCGTCTTGCTTAAATGGGGCGGCCTGTCTAAAAACATGAAAACGCATTCGCTAAAAATATAGTTCAGTGCACAAAAAAGACGACATACCCAAATGATTCGTTGAATTTAAATGTACGGTTTAGTGCAGCATCGAACAGTTCGAAAAGCAATGCAAAACAAAGATAGATCAGTGATGATGTTCTGTCACTTAATCGACGCTGCCGCTTCCAGCCTCGTTGCTGCAATGTAAAAATTACACTTTTTCAAGCCTTTGCTACATTACATTACATCCTAGTATATAATACAAGCTGGGGAAAAAACAAAATTTAACAAAAATAAAAGGAACAAAAGTTTATTGCTGGCTAGGAAAAAATAAGTTTTTAATTTTCATTTGAATGACTGGAGGGTGGGGGTACAGCAGTACAGCAATGTCAGTGAGTACCTAAAAATAAGTATCGGTACTCATACTCGGTCTCAAAAAAATGGTATCGGTGCATCCCTAATACAAACATATGTTCCTAAATCGATGTAGAGATTTAGCCTGTATATTAAGACATTTGTTGAGATGGCACTAACTGCTCCACCTTGTAAAACACATTAAAAAGAAACCAATCTTAGAGTTAAACTGTCTGTAATTCTTACTTAAGTAATTTCATAAAGCTTATACAATGAGTCTGTCGGAGCAGACAGCAGGTGGCGCTGTGTCCCGTTTGTTTTGGTTATTTTCGTGTTTGTCTCATCTTGGCCCCACGTCCTGTGTTGTTGTTATCAGTTATTAGCCTCACCTGTGTCTAGTTCGGCCCCTTTGTTCCTGTCTTTGTATAAGTTCAGTTTTGTCAGTCTGTCTTGGTCGGTTCTCCCTCACCCTCACCACTCGTCGTATGTGCGCACTCTATGTCTGTCGGATGGACTATGTTATGTTTGTAAATAAACCACCACAATGTGAACTCCTGCATTTGCAGCCGCCTCTCTGTGTGAGTGGAAGCGTGACACAGTACACCAATGGTGACCTCTGCATTTGATCCATCAGTGGGCAGCTTTTTTGGCTGTGCTTGTCAGACCCCCATATGCAGAACTGTAAAGTCGAGCCTTCAATGCCTCTGTCCAGACTACACGCTGTATTGCCATGTTTGTACTCTGTACTCTGCTTGCATTTCAATTCCAGTTCTGTGTTCGTGTAGGCGCAATGAAGGTTGAGGTGAGTTGGCTCCTGGCTCTGCTTCAGCACTGCGATACCCATACAAGGGGCAACCACAATTTCAAACAAGTTTGATTTTTATCCGATCATATGATTGCTGATCAGGAGCTGGTTGTTACCCCACCTTTATTACATAATGCACAACCCATGATTAAGCTGAAACTCGGGCCAAGTGAAAAATGAGCTGAAAAGGAGCCAAAAATCACACAGTGTAAGCCCATCTTAACTTTGTTAATCACAGTGTTCCTGGCTGGTTATTTCAGAATATCAGTACAACAGATTGACTGATTCAAAATTCAAAATTCAGAAGTACCGATTAACATGCTTATATTTATCATTTTCATGGTTATCAGCATCATTTTTTAAATATAACTATAAAGGTTTCTAAAAATTACATTGATAATGATTATTGGTAATTATCCCACTGTCTGCTTTCCAAAATGTGGCCATCGTACCTCCTTTTTGTTCAAGTTTTCAATAAATGGCTTGCAAAGGTACCATGCCTCTTGTCATGCCAACCGGATTCGTGACAATCGGAAGGTCGCCAGTTCAAGTAAAGGTACCACATAGGTACTCGTGAGAAAGGTACTGTAAACTTGGTAAATTGGTAAACTTGCCCCTTTAGACACTGAGCATGTGAATTTCTGAAGTCATTTTAAGCAGTTTATTTATTTATTCATTTACAGATTTTCTTAACTCCCATACAGTGTCCCCCCACACAGGTTTTCTGAGAATTAAAGGTTCATGAATATGAACAAAACACACACACAGGGCCTGACTCCAGACTAGATGAGAAACCTTTTTGTTCTGCGGCGGAGTTAGAACTGCTGACCCTGACCTGAACGTGTCAAAGAAAGAAAAAGGTGCAAGGAGCTCAGAGCTTTTCAAGTAAATCAGGCCTGGATATGTATGAGTGCTGCATTGTGAGTGTGTCACTCGGTGTGTAGGTGTATGTGTGTGTGTGCATTCATATGTGTGCAGAAATATTCATGCTTCTAAACATAACCTTACACCCAAACCTTGTTACCTGAGTGCAGATTCCAGCGTTAGGTCTGTGTTCACCAAACTGCAGATGAGAGGTGGTGCATTTTAATCGCGGCATATTCCTCAGGGTTTTAATTACCATACGTATACATGGAGATTGTAAAACAGAACGCTTAATTAATGCATTTCCACTCCGTCCTCAACACACCTACACACTTCACATAACCAGGCATGAAGAGCCCATGTGGCTTTCAGCTGGATCGACCCATTAAAAAAACAACAAACTAAAAGTTTTGCAGTTTGTTGTGTTGTTCTGCTAGTACTTTCTTCAGAAACTGGCAGTATTTTTAATACATGTATTCAATTTTTAATACATGTATTAAAAATATTGCTGTAAATTAAGTGATCAATGTCATAGTGAACACAGCACAGCACCAAAGGCACCACACCCAAATGTGGCGTCTGACTTTGACCGTTCCGTGAAGAAGCAGTGGACATATTTTTTGGGCAATGGCCAAGGAGCAGTGCTTGGGGATGATACCTTGCTCCTGAGTACCTCTGTGATACTCTTTAACAGTCCGGGACTTGAACCAGCAACCATATGATCATGGGGCCAACTCTCTAACCATTATGCTACCAACTGCCCAAATGACCTCTGGTTTTGACCCATCCATGAAGGCAGCTTTTTGGCAATGCCCAGAGCAATGCTTGAGGACGTTACCTTGCTCATGAGAACCTCAGTGGTACCCTAACCAGTCTGGGATTTGATCACAAGACGAACGACCTAACTGTTAAACTACCAACTGTCCCAGCTGACTGAATGTTAACTTACTTTTGAACTGAATGCTAGCTTAATATTGAACTTATGTTGACTAATGGCAGCACGATGGCACAGTGGTTAGCACTGCCGCCCACAGCAAGAAGGCTCTGGGTTCGATCCCCGGGTCAGCCGTAGGACCTTTCTGTGTGGAGTTTGCATGCTCTCCCCGTGGTTGCGTGGGTTTTCTCCCGGTGCTCTGGTTTACTCCCACAGTCCAAAAGAATGCTATATAGGTTAATTGGTGACTCTAAATTGGCCAGGTAAGATCCAAATGTGAGTGTGTATCCTGTGGTATGTTGACTCCAGTCTACCCGCGACCCCAGTAGGGATTCGAATAATGCGGTTCGAATTATGAATGAATGAATGAATGAATGAATGTTGACTAATGTGTATTGAATTTTCACACACATAACACAACTATATATACACACTCCGGTCGCCCAGAGTCACCAATCAACCTAAACTGCATGTTTTTAGACTGTGGGAGGATACCAGAGCACCTGGAGAAAATCCATGTGAACATAGGGAGAGCACACAAACACACACAGAAAGGCTTCATGGCCGACCCGGGGCTCGAATCTAGGACCTTCTTGCTGTGAGGCAGCAGAGCTCAGAGGGACCACTCTGACATGACTATATGGTGGGAAAAAACTATCATTTTACAATTAAAATATTTTTCAAGTGCTTTGTGATGCATTTTTGGCCCTCTCTTGCTCTGTTGAGATATGAACTGAATCACATTACGTTAGACAGAGGAGCAGATGTGAAACCGCTGAAAGTCGACTTGTCAGTACTTTAAGGGCTGTCCCTCAGTGCTGTGTGCTGTGTGTGTGTGATCACAGGTGTGTGTTTGAGCATATGTCATCTATCTGCAGGTCTAATTAGTCCTCATTGAGATGGAGAGTGTGAGCCGGCTGAGCCCATTAGGGCAGCAGTTTTAATCCGAGTCTTGACCTGAGAGACAGACAGATTAACTACAGAACAGTGGGCCACAGGGCCACAACACACTTTAACGAGCAACGAACTGCGGGGAGGAGACTAAAGTGAAAGAGAGAGAGAGAGAAAGAAAGAGAGGGAGGGAGAGAGTGCAGTTGCTACTGGCTAAAGTTGTCTAACATACAGGTCTGATATACTTTTAATAACATTTCAAATATATTTACTATGTTATGCATGAAAGGTATTAACTCATTAAAGTTATTATGAAAAGTTCATGTAGCTTTAATGTAAATTTTCATCCAGGGTAAGAATGCATTGTAAAGGTGCATGCCATATCATATTTACAAAGGTGAGTGTCCTACCCCTAGGCAACCATTTTGTTGTTTCTCATGATCTTGAGAAAGCGACTTGCATTATCTCAGGATCTTAAGAAAAATAAGTTGTCATCTCAAGAAACTTTTGTTACCTCACGAAAAAACTTGCGATCTTAAAAAAAGCAAGACAGACAGTCAAATAAATAGTTATTTGTCCTGTGATTTTGAGATATTAAAATTATTTTCTTGAGATTATAATGTATTTTTCTTGTGATCTTGAGACAAGGAAGGTTGTGTTCTCAAGATCATGATGTACACAAGAAAATTATGATAAAATCTGATAAATAAGATAAAATATGTCATTTTGAGAAAACAACTTTAACTTGTCTCAAGGTCATGAGACAATAAACTTGTAATCTTGGCAGGACAATTTTAGAAAATTCAAGATCATGAGAAAAATAAGTTTAGTTACAAGTTAAAATTGAAGTAACCTTAAATCCTGAGTTGACCTTTTTTATTTTAAGATCACAGGAAATAAATCCTTGAGGTCTTTCTTTATCTTGAAATCATGCAGAAAAATGACATGATTTTGAGAAAATGTGAAGAATTTTTTTAATCAGCTTGAGAAAAGTTTTTATTTTGTTTTATTTTAATTCTTATTCTTTTATTTGCAAAATCCAAACAAAAGCAATATTACACACAGCACACAGCTTCTAAATACGCTTAAAGTCCACTTTGGCAGTCCAGGTCTGATGTGATCACTAAATAGGACCCGAGCTCCAGCTCACGTCACATTCTCCACGTCCTCATAGCAAAAGTGAAACCAAATGTGACCCGATCTGCCATAATGAGTCGGAAGTCGGCGTTCTATTTATTTAGATACGGGCCAATTATATTGAAAAACATCACAAAAATATCGATTTTTCTTTTTTGGAGACCAGATTAATTTTGAAGACCTTTTCTTTCATATAAGACCAAAAAAGAAAAATCGATATTTTTGATGTTTGTCAACATAATCGGCCCGTATCTAAATAAATAGAATGCCGACTTCCGACTCATTACGGCAGATCGGGTCACAAATTCAAACAGCTTAGGTGGAGTTTCCAAAGCCTCTCTGGGTAGCGAGCTCACAGGAGCTATGCTTTCTGGTAACAAGGTGATAGCCTAGCCGGCTGCGGCGATCAAACTCAAACACTCTGTAACAGTCAAGACAAGGGATAAATGCAACATTGATGGGACGACGAGCTCCGGGTTGAGATCACTTAAATAATAGAAGGCCAGGTGGAACAAATCAAACCCAACGAGTGCTCAAGACGCAAATGTGACGTGTGAAAGTGGGAGTCAAAATGACACCTAAGCGTGTCAACGTAAACTAAACAGATCAACGTAATAAAACACAGGTGTCCCAAATTATCATCATAATTCATAAATCACCACCGAGTGAGAAAGGTGGTGTGAGACCCCGGCCCAGACCAAGGGAGGACTCCAGTTCAAGACCTTCACGAGTACCACAGACTACCAGATCAGCATCACCAGAGTTTTAGCCAATCACATCCACATTACCAGTATTTAAGGGCTGTCAGTTACAACCTTTCTCTGCGAAGTATTGTGATGCCTAGTGCTACATACCGAGCGTTCCTTTTGTTTGCCTTTCTCCGTTTTGACCCTTGCTTGCTGTGTTTGGATTACCCCTCTGCTTCTGGCGATTTGGACTTGCTTGCTCCGTGGACTGTGTTTTCTGGTTTTGACCTTTGCTCGAACAAACTCTGTTTTTTTCTCAATTTAATCCTGTGCCTGCGACCTGGTTCTGTCGTTCTGACTGCATTTGGGTTCACCCGGCGGTCGTTACAGGTGGAAAGCAAACCCCGGCTAGAATTCTGGCAATCATGATTGCAGGAGGTGGGGCTAAGGCGTCACAGACGTGATATTATCTCTCAAATGTTGTTCATTTCTTGATCTCACAAAAACTTTATCGTGACAAATCAACTTTTGTTATCTTGTTAAATAACTTGTGATTACTTTTCTGTCTCTCAGATGAGGTACAAGGCCGGAACTCATTTTAACAGGTGATGAGCCATGAGGAGGAGGCTAAACAGGGTGAGAGAGAAAGAAGAAGAGTGAAAACGAGTGTGAGTGCAGTCGTGGCTGCCAACAGTCATCTTGAACTCCTCAGCGTATTAGCCTCATTCTGAACCTCTTAGATCTCCTCCAATTCCTCCAGGACCGTTTCACTCCAGCGAGGGCCCCGGGGGACTTGCCGGCAGCTGAGGCACCATTCCCATGGAAACCCCGCTCCTCGTCCTCCTCCGTCTGTCTTCCCATCCATCACCGTGACGGTTCTCTAGGTGAGCGCTAGATTAGGGGCAAGGGTTCGCTCTCCTCCAACTTCTGGCACAAATCTCTCCTGAAGGAGTTTTTTCTGCTCTCCAGTCGCACTCGTTTACACTCTCATCCGTTATGAAGGACACAAATCCAGTGCCGAACTGCACAGCGATTCTGACACCTGCTAATTGGTTTCCCACTCTAGCTTGATGTTATAAAGAAAGAAAGAAAGAAAGAAAGAAAAACAAATTGTGATCTTGAGTAACTTTCATTATTTATAACTAAGTAACACATTTCATGATCTTTCCCAACTTTCATTATTTCAAGTTACAAGAAAAAATTTGGCATGATTTAGAAAAGAACTTTATCTTGAACTTGTTATCTTCAGATTAGGAGGTGATGTTGGGGAGGGGATGTTGGGCAACTGTCTGCGGCAACTGTTCTCAGCGAATTATCAGTCAGAGAAACATTTATAGTCATTCAGAAATGAGTGCACGAGTGAAAAAAATTACAACACAGAAGAATGTCAAATTCGGCGTGAGATTTCTTTCTTCAGCGTGAGAGCGTGAGATTGAAATTGAGGCTGAATGCGTGACTGTCACGTCGAATGCATGAGAGTTGGGAACCCTGTAGTGATCTTAATAAAACATCTTTGATTATCTTGAGATCATAAGAAAAACAACTCATAATCTTGAGAATGAAACTTTTGTTGTCTAGAGATTACCAGAAAAAAACTTGCGATCTCAAGATACAATTGATAGGAGCGAAGGGTTCCTGGAACAATGAAGATGGAGACAAATGGAAAAATAGAGAGATAAGGAGAGATGAAGACAGTAAGGGAGACTGGGAAAAAGAGAGAAAGATAGGTACAAAGTACAGAATGATAGAGAGAGAGATAGACATAGACATATTGAAAGAGAGAGAGAAAAAGGACAGAGATGAGAAGAGAACAAGAGAGATGGGGCAAGACACAAGAGAGAAAGAGAGAAAGAAACATTGGAATAAGAGAGAAAAAAGGAGAGGGTAGAGGGAGAGAGAGAGAAAAAGAAAGAGAGAGAGAGAGAGGGAGATGGAGTGAGAGACAGAGAAAGAGAAATAAAGACCCAATGAGAGAGAGAGAGAGAGAGAGAGAGAGTAAAGAGTGGTAGCTGCTTAAAATAATCCCTAATTGATTATTTAGTGCCTGGCATCTACCCCTTTTCGGCAAACTAATTAAAATATTGCACTTGTAGATGATTGCACTCATGCACTTTACACACCCTGTTTGCATAAATCTCACACCACGTATGAATATGAAAGAAGCAGCCGGAATCATCGAGTCGAGATGCATGGCAAATGTAAAGGGATTGGAAGGTAACGGTGTAAATATATGCACTTATTTAAAATATACATAAAAATCACATTTTAACTTCAGAACTTCAGAACAGCAACAGACGTAGAAGACAAATATTAAATTATTTACTCTCATGACTGCAGGCGCTTCTGTCTTCCTGCTGAGGCACCAGGTGGAGTTATTCTTAGTTTTGATCAGTGTTTTCTTACCTCTCAGATAAGCGAGTTCATATAAACACTGGATTTACCCAGAATAACTGGAAAGCTCTTTGCACCAAATAAGACAAACATGTTGTATGTGATGAGAGAGAGATGGCAAAAGAGAGGGTTAAGAGAGCCAAATGGAAAAAAAAGTGATAATTTTGGACGACATTGTGCTTTTTAAATTAAGAATACATGATCGGAATCATATCGGAATCCATCATATCCAATGCCATTTATTGGCATCGGCAGATATAAACATGAAAACCATCAGATTTCATCAGATTTTCTCTATTGAGGTTGCTGGGACTGGAGCCTATACCAGGACTACAGGCGCAAGGCAGGAACCAGCACTAGCTAGGCGCCAACACACCGCAGTACGCGCACGCGCACGCGCACAAACACACTCACATTAAAACCTATGCGGCCAATTTAGAGGGACCAGTCAACCTACAGTGAATGCTTTTTGGACTGTGGGAGGAAACCCGAGCACCCGGAGAATGAACACAGGGAGAGCACACAAACTCAGTTGAACCCAGGATTTTCTTGACATGAGGCGATAGCACTAACCATTGTGCCACTGGCAATTGGTAGTGTAACAATTAGGGAGTTGATCCCGTGATTGGAAGGCCGCCGGTTCAAGTCCTGGACTAGTAAAGATATCAACTCATGAGCAAGGTACCGGGCCCATGCACTGCTTTGTAATGACATTTTGGCATTCATCCACATTCCACAAACGTAAACCAATTAGCAAACAATTTGACAGTTTAATGCAAATGTAGACTTTTCTTAGGAACTTACCTAAAAACTATTTTTAAAAAGGGCCCAATGACTGGCCAAAATATGCCATTTTTTGTTAATAAAGATTATTAAATACTGTACATACTGTACATCTATTTGTTAATAAAGGGCACAGGCCTCATTTATCATCGTTCTTTAGAAGAAGTTTGTTCATAAAACCCACTAACACTGTTTTCATAAATATTCATTGATGTTATTTGAGTTTTGTTCTTGTTCTTTTGTTCTTAAGAACAGAATCTACTGCTGAAGAGCTCTCTTATGTAGACTGTATTGCTATTAGCTTAACTGTATATAAGTGAATGTGGGAAACTGAGTGTATTTTATAAATTATTAAATTTGGAGTTAAATGCAAATGTAGAACATCAAAATGATGGAAAATGATGTCTTTGAGTGTCTGCCTCCTCATTCCCTTTTGGTTTTTTGTTTTTATTTGTAATGTAATATACTTTATATTCTGAGCATGCTTTCCCCAGGCAGAAGGCAGCGCTCCTGCAGGTGCAATGAGGGCCTGGAAATCGGGGCTAAGTAGCTAGTTACCGCATTGTCTCAGCACTGTTTGTGGTTTTGAAAAACCTGTCAAACAGCAGCAGAGTCCTCGCCTGACACTGCAGCTCGCTCTCGAGATTGCTCTCCAGTCTGAATTTTAAGAATCACTCCTCTATGTCAAGATGCAACTAGGAAACATGGCTCCAGGCTGCTTGGTTTTGAGTAGTGCAAAAAACGCACATACACCAAAACACTCCAGACCATGCAACAACAACAGCAACGACGACAACAACAACAACAACACCACTGTTGAGCAGCTGCAAACCTGACAAATCTAGCGGCTGATCCCTGTATGTATATACATACACACACACACACACACACACACATATATATATATTATATATATATATATATATATATATATATATATATATATACATATATATGTGTGTGTGTATATATACAGGGAATATATATATATATATATATATATATATATATATATATATATATATATATATATATATATATATATATATATATATATATATATATATACTGTGATTCAGATAAATATATATATATATATATATATATAGGGAATCAAATTTGTGTATATATATGTATGTATTGCAACAATGATGACTACATCGGCACTGTTGAAGTGAATCTGACGATTTTACACTGACTGAAATCTCACTCTTTTCCCCTTTGGTGATTCTCTTGACGCAGTGAGGCCTGTTGGTTTATTTTCCTCCCAAACAGATGCATGAAGTGGAATATATATTTTGGTTGGCTGGTGATTGCGTTCTTCATTTGAATCACATTAACAACCCCTTATAATTAGCCAGCCAAAATGTATGTTCGCAATGTTTTACCGAAGTGAATGCCAACCACCAGCCGTCTCTACAGTGCTATAGATAGCTAGATTAGCTTCCAAGTTGAAACTGTCATGCTGTGGGCAAACAAAATATGTGCAATAATTAGCCCAAAACATGGTGGGTTGCATAAAGCAAACTGTAAACCCAAAAACCGCAAAGAAGCAAATTAATTCTCAAGAAGACGCTTCTGAAATGGTGATCCCAGTGTGTAAATCACATCTAAATGAAATCATTCTTGCCATTTATTCAACTCAACTCTGTTTTATTTGTATGGCACTTTTTACAGAGATTGTACAGTATATAAAAATGTTAATAATGTTATACTTTTAACTTTCAGAAAAACAATAAAAAGTTTTTAAGTTGGACCAGATGGATTTTTTTGTACAGTGTAAACCTCTTCACTTGACTCGCTGCTGTCATTTTTGTGTCACACTAATTTACGACCAAGCTTTTTGTTGTATTTTGACTGACAGTTATGCAGACATTATCCCACAAAATGCTGCATTCCACCTCCGTTACACAACTCAATCCTGTTGTTCTAGTGAAGAAGGAAGGCTTTTTGTTTGTGTAACAAGGGATTAGCATTGTCAAGGATTTACAGACACAGCCTACTTTAACTTCAACTTTCCAACAAAGCTTGTCCTCAACATGTGAGATTTCTGCACAGTTCTTGGAATATAGAGTACAAGAAAATACATTCTTAAAATTAAGATTTTCTTTATAGATGTTAATGTCCAAAGTACCAAAACAGTCCCTGACCAACCAAATGTTGAGAAGAACTGATGGTCTGCTCAAATAGAGAAGTCAGTTTGGGTAGGGCAGCATGGTAGTGCAGTGCGAGAAGGTCCTGGGTTCGATCCCTGTGTTTGTGTGGGTTTCCTCCAGGTGCTCCAGTGTCCTCCCACAGTCCAAAAGCATGCCCAATAGGTTAATTGGTGACTATAAATTGACTATAAATTTAATCTCCTTGTAGGATTTTGATAAACAACTTCCATGAAGATAAAATCATCAAATAACATGATTTTAGTGACTTTCCGTCGTTACGGTGCAATTTAAACTGTTATAAGGAACTGTATCTCTCTTCGTACTAAATTGATCAGATAACACAGATTTAGAGACTTCCTCGTTGTTATAGTGTTTTTTGTGAGTTGGTGTTTGTTGTGGAGGTGAGACAACTGCTTGTGCCTCCAGGAAATAATTATCAGCTTGCAGCAACGAGTGTGTGGGAGTTTGTTTTGCTGCTCAGACGGATTTTATACCTGACGAAGTGACACAGATGTGGAGGTGAGACCAACATTTTGGAGCTGAGGGAAGCTGTCATACTTTACAGAATGCTAATAAAAGCCCTCTGACCATCTACCTGTCAGACTCGCCACCTGCCCACCTTCAGCTGTGTTATTTTACACATTGGCAATGCAAAATTGAGTTTTTACTGCAGTTAAAAATTGAATGAAGGCCAGAATAATGCCCTAGCCCACAAAATAATCTTTATAAGAGGTAGGTTTGTACTGGTTTTTAACCTTGAGGTCAACCTGAATCCTCAAAGAATTTATGAGCTGTTGAATTTATCTGGTGTTCAGGAAGAGGTTAACACAGTGAACAGTAAGCGAAAAAAAGTGAATTTAAGTGAAGGATTATTAGTCATTGTGAACAGATCACTGTGTATAGTGCACCAAAATGAAATGTGATTTCTGCATTTGACCTATCGGTGAAGGAGCAGCGGGCAGCTTTTTCCGGGGAGCAGTGATTGGGAACAGTACCTTGCTCATGTCATGGTCGCTCGCTCGATGAGATAAATTTGGACACAAATGCAGGAGTAAAATATCAAGTTCATTTAATGACAAAATGCAAAGTCCAGAAGTATATGCAACACAGGCATGATAAGGGAACAGCACAGTCGAACCGAACCAGACATTCCTTGATAACACTCTTAAGTGAACACGTCCAAGACTTCAAACACGACAAGGACTAGTAGGCAAAATCAATGCTCAGAGTCTGTAGAGAAAGTCCCGAAAAGCCTCTAGTAGATCCACTGCACCAGTGCCTTGATGAGAAAGGGCAGATAGAGAGACAATAGCCATTTGGCTAAATGGGTTAGCACCTCACCTCATGGCAGCTTAGCACAGAGCTCAAAAGATGTGTGATGGTTAGAGTCAGTGGACTCAGTGACTTCACTGAGTTTGTGAAAACACCTGGAAGCTCTCCAAGCAAATATCCCACATAAGCTCCTTGATGGGAAACAGAGATGATAAAGAGAACAAACACCATTTGGCTAAAAGCAGTTAGCTTTGATGTAGCATAGCAGTTAGCATCCTTGTAGCTTAGCAGTCAGCCCAGATGGTGTTGGCTGGTTTCTAAACGGAGAGAAAAGAGGAATGATCACAAGCGGTGAATGAACAGTGAGTGAATGGGTCGGATTGGTATAAATAATAAGTGCTCAAACTAATTAACAAAAAACAAACCAATGAAAGAACTGAATGAAACAACCAATGAGACACAAGAGGGATGTGAAGCCCAACCCAAGACACGACAAACCATGAAGTGACTAAAAGGGTTTCCTTATAAGGACAGACACACACACCAAAACAACCCTGACATAGACTCGTCAAACCTCAGGTTTAATACTCTGGTAAATCCAAGCATTGAGGAGGAGCCGCAGAAGTGACAACTCATGAGTACTTTAATGGTACCTTTACCAGTGCAGGACTTGAACTGGCAACATTCCACAGGAACTCCCTAATCGTTGCCGTACCAACTTCCCCTATAAATCCTACAACAGGTTTTGTTATAGAGACACGTTTCATGGTGCAAATATTTCACTTCAGAGATATCAGTGAGGAGATAAGGTGTATCTTAGTGGTACTGGTCAGGGACTTTAACTAACAACCCTCCAATCACAGGGTAAACTCTCAAACTTTTAAACTACAAACTTCCCCACTAGATTAGAGCATCTGCTAAATGCTGCAGACGTAAAATGTAAAACCACAAACACAGAGCACACTTACACAGCAAACCTCTTACCCTAATTCCAACCTTAATCCCTAACTGTTACATTACCAATAGTCCCCAACTGAAATTTTTCCTTGCTGAAAATTGACAAGAAATCTTAAGGAAAAATTGTTGTTGTTTACATAATTAACTGTAATGGGAAGTAATTACCCACCAGAAATAATTATTTTCACTGGGATTAAGCAATTTTAAGTAAATATGGAAATGGGAGCACTGTACCTTTTTGCCCATATGTTTGGCAAATGATGACCAATTAAAAAATCTCCAACTGTTGCAGTTAGAATTAAATCAGCAACAATGTGATTATTATATTGCTAATAAGGATCATAAATGACTATTTTCAAATTGAAGATGCATTAAAATTTATCAGTGAACAATAAAACGTTTATTTATGATCAAATGCAACAATGATTATCAGTTTATTGATCTATTTATGATCACATTTAAAAATAACTGTCTGTTTTTGCAATTACAAGTTTAAAAAAATGTTCAAGTGGATAGCGCTGTCACCTCACAGCCAGAAGGTCCTGGGTTCGCTTTCAGGTTGGGCATGGGGTCTTTCTGTGTGGAGTTTGTGTGCTCTCCTCAAGTCCAAAAGCACGCTGTTTAGGTTGATGACTCTAAATTGTCCCTTATATTTGTATGTAAGTGTGTTTGTGTGAGTGCGTTTGCCATGCGGTATGTTGCCGTTGCTCAGGATTGGTTTCTGCCTCGTGCCCATAGTCCTGGGATAGGCTCCGGTCCCCACAACCCCAAAAGAGATTAAGCAGATGAATGAAAGAATGTTCAGAATGCTCTTGTTTCACATGGACACAAAGGGGTGGTGGTCATCCAGTAATTAGGATACTCGCCTCTGGACCAAAGTCATGGGTTTGAGTCCTACCACCAGCACTATCATTATTGGGTCCTAAACCAGACCCTTAATCCCAAATTGCTCCAGGAATACTTTGTGGTTTGCAACACCTGTATGTAAATGTTTAGTTACAATACTCTGCAAAAGTCAATAAAAAACATGTCTAATTATTCATTTAATTTTGGAGTTCCATACATTCTGTCTCAAGGAGCATTATTTACATGCCTATTTGTACATGTTGCAATACTTTTCTGCACCTAGTGTTTCATTTCAGTAGTAAAATAAGAAGTAATTAGAAGTGTTTCAAATACTGTATGCCACAAAGGAAAGCATTGGATTTCCAGGAGGGGAAACTAGAGCACCTTAATAATTCCTAATGATGTTCAGCAGAGTTCTTTTTATAGTTGTGCAAATTGGGTGGATTTCTTATTTGTCTGAGAACAGCAATCAACACATGGTTTTTCTGCCCTTCTTATTTGCGGTTCTTGCCCTGCTCATTATCGTCAAAGTTTTTGCCACTTCATTCTGATGCAGCAACATTAACTATCCAACCTCGCTTTATGTCTTGTTATTTGTGTATAGCATTTGAGGTTTTGCACTTCATGTTTATTGTGTTCAGGTTTTTATCTGAATATTCTGTCTGATGTGGGGGGCAACAGATTGGGACTGTGTCGTGGGAGTCTCTGGTGTGTAATTCTACTTTTAAAAACTGCAGCATGCATCTCTATTACTGGACTGGCTCATAAAGCCTTGCGCCAAAATGCTCTCAAATGCAAAATAATTACTGATATTATTGGAGGCAGGTTGCACATACTGCATCTGGACAGTTAATTCTGAACTTCTGCCATCTCTTTGAGCGGTGAGCAACCTGAAAAAATTGTTGGGAGACCATATGTCAGACTCTGATAATATTCAACTGAATATTTTTAGGGAAAAAGCATGTCACTGCAAGTTTATCAAAAAGACGAAAATAAATCTTTGTCCATAATTTAGATACTGGCACTAATGAAAACTTATGCATACTTTTACATTATATCTGAGTATCAGTGAATGCTGTAGAAAATCGTATATGTAAAACAAAACAGCATATTTTAATGAAAGAAGTAAGTTACCATTACTTAATACTCCGAAAAATTAAGGGCACTCATTTACATGATCTAACCCAACATGAAACTGACATTTTGAAGGAATAACTCAATAGATTTGCGTGTACTTGAGTACTTGAGTGTAGTTTTTCATCAAATAGATTGTTGGGGATGTGTTCCTATTGTCGGAGTTTTATACCTAACTATTCTGAAATTGAAGCACCTCTGAGAGCTCTCATGTCATCAAAAATAGACCCCACCAAAAGCTTGCCATGGTCTGTGGACCAAAATCGGCCCATCCGGTCGGCCCATCAGTAATTGTAGATATGTTTTCAAAATGGGTTGAAGCTTTTCCGAGTAGCAAACAGGATGCAACGGGGTTGCAAAGGTGTTACTCAGAGAAATAATTCCTAGATGGGGATGCCATGGAAAATATCTAGTGACAATGGAGGGTCATTTGTCACCGAAGTGCTACACAACTTGAGTGAATATCTGGGTATCGACTTAAGGAAGCACTGTGCATACCATCCTGAGAGCGCAGGGGCTGTAGAACGAGAGAACGGCACGGTAAAACAAAAGTTGGTCAAGTGCTGCGAAGAGACAGGCCTGGCGTGGCCTGACGCATTGCCACTAATACAAACATACATGAGGATGAGAAGGAGAGCCAGATCAAATCTGAGCCCGTTCGAAATTTTGTTTGGACGACCCATGAGGTCAGGCATGGAACCGCCCAAAACCAGAGCTGAAGGTAACTCACTGACTTTGCACTGTGATGATGAAATGTTGCAGTACTGTGCTAATCTAACCAAAACACTGAGATCAATCCACTCACAGGCAAAAGATGCATTACCCAAACAGATCGAAGGACCGGACCATGGACTGAAGCCCGGAGACATCGTGATGGTAAGAGAATTCAGAAGAAAACATTGGAGGTCTAAATGATGGTGTGGACCGTTTCAGGTGCTGCTGACCAGCCCGGCAGCTGTGAAAGTGGAAGGAAGAGCGAAGTGGATTCACATGTCACACTGCAAGAGGGCATCAACTGCCAAGGAGGAAGACAGAAAAGAGCGGGTTGAACTAAGAACCGACACTGAGTAAAATTAACTTTTACACAGCTATTATGATAAGTGTGAGAAAATGAGACTAGGACAGGAGGCTGTTTGTTGGTTGTGTGTGGTTGTTGTTGTATTCCTTGTGCCAGGACCATGACCGAGAGGATGATCATCGCTGTGCTGACAAAGGAAGGGCTCAACTACACCATGGTCAAGCAAGCTGTGACGGATGACACCGGGAGTCCAGGGAATCCAGATTATGTGACTGACAGCGACTCGACAGACGACAAGGAGTGAGACAGTGAAGTGCTGGTAACCTCTCCTGTCTCACCAGCAGGTCAGCTACGGCCCGCAAAGGGTCATCTGACAGAAGATTCCCGAACACCGGACACATGCAGTAGTAGTCTAGAAGCCTTTTGATAGTTTAACTAATGTGTAATTCTTAGCTTAACTATAAATGATAAAAGAGGGCTGTATATGTAATCACCACTTATGACTATTTTTTGTGTGATTGATTGTGATTATGTTTGATGTAATCAAAAGGGGGGAGTGTGAAGGAAATTTTTATTACTAATTATTCTTAAAGATTCTAACTGTAAGTAGAGTGAGTTTCGGTCAGTGTGACTTCTTCAAGACCTTGTCTAGCTTACTTGATAAGACAATGAATTGTACGTGCGTAAGCCAATGAATGATATGTGTGTTGTTTTGCGTGCAAGATGCTTTCTCCTTCTGTTGGTTATGACTGTTGATTATCGCTGTCCCAAAGGGAAAAGACAAAACAAAACAAAAATGTACTCTTGTATGTCACCGTGCGCCTCCTCGAGGTGATAATGGCCGATCGGGCACTTTGTGATTCGGGGGGGTTTAGCGCCAGTATGTAAGGAGAACGCACCTTTCACTCAGGGGCACTCTCTGATCAGCACGCTGTGAAGGAGACCTGCTCATTTGCCTGGCAAATTATTCTTAATGCGAATAAATGCTTTGTGATCGGACTTCTTCTGACTTTGGTTTTATTTTCTCAGTGGAAAAATCCATGACAATAAACACATTTTTTAAAAAGCTTTGAGCAGTATGTTTTTAAAATACTTCATATTTTTTAGATAAAATCAGCAGAGTCCCAGTAACTCCAGTATCACACAGCTTCAGTTATTTACATTTTCTCATTGTTGAAATGTATTTTTCATGCTCTCACTTTATCCGTGTGTGCACTACCCATTGGTTTTGATCGTGAATCCTCCCTAATATCTACATCAAAGCCAAGTGGTGGCCGGCACGGGCGTAACTGTAACCAACTGTAAGTCTCTGTCTTGGGAAAAGGACGAAAGAGCCAGAGGTAGATGGAGATTTACCTTTCTTCATGCCTTCAAAGCCCTTTCACAGTTAGCTCTCTGATAGCTCCACACTCATTTTTCTTTTATGAAGACTGTGACTGGAACTGCATAATTTGTAAGGAGAAGGGGGGAGAATCTGACATTTATTGGTGATGGGTTTGAAGACGCAAGAAAGAATTCGCACAGAAAAATGTCGGGGAAAGAGCTTACTGTCACAGAATTCAATGCGCAACCGTGAAGAGCCCCTTTCTGACAAAAAGTTGCTGTTTAGAAATTTGCATTAAAAAAGAAAACTTCTTTTTCAGTCTGGTTTTGAAAATACTCACTAGCTTGTCCAGATACAACCTCTGCATGTCCTTTTCTTGCTTAAATAGAAGCACAAAAAGTTTGATAAAAACTCATAAAAGTAAAATCAGCAATAGAAGTAGAAAACAATATTAATCCCAAAGAAAATAACAAAGAATCTGAAATATTTATTAAAGAGCATAAAGTTTGCAAATTGCATATTTTAAAAAGGTTCACTGAGTCAAAAAGTTAATGCATGTGCTCAAATTAGACAGAAATCTACTACACTTATGATATTTATACAAATGTTTCCTAACATTAAGTTAATTATAAGTTGTTTGCAAAAAAAGCAGTTGTAGAGTCTGATGGCAGTGGAAAGGAAGGATTTTCTGTAATATTCTGTGATGCTCTTCACACTAACAAGTTAAATCTTAAGAGAAATATCTGTGAAATAGGTGAGCAAGTGCTGAAGAAACTGTGTGACTGCTCTGTGCTAAAAAAAAATGTAGAGAGGAATAAAGGATGAGAGAGAGAGAGAGAGAAGAGAAAGTGTTACGCACACTCACTCCCGCAGCCGGTAGTTGGATTGGGACGCAGCCAGTCGCGGTTCAAAGGGTATTTAAGGAGTCATTTTCTCGCGACACGTCGCCCTGCCATTTGAGTCACCCGGCCCATCTTCCGACCCTGCTGGCTTCTACTGTGAGTACTCTCAGTTATTGGGTTATCTCTTTGAGTAGAGTTTGTGTCTTTAGAACGCGGATTTATTTTGGAAATCCTAGCTCTTCGTGTAAGAGAGTTCTTAAATCAACTCGCGTGGCAATCCGACCTACTCGTGTTCTCAGCCGCGTTTGGGTTAACCACCACTTTACACGGGCTAACGGCTAACGAGTAGCAGTTTGCTAAATCCTAACCAGATCACTGGTGGACTGTGAAAGTTAGGCATTCGGTTCAAATCCTAACCAGATCACTGTCCGAATCAAGACGCAGTCCAACAGCCGCCTAACCTGGTCGCTGAAAGATTGTTTAATGGCTGCCTTTCCCGTCAAATCCTAATCAGATCCCTGACGAATCTGACAGAAAGAGAGTGCTTGGGGATGGTACCTCAGTGGTAACTTTACTTGTCCGGGATTTGAACCTTCTGATCACAGGGTCAACTCCCTAATGTAACGCTACCAACTGCCCTAAATAATGAAAAGAGCAAGGTGGTTGTTGCCAGTATCCACCAATCTACAGTAGAAGAAGAATTATTATTAGACATAATATTCAGGATTTCAAGTTAACTTCTGGTACACAGCAAACACAAATAGAAGAAGAACAACAACAAGAACAAAGAGAAGAATAAGAACAAGAAGAACAAGGGGAAGAAGATAACAAGGTATAAAGAAGAAGAACCAGTTGAACATGGTGATTGGTTGTACACCACAATCCCAAACCGTGAAGAACAAGAACAAGAAGAATAAGAAGAACAAGGAGAAGAAGATAACTGTCTTGACCTCCCTGGACTTTGGCCAAAGCAGGCCCCTTTTGACTTTGCTAAGCGGCCAGCAGATGTCGCCATTGATGTGTTCAGTTCAGTCCCATGTCTCCTGTCTGTCAAGTTGCTGTCCCACCTTCCCTTTGTGTCTGATTGATAGATCAATGTTCATTAGTTATCCCACCTGGTTCTTGTCTGTTTCGGTCCAGCCCCCTGTTTCTATTGGTTCTCCCTTCATTGGTTAATCCTGATTATTTTCTGATTGGTTTTCCCTCATCTGATTAATCCTGTTCATTGTTTCTCTTCCCCTTTATGAGCTCAGTTTTCCCAGTTTCTCCTGTCAGTCCACCCTCACACTACCGTCCCCATGTCAGCGTGCTTTGTGTGGTTTTGAAGACCAAAGAAGGGTTCTGTTTTGTGGCCCTCGTGGAGGTTTTGTTTGAATTGGTTAATAAAATGGCTTACAACTTTACCTCGCCTTGTGTCATGCCGATGTCACTCATGACAATAACAAGGTGTAAAGAAGAAGAACCAATTGAACATGGTGATTGGTGGTACACCACAATCCCAAAATGTGAGGAAAAAGAAGGAGAAGAAGAAGAAGAAGACTATGAGAACAAGCGGGTTATTGTTTGTACCCAACGATCACAAATAAATAAAATAAAATTCCCAATGCTTGCCCTATAGTTGTTTGCATTTTGTATAGTTGTACAGATGTTAATATTCTGGTTTTGTCTTCTTGTGTATTGCTCTTGTCTACAGCATCAGACGATTCCAGCAAAAAAAAAAAAAAATCCAAGGTGTAATGACCCAGACCAATCAGCTCTTACAAGCACCTTCTGCGTCTGCTGGGACTGACACTTCACACTACGTCCTACGCGGTGGAATGGCAGCACCTGAGGGGTCACTAGAGGGGCATCTGGTGTAGGAGGAGGGTCTCTAACTGCCCTTCCTGCATTCCTCAGCTTGCTCTTCATGGCACTAATGGGTTTTAGTGGAAGCATTTCATTAATTAGCTTTAATAAGATCTGGCTGGGGAGATGCAGGGTCGGGTGAGGATGGCAACTTTTGCAGAGCGATTGCAAAGATGTGTTTGCTTTGTAAGAGTGCAGTATGTTTATGATTTTACATTTTACTTTCACAGCATTTAGCAGACACTCTAAACCAGAGTTTCTTAATTACAGCAACTTGGGTTAAGGGTCTTGGAGATAGTACTGTTTTTTGGTGACCAAGCTTCTTGCATACACTTCAAAAGTACACTAGTGAGGGCAGTTGGTAGCGTAATGGTTAGGGAGTTGGCCCTGTGATCGGAAGGTCACTAGTTCAAGTCTTGAACCAGTAAAAGGTACCTCTGAGGTGCTCATAAGCAAGGTACTGTCCCCAAGCGCTGCTCCCTGGGTGCTGCCAAAAAGCTGCCCACTGCTCCTTCATGGATAAGTCAAATGCAGAGGTCACATTTAGTTGTGGTGCACTGTGTGCTGTGCTGTGTTCACAATGACAAATAATATTTCACTTAAATAACTGAACTCTACCCAAAAATTATCACATGGCCATTCAGTTGAACACTGCATGCATGTGTGTGTGCGTGTGTGTGGGTGTGTGTGTTCATATGTGTGCATGAATCCCCTTTCTGTGTGTGCTTGTATTTTTGAAATGAGATTTTTGTCAGGCTGTAATTTCTCTGACTGTTGCTGCAGTGAGAGTCAGATTGAGACATGAGTCTGTATTTTGCCAGCAGATGTTTTCTGTGGTCCATCTTAGCGTGACCGACTCCACGCGGCTACGTCCTATGCGCTCTGCACACGTTAGCGGCCCGAGAGCTTATGCACCAAGCAAGGGAAAAAAATACAGCAAAAAAGAGAAAGCAGGCTGGAGATTGAGAAGATGGCCTGTACAGGCAGCAAGCAGACAGAGAGAACAAGGAAGAGAAAGAAGTGTGAAATCAGAAGTGCGTTTTCCATTTTTGCCCAACATGTTCTCATCTGGCGCACAGAACCCCATGCGGATTTGTACATGGAGTACAGGTCAAAACGAAACATTCATTAGAACCGTCAGTGTCAGAGCTGTGCGGAATTACATTAAAGTGAAGTTCTGGTTGTTATAATGTGTGTGTGTATGAGAGAGCACATGAGACGCAATTCACAATTATTCTTACACACATTATCATAGTCTCTCATACACACCACTATTCTCTCTCACACACAATACTATACCCTCTTACATCAACAATCATAATTTCCTACACACACTGCTATTCTCTCACACACACTACTATATCCGCTTACATCAACAATCATAATCTCCTACACACACTACTATTCCCTCTCTCACACACACACACTACTATTTTTCCTTACACGTACTTCTATTGCTGCGTGGACCGAGAAGTATAGCTACTAATAAACACAGTACACCTTTGAATAATACAGTTGGGTCTCCAGAAAATTTCACTAGAGGCGTTGATTGGAGGCCACTGCAAATCTTAGGTTGGCACACCAAACTAAATTCCATTATAGAATTTAATACATTCTGCTATTTTTGGATATACTTATTATTAAAATCTATAGCAATTCTGTTTTTACATATTTCACAGCAGCTAAGCTGTAGTAACTAAGTTTAAATAGCTTCATTTTGACATTTACAACTTTCTTTTCATCTTCTGCAAATTGACATAGCATGCTCGTGCTAGCGTTAATTTTTAGCAGATTTTTAGCTAAGGCATACACTGAAAGGTATACACTGGAAACTATACACTGAAGGATGATCAGAAGGTTGCAGGTTCGAATCCAGGGCCGGTAAAGTTACCACTGAAGTACTCATGAGCAAGGTACTGTCCCCAAGCACTGCTCCACGGGCACTTGTTAGCTGCCCGCTGCTCCTTCACAGATGGGTTAAATGCAGAGATCACATTTGGTTGTGGTGCACTGTGTGCTGTGGTGTGTTCACAATGACAAATAGTCACTTACTTAGATTAATCAAAAACATCAAAATAATGAAAGTGAAATTGAGTGAGAATTTGCTTGGGGATGGTACCTTGCTCATAAGTACCTCAGTGTGTCATGGCCGCGCCCCCCTCACCGGCCGTGCCACGCCCCTGATTGCCGGAGTTCTGATCTGGTGGTATTTGTTCTGTCCTGTGGGTTACACTTTCAGTGTCCAGCCCTGTGTGTCTGTCTCCCCTCCTCTTTCTGCAGTTAGCCCACTTCCGGGTTCTGGTTGTCTTCACTGCGTGCCCGCGCGACTGGTTCACTCCCCACGTAGAGTGCACCTCACTTCCGCGTTTGTTGTCCTCACTGCATGTGCCCTTCCTAGTAGGTTAGGATCTGTTTAGAACACCCCGCGCTCATCATTGTTTTCAGCCGGCGCTCCTTACTTTCATTATTGGATTATTGCTCTGTTCTCGATTCATGGATTTCACCCGCTCTGTTTTTGTTTCTCTGCAGGCTTGTGTTCCCCAGTGAGGTCCTTTTCCCTGCTCTGATCCAGCGACTGGCAAGGCATAGTGCTGTGATCGCCTCTGTTTGCCTCGTGGGTTGTTGAGAAGGGCAAGGTGCTCCTTTCCTGGTTTCCCCAAGGAGGCTTTCCCTTTTTGGCCATGGCCACGCTCACTGGGGGCACGGGCTCCACCTTGAGTTTTGGACTTCGGTTGTTTTTTTCGTGTGGTTTTTGTGGACTGTTTTTCTCCTGTTTTCGCCCTGCCTGTTTTCTCCCTGGGTTTTGTTGACACTGTTTTCCTCCAATAAACTTTTGTTTACCTGCTCCAGTGCGTCCTCGCCTGCGTTATAGCTGACACCATGACAGAAGAAAGAACCCCATATTTGGATGCGTCTGCAGTGCCCCTGCCTCCAGACGAGGTGCCGTATTTCCACGACCGAATCCAGGACCACCACGAACAGCTCACTCACCTCAATGTTGCAGTGGATGAGAATACGCAGCATCTTCGCACTGCTGCGGCAGTGCTGCCGCCTCCATCACGTGCGGCAGTCGCGCCACCCCCTGGCGCTCCTCAATAAACAGCTCTGCCAGAAAGGTATGCTGGGGACCCCCGGGGGTGTAGGAATTTCATCCTTGCCTGCAATCTGTATTTTGCAGAAGTTCCAGACTTGACAGAAAGGCAGCGGATCTCAAGGGTGGTCCAACGGCTCACGGGGCATGCTCTGGACTGGGCCGCAGCCGTCTGGAGGAGCGGAGGACCGGCGGTGCGGTCCTACGACGCCTTTATGCACCACCTCCAGATGGTGTTTGACCATCCTGGGCAGGGGCAATCGAGCAGCACCAGGCTGCTCCGTCTGCGGCAGAGCACAGGTACTGTTTTTGATTTTTCCTTGTATTTTTGTGTCCTGGCCACAGACAGTGGGTGGAATGACGAGGCTCTCATCGCTCTCTTCCGGGAGGGTCTCAGTCCCAAGATACAAACCGAACTGGCCTGCAGGGACGTGGGCCTCTGTTTGGATGAGCTAATCCAGCTTGATATCACCCTTGACAATCATCTCCGAGACAAGTGCCACCGGCGCTCCCCGCCTCATTGCCCTCCACCCACATGGACTTCCACCTCGCATAACCTGCCCCTGCCTGTGCGGAACCGGCTCCAGAGCTGATGCAGCTGGGGGCGTCTCGCATACCCACACCCGAGCTGCGCTGACGACGTGAGGCAGGGGCCTGCATGTATTGTGGCAAAACTGGGCACTGGAGGAAGCAGTGTCCCCTTCATCCCCGATCTTCATCTTCCCCAACTCAGGTGGATCATTTTAATTATTTAAACCAGTTCACCCTTTCTGTTGAGTTATCTGTATCTGATCGTGTTTTTTCTGTTCCTGCTCTTTTAGATTCTGGTTCCCCGTCATGCAGCACTTTCGGCCACACCCATTTGGTGCCAACATATTCCATCACAGTCAAAAGTCCCCATGCGTTACAATCTGCATCAATTCTGGCACCCTACGCTGACTTACGGGAGGCCTTCTCCGTAGTCAAGGCAATGCGCCTCCCTCCGCATCGACCTTGGGATTGCACAATCGACCTCCTGCCAGGTAAAACACCACCCCGGTCACGTGTTTACCCACCGTCCAAGCCGGAGACTCAGGCGATGGAGGAATACGTGGCCAAGGCCCTGCAGCAGGGTTACATTAGGCGTTCGCGATCTCCTGCCTCTGCTAGCTTTTTTCCGTTAAAAAGAAGGATGGCGGACTCCACCCTTGCATCGACTACCAAGGCCTCAATGACATCACGGTGAAGTACACCCACCCACTGCCGCTGATTCCCGCGACCATCGAGCGGCTCCGGGGGTCGACCATTTTCACAAAGCTCGACTCCGGAGTTCATACAACCTGGTACGTATTCGAGCAGGCAATGAATGGAATACCACCTTCAGCATGATGTCGGGACATTATGAATATTTAGTTCTTCCTTTCGGCCTTGCAAATGCACCTTCCGTATTCCAATCTTTTGTTAATGATGTTTTCCGAGATATGTTGGACTGCTTTGTTATCATTTACATAGACGACATCCTGATTTTTTCAAAAACCCTCCCCAAACACATCTCCAAAAACCGACTCGTGCTGACTCGCCTGCTTGAGTATGGGCTGTACGCAAAGGCAGAGAAATGTGAGTTCCACAAGCCTGAGATCACATTCCTTGGTCACCACCTCACCACAGAGGGTATTGCCATGCAAGAAACCAAGATGCATGCCATATCTGAGTGGCCAGAGCCCACCTCGGTTAAGGAGTTGCAACGGTTTCTGGGGTTCGCTAACTACCGGTGTTTTATTCACAATTATAGTTTAATCTCTGCACCCCTCACATCCCTCCTCTGAGGGAAGCCAAAATGCCTCAACCTGACCCCTGAGGCTCGCCAGGCCTTTGCCGCTCTCAAGGCGAAATTCGTGTCTGCGCCCGTTCTCAGGATGCCGCTCCCAGAGAAGCCCTTCGTCGTTGAGGTCGATGCCTCAGAGGTGGGACGGGGGGCCATCCTTTCACAAGTTCACAACCACGACCACAAATTGCACCCCTGGGCCTTTTTTTCTCGTAAGCTAACAGAGGCAGAGAAAAATTATGACATGGGGAACCGTGAACTGCTAGCCGTGAAGGCCGCTCTGGAGGAGTGGTGCCACCTCCTAGAAGGTGCTCAACACCCTTTTACCATCCTCACTGATCACCGCAACTTTGAATACATCCGGCAAGCCAAATGGTTGAACATGCGACAGGCCCGGTGGGCGCTGTTTTTCACGCGGTTCAACTTCAAGATTACCTATCATCCGGGCAAGCTGAACGGCAAGGCCGGCACGCTGTCCCACCAATTTAACGCTCCTGAGGCTAACAAAGAACCTGGGCCCATTCTGCCTCCCTCCGTCCTGGCCGCCCCAATCGCCTGGGATCTTGATGAGGAGATTGCCCAGGAGTCTCGGACCTGTCTGGGACCACCAGGCAGTCCTCCTCACCGGGTCTTTGTGCCAGAGTGGCTTAGGGCCAGGGTGATCGAATGGGCCCATACCATGCCAGCTACTGGCCACCCTGGCATTTCACGCACTCAGGAGACCATCACCCGCAAATACTGGTGGCCCAGCATCAGACAGGACGTGCGGCGGTCTGTCTTGTCCTGCTCAGTGTGTGCCACCACCAAGAGCCCGAGACATTTACCTGCTGGGAAATTACTCCCCCTACCAGTGCCTAACAGACCGTGGTCCCACCTAGCAGTGGACTTTGTCACAGACCTGCCACCATCGAAAGGGTACACCGTCATGTTGGTCATTGTGGACCAGTTCTCTAAGGGTTGTCATTTTGTCCCTTTCTGTTCTCTTCCCTCTGCTCTCCAGGTAGCCAAGGCCCTGTTCCAGCATGTCTGCTGGTACCATGGCATCCCCGAGGAGGTTCTGTCCGACAGGGGCCCCCAGTTCACCTCCCAGGTGTGGAAAGTGTTTCTCGTGCACCTGGGGACCTCTGGGTACCACCCCCAGACCAACAGTCAGGCAGAACGCACCATCCAGGAACTCGGCAGGTTCCTCAGGGCCTACTGCCATAGCTGGCAGCATTCAAGCTGGGCAGACTTCCTCTGGTGGGCAGAGTATGCCCAGAACTCCCTGCGCCACTCTGCCACCAGTTTAACACCCTTTGAGGTTGTGCTTGGGCGTCAGCCCCCACTCTGTCCTTGGGACCGCTGCCAGTCTGACGCACCAGGGGTGCGTCAGGGACCTCAAGTTGAACCTCCCCTGTCTGAAACTGTCTCCCCATTTTGTTGGTCCTTTTCGGGTGGTAAAAAAGCTCAACCCAGGTTCTTTCAAATTATTGTTACCATTGTTACCAAATTATTGGCGCTTGTTACTTTCATTATTGGGGAATTGGGACGCTCACTCATTAGCCTTTGTTTTGCGTCTTATTTAAGCCTGCCGAACCAGCCACTCTTTGGTTCTTTCTCCCACATACTCGGTTCATGTTCGCGTTCTGTTTTCCGCTTTTGTTTTCAGTGTAACTGTAACGTTAGGCTTCTGTTTCTCCAACTCCGTTTTTCTCCCCGTTTGGATTCCTTCACTTTTGGACTTTCATTTTGCATTATTGCTCTGTTCTCGATTCATGGATTTCACCCGCTCTGTTTTTGTTTCCCTGCAGGCTTGTGTTCCCCAGTGAGGTCCTTTTCCCCACTCCGATCCGGCAACTGATAAGGCACAGTGCCGGGATCGCCTCTGTTCGCCTCTGTTCGCCTCGTGGGTTGTTGAGAAGCGCAAGGCGCTCCTTTCCTGGTTTCCTCACGGAGGCTCTCCCTTTTTGGCCACGGCCATGCTCACTGGAGGCACGGGCTCCACCTTGAGTTTTGGACTTCGGTTGTTTTTCCCGTGTGGTTTTTGTGGACTGTTTTTCTCCTGTTTTCACCCTGCCTGTTTTCTCCCTGGGTTTTGTTGACACTGTTTTCCTCCAATAAACTTTTGTTTACCTGCTCCAGTGCATCCTCGCCTGTGTTATAGCTGACACCATGACACAGTGGTAACTTTACCAGTCCTTGATTCGAACCTGCGACCTTCTGATTACGGGGCGAACACCCTACCATTATTTCACCAACTGCACCAAATGTTACGTGACAGTACATAAGCATCAAATGAGAAACTGCTTAAGAAAAAAAATCCTGCTATCAAAACTATAGTTTTTCTACAGTATTATTGCAGTAAATGCCATATTTTGGACACGAAAAAACTTAATTCATACCAAATATGGAGCTGTTCTGCAGAAATGAAATATTTTTTACATAGAAGTATTGTACTGCAGTGTAGTCAACTTCAAAGAACTGCAGTTTTCCTGTCATATAACTGTCATCGACTTATGAAAATGTAATTAATTAATTTAATAAGGATCCTGTGTGATCAAATCACTTTGATATGGATTACTGATAATTATGTCTTGCTAAGAACACAATACCTTATTTCATCTTGTTCAGCAATAGGCAATTTGATTGTCTCTGTGCTGCTGAAAGCTAATGGTAGGAGCATAACAATTTACCTAGTCTAATCTTTTGGTACACATTGTTTTTTTTTTTTTGTTTTTTTACATTTTACTGAATGCAGAGAGATTATAGCAACATAAGTCAAAACAGAACAAACTGTGTTACATGGCAATACCTAGCATAGCAAATAAATAAAGATAAATAATAGTGTATAATCTAGTAAATGATTTAAGGTATTGTTGCATTCCAGAAAACTGGGAAGTCTGAAATTTTAGATGTCACTCGAAGTCGAAGGTCCTGCTAGCGAAGTCAGGGCCCATCAATCTACCCCAACTTCACAAGATGCAGCAGCCTGATGTCACAGAACAATGGCGTGCATTTCCCAGCAAGGTGTGCATTTCCCAGTTTTCCCATTGTTCTGTGACATCAGGCTGCTGCATCTCGTGAAGTCAGGGTAGATCGATTTGACGGTGGCGCAATGGATAGCGCTGCTGCCTCACAGTGAGAAGGTCCTGGGTTCGAACTCTGGGTTGGCCGTAGGGCCCTTCTGTGCATGCTCTCTCCGTGTTCATGTGGGTTTCCTACGGGTGCTCCGGTTTCCTCCCGCAGTCCAAAAGCATGCAATATAGGTTAATTGTTGACTCTAAATTGGCCCCGTATGGTGTGAATGTGAGTGTATTTGTATGAGTGTGTGTACCATGTTGGTGCCTGCCCAGGGTTGTTCCCTGCCTTGGGCTTGTGGTTCCCAGGATAGGCTCCCGTCCCTGTGACACCAAGGGGAATGAGCGGTTCGCATAATGAATGAATGAATGAATGAATGAATGAATGAATATTGTTATACCATTATTTCCAGAATCAAATGCTTGAATTGTGGCAAATCATATTCGTTACATTTGAGGAATTCTGACGACACATTTTCAAACATAGAAAATAGCACACTGTAAATGTACCATTAAGCAACATTCACAGGACTTTTCCTTTTCTCTCAGTTTTGCATTGAATTCTGGATGCTTAAATCAAACAACAAACAGATCTTATGCCAAAAAATGTGTGCTGAAATTGAAATTGAACATTTTTATTTGGTATTTTTTGTTGAATTCATTCATTCATTCATTATCCAAACTGCTTAATCCCAACAGCAGCCGCGGAGCGGAGGACCGGAGCCTATCCCTACAAAATCGTCTGGTAAGCCCCTGGAAGCCCTCATGTCTGTGCTACCTTCCATCTCTCCCCTTTTAGCTAGGCCGACATAGTTACTTTAGCACTGCCGGAGTTTAGGTGTTGGGCACTAACTCTCTTCTTTTTCTCCTTTTTTTTGAGCAGATCCTGAGCTGACGCTTCAGCGGCTGAACCTTCACATGGACTCTATGGAGACCTGATCATCTGGGCCCCCAGCTCACGCTTCAAGACTGCTGCCATCTTAGTTAGAACTCAGGATATGGTATCACAACCAACATGGACAGTGTTGAGACATGGTGGGGGAAAAAAGCAAGCCAAAAATACTCCTTAGTAGTCTTGATTCCTCTCAAGGTTCCTTCTTACTAAAGGGAGTTTTTCCTTGCCACTGTCACCTCAGGCTTGTTTGTTTGGGGGTTTAGGCTGGTTATATATAAAACGCTTTGTGACAATGTTGTTAATAGTGCTATATAAATAAAACTGAATTGAGAATCAGCTGCAATACGCCTTTAGTTTCTTTTGTTAGGGATGTTACATCATGACAGTGCTGTAGTATAGTAAAACTTTACTTGTTTATTGATAATTGTTGTCTTTTCCTCTCTTTTCTTATAGAATCTGCAGAGTAGGACAGGGAATAATATGGTCAAAGAAAATCCACCGTCAATAAGAAAAATACATGATTGTTACATTTATTAATACTTTGACAGTACCACCAGCTACATATACTCTGGAAGAACATTTGTCATATGCTTCCATGATTTTTATGTTAAATCGTAAATAGTAATATATAATTTAAGGCATGTTGCACTTTGTTATTTTTTAGTAAATAATGGAAATAAAATAAATATTAAAATATTTATACAATGGCTCTAGTATACACTGTAAATCTACAGAACTTTCTGCTTTAGGATTTACGGAAGTGTCTGTGAATGGTACAGAGGATTAACTGTAAATCAACGGAACATTCTGTTTTAGGATTTATGGAAAGCTTCATAAAATCAATGGATAATGTACTAGTAATTTTCTGCCAGTACATTTTCCATTTTTTTACAGATTTATTTTTACAATGCAGCATACATCATGGACTTATACAGTATGCAAATATGCACATCTCCGCAGCAAGGCTGCTGTTTGTCTGAGGTAATAATATCAAAATAAAAAATACAAAAAAGACATTCCTTAAGTTAATAATAGTATTAAGTGTATGTGTTTTTTTTATTTATTAATTATTTTTTCAAAATCATAATCATGTTGAGAATGCTGAAATATATAGTAACCCTGTCTTTGTTTGATACTCATGAGAAATGTTCAATAATACCAGCCACTGCCCGCCGGCGTTACGATTATTTAGTGTTAGCAGGGAAACTTGATGAGGTACTCTTACTATATTGCTACACTCATGTCAGCTCAAACGTACTTTTATGGTGAAAAAAACCTAGTCTGCCAGCTAGGATTTGTTAAGGTGTGCTTGGTCTATTGTGACAAACTACAGAATTGATGTAAATCAGAAAAAATCCCAAACAAGTTACCAGAGGTATATTTTTCTATCAACCCACAGAAATCAGGTAACGGTAGCATGAGGTATCTGATAACAACCTTATAGTTAAGAGGAGGCATATAACCAAAACCCTTGTCCAGTCTGCTGTCTGGTTTTGTTGACGACTTGCAGATCCAATGGACATTGGATGCAGAGATGCAGGGGAGCTCCTGCAGGCATCTACTGTAAAACACCATTTGTTTAAATTATTTGTGTTAAAAGTAACCACATGTAGCAGGGCACCGAGGCGAGAAGCAATCGAGGCACTCCGCAATAATAACAAAACAGATGTAGCTAACTACGCCACCCTGTGAATCTCACCCATGGAATTACAACTAGATTTTACTCGACACAGGTTCGTCAGTAACAGACGGACAGAGATGTGATTCCCAATCAATACTTTTATTTTGCAGCACTATAAAAAGTATAACATCCACAGCAGGCTAAAGCAGAATATCCAGCCGGTCAAAATGAATCATTTCTTCATCACAGGCTGAGGACATAAAAACACTCCACACAAATACACCACAGCACTCGACACATTAACAAGTAAAAGAAAAACTAAAGGTCCACAAGTCGGCTTACCGTGGGGAGGCAGTTTAAGGAAGAAGAGGTGCCCAATCCCAAAGTCTTCCATGCGCGCACGCACACACACACACACACACATACAGTGCTTGAAGAAATTCACGCAGTGCTGGACACCCCGGTGACCAGCCTCCCCGACCGGCACACCCAACTGCAGCCTTTAAAACACAAAGAAAAACAAGTAAAACACCAAAAGTAAAACACAAGAACACAAATAATTTCAAACCCAAAACAAAACATAAAGGTAAAAAATAAAAGCTGGGATAAAAGCCGTAGCTGGAATAACTGCGGGTACGCCAACCGCCCAGTTATCCCGCCAGCCTGACGCTGCCTGTCGAAGGATAAAACGTTATTTTAGAAGCTACCCACCATTAAAATATTAAACACCCGCCTCAATTAGCTATACTCACTACATCGAAGCATACATCGGTCTTGGAGAACAGCCCCAAGTGGAATCACCTCGGCAAAACTAAAAACAATTTACGGTGCATGAGGCTACATCATACATCCAACCGTGGTAACTCCACAACCGAAAGTATGCTTACCTTAAAGCAAGATGGAGGATGTGCTTAACGCAGGCAAAAGTTAGAGCAAGACGGGGAATGTGCTTAACGCACACAAGTAGCCAATCACACGCTGTAGACCAGAAAAGGGCAATAAATAAAAATATCAATCCACATACAACACTCGTAAAGAGCTGGCACATGCCTTAACCGGGCGCAGGCAGACACAAATCTCCAACACAGTTTGCACTGCTAACTGTTTGTCAGGGCCGTAAACGTACCCAAACTATAACCACGTGGTCAAACAGGAAAGGGAGTGAGTTTCCAGAGGCGGAACTTCCGACTAACCATTTACCTAGTCTTTTATATGCCCCCAAATAAACTGCACCAATCAACAACCGGAACAAGGCATCACCAAGTATATAGGACAGATAAACCAAAGCGGTATCAGGCTATACAGAGAGAGAGAGAGGTTTCTTGCTATCTGCAAAGTTACTTCTCTGAATAGTGACGTCACGCTGGAAGAGAAGTCACCTGTTTAAAAAACACGAAACTAGTGTTGCACGTAAGGCCCATTATTCATTCATTTGTTTTCCACTTTAAAACCAAAAATGAAAAAACAAAACACTCTCCCACCCCCCCCAAAAAAACCCACATGAATTTGTGTATTATTTGTTCATTTGTTTTTCACATTAAAACTAAAAAAAAAAAAAAAGATATTCACTTACAAAACGAATATATATAACGCCTTTTTTTATTTACAGCAAGAAGGTTACTCTAAAGAAGACATGACCAATATGGAGAGCTAAGAAAAAAAGTTTTCATAAAACAATGTATTAAATGTTTTATGAATTATTTTAAATTGGGAAATAAAAACATTAATAATTAATGCAATGTAATTTTGGCATATTATGAAATAATTATATCATTATGTCATTTTAAGGCATCAAACTAACACTGATCTGCTCATGGCAGACTTTTCAAGAGAGCGTGCAGGCAGAGTTAAGCACGTCCAGACACAAGATTTTGCTCACAATATGTCCACTGCGCACTCAGAATTATGGCACAAAAGTAACGTCATATGTGTGTGCAGATTTGTGTGCATGTGTGTGTGTGTGTGTGTGAAGATTTGATGAGTGTGTATGTCTGTGTCTGAATTTTGTGGTGTATGTCTGAGCACATCCATGCATGTATGTGTGACATGCATGTGGGTGTGTGTGTGTGTGCACGTGTGTGTGTATGCAGATGAATTGGGAGCAAGTAATACCTTTTCAGTTGGTGATTGGAATTGTGTGTGTGTGTGTGTCTGTGTGTGTGTGCGAATGAAATGGGAGCTAGTAATACCTTTTCAGTTGCTGATTGGAATGTGTGTGTGTGTGTGTGTGAAGAAGCCAGCCAATGAGGTCTGTCCGACACAGAGCGAAAACGACAACCTAATAAGCTGAATCCAATAGCAATTTCAGCAATATCACATGAGGAATGGACTTTCAGTTCAACCTCCCCAACCTCCCTCCCTCTCTCTCTCTCTCTCTCTCTCTCTCTCTCTGTCCATCTGTCTCTCTCTTTCATATCTTTTTTTTCTGCCTCACATCTGTTGATCAGCAGGTTGTGCTGCTGTCATCTCTCTTGGCTCACTCTGCAACTGCACAACTCTTAGTAAGATTGGATTTGATTTGTTGTGTGTGAGGTTTTCTTTGTTGTCTCTTGAATAAGTTTGCTCATGTATCATCCCTGTGATCCACATGATCTGTTTGAATCCTGTCATGGCCAATAATTCTTATCAACTCTGATCACACTCAACAATTCTGATCAACTGATCACACTCTAGAATTCTGATCAACTCTGATCACACCCAGCAATTCAGACCAACTCTGACAACACTGAACAACTTTGATCAAATCTGATCAGACCCAACAATTCTGATAAATTCCGATCACACCCAACAATTCAGATCAACTCCGACAACACCCAACAATTCCGATCTAGCCTGATCACACCCAACAATTCTGGTCAACTCTGATCGTATACATCATTTCTGTTCAACTCTGCCCAGCATTTACTAGTCTGTTAAATCTAATCTGGAGTTTGAACTGGTTGCAGCTATACATTTCATCAAATCTCACAATTGTCTAAATTGCCTCCAAATACTTTACAGAAACATACTTTTTTTGTACATCACATTTGGATCTTTAATGAAATGAATTAAATGAATTAAACAAATTCTGCGACCAGTTTTTAGAGATGCAAGAGAACACAGCAAAAATATGAATGCAGCAACTTCATGGAAATATTCTTTGTGAAGTTTTCTAGCCCCTTTCATGAATAAAATACACATTCCCAAGGATAAAGAGTAAATGTGCTAAAGGTACAGTACTTTGCACACCTTATTTCTTTATATTTTGCTTTCAAAGAGTCTTTTCTTGTGTTTTGCAGTCTTTAGGTCTTTTAGTGTAACTTTATATTTCTCACATTTTTTTAAGTCCTTAAAATCCCAGCATAAAGACATTAAGAAGAATTAAAAAATAAATGTGAAAGCCAACCTGCCAAACAGCCAAGAATCTGGTGTGAAACACTCTCCTTCTCACCACTGATTGTTCAGTTTCTCTCCAGCGTGGGAGTGTAGGAGAAAAAGTAGGGGGGCTTAGAAAGTCTGGATTTAAAAATCTGTTTCTGGTCTCTAATATTAACATTCTGTGCGCTTGAAGTCACAAATATCATAACATAGTTGACAGACTGAATTGTCCAGGCACTTAGGGGAATTGTCCTCGTTATCACTTCTAAAAACATAGTTGATCTGTCCAATGTTGTCAAGTCTGCTACAGTGATGGGAAACATTTGTTGATATGGTTTCAAAAAGCATTTCTGAAAAAAAGTGGTACACTGTTAGTGAAAAAAGGAAAATATTTTTGCAAAAGTTGAGCAATTTTCAAAATTCCTTTACAATGCCAAGTCCTACTTCCATAGTTAGTAGAAGTAACTCAAAAGTAATGCAGTGGTTGTGTAACAGATACAGTAATAGTATATTGCTGTAATATTATAATAATAATAATAATAATAATAATAATAATAATAATAATAATAATAATAATAATTAAGCTTCAAAAATAATTTTCATAAAAATGATACATAGTAACTTTTACAGTGAACAATAAAATGACAATTTAAAACCAGTATAAAATTATCATTTTCTTTCAGTTATACATCACACCTTAAACATAAACCTACAATGTCTTGCAAAATCCTAAAATTATTTTTTGTAAATAGTTTGAAATATAGTAAATAGTAAATAAATAAATAGTTAGTCATACACAATGCAATTAACCAGTACCTGTGTCTCTATGAAAGGGATCCATTTATTGTACTTTTATTCTAACTTGGAATTTTAAAAATTGCTGTTGAATTAATTAAGTGCGGCATAGTGGTACTGTGGTTAGCGCTGCCGCCTCACAGCAAGAATGGGAGTGTGAGTGTGTGTGCCATGCGGTGTGTTGGCACCTGCCCAGGGTTGGTTAGTTCCCGGGGTAGGCTCCGGTCCCCCGATAGGGATTAAGCAGTTTGGATAATGAATGAATGAATGAATAGATTTTGTCATAATTTCACATTTAATTGTTTACTATAAAAGATGTTATGTATCTGTAATATGAAAATATAGTTGATAGAAAATTCGTCAGATTTTTCCAAAGTTGCAGGTCTTTTTTTAATGACTCAGTGCATTTGAAAATTTCACACATTTTTTTAAATCTGCAAATGTTCCAGCAAATTTCTGGCACTGAGGTTATGTGCAGTTAAAAAGCAATGTTGATCTGGCAATTTGTCATGTAGAGATATAGTAGAAGAATGACGTTCTTGCATTATTTGCAGCCTTTCTGGGACTTTTTAGTGCTTTTGTGAACATGATGTACTCCACAATGTCCCGGTTTTCTCTTCGTACTTTGTGAAAAGTCGTCCATATTGCTGTCACGCTGGATGCTTTAGAAAAGCTGTTTTAATTGCACGTGTGCACATCTCAAAGGAACGTGACCTTTTAAATAAATTAGACCTAAATTACATGTCATTTAAGCCTAAGAACTAAAAGCACTTTAATGCATGTGCTGGATGGGGTATGTGAGTGTAAAACTGCACTGTTTCTGCTAGCAGTCTGCCTACAGCAGTCTCCAACCACCCCTCCACCCCCCACTCTAATCTATACTTAAATCTTGCAGAGCGTGGATTTAACGAGGCTCGCTGTATTTTATCTTAAGCAGTGTGAGATTCCTCTCAGGCTGGACCGAGGTGGTTGGAAACCTGCATAAAAGCATGGCAAGGTAATTAGCTCTCAGCGGATCTCAGACAGACCCAACATCTCTACCATGGTGACTACACACACACACTCACTCTTGTAATACTGTCTTTGTGAGGTCCTTCAATTGACTTCCATAATGACTAAATAATAAGTAATACTACAGCTACATCTAATGCTAATCTTAATATCAGTAACCAAAGGGTTTTGGTTTTGACATGTTTTAGTTAATCAAATAAAACTTCTCAGAGCCATAGAAAATGACAAAAGTGTTTTTATGGGTCATCACAACCCCCTAAATACATTAATATACACATGTTCACACACACACACACACACACACACACACGTATGTTCTCACACATATATAAGCACCTCCCCCGAAACATACCTACACAAAACACACGAACACACATACACACACAATTCCAATCAGCAACATAATAATCACACACATGCTCACACGAATGCGCATACACTACTCACTCCCTTTTAAACTATGTACACACACACACACACTTGCACACACACGCATACACAAACACAAACACACATATACCCCTCCCCACACGCAAACTTGTGCACACACTCACAAACACACACACATATGAACATACACGGACACAACTTTTTTGCTTCTTAACTCTAATGAACTTGGTTTTTAACACAGCAATTTATGCAAAACGGCAAGTTCTTGCTAACAAAACAAAAACAAAAAAGTGGAAATAAATTATTATAATAAATGTTGTTTCATAGTGATTGAATTATTGAAAACATAACAATTATTGAAAAGGCATCAAATGCTTTGTCCTTTATGTAATGCTTTCGAAGCACATTTATACAAATTTGTCTCCAAAAGTCATCTACATCATAAACACACACACACACACACTCACACACACATACAAACACACACTTCAATTTTCCGACTGAATGTTTACGGACTGCTGCTTAGGCCTTTTACACGGAAAAACTGAACAGCAGAAGGCAGATTTATTTTGGAACTACATTAACATTCATGCTGCAGTTGTAGCTGTGCTGTACTACAAATGTGGGGAATGTAAATGAGTTTCTACAAAAAATATTCTGTTTAGCTTCTTAGTCATCCAGAACATGATAGTGCTGTGTGCTTGAGTCGAAGGCAACTGAAATTTTTTTAGATTATGGAAGAAGTGATAATGATTATTTATATGTGTAATCAATGTACCAATGACCTGGCCAACATTAAAAAAATATATATATATCATACCTGTCTCGGCTGTGCTGTGTTGCATGGTTACAACTAACTCCCCAGAGGAAGAGACCAGGTTATTGGTACATCAATGTGGCGTGGTCGGCAGGATCTTGCTCTTGGAACATATGTACCAACTAGGACAATTTGTAGCGTATCGGCCTGGTAAAGGTACCACTAAGGTACTCATTAGCAAGGTACCATCCCCAAGCACTGTTACCCAGGTACTGCCCATGTCACCTGCCCACGGCTCTTTCACGGATGGCTCAAATGCAGAGATGTGGTGCACAGAGATGTGCTCACAATGACAATCACCCACTTTCAGAAAATCAAAAATGATTAGTATCACAAAAAAGTGTGAAATATGGGTGCACGAGGTTAACTGGTGGCTACTGCAAGCCAAATTTTCCAGCCAAAATTTTAGAAAGTTTTTAAAAAAAAAATAGATAGAGAATCTCAATCTTAATGCAGTAAGGACTCTAACTACAACATACGACGCAGTAAGAACCACATCCAACTCACGCCCAGCCGTCACGAAACCTAACAAGCAGTTTAACCTTGGAAAGAAAGGAAGTGTTCAAGTTAATTAAAGAATGAAAAGAAGCATTGTTGAGATTAAAGTGCAAGGTCAGGTGTCAGGGGTCAGCGGTTGGGGATAAAGCCTTCCCCTTTTTTGATTCCAGAGCTCACGTTTTAAAGGCTCAGCCAGGAAGCAGATGAAAAGAGTTCGTAGCGGTCGTGGGATTAACTCCGAGTTCACTCACAAGAAGCCTGGATAAATTTACATCAGCATTCAGTAAGTGAGATTTTTGCGATGAGACAGTTTTTTGTGTCTCCACCTTCTTCTTTTTCTTCTTGCTCTTCTTCCCACTTCTTAGATCTTGAACTCTCTCTGACAATTTTTGACGCAATCCGTGGCTTAAAATTGAATTAAAATGTAAAGTCATTAAGCAGATGTTGGTTATTGGGTTTCTTGTCAACAGATCAACTATAACCCCATATTTTCCCTTTTTTCATAGGTCCCCCCAAAGTTGTACTTATATTTTGGCCACAAGGAAGAGCCACTATTAAGGCTGTAAATCCCTATTTAGGCCAAAGGGGGCATCTCCATTAAGGATGACTGTTACTGTAACTGGAGCTATTATTTTTTTCTGTGGTTAGCTCATTCCTGATGTGAGTTTAACATTAACCAGTGTAGAATTTGTTTGTTCATTAAATTAACACCAAAAACAACAAAAATGTTTTGATCATTTTGATTTTTCTATCCAACATTTCTTTATAATGAAATTCTCAGCATGCCTTTAGAAGTAGGACGTGTATTTCATTTTCACTTTTGTTCCTTTTTATTTTGAGCAGAAACATCTATTAACTGCCATTATCATTTCTCATTAACTTTTTCACCCTTTTATCCCCATTTTGCATTGTTAGCACACAGCAATCACCAAATTTCTTCAGGAATTGCTTGTAATGTTCCTTTCTTCCTTTTTTTAGCTGGCTTAAAAGCTGGCACGCGATCTACATGGCTTTCTGGGGATTTTGGTGAAGTGGTGTCTGGAGACGGTTGCGGTCGTACATTATCTAGAAAGTTAACGAAAGAGCACGCTGTCGCCTGAGAGAAAATCACATCCCGTTATACGGGCAGCTCGGCCATGCGTTTCTCCCTCGATCTCGCCATCCATTCTCCTTCTCCTCCATCCATCCATCCATCTCTGGGCTTCCTTGCTCACTGACTCACTGTGTGAAATTGAATTTTATGTCCAGTTGAGTGCGAATGTGCAGTTTGCGGCACCCAAGTGGACTTGCTCCTCAGCGTGGACCCCCCCCCCACACACATACACCCTCTTATATTACTATCTTGGTGTGGTACTTACATTTTCTCCCATAATGGCTAGATATAAATAATAGCTACAGCTGCAGCCCTAACCCTAATCCTAACCTTAACCTCAGAAACCAAAAGCAAAATCTTTATCTCTTTGTTTCCCAACCAAAACTAATTTCTATACAATCATACTTCTTTATGAAAGTGAGTGATTATTTGTCATTGTGAACACATCACACCATAGCACAGAGTGCAGCCAAACCAAAAGTGACCTCTGCATTTGACCCATCTGTAAAGAACCATTGGGCAGCTGACATAGGCAGCACCCAGGAAGCAGTGCTTGTCGACAGTAACTTGCTCGTGAGTACCTCAGCAGTACCTTTACTGGTCTGGGATTCGAGCCGGCCACCTTCCAATCACAGAGCAAACTCCCTAACAGTTACACTACCAACATACAAAAATGTCCCCAAAAAGCCAAAAAAGACAAGGCTTACTTTAAATCATTTTTAAGTTTTCTTGTGGGAATCCTTGCTCTTTGTGTATGAGAGTTCTTAGATCAAATCACACAGCTATCCTACCTACCTACCCGCACTACCATCCGCATTTGGGTAAACCCCCACGCTACAAGAGCTAACGGCTAATGGTTAGCATTTCTGCCAAATCCTAACCAGATCACTGACAGAATGACTGAACGACAAGCTGTTAACCCAGCGGATTTTGCCACGCTCTGTGACTTGGTATCGACACAAGCTGTGTGCCAGGAGGTCGCGACGCTCTGCAGAGTTGTTCAGGAGCAGTCTGCCGAACGCCCAGCTCCAGTTGCGGTAGTCCACTCCCCTCCCTCAAAACCTCATTACCAACCAGAACACGAAACACCTCAATCCATGGTGGGCTCTTTTCTTTGAGCAGTTTAACTTCCATCTCTCTTACTGCCTGGGTTCCAAGAACACTATGGCAGACACCTTCTCCCGCCAACATGAAGCTGACATCAGCCGGGCGGGCCCTGCACCTGTCCTCAACAGTTCCTGGATCATCGCTCCTCTCCGGTGGTAACTGGAAACCAGGGTGTGCCAGGCACAGGCATTGAAGCCCATTCCAGCAGGTTTGCCGCCTGGACATCTCTACATGCCTATTCCCCTCTCACCTGACGTCCTGGCCTAGGTGCATGCCTCTGTTATGCCGGCCATCCAGGAGTCCAACAGACATTCCAGTTCATCTGCCTTGCCTTCTGGTGGAGTAGGGGTGTCATTTTCAATGTATTTTAGTACTGTTGTATTGTCTGTCCAAAAAATGGAATTCATCAAAGGAAGCTGAAGCTCTTCCTTTAACATTCAATCAAATTTGACTGTGACCATTGCAGCAGTCAGCTCCATTCTAGGGATTGTGACTTGTTTAAGAGGAGCTACTCTAGATTTACCCATCAGAAAACAAACATGTTTCTCTTCTCATTCATTTGTTAACAAGAGATATGACACTACGCCATAACCATTCTGACTTGCATCTGAAAAATTATGAATTTGTGCAGACTTCGTGGGGCCAAATAAGATGGGATTGTAACATCGACCGACACAAAGTTCTGCCAACTTCTCAAGATCTGATAGTCATTTCTGCCATGCCCGGCATGGCTTGTCTGGAATCTCTTCATCCCAGCCCTTCTTCTCTTTATGAAGATCCCTCATAATGAGCTGAACAGGTAAGATAAGCAGTGCTAAAAATCCCATTGCTCATTATGTTGCAAGTGTAGGTCCTTAACCTCATCTGCCTTTTCATTGTCAGCAATGGAACGCAGCACTGTCCTACTGTTGCTTACCCACTTGGTCAAGCGGATCCCACTCCTGGGATTAATGCATTAATTCATTCATAAGACTAATGGCTTAATCTTCTGTGGCAACAGATTTCAAGCAATCGTAAACGTAGAAGTTTTTAAGAACTGTCTGAGTCACCTCTTTCAATGTCTCTGCAGGTGCATCTAATGCCATTCTTCTTAGTGCATACGAGGAGCAACTAGGAGATGATGTAGCCCTGAATAGGTGCATACATTCTGTATTCTTCTACTTTCTCATTTAGTTATCCATCTGGCCACCATAAGAAGCGCAATAAATCTGCATCCTCATCTGGCACTCGCACCTGATAGAACATGGATTCTATATCTATATCATATCTATATCTATATCATAAGAGCGAGAGGCTCAGCAGCACTCCAAGAAGGGTGTTTGTGAGATCAGGTCCTTGTAGTACTCAACGCTGCTGAAACACATGAGACCTGCCAGGAAAACCATCAGAGTCTGGCACAGTGGAGCTGTCTCAGCACTCCAGGACTGTTTTGAGTGCACGGACTGGAATGTTTTTAAAGAGGCGGCAACGTACGACGGCTGCATTAACCTGGATGAGTTTGCAGAATCTATGACCTGCTACATCGGTAAATGCACAGAGGATGTTACCGTCCTGAAGAACATCACCACTAGAGCCAACGAGAAGCCCTGGTTCACAGCACAGGTGCGGGCATGGCTAAGAGAGAGAGAGATGCTGCCTTCCAGTCTGGGAATAAAACTGCTCTCAGAACAGCCAAAGCTAACCTCTCTCGCTCCATCCATCAAGGAAAGCAAGCACAGGCACAAAAGATCCAGAACCACTTCAAGGACACAAAAGACTCTCACAGTTTATGGCAGGGCATTCAAGCTGACACTCAGTACAAGCCAGCACCAAGCAGCTGTGAGGGGGATGCCACACTCCCTGAGGAGCTGGACAAGTTCTACGCATGGTTTGATGCACTAAACAACATGCACACGATGAAAGCCACGCCTCCCATCACTGACCAGATCATCTCTCTGCCTGCAGCTGACATGAGAAGAACCTTCACCAAGGTCAACCCACGAAAGGCTGCCAGCCCAGACAACATTCCAGGTTGTGTGCTGAGAGACTGCACTGATCAGCTGGCCAAGGTCTTCACAGACATCTTCAACACATCACTGAGCCAGATGATCGTCCCAGCATGCTTCAAATCTACCACCATCATCCCAGTGCCAAAGAAATCTTCAGTTTCCTGCCTGAATGACTACCGTCCCATCGCTCTGACCCCCATCATCATGAAGTGTTTTGAGAGACTTGTCAGGGCACAGGTGAAAAGCAACCTCCCCCACTCACTGGACCCGCTGCAGTTTGCTTATCGCACAAACAGGTCAACTGAGGACGCCCATATCCTCTGCATTTTCACCTTTCCCTCTCACTTGGACAATAAAAGACTCTTATGTTAGATTGCTGTTCATAGACTTTGGTTCGGCTTTCAACACCATCATTCCCCAAAGACTGTGTGAAACTGAGCGAGTTGGGACTGAGCACCTCACTCTGTAACTGGATACTGGATTTCCTGTCAGAGAGACCTCAGTGCATCCGAATCAGCGACAATGTTCCAGCACCATCAGACTGAGCACAGGAGCTCCTCAGGGCTGCGTTCTCAGTCCACTTCTGTTCACACTCCTGACCCATGACTGCTCTGCCCTGCACAGCTCAAACCACATCATCAAATTTGCCGACAATACGACTGTGGTGGGGCTCATCAGCAACAGCGATGAGTCGGCGTACAGAGATGAGGTTGAGCAGCTGGCTTCCTGGTGCAGTGAGAACAACTTGTCGCTGAATGTGGACAAAACCAAGGAAATGATCGTCAACTTCAGGAGAACTCGCTCCACCCACACACCACTCAGTATCCACGGTTGAGACTGTAAAAAACACCAAGTTCCTGGGAGTTCACATCTCAGACGACCTCACCTGGACCACCAACAACACCTCCATCACCAAAAAGGCCCAGCAGTTTCTCCACTTCCTGAGACGGCTGAAGTGAGCCAAGCTCCCTCCTCCCACCCTCACCGTGTTCTACAGGGGCACCATAGAGAGCGTCCTGGCCAGTTGCATCTCCGTCTGGTTTGGTAACAGCACTGTTGCTGATATCAGGCGGCTACAACGGACTGTCAAAGCAGCTGGCAACATCATCGGAGTGTCTCTCCCATCGCTGCAGGACATCTTTCACATACGCTGCATCAGGAGGGCCTTGTGCATCATGCTTGACCCCTCACATCCTTCACATGGACTCTTTACACTCCTCCCATCCGGCAGATGCTACTGCAGAATCAGGACTCGTTCCAGCAGAATGCGTGATAGCTTTTTCCCACAAGCCATCAGACACACTACCTGCGCTCACACTCCCCCCACACACACCCGGACTGTGAACTAACTCTGTTGCACCTCTGCACTTTACACCTCACCGTTGCTGTGATGCGCATGCTGCTTTCATGTTGCACTGAAACTCTCTCTGAAAAGATGTCTAAGAATAAGAAAAATGTCTATATTTACAAACTGTACAGTATTACTATTGCTACAACATCGCCATAATATTTGCACAACTTTTGCACAACCGTTAAACATGTATATATCACTGGTCACTTTTTAACTAACTATATCTGCACAAATTATTGAAAAGCATTGCACAGAATGGTTCTCCAATGCTGCTATAATATTTGTACAAACTTAAATTTCAGTCAGACTTTTTAAGAATACACTTCTATTAATAGACTGAATATCGAAATCTTTCATATTGAAAACTGTCAGTCAATTTCCACTTCTAGCTTAAATGTATATTTTGTGCCCTATTTATTTATATATTGTTTATTCCATGCGCCCTATCTGTTCTTTGTTCTCTATTTCTTGTTGCACTGTATAAGCTGGAGCCACGTCTTCTTGTCTCTCTGTATATCTGTACAATATATAGAAGAGATGACAATAAAGTTTACTTTGACCTTGACTTTGACTTTAGTGGCCGTGTATTTTCTGTTGTAGTTTGTTGTAGTCTTTGCTGACTTTCCTGAATGAAGGATATCAGGATGTTTAAGTAGACAGTCTGTGCACGTGACTTAGTTAACACAGTCCCTGGACAGATGTCTGATAGCAAGACTCCCAAAACAGAGCCCATGTGACTTCAGGAATTCAATTCTTTCCTTCCAAGGCAGTTCCCTAATCTTGTGACACGTTTAATGCGTGTTTTTTTCTTACAGTACAAGCAGGGACTTCGGAAAGCAGTAGCTGACTTAACGGCTGTAACTATAGGTTTCTTGTCTGGTTGACCCATTCTTGTCTGAATGGCGCACTTTTATGTAGCAGACGTGTACACTGCAAAGCTGCTTCTTTTGGGTTCACTCTTTCTGAAGCCAACTTTCTTTATCTTTCTTGTCTACCTGGGCTGAAGTCTAGAATGGGTCATTAACTGCATTACGACATCCAGTCAGGAACAAAGCAAAAGCTTCCAATCCTTCTTTGTCTTCTGATTTTATCTGAGGCCACTCTATCGTCTTTTTAATAGAAGCGTTAACAATTTTTCGTTTATCACCGTATTGACATTCAAGCAATTCTCTATCCTGCTCATAAGCTTGGTCTGGTTGCATGTGCTCACAGCTATTAACAAGTTCTTGTGGCTTCCCTCTCATGAATTGTCCTAAGTACTACAACCAGTTTTGCTATCGATGACGTGTTTAAAGGCTTTTATGAAAGTTCTGTACTTAAGAGGATCTCCTGTGAACACAGGAATTTCTCTGTGAGGCAGTTGAGTCAGACTTTGTTGTTTGATGAGCATCTCAGTGGCATTAGTTTGACTCTCAGCCACCATGTTCTGATGCTCAGCCATCTCATTCTGACACTGCAGTATTTGACGCAGGTCATCTGGCTGCTGAGTTCTTTCTCTTACAGGCAAACTAAACTGTCCAGGATTTGCAGTTGGCTTCAAACTAATTTCTGGCAACAACTTGTTAGGTTCAAAACGCTCGCTGGCCTTTCGCTCTTTCTTGAATTCTTTCTTAATGCTAGCTAAAGGTTTTGAACTGGTTCTAGACAGTTCTGAGGAGTCGTCTATAGACTCATGCACACCCTCATACCCTCTATAGACCTTTAATCTAGCGTTTGACACAGCAAGTTTGGTTTGCATCTGCAACTGCTTTTCTCTTGCTCTCAAGCGAGCTTCTTCTGCCCTTAAACAAACTTCTTCTCGTTCTCTTTTTGCCCTCAAATGAGCTTCTTCTTGTTCCCTTTCTGCCCTCAAACGAACTTCTTCTGCTCTCAAGCAAACGTCTTCTTCCTCCAGTTCCACTTCCTCCTTAATAATCGCTGCTTTAGCTAGCAATGCTTCATGTTCTGCTGGAAGCCTCATCCGAACCGAGCTAGTACTAGATTGCTGAGATGTACGACTTGTACGATTCACATGGCTCCTGACTTGGCTTGCATGACTTTTATGACTTGTACAACTTCCGACAGGACTGACATTAGAAATACTATCATCAGGGCCAACGTCATCTTCCTCTTGAGGGCTGCTGTTTGCATGGGCAATCCATTCTTCTACCCTTTCCGAAAGCAACTTTAATCCTGTCTGTCTACTTTTGTATGTTTCCTGATCACCTTTTCATTCATCTTCACTATTCACTATTGTATTCTTCAAAATATCTTTTGAACTTTGGCAAAGCTTCTTTTTCTACAATATCAATATTGCACTCATCTTGCATCAATTTCTCTAAATTACTTCTCTCCTTTGTGAGATGTGCCAGCTTCCCCCTGCGACTATTCTTCAATTTTAACACATCCGATGCTTCTTCATCAGGCTCTGGCACACTCTTCTGGTCTACAAACACATCCGCCATCTCTGCTTCCATTTTGTTGCAACATGAATCTTGACACACTGCCTGTGACGTTTCCACTAAGGTTACGCAGCTTCTGAACTCTTTCAACTAATTAACAGCTTGTGAAAAGAGTTTCTTAATGTGCAGAATCGTTTCTCTTAAGCCCTAAATGGCTTACTAAACTGGAATCTCCCGTGGATGTTTACTTTCACTTTTCTTCGGATTTTCTCCGTTGACAAGCTAACCAGCTGTCTAACACAAGAGGAGAAAGTATCTGACCTGGCACCTTTGGACTTCTTTGGAACTGGTTTCCGACCGCATCACAGCACAGAGACAGCGCTTGTTAAGATAATAAATGATATTCGCCTAAATTCTGATTCTTGCAAAATATCAGTGCTGGTACTACTAGATCTTAGTGCTGCGTTTGACACTGTCGATCATAACATTCTTCTAGAGAGACTGGAAAACTGGGTCGGGCTTTCTGGGATGGCTCTCAATTGGTTCAGGTCATACTTAGAAGGGAGAGGTTATTATGTGAGTATAGGAGAGCATAAGTCTAATTGGACGTCCATGACATGTGGAGTCCCTCAAGGCTCAATTCTTGCGCCGCTCTTGTTTAGCCTTTATATGCTCCCACTAAGTCAAATAATGAGAAAGAACCAAATTGCCTATCACAGCTATGCTGATGATACCCAGATTTGCCTAGCCTTATCGCCAAATGACTACAGCCCCATTGACTCCCTCTGCCAATGCATCGATGAAATTAACAGTTGGATGTGCCAGAACTTCCTTCAGTTAAACAAGGAGAAAACTGAAGTCATTGCATTCGGAAGCAAAGAGGAAGTTCTTAAGGTGAATGCATATCTTGATGCTAGGGGTCAAACAACTAAAAACCAAGTCAGGAATCTTGGTGTGATTATGGAGTCAGACCTTAGTTTCAGTAGTCATGTCAAAGCAGTAACTAAATCAGCATACTATCATCTTAAAAACATTGCAAGAATTAGATGTTTTGTTTCCAGCCAAGACTTGGAGAAACTTGTTCATGCCTTTATCACAAGCAGGGTGGATTATTGTAATGGTCTCCTCACTGGCCTTCCCAAAAAAACCATTAGACAGCTGCAGCTCGTCCAGAACGCTGCTGCCAGGATTCTGACTAGAACCAGAAAATCTGAGCATATCACACCAGTCCTCAGGTCCCTACACTGGCTTCCAGTTACATTTAGAATTGATTTTAAAGTACTTTTACTGACATATAAATCACTCAATGGCCTAGGACCTAAATACATTGCAGATACGCTCACTGAATATAAACCTAACAGACCGCTCAGATCATTAGGATAGAGTCAATTAGAAATACCAAGGGTTCACACAAAACAAGGGGAATCCGCTTTTAGCTATTATGCTGCCCGCAGTTGGAATCAGCTTCCAGAAGAGATCAAATGTTCTAAAACATTAGCTACATTTAAATCTAGACTCAAAACTCATCTGTTTAGCTGTGCATTTACTGAATGAGCACTGTGCTTCGTCCGAACTGATTGAATTCTGTTTTTAACTGTCTTGAACTTATTTTAAATCAACTTTTAAATCATTTTTAAATCATTTTGCTGTGATCATTGTTTTTATGATTATTGTTTTTATGATTATTGTTTTTATGATTATTCTACTTCCTTTTATGTAAAGCACTTTGAATTACCTCTGTGTATGAAATGTGCTATATAAATAAATTTGCCTTGCCTTGCCTTGCCTAATGTGAGTGCAGTGCAGCTCGCGCTGTCTCACTAGCCTCGAACTCCAAAGATTCTTTGCACGTGACATGTATCCAAAAAAATGAGTCTTGAGTCCAGTTTTTTCTTTTGTTGTCTTTTTCTTTACTACAACTTAGACTTTTACAAGCAAAAGATGAATTCCTAAAACTACAGAGAGACTTTACGTGACGGTCAAAAGACTGTAATGCTCCTGAGTTCTCAGCTCTAACACAATTCTAGTTCTATACGTTCTTGCATCTTCGTATATATTTCAGGATCCAATCAGATTACAACACATAAGGCATATATTACTTCTATTGTTACGTACTAGTACATTTAATGTGTATACGTATTAATATAATTCTATTACATAACACTGTACATGGAAAGTTATGGAAAGTTCCGGAAACATATCTCTACTTTCTATTGCAAATAGTTATAAAATATTAAATCCAAATATTCATACATTCATGCAACACAAAATGGCTCTAGCAACGGGCCTGCCAGACTCTGAGGGAAAGAACACCATCCTCACTATCGTCGACCGTTTGGCTCTGCACCTGGTGGCTGTGCACCTGGTGGCTCTGTCCGGACTCCCTTCAGCTAAGACCACAGCAGAGCTGATATTAGAGCACGTAGTCCACCTGCATGGGTTCCCCAAGGACATTGTCTTGGATAGAGGGCCTCAGTTCACCGCCAGATTCTGGAAGGCCTTCTGCTGTCTGATCGACATGACCTGCAGTCTCTCCTCTGGCTACCACCCTCAAACCAACAGTCAGACGGAGCGGACCAACCAACAGATGGAGCGCTACCTGAGGTGTTTCGTAGCGGATCGTCAGCGCTCCTGGGCATGCTACCTCATTTGGGGTGAACTGTCTCACAATCTTCACACCTCGTCTGCCACCAGCCTTAGCTGAGGTATGCTACGGGTTCCAGCCTCCTATGTTCGATCACTGACAATAAAATTATTCAGCTGTAGAATTGAAGTAAATCCAATTTCAATGTTTTGCACAACATGGATGCAACAGTAGTTGCACATACTCTTTTTAACTAGAAACATTGCATAATGGCAGAATTTTAGCAAAAACAATTTTAAGGTCAATTTTATACAGTTTCAAAGTTTTCACAGAGATTGTGTAAGTGTGTAAGTGAGTTTTAAGAACAAATTTACACAGTTGCACAGTTGTCACAAAGATTGTGTAACTGTAAATTTGTTCTTGGTGAACATTGGTGAATGTCAGACTCTTTATAAAAACTGTGTCAGGTTTTAAGACCATATTTCTGCTTGTACAGCTGATATATGAGGCAGATAATTTTCCTCACAACCCCTTTAATACATGAACACACAAACACACTCATGCAATGGACAGAAAGCAGCATGCATGAGCAGCTGGGAAGCACACACATGGGATAATTAGGGAGGGTGTGGGGGAAACAGAGCTACCATGCATTGCTTTTTTCCACTTCACCTGCACCACCGTCTGCCTGTGAGATGCACGTAACAGGTGGCATGCTCGAGGGCTGTCGGAGTGTAATCATATGGTGTGTGTGCAAGTTTGGAAAAGGGATTTGTGGCATCCAGGATAATATCCTGTAATATTAATTTATTTTAGTCATATCTTTGATTTACAGATTTTGAAAAGGTCATCCATGACTTCATTTCATCTTGCTTGGACTATTGTAATACACTGTATATGCAGTAGGTGTTGGTGTGACACAGGTTAGGTGACTGCAGTTGGTCCAAAATGCTGCAGCTCGACTTTTAACTGTCTCATGCAAGCAAGACCACGTCATCCATATTTACATTAGCTGCAGCAGCTGCTCCTGAACTGTAGAATAAACTGCCATATCTAAACATCAGGACCTCCCAGAAATTAGACACTTTTAAAATTCTTTTTTATTCACTGGCTTCTAAACCTTTTTTTTAAACCCTCTAAACTAGAAGTAGAAAAAGAGATTGTACAAGTTACATGCAGTATTCAAACTACAGTTTTGGTCCTGGAATTGTCTTCTTACATCTGAGTATACATCTGAGTCAGTTAAATATGAACATTCTAAACAAATAATCTGTCTTTATAGCATAGTTTTTACGATATTCTTCAAGTTGTACAGGTCTTTCTATTATTTTAATTAGGCTGCATTATATTATATTGTGCGCCATAAGTTTAAGGTGTCACTTTGTTGCAAATTAAAATCTGAATGCAACAGTTAACAAATCCTGATTTCATCTTCATTTTGATAAATTTGTCAAAGATATTGGCAAAAGTACAGTTGTCCTTTTTAGACCCACAGTATGCTATCGACACTATCACCACTGGATCCCTGAGCAAGACCCTTAATCTCATGTTGCTCCTTGACAACTACCTAAAATTATGGAATGTTCTAAGAGCATCTGGCAAATGCAAGTTCATTAAAGGGACAGTTGGTAGTGTGATGGTTAGGGAGTTGCCCCTGTGATCAGAAGGTTGCTGGATCAAGTCCCGAACTCTTAAAGGTACCACAGAGCTACTCATGAGCAAGGTACCAACTCCAAGCACTGCTCCCTGCCAAAAAAGCTGCCCACTGCCCCTTCACGGATGGGTCAAATGCAAAGCTCACATTTGGCTGTGGTGTGTTGTGCTGGATTAACAGTGACAAATAATCACTCCCTTGAATAGAAATGCATCTATTTAAACTGCTTCCTGGAAGTTCTTGGAATTATTAAGCTTCAGAAAGAGCTTAATAATTATCTGAAAAATAGCTAATGAGGTAAATAATTTTTGAGCTAAATAAAAACTTCAAAAAATGAGCCTTCTGCAGAACTGTAAACCCAAATCTCCTCTGCAGGGCAAAACATACCGCCTTGCAAGTCTTGTCCATGAGAAATGACAGTGTCGACATTACAGCACCATAAAGCCTAACACACGCATCTCTAGCTGAGTTCTTCTCTCTCTATTTCCTATCAGACAACAGATTTTACATAAGTAATGGCCAATTACCTCTGCCAGGCACAGAACAAGCAGAGTTTGATGAGGGATTCTTTGAAGATGCGCATAATGAACAGTATGTTAGTGAGGCAGTTTGAATGCACTGTAATTTAGCCTTACTTAATTAAGGAAGGGAAGAAATACACTTTGTACGGTTCAGCTTTTGTTAAGTAATTACGCAAATGCCACATTTTGTTTGTCGACTCCACACTTGACTAGCAGAAGTGCAATTTATAGAATGTGCAGGTTATATATACAGTGGAGCATTGTAATAATAATAATCATAATAACAATAACCATAAAAGTTGTGCTGCATTCTTTGGAGTCCCTATGGTGCACTACTACTGATCAAGTGTTTTTAGCTGCTTTTAAGCTTTACGCATTACATCTGCCACCACTCACCTCTTGTATCGTGAAACTTTGGAAATGTGAACTGGCATCTTAAAAGGCTCTGAAAGGGAGAGTAAAGGCCTTGGTGAAGGAAAGTGAGTGATTATTTGTCATTGTGAACACACCGCAGCACAGCACACAGTGCACCACAATGAAATGTGACCTCTGCATTTAACCCATCCATGAAGGAGCAATGGGCATCTAACATCTAACAACCGCCCAGGGAGCAGTGCTTGGGGACAGTACCTTGCTCATGAGTATCTCAGTGGTAACTTTACCGGCCCTGGATTTGAACCTGTGACCTTCTGATCACTTGAATACATACATAATTTAGCTTTACTTTGGTCTTCTGCCAGTATTACAGTAGATTGTAAATGTCTTTGTAGAATTCTGTAAAACTAGGGGTCAAATGATATGTTTTGATTATTAACAATTAAACAGACCTGAAAATGATATTTTGAACAGATCAAGTCTTCTGTAAAAACTGGAAATTTGGGTAAAATTTTAAGATATCAAATATTCCAACACTAAATTTAATTTAAAATGTTAAATTCTGAAAACTTCTAAAGAGTGCCCTTCACAAAGGCCAGAAAGTGCCAGGTCACTGGTCGCAAGTTTCAAACTTTTAATGCCTTCAGTCTTCAGTGTAGGCACTAAAAGTGTTTAGCAGGCTAAACTTGTGATGTCAAACCAATTAGAGAGTAGCTATGGTAAATAATGCCATGTGAAACTAGGTGAAATTTGCAAAATTGATCATCCAGGATGATCATCGGTTAACTCGTATTGCAACATTGAGAAACAAATTGTGTTTTTTATTTTGGAAATTGAGTGAGAGAATTGTGAGTTTTAAACAATCCAATAAACAGTTCAGGAGAGAATGATGATTTGTCATTGTGAACACAGTACAGCTCACAGTGCATCACAATCAAATATGACCTCTGCATTTAACCCATCCATCAAAGAGTAGTGGGCAGTGTCCAGGGAGCAGTGCTTATGGATGGTACCTTGCTCAAGAGTACCTCAGTAGCACGGTTACTGGTCCTGGACATGAACTAGCAACCCTCTGGTTACAGTGCGTTCACAATGATTGTGTAATTGATGTAATTAACATCATTTTGGTTGCTATGTCATTTAGATGAAAGATAAAGCCATGGTTTTAACCCAGAGTCCCCACTTTATTGGCTTCACCTTCTCATTTTTATCTAATCTCAAAATTTGATTTACAGCCACAAATGCACCTCTTAGCAAACAGGTTACCGCCCGTGGATTTTATACCCTGAAGTAATAAATTAACACCTTCAAAACTGAGCCAACATCCAGACAACAGATTTAACACTTGTGAGTGTTGCAGTGAAATAACACAGTTCAGTCTTTTTCAGGACTGATATTGTGCATTTTTCTCAATAATTATGAATTGTTACATTTGTTTTTCCCTGAACTTTATCAGGAAACTTCAACCAAAACTACACTACTGTGCAAAAGGTTTGAGTGAAGATGCCTTATTTGTGACAACTATAATTACACAAGGATTTGGTCTTTAAACTGTGAAAATGTAAGTAGTACCCTAAAAAATCAGGTTAAAATTACAAGAAACTAAAACTAAAAAAGAAAACTTAAAAAAAAACCCCAAAAAGCGTTTAGATTACAAACAGAAACTACATGTTATTACTATGTATGGTAAAGTACTTCATATTTAACTTCAAAGGCCCAGACTTTGTGTTTTTAATGCTTCCATTTCCCAGCAATCTGGAGGATTTCTCTACTGGCTGCCTTGGACTTGCAAATGGACTGTGTGTTTTACAGAGTGATTATTTGGGATGATTTAGTTTACTATACATGCCTTGTTTTTGATTTGTTTGAATGTGTCAAGCTAATACAGCATGTTATTATTACTGTACTGCACTGTACAATTATTTTTTTTACTTGTCCCAAATCAAGCCACTCTCTTATTTTATGATTCCAGCCTCACTCTGGCATTTTCACACAATAATAATTCCAATTTGGGTGCAAGACTTGTCTTGAGTTGATTAATTATCTATACATGAGAATAAAAGTTTTAAATTGATCCCTTTTTGGCAATACTCAGTCTTTCAACTTGACCTTTAGTAGACAGTGAGATGAAAAGTATGTGATTGTGAAACTATGTGATTATATAGATTGCAGGCTTTGATAGAGTATCCACATTTCACCCTTTTATATTGAATTTAGGCGCAGGCACCTTTAGCATTCTTCTTCTTCTGGACCTTAATGCTTGCTTTGATACTGTCAATCATGATATACTTTTTTCACATCTTTCTGACAATGAATTATCTGGCACTGTATTTACCCGCTTCACATCATACCTTGCTGACAGCCCCAATTCATTTCTATTCGCACCAGCAAATCCTCTTCTGCACCCATTAGACAGGGTGTCCCACAGGGATCTGTTCTTGGTCCAATGCTCTTAAAATATAAAATATGTTTCCAGTTGGCCACATTGTCAGGCATCTTGGTCTTTATTTCCACTGTTAGGCAGACAATATGCAGATCTATTTCACCACCAGCATCTCTGGCCCCAATCTGTAATTGTTTGAATAAAATGTGGCTAATGTCAATCTTACAGCTTAAGGCTCTTGTCTATGAACACTGGTATGTTAATTATAGATAGCATACTTGTCCAGCCCTCATCTACTGTTACTGTATATTTGACTGCTTGCATGCCTTTGATTCACATAATAATGCACTAGTCAAATAATTGTTTCTGACTCTCATAATATTTCACGTCTCCATCTGTCATTAGCTATGAAGGATGTAGAAACTCACTTGTCACTTTCATCATTTGGTCCCTGAGCAAAAGCCTTAAGTTGCTCTCAGGAAAACTGTCCCTGAAATTAGGAAATTGAAGTTGTTCTGGAGTAAATGTAATCAATTACTTCACTTTCACATTCCTGCTCAGTCACCATGTTCCCCTAGAACCCCAAATATGCAGGCTGTCTACCATGGGAGAGTTTTCCAGGAATTATGGTTAAGGCTGCATAATTCATGAGATATATACACATGAGAATCATGCAGTCTAAACCATAATTCCTAAAAAAAAAATTTGGGAGGTGGAACAATTAACACAAAAAATGAATGGAGAAATAACACTGCTACTTGAAGCCTCTTCCTACTCCATTTGACCAGTCAATGTTAGCGATGTGTACAGCAGTGGACAACTGACATGGGCAGCATCCCAGAGGGCAGTGCTTGGGGATGATATCCTGCTCATGAGTGCCTCAGTAGTCCCTTTACTGGTCCGAGATTCAAAACAGCAACCTTCCGATCACAGGGCGAACGCCCTAACTGTTATGCTAACAACTGCCCCTAAAATTTGTACTGCATTGCAGGGCAGGCAAGAACTCTACCACTGCAACAATTCTGCCCTGTGTGTACTTGGACTCTGCGAACTGCTGCATTCATTCATGCTTGTCACTCATTTCTCACTCATGCTAACCATGTTGGTTTGTGTTTCAAAACTTTTGTTAATAATTCTGTCACCACTAAAGTCAAAGTTACGCTATGACACAGTCTGGTGGATTGGGCTCAGATGCTGTAAAAGTGTCTGCCAGATGGAAGAAGTGTTAAGAGTCCATGTGAGTAATGTGAGGGGTCGAGCACAATGCAAGAGACCTTCCTGACACAGTGCTTGTGGAAGAGCTCCTGCAGCGGTAGGAGGGACACTCCAATGATGTTGCCAGCTGTTTTAGCAGTTCTGATCGACCACCGTGCTGTACCAAACCAAACAGAGATGCAGCTGATCAGGACACTCTCTATGGTGCCCCTGTAGAACACAGTGAGGATTGGAGGAGGGAGGTTGGCTCACTTCAGGCGTCTCAGGAAGTGGAGATGCTGCTGGGACTTTTGGCACTATACATGCTAAATGCCTTGACCAGCCAGGTTCACTTTTACTGTCCCATGCTTTCTGGAGGACATCCTTTCCTGCCGCCTTGGACGCTGTCACAACTGTTTGTTATAAAGAGTGTTTAAGTAAATCTGCACTCAAACTTTAACTTAACAAAGCTAGACTTGGTTTGTGAGTAAACGTACCACTTTTTAAAGAGACCCAGAGGAAAATTTTGCTTCTCACAATAGTCTTTTCTCATCAGAAATAAATAATCTTCTTATTTAGAGATTACTAAAACCTCATTAGGAGAAACAAGGAGCAAAAAAAAGTTCAACTTAAGACATGAAGGTTTTGTTGCAAATACTCATTGTTGTCTCAGGCATTTTCTCATAAGTGTTCAGATCTCAAAACTGTCTAATTTTGGTAAAACATATGTCTTAGGTTTGTCTGCTAAGTCCTTTAGAAGCAATGAATTAAGAAATGGATGAGAAAAGATAAAAAAATGTGAAGCACACAATGTTTATTAAACGTGTACCCCCTCTCAAGCAGTGATGAACAAGAAAACAAAGTACATTGAAAATTACTCACAGTGGGCCCTTAGTGATCAACAGCTTATTATATTAGGATGCTAAATTGTTTTAACAAAATCAATAACCGACTATCAATATCACAGTCGTGATCATTCTAAGCAATTGAACAAGTAATTGAACAAGCTGTGATGCACAATTTACAATTTTCAAACTGTCATACACAAAGTTTCAATGCCTTAATCCACACTTACAAGAAAACAAAATATTAACACAGAAAACATTTCAGTGCCTCAACCTGCAGTAAAAGGATCAAATGTTCCAACGAGTTTCAGTGCCTCAACTTGCACTAAATACATTCAATGTCCAGACACCGTTTCCAAGCGTCAACTAAGGCCATTTTTATTGGGGTACTGTACAATTAATGAGGTTTAGCAGAACGGTGTCTGCATTTGTTGATGAAGGCTTTATTCAGTCTTCCCAGCTCCACTGGTTTCCAGCCATCCACAGATGAAAAATGCAGCACGTAAGCTGTACATAAAAATAAACAAAAGGGGAAAAAAGTAGGTTTTTAGAGAGATATTGTAATAAAAAAATTGAGCAGCAAATTTCTTTGTTTATTACTAAAATACAGTGGCAGTTGGTTACATATATGGTTGGTTCCCTAAGTATTTGGATAGTGACATTTTTAACAATTTAACATTTTAAATAAAGCAGTCATAAATACTGCATGAATCATTCATAGAATTTGAAACTTGATCATGATACACCCCCCTCAGAGCAATGCAGTGATTCAACTTCTCAGACAGACAAATTATTTTATGAAAATGCCTGTGTAACTGTTGCAGAATGTCTTCTTGCCATTATGAAATATGCAGTTCACCACAGAATAACTGGAAAGGCCCTCACTGACTTACTGAAATTGATAACATTGCTTTGTATTAAGCAGCTTAACACAAATTGCCTTAACAGCATATACCATTTCACAGAATACCTTTCCAATTATGCTAAGTTGCCCCATGTCATGCACATGTATTGCAGAAAATGTATGGTGTCAGTTGAGGAGGTCTGGAGCACATGTCAGTCTTGCAAGGCTTGTTTGCTGGGAGAAGGTGCAGTGTCATCTTTCATCGAGATCTCCATTGAGGCTCAGCTAAAGAAGCTTTTTGCTCAAGAGGGGTTCCAAAAGAAACTACACGTTCGATTCAATAGGCAGAAAAAGATGAGGGAAAACATGGAGGACATATATGATGGACACGTGTATAAGCAACATATCGCTGCTGATGGGCTATTAAGTGATCCCAAAAATATATCTTTCACTTGGAACACAGATGGAGCGCCAATTTTCAAATCTTCAAAATTCTCAGTGTGGCCATTTTATTGTGTTATTAATGAGCTGAGCTTTGTTGAATGCACGCAGCGTGAAAATATGATTTTTGCTGGACTATGGTTTGGTGACTCTAAACCTTCTATGTTGATGTTTCTTGAGCCATTAAGTCAAACCCAACAGAGACTGGAAGAGCACGGTGTGCTTGTAAGATTTGCTGGGACCAGTAAGTCTTTTCTGTGCAAAGTTTTGACCATAGCTGGCACATGTGACTTACCTGCAAAGGCTTTGGTCTACAACACTGTGCAATTCAATGGTCAGTTTGGATGTCTCAAATGTGAACAGCCGTGAAAATTGGTGTGAGAGGACACGTCCATGCATTCCCTTATCAACAGGAGGACCCAAAAGGTCCACTGCGCACACATGACCAGTTGGTCAGTCATGCAAAATCCTCCTCGTGCAGTTACATCACACCGAATGTTTTTCAAAGCATCTGAATATCGTTCGATTCTATTTTTTGGCCCAGTTGTTTTTAGAGGAATTCTTGGTGCCCTTTATTATAACCATTTTCTCCTCCTCAGTGAAGTGGTTTTTATACTCTTGATGGAGTCTAATTCTTCTGCACAAATTGACCATGCTGAAAAACTCTGATAAGTGATCTTTATGGAGAATGATATCAAACCGCAAATATGCACCTACTTGTTCACTTAGCCGACAGTGTTCGTGCCCTTGGACCTTTGTGGAGTCATTCCTGTTTCCATTTTGAGGATAAAAATGGGTATTTAATGCAACTCATCTATGGCACCCAGAACATACAGTACATATGCAGTTAGTAAATGCTGTTGGTGTTGTACAGTCTCTTCCCATCATTGCATAGACAGTAAATCCAAAGAAAACCATCGCAGAATTCTGTTCCGAAATGTCTAATGAATGTAAATAATATTACAAATGTAATAACAGCTAGTGTGTTTCAACTTGATGTGGATCATCTGACTATCCTGGAAGGCTGTCTGGGTCATCATATTCAAAATAATAAAGTAAAAGCTTTTAAAAGGGCTCAGGTGAATAGAGTACAGCTGGCATCCAGGCATTTTACCGAAGACCAGAAAAGGAATAACTTCACTGTAGCCTATAAGAATGGGGCAGAGATTAAATATGGTCAGGTAGAGTTTTACTTTATCTGTGAGGACTCAAACATGCCCTTTGCACTTGTTAATGAATATGAAAGGGTAAATATATGTCTGGTGCAGGACAGTGTGACAAACTGCACGTTTTCACATTATATCACTTCTGGAAACCTCTGCCAAGACGGTTGCTATACCACTGCAGTGTATGTTGGGCAAAGTTGTTTTTCTCAACGTGTCCTCCATGCCTGGTCTTGCTTTTGTTGGACATTTTCCTAATACATCATTGCATCTTCGATTCTCAAAAACTGATAAGGCTGCAAACTGCATGACCCCTGTAATCAGTGCTTGCAGTTATATTTATAATAATAATAATAATAATAATAATATCATCAACATAATAATAATAATATTATTATTATTATTATTTTATTATTATTATCCAGGTCAACAAAAGTAAACATGTGTTAACTGTTTCAGGTGTTTGGGGGCATCGGGATTAGAGCTAAAATGAGAACCTGGATCGAGGTCAAACCTGCTCTCACAGCAGCTGGAGGTAAAGGGAAAAACAAGAGGCAGCTGTATTGTAGAGGTGCAAAGTGTCATGATGAAGGACTCCTGTGGGACTTGGCTTTTTTAGTTCTAAGTCAGCGTTTTCATTTCTCTTCAAGCTCTTTGCTCCTGCTGTCACTGTCTCTTCACATTATTTGTTCAAATTCCTCCTTCCTCTTTCTTCATCTCCTTGGGCCTTCCTGCCCTTCTTTTTTTTTTTTTTTTTTTAAATATATATCTCTTCGTTTTCCTTTCTCTTTGTTCTCTGGTCTTGCTCTTATGAGTCAGTATTCTCTCCTTTTTTCACTCTTTCTCCCTCTCTCTCTCTTCCTTGCAGCCGGTGCTGTCCACTTGATCGATGCCACTGTGATTCGTTCTTAAGTTTTTAGACAAGACAAGCACTGGCTTCAAAGGTCTTGTTATCGGTAAGATAACTGAAGGCTCTGTGTGTGTGTGTGTGTGGTGGAGAACGTCAGTGAGCTGAGCTTCACCTTAACAAGACATTACTGAAAGGAAATGAACGAAATGAACACTACACATCTCTGTGGATGTAGTGTGTGTATGTATGAGTGTGTGTGTGCACTAGATAGACTTATCTGTGCATGGGTATAATGCCAGCTGATAGGGCTGAGGTCTGGTGCCGCTTGGCTCTTGTGTCTGAGTCACTGCCGGTTATTAAAACCCGCTCCCTGCTGGGACGTGATATGAAAATACGTGTCAGAGTGGCAGCCGGCTCACGTCACACATGACACATGCCACCGGCACTTCTGCCCCTCGCTGTCCGCGACTGCCAGCCGGCAGAAACATTGCCTCCAGAAAAACTGTGGAGCTGTGAATTTGGGATACCCTCCCCATCCTTCCTTTTTCCAGAGATGAAAGTGAATTTATTTCAGCTACTAAGCCAGTCATGTTATTTTTAATGAATGAAAGGTCACAAGCAATGATGCTATGCTTTCTGTCTTCTGTCTTCTCGAAGGCACCTCCAGAAATGCTCAACTGTTTTTGTTTCCAATTTTTTGGAGGCTTTTGCCTATAGTAGTATTATTATTATTCATTCATTCATTCATTATCTAAACTGAAAGTAGAAAAAATGAAAGTGAGTGATTATTTGTCATTGTCAACACACCACAGCACACAGTGTACCACAGTGGGCAGCTTTTTTGGCAGCACTTGGTGGTACCTTTACCTGTTTAGGATTCAAACCAGCCACCCTCTGATCACAGGGCGAACACTGCCAACATGCCCCAAGCTGCTTAATGCCACAAGGGTCACGGGGACCGGAAGTAATTATTAGGATTACAAAATTCTAAAATCAAAAAACACATTTCAGCTACTGAACAAGCCATGTTATTTTTAATGAATGAAACAACGTCATAAGCAGTAGTCCTTGGCCTTCTGTGTTTCAGCAAGCTCCTCCAGAATTGCTCAGAATTTGATTAAAAAGCCTCCATTGTGTTTATTTGGATTTTTTATGGGCATTTGCCCATTGAACATGGCCAAATATTGTCTTTCTTCAAAGGTCTCTCCACAGTTTTTTGAGGTATATTTATTGATTTTTGTTCAGATGTTTCATGCAGCTTTTGCATTACAATGATTAAATGAATGCAAGAGTATTAGCACATCTTCATATTCATCAAAAGCCAACCATGTCTCACAACACGTTGAGACTGTTTCTTTGTAGTAGAGCAGTGTGTGAACTGGAACAAGGCAAACTATAAATTGGTTAGACCTGAGATCAAATTTATAGATGTCGACCAATATTGGTTTTTCAGGACCGATATGATACCAATTATTGCTAGTTAACAGGGCCGAAAACCGATATTTCGAACTGATATGCATTTTTTTTTTTGCGAACACCAAACTCAGCTAAAGCTCTCCTCTCCCCTCTGCTACTTGTCTGAGCTTCACACTGTGCTTGTGTGTGAGTGTGGTGTAAGGGACAGCTAGGCTTCAGAGTTAATTGGCTACAACTCGTGTGACATATATAGCCAGAGGACAGTAATGAAGTACATTTGTTTGAGTAGTGAGTAGTGAGTTTTTGAGCATCTGTACTTCATAAGTTTTTTTTTTGGAAACTTATGACTTTCACTTCACTACATTTGAAAGACAAATACTGTACTTTTCACTTCACTACATTTCTATCAAGGTTCTTGTTACTTGTTACTTTCAAATCTGTGGATAAAGTAGATGTTTCCCCCCTTTTCTAAAATGACAAAAAAAAATTTTGCAAGTGACAGCCTATCAGTAATCAGTAGGGTTACGTCATTCCTGTAGACTGTAACTACAAACCAAGTCCAGACAGTTCTGCTGTATTCTGTCTTGATAAAAACATTGCTGCTGTTGGAAAGTCATCAAACTAGAGGTGTAGAGCTGGGTTTTAAGCAGGTTGGAAAGATGATTTTACGTTGTGAGCAGAGAACATTTACAGCTATTGCATTGTCCTCCTGATTAACATACACAGATATATGTGCACCCACTGCCAGAGCGTCAGAACACTACCATGCTGTTTTGTGGGGGTGTGTAGTCTTGTAGGGATATAGGGGTGTGAGAAGACACGGCAGTGGAGCCACAGCAGTGCACCTTGTAACTACTTAATATCTGTAATTAAACACTGATGCCGATATGCCTAATATCGGCCCCCGATAATCAGCCTGGCTGATAATCGGTCGACCCTTAATTCTGAAGGAAGATTTTGATTTATAGTAGCTTTAAGCCACACTGGGTAAGGAAAATGCTCTAAAGATTAATTAAAGGCTAACTTAAATAGGAAGGATTTTTTTCTCCAAATTTGATTCAAATTAGCATGTGTGGATGGACTACCCTTTTGTTACATTAACTAATTTGTGTCACTGGTGTTCCATTAGAGCGTATGGAAACAGAGGCAGACGAGAGGCTTTTCTAAAGGTATGCAGGAGCGCACTAACGGCCTGTAATTACATTTATCTTAATTGCACTTGTCAGAAGAAGAGTGGCCAAAGGAGAGTCCACTCTGCCGTCTCTTAGCTTTTAATTAACTTTCTTCCATTGTTTCATAAGCGCCGAGTGCTCAGGGTTTGAACTGTGTGTTTGCTGAGAACAAAGGTCCAGATGTTAATCAGCAGATTATGATTTTCTTAAGTATTTTTCAAGTTAAATGGATAATACATGTCTCTAAAGAGCATATTAGTGATATTCCTCATACAGTGTGTGAGAGTGTGTGTGTGTGTGTGTGTGTGTTCCTAAATATTTTTAGGAAAATATTACACCTGCACACTGGGGACCAACCTACATTTGTATGGTGGCCAAGAGAGCTGAAAAAGGTCCTGCAAAGCAACAAAACATATTTATCAAGTTGATAACGCACATACAACACACTGAAATTACAAAGACACTACACAAATTCAGAAAACACTTCAATCAAAATGACAACAAATTTTGCAAAGGTGCTGCAAATAAACAAAACACATGCAACTTGCTGCAAACACAGTGCAACACAATGCAAGTGTGACGCAACACAATGCAGGTGTGACATACCACAACGCAAGTGTGATGCAACACAAGGCTAAAGAGACACAACACAAGTGTTTCCAGGTGACTTCTTTCCAGGAGGTCGCATGCTATTGGAGAACATGAATTCCTGCACTTATAACTATGCATGATTGAACTACTGCAATCATTTATAGCTCAAATATCAATTTTCACTCACTGGTTTCCACCGCTTTAGTACTGTACATTCGAAAAGTATGTGACCTCCTGAAAAGAAAAAACTCATGGATACACTTTCTGTGTTGTTGCGCACTTGCATGTTGTTTGCAAAAATATCTGCATCAAAACCTGTAATGTGTTTCTGTGGCACAAACCCTTTCCCATGCTAAATTTGAAGGAATTTTAACAAGTGTACATGACTCGATTGGAATTTATGGGACTTGACTGGGCTAATGCTGGCCTTAATGCTCAGCTTTTACTGACTTTGCATGTGAATTCCAAATGTTAAGAAACTGCTAGTGACAGAGACAGGCACAAGAAACAATAGATTAAATTAGTCAATAGGACATATGTATATTATTTGCATATTTTATTTATTTTATCTTCATCTCGCAACAGGAATCACACCACTTATCAGATGGCACTTTTGGCCAACTCAACATCAGTCAGAAACACCTGAATGAACTCTCCATCAATGACTGCAGCATGGAACCCCCTGTTGCATGTACATTTATATTTAGCAGACACTCATATCAAGAGAGACTTCCGTTTCCTAATTTCTGGGACAGATTCTCTGGAGTAACTTGAGGTTAAGGGTCTTCCTTAGGGAGCCAAATAATGGTAGTGCCTGAGGTAGGATTACGACAGGATTAGGGTATGACCTCTTAGTCCAGAGCCGTGTTTGTTGGAGCAAGAAGCTACGCTAGTTGCTTTTCTTTCAAGTTGTTTTACGTTCATATTAAATTCAGACAGCAGATTTATTCAGAGTGGTAGAACGAAATTACAGCACACAGAATTAGAGTTGGCTTGACACAATTGCACAGCTATAATTAATGGAATTAGATTGTGGATGAAGGAAAGTCAATCATTTTACAATTTCATTCCTTCAATACCAAGAGACGCTATTGGAGTGTCTGAATCCGGCTTTTGTCTCTGATACAACAGTGTCTCGGTTCTCTGACTCCTCGCTATTGTTTTGCTATCAGGAAAACAGCAGCCAGTTCTGAAGGCTGAGAATATGATCACATTAAGAGGCAATTACAGTCAAATCTGTTGATGGGATTTGGTCATGGTTAAGGCGTGTCGAGCCATGGCACAATCTCATAAAAAAAGCACCAGAGCAATAACTCCGTTAATTCACGCGGAAATGGAAGAAAGATTGGGCCGTGAGTGTGCATGCCATTTCCATTAGGTGGCTTTATTAGCAGCTGTAATTAAACACGTCATAATGAGAAGTAGACTTCAACAGCGGGGAGACGAACTGTCCCGTAAATCAAGAATTATAAGGAGCGGGGCCTGGATGGGCAATCTTCGCACCTGCTAAAAATACACACTTTTGATGAGATATGTCATAAGGTTTGGGGTCTGGAAATTTTAAATTGTTAAACAAAAAACTTTAATCTATTGCTGTTTAAAACAAATCAGCAAGTTTGCTGCCTGCTGCTCCTTCACGGATGGGACAAATGCAGAGGTCACATTTGGTTGTGGTGCACTCATGAGAACATCTTGTGAAAACATTATGTGATAAAATTCTTGTGAAAATATTGTTGACACATTTTCATCAGTTGCTTTCAAGAGACAGTCCCTGAAATTAGTAAATGAAAGTCGCTCTGGATTAGAATGTCTGCTAAATGAAAATGTAATGAAAACATCTTGTAAAATATTGTGTTCATGTGATGTTTTTATCATTTGAGCGCAAGATGTCTTTCTTGCAGCAAAAGGTTTTTTAAAGTAAAGTAAAGTGAAAACTTTGTGGTCAGACAAATAAAAACATCTTGTGCTCACGTGAAAACATCTCATGAAAACATCTTGTAGAAACATCTTGTGAAAACATCTTTTGAAAATATTGTGCTTGCATGAAAGCATCCCATGACATCATTTCACACTCACGTTAAAACAACTTGTGCTGACAAAAAACATTTTAAAAAAATGTTTTGTGAGAACAAAAACATCTTGCAAAATCATTGTGCGCGCAACATTTTCACTTCTCATTAAAAACATCTAGTGCTTGTGAAAACGTCTCATGAAAACATCTTGTGAAAATATTAATATGTTTTTAAAAAGTGAAATGAAAACATTGTGCTCGGACAAAAACTTCTTGAACCCAAACAAAAATATCTTGTGTTTGTGTGAAAACTCTCTCATGCTCTTGCAAAAACACTGTGTGCAAATGCCATTCCTTTATTAAACTTGTCTCACTTGTCACTTTATTGGATGGACTCCATCCTCCTACTCTATCTTGCAGCTGCCAAGAGAGCACTGTGATGCCACGAGTGTGTGCAGCGTGGGCATGGTAGCCTATCAGATGCCACTTCTGCCAATTCAGAATCAATCAGAAACACCTGCTTGTTGAAAATACCCATTTTATTAAGTTATTAAATAATACTATTTCTGTAAATATGTAGCACTTTGACACTCTACATCACTATCTGGAAAAAATAGTTACAGGAAAAGCTACAGCATTTAAATAGTAGCATTGCTGCTGATATGGTAGCAAAAAATAAGTTGTTAATTTTAGTTATCTACCTCCCAACAGGGACCACAGTATGGAGCCCTTATATTGACACTGTACGGAACAGATCTACAGTATTCACAGGTTCAAGTTTTCACTTTCAACTACAGCAGATTTTACTCAGCATGGCGTGAAAACACCAGAAACAATTGGCCTAGAGATGTCAAACTCAGCTCTCCAAACTCCAGACTTGATTTGAGTTGATGGGTTGAGATTTGAGCAGCAGCTGAATCATTTGGAGTTAGTTTCTGCCCTCCCAGAGACTGTGTGTGTGTTGCTAATAGACAGGAATTAAAGCAGTGCTGTCATGCCTGGATGTGGTTGCTCCATACTGGAAGTGGTCAGTCTATAATTGCAGCCCAGTGCCTGGAAAACACCAGGTTCTACTGGACAAACTGCACCTGACAAATGCACTGTGACCGCCTGACATGGCCAGTAAATATTTGGACGGCAAATGGATGAAAGAAAGCTATTTCTTCCACCAATAAACATCAGCAGTTGGCAGAGCCAATTTTCCTGCTTCCGGAATCCACACTGTCAGAGTTGCATTATGGACGATTACCGTCAGAGAGCAGACAAACGTGAGCACTAAATTTATTTTAGGTGATCGAGCTCACACAGAAATGTTTTGTGCCCACAGAGAAAATAGTTTGTGTCTACACAAAAGTGTTCTGTGAAAACATTTCATGGTCATGAGAAAACATCTTGCGCTTACAAAAACGTGTAAAATATTTGAACAACTAATGGATAAAAGAATGCACCAATAATCATCTGCATTTAGTAGAGTCAATTTCTTCCTGCCAGCTCAGAACATTATGGGCTATTACCATTTGAGTGCTGGCAGTTGCCCAAGTATTTCTATTAAAATAGTTAACAGCTGAACTTCATATTCAATGTGAACATACCTCACACTCACAGAAAAACTCTTGAAGCTGTTGGTAGAGTAACCGTACTCTACCAACAGCTCCGAGGGTTTTTCTGTGATTGTGGGGTATTTTCACATGAGCTTGATCTCTCAAAATGAAATTATCTATCATGTCTGTTTTTGGGAGTTGTCCCTGTGATAGGAAGGTGGCCAGCTCACGTCCTGGACTGCTAAAGGTACTGCTGAGGTACTTAAGCAACATACCATTCTTCATCTCATATGCTGTTAAAAAGATGCTCCTTCATGCATAGGGGGTCTGGGATTCAAACCGGCGACAGATAATCTTCCACTCACGGAGTGAACGCCCTAACCGTTACTCTACCAACTGCCCCAACTCTACCGTTACTCTACCAACTGACAATACCAGTGGTAGAATTTGAACCCACGACCTATTGGTGCAATACAAGTGTATTGTAACCACTTGCCACCCAAAGCGCCTGGCGATAACATTTTATGCTCACTTAGAAAACCTCCTCCACTTACATGAGAACATCTCATGCTCACACGAAAACGTCCACTACCTGCGGTCTTGGGAAATGGGAAAAAGTACAACCTGTACCTTTAAAACAGTGCTAAACCGCAGCAGCTTGTCAGAGGTGGGAGGTGGGGAAGGGTTTTCGGGGTCTCCGTATCTGTGCCAATTTATCGCCCCCTATGGAAGTGTCCTATTAGCTAATGAGGGGAAGCTGCTTTCTGCAGGAGAGCCAGTGTCAGAGGAAGTGGTCGCTAGGTGACAGCTGTCAGGGTTGGTTCACATATATTCTCAGCATTGCCAGGCTAACTCGAAATACAGCTGCCTGACAGCTGCGAAGTTTGACGCTGCAAATTATATCGATATATGCTGTGCAGTATCTTTATCTAAAGGTTTCTGTAAATTGAATTCATCACATTCACGCAAAAGCCTCTTATCTCATGCTCATGCAAAAACATCTCAGGAAAAAATGTCTTGAGCTCACACGAAAGCATTTTGTATTCATGATAAAAATATCTCACACTGAAATCTTATGCTCATGTTAACAACATCATGAGATGAGATGGTGAGGCATTTTGTGCTCACGTTATATTCTCGTGTTTTTGCGCTCGCACAGAAATGTCTCACACTTTTATAACGGTACAAATTGCACTCGGAAGCTGTGGAAAGTGTCAAGCCCACATGAAAAAGTCTCATGATCATCCAGAAACGTCTCATGCAAAAACATCTTATGCTTATACAAAAACATCTCATATTCACATGGAAAAAAACTCATGCTTTTGCAAAAACTTCTTTTGAAAACATCAGCAATCTCATACTGATGCAAAAACTTCTAATGCTAATACGAAATCATCTCATACTCACATAAACATAAAGACATAAAGAGTCTTCTACACGTGAAAACATATCATGCACGTGAGAAAGCATCTTTTGAAAACGTTTTATGTTCAGGACGTAAACGTCTCACTGTAATATCTCATGGCCATCTCGCAAAACATCCCATGCTCATGATAAAAACATTTTGCCAAAACATAAAGCATCTACCACATCCAGCTAGCTGTTGCATTTTGGCACTCTTTTAAAGATATATGTCACCTTTTTTCCCAAACAGGGCGCTGGGCGGAGGAAAGTGGCCATTTTACGAGGACAAATCTGCTCAGAAAACAAGCAGATGGTGAGGGTTCGCTTAGTTAAGCCTGCAAATTGAGAGTATCAATATTGGAGGCATTAATGAGACATAAATTAAGTTTTCAGTTTGGCAGATTGTGTTTTCTGTCCCCATCCTCTTGTTTTTAATGAAGTCATCGCTCCCACAAGGGTTTCCACAGGACCAATCCCCACTCTCTTTCCCTCACTGTCTCTCTCTCTCTCTCTGTGTCTCTCTCTCTCTGTCTTTTTCTTCTCTCCGTCTCTCAGATTAGCGGTTAGCATATGCTCCGTCATGATACCTACTCCCACATAGAGTGAGTCATGTTCCATGCTCCGCTCCATTAACCATATCTCTCTCTCTCTCTCACTCTCTCTCTCTCACACACACACACACTTGTATTACTGTCTTTATGAGCTACTTATATTGACTCCCATAATAACGTGTTAAATAATACTGTAACTTAACCTCAGTAGTCTAAAGCAAACCTTTTACCTCTTTTAGATTTTTAAATAAACTAAAGGGATATTACATTGCACATAAGCACCTCAGTGGTACCTTTACCGGTCCAGGACTTGAATCGGCGACCTTCCAGTTACATACAATAAAAATAATAAAATACAATACAATAAATACAATAAAATCTCATGTACGCACATGAAAATGTTTCACAAAAACATCTCGTGCTCATGACAAAAACACGTGAAAGCATCATGCGCACACAAAAACATCTCACTTTCTTGGAAAAATATCTTGTGAATATGTTAAAAACATCATGCTCAACATAAAAACATCTTGTGAAAATACATGAAAACATCTTGTAAAAACATCTCATGCTCATGGTAAAAGCATCTTGTGAAAACATGAAAACGTCTGTTAAAACATATGCTCATGATGAAAACATCTTGTGAAAACATGAAAACATTTTGTTTAAACATCTCATGGTCTTGATAAAAACATGAAAACGTCATACATCTAGAGCTTGGAAATAGCTAACTAAAACCTTCTTTTAAATGCTGTAGTTTAATAGTAGAAGTCTACTAATGGAGGTAGAGGCTGGTTAGAATGAAATTGATTGTTGTAAGGCTTGCAGAAGCTGATATTCTCCCCTCGTTCTGGGGATTAAACTGGAGATCAGATAACGGCCATGAAATAGTAATGCTGTCTAACTGACGGAGGTTATATTGAGACGTCTGGAAAATGATATGTTCATGGTATGAATTTTTAATGTAGATTCCACTTTACAGATGCACTTTGCAAAAAATATGATGCACACCCATACTACGCCATCATACCAGATCCTGTCTGGTCGACAACTTCGCAGAGTAAAATTTTTCATTCACAAAATGACACATGTTGTAAGGTTTTAGCCAAGATCCAGCAAGGCTTCTCTTTCACAGAAATACTTCCCTATCTAGACTCTGGCTTCAGGTTTTCTGAAAGTTTTTGAGTCCTTGCAGGTTACATTATTGACCTTTTGTATAAATGACACGTTATTAGGAGTATATCTTTGTGAAATTTTGCTAATACATAAAACCATAGTATTCTCTGTGCCTACATCCACATGGTGCTGTGGTGTCTACTGCAAACCCTCAACCAACCATGAACAAATTTTGCACTAAACAGTCTATTTTGCAAAACCCCCAAATAAAAGACAGTATTGTATGAGACAATAGATGTTTTAATTTTGTCGTTCAATATATTTCGTCATATCATACAGCCCTAATGATTTGGATTTAGATTTGACCGTCTCACATCTTTGGATTTTTTGTGCCCATTTTTTGGACTGTACAGAAGCCGATAGGAGACACACATCAATATAATTTTTATTTTCATTATCTTGAGATCACATTATTTTCCTTGTGATCTTGAGATTCTAAAAAAGTCGATATTAACAGTCATAAAACATTAACAGTCATAAAACATTACGTTGACATCACAAGAAAGATCACTTGTGATTTTCAAAAGAAAACAGCTGTCATTATCTCTTTTAAAGATGAGATGATATCTAATTGCACATTTTTCTTGTGATCAGAGTAAAATGAGACATGCTCATCCATGATGAGGTTGTGTTGCCAAGATGCTAAACCTGTCATGCAATCACGAGAAGAACAACCTGTGGTCTCGAGATAATGAAAGTCGTCCATGACTTATTTTAGCCTCAGATCTTGCGACAAGTTTCATTTCTTGGCAATGCAACTTATCCTACTTTAAGCACCGGCTGTCACAAGTGGAATAACAGTATGTGTGTAGATGCTGAACAATTATCTAATTATCATACAGTGTCCATCACTTGCAAAGGAGGCTTAGGCATTAGCAACTTTTCCATCTGGGAAATGCACATTACAAAAAGTTATTTAAAAAGTAACTCCTCTTGAAAAAAAGACTTTTGCTATTTATCATGAAAATACAATGCATGATTTCAAGACAAGGATTGTAGGATTATCTTTTTGCCTATTGTTCTTGTTCTTGGTATGGGACAAAAAAAAAGGAAAATAATTCTGGATTTTTAAGCCCTTAACAAAATCTACAGCTTGCTCTAAAGATTTGAAAAGTGCTGCTCTTTCTGTAAGGCAAGTAAAATGGCAATTCTGTCTTTCCAAACCTCAAACCAAGACCATGGACATTTGTATCATGGTTTTTGGGTTCGGTTTCAGAACCTAACCATCACCATTCTACTAGAGACTTATTAATTAGGCGGTGGAACTTTTTGACAGGCTGGGCTTTCACTGAAGGTAACAATACAATTTCAGATGATCCAGAATGCAGCTGCAAGACTCGTCTACAATGTTCCTAAATACTCCACAACACACCTCTACTGCGGAACCTGAGCTAGCTCCCTGTGGCTACTCGCATCATGTTTAAATCCTTAACACTTGCCTTTAAGGCCAAGAATGGAACTCCACCTCCTTACTTATCAGCACTAATGAAGCAGCATGTCACTTCTCATTCTTTTAGGACGTCAAGAGCTTGGTCTTTTTCACTAACAGAATAAAATGTTAAGATGTGCAACTTAGTTGGTAGTAACTTAGTTTTAATGATAGTTGTTGATTTAAGTCTAGCTTTACAGATTGAAGAACACAAAGCACTGTTGTACGTCACTCTGGATAATGCTGTAAATGATAGTCATATCTTTTAAAAACTATGTTTTACAGTGAACAAACTGGATAGCACGGTGGTGCGGTGGTTAGTGCTGTCACCTCACAGCAAGAAGGTCATGGGTTTTATCCCCACGTCAGCCATGAAGACTTTCTGTGTGAAGTTTGCATGGTCTCCCCGTGTTCGTGTAGATTTCCTCTTACAGTCTAAATGAAGACGATGTAGGTTGATTGGTAACTCTAAACTGCCCCTTAGGTGTGAATGTGTGTGTCGCCTGCGGTGTGTTGGCACCTGGCCGTGGTCATTCACCACCTTGTACCCCATAGTCCCGGTCTGCAAGACTCTGATTGGGATTAAGCATTTCAGGTAATGAATGGATGAATAAACATGCAGTTCTATTGAGTGTTAGCATATATTGTTCTTTTAACATTGTGAGTTTTGACTTTATACCAGATAAGGAATAAAAGGACATTTACGGTAGCTCTTCCTCTTGCCCATCCTCCTCCGACTATCCTCCTCTCCTCTTTCTTGCTCTGACTTGCTCTGTCTTTTCATCTTTGACTCTGCTCTCTCCCTTTCTCTTCCCTCATCTCTCTCTGCTGTCTTTTTCCCTCTCCTTGCTTTCAGCTATGTTCACCCCCGAAGCAATGTTCATCCTCCTCTCAAATAACTGGTAAAAAACAGTGATTTAAACACTTCAGTGCCAACAGTGGTCAGTGACATTGAAGTCTTGAGTTGAAGAAATACTTACTACCAGTCAAAAGTTACTCGCCTTAATATTTACTAAAAAACAGGGTTGGACAAACTACAAAACTCTTGCACTCTGCAAGTCAAAGCACAGATAATTATTGTCAAATATTACTTCAATACAAACAGCAGTCATAGTTTTACTGGAGACTTCATAGTTCAGGCAGTAGACCATGATCCTTTTAATCAGAGGGTCCAGGGTTCAAGCCCCCATTTGAGCAAAAATGCCCTTCTTTGTTAGCGGTGGTGGTAGTCTAGAGGTTAAGACACTCACCTCTAGACGAAGAAGTTGTGGGTTCAAAATCCTACCTCCATGACTACCATCATTGGGTCCCTAAGCAAGACCTTTAACCCCAAGCTGTTCCTGAATTTCTATATGTGCATATTACTTACTTGATAGTTATTAGTTGGTGGCAGTTGGTGGTGTGCTATGTTGTTCGCACCGTGATCAGAAGGTTGCAGGTTCAAGTCCAAGACTGGTAAAGTTAATACTGAGGTAGTCATGAGCAAGGTATTGTCCCCAAGCACTGCTCCCTGGGCGCTACCCTTGTTAGCTGCCCACTGCTCCTTCACGGATGGGTCAAATGCAGATGTCACATTTTGTTGTGCACTGTGTGCTGTGGTGAGTTCACAAAGACAAATTATCACACACCTTTTCACTTTCAAAAGTACACAACTCTACTTTAGTCAATGAACAAAAAACTTCTAAGCAGTTGGAGAAATATCTTATTTACTACTAGTCAAATGTTACATGTTACTTGCCTAATATTTAAAAAAATATAAGCCAAGCTAACAAAAAAAGTACACAACTCTGCTACTTTAGCCAAAGTACAGATACTTCTGTTCAAATATTAGTCAAATGTTACTTTAATACAAGTAGAAAGATGGTTCATAGTAAATGATGCAAACATTTAAAGCTCATCTCAAAAAAATCTTCTTTGCATCCTACTCTATGCATCGCTCAAATGTAGTGGATTAATAGAGGATCATTTTAAATATATACTCAAGTGAAGTACAGATAATTCAGAGAAAAAACATACCTAAGTACAATACTCAAGTATTTTTACCTCATTACTGTCCATCTCTGCTAAACAGACACTAAATATTTTTTATAACAAACAAATTCACAGTATGTGCGCCACTTGTTAGCATATATTTGATTAATCACTACTAACTTACTTCATATAGTTGCCTAAAGTAATAGCCACATAATATAATTGTAATTATAAGAATATATATGGATCACCAGTCAAGTTTTAAATCTTTAACAAGCTATTAGTAACAGCCAATAGGCTGAAATAGTTAACTAGTGCATCTAAAGTTACAAGCCACTGGCTCACCAGATAACAGGACGCATACTCCATATTATGTTTTATTTGATTTATTTCAATTTATAACTGTTAACCCAACAACTTCCCAGTGCTTAACCAGAATAAACAATCTGCACTTTATGAAATTAGCCCAGCTTCCAAGCTCTAAGTTTGCCACAACTTTCTGAAACAGCATCTCAAGCTTCCTGAACACTGGAAATGACAGATTTTGCTCCTTTTGTTTAAAATATGTTTGTCATGAGTTGTGCTTTAGCAAAGTTTTAAGAACAGTTATTTAAAATCACTGCAAAATATTCTCTTAAAATAGTCGGTTTTCAAACTTTCACTATATTGTGCATTGTGAAGGGAATATTAAGCATTGTTTTATTCAACTTTAACCTTGTGGTGATAAAGCTGCACAACAATAGTAACACGCCATTGTCTTTTTCCATCTGTCTCTCTCCACCTTTCCCTTCATCCTGGAAGTTCACTCCATGCAGAATAATTTCTATGCATCAGAAAAGTTGCTCTGTAGCAACTTTTTTTTCCCCCACCCAGGCTCTATAAATGGTTCAGTGTCTTCCAACTCATGATGACATTTTACAATAATGGTAGAGGAAATTCATTTCATGTATGAAAACCCATCAGTGAATACATCGAATACATCAGGAGTTGTCAGGAAAACACAGGAAGAATGCAAAAGTATGCCTTATTACAGCAGAACACATTACATATGACAAGTTAGAAATGATGTATGTTCTTCAGTGTGTCACATTTTACACTGGTGTGACACAGCACAAGGGTTTGCCAGAGCAGCATTCTTTATTCTGATGAGTAAATAGGTTCAATGGCCACAAAGCAAACTTTCTTCTTTTTTTAGCAAACACATAGCACACCAATGTAGGGTAGATACGGATACGGCTGCAAACAAGAAGCTAACTGATTAAATTTCAAAAAAGTAACTAAATTACTGAACCAATATATCAACAGAACCAAGCTAAGTAGAGACATGAACTAAACAGGAAACAAGCAAACTAAAACCACAGCCCAATGAAACACAGGCCATAAAACAAGGAGCAAAGAACTAAGCTGGCTGACACAGGTGTAAGTGATAATGAACCAACTGACCAGTAGAAACACATGGAGTAAGGACAGAGGGAAATGACCAGTGTTGTGACAAATACTTGACAAAAGTACTTAAATACTCTGCAAAAACCAGGAACTTCAAAAGTTATTAAATACTATAATACTGCTGAGCATTTAAATACCATATTAAAAGTATTTGGGTGGCACGGTGGCACTCTGGTTAGCGCTGCCCCCAGTGAGAAGGTCCTGGGTTCGATCGCTGGATCGGCCGTAGGGTCTTTCTGTGTGGAGTTGGCATGCTCTCCCTGTGTTTGTGTGAGTTTTCTCTGGGTGGTCCAGTTTCCTCCCACATTCCAAAAGCATGCACTATAGATTGACTGGCGGTATATTGGCAGCCACCCGGGGTTGCTCCCCACTTCGCTCCCGTAGCCCCGGGATGGGCCTTTGTCACACTTTCTGGTTCCGAATGTTCCAATTAGTGATGCAGCATACCATCACATCCTATTTACATTAGCTGGTTAGAGACGCAATGGTCATCTCCTCTTGCCGGTGTTATTGTAGTGTAACTGGCTGTTCTACTTCAAAACAATGGTGCCCTTATCTCAGTTTTCATGATTTCCCTAAAGATATAACCCACATAAAACCTGGGTGAGGTTCATCAGAACAGACAAGGGTCCATCATTTAATATACTTTGTAGAAGTATATATGTCTGCAGCATACTGTCATGTCTGGGCGTGTTGGCATGACATGAGGCAAGGTCGCGGTGCAAGCCATTTTATTGGAAAATACAACTTAAACTGGCATGAGGGCCACAAACAAAACTCTTCTTAGAAATTGAAACTGGAACTTTGAAACCAATAAACAGCACACCACCACAGGAAGGGTAGAGTGAGGGTGGACCGCCAAACACACCGGGGGAAAGAACCTGACTTAAATACTAGACAGAAACAATCAAAGAGGGGTAATCAGAAGAGGGAAAACCAATCAGAAAATAACACAGAAAACAATCAGAATTAAACAATGAAGGGAGAACCAATAGAAACAGGGGGCTGGACTGAAACAAACAAGACCCAGGTGAGGGGACTAATACACTGTTATCACCCAATCAGAAACAAGGGGCTGGACAGAAACAAAGCAGAACCAGGTGAGGGGCCTAATACACCGTGATCGACCAATCAGACACAATAGGAAGGTGGGACAAGGACTTTGACAGACAGGGAGCACAGGACTAAACTCAAAGCACCAAACAAGACGAAATGGCGGCATCTGCTGGCCGCATCACCAAAGTTCAGTGGGCTGGCGTGGTCAAAGTCCGGGGGGTCATGACCCATACACTTTGACAGTGAGCTTTTTTATGTATCCAAGAGCGATAGAAAGCATCTAAAATCTGGCCCTGCGACACAGGGATTTTCTCTACAGTCAGTCTTCGACCGGATTAGTGCACACCCTTAGGGTGCGTCTAGTGTTAGCGTTAACATTAGCAAAGATTTTGCTGAGGAAGAAGTAAGTACCCTTAAGGTTATGAATGCATTTGCTCTTGGATACTTGTGTAAGCTGCAGACGTAAGTGCTTCCATATAGTATATTAAATGATGGCCCCTCATCCCCTTCTGATTAACCTCACCCAGGTTTTATGTAGGTTTTCATCTTTAGGAGAATCGTGAAAACTGAGGTAAGGGCGTCATTGTTTTGAAGTAGAGCATCTTTAGGGAAATCATTTTTGAAAAATTTAACACAATAGTTACTTTCCCTGATAACTAGTTACTTTTGTAATGCTGTACTAACTTAAGTAACTATAACTAATTACTTTTTTAAAGTAATGTGCCCAACATGAAACTGCTGATGTAAACAGGAACGGACAGTACACTGCTTCGAACCAGTACTTCCAGCAGCCAATTGTGATACGATAAAGACCCAAGGACATCAACCGAACAGTTAATTTGCAGAACAGTTTAATATAATTGCATTGTTTTCTTTTTTTCCTGAATCCGGTTATTTTTCCCCTCCTCCATTTCTCCTCAGGGGCTCCACAATAATCAATAACATAACAACAAATAACCAAAAAACAGACTTACACCTTACTACTATATTCTATGTAATATTGCTATAGTTCTTTCATACATGAAGTTAAGCATAAAATAATGCTAATACAGGTGGCAATAATATGAATGTCTAACAACTTATCAATTTACAGCTCATGTAGCGCATTCCAAAATGTTGATCCTTCTAGCTCTACTGTTTGGAAGCTTTTGTTTGGATTTTTGTTGCCAGCATGTAACAACAGTGGCAATCAGCACGTTTTGGCAGAATGTAAAACTCCACAAGAACAATTGATCTGTGTGTTTCTCTCTGAACCTGTCCCGTCAGTGGCAGAATTTGGAACAGGAGTTTGGAATGGTTCTCCGTCTGCAGTTTTTCTGCCGAGGATTAAGAGCGAAGCTCCCTCACAATGCTTCACAAGAATCCGAGACTATTGATGCAACAGATCAATAGCCATCTTATGAGGAACCCGAGCTGAGCTTTTGGATTTTTCCAGTGTTTCCCTGCAGAGCGGGCTGGGCTCTGTGCTTTCGTGGTTATAGAAATGGATTAGCGGTCATATGTGGATGTCTTGGGGGACACAGCTGCTGATTTGCTGCTCTGTAACGCAGGATGGATGATGCACCACATTCCAAAAATTGCGCCTCATTCACCAATATTTTTTTCTCCTTAAATTAGTTCTTATGAAAGTTCCTGTCACGTTCATGATGTGTTCTTAAACTGCTGAACTATCTATCTATCCATCCGTCTATCCATTCACCTTACCTACAGTGCCTACATACCTACCTACCTACATTCCTATTCATTCTATATATTCTGCGTACTTGCCTATCCAGCTATCCATCCATTCAACCATCCATTAATGCATCTTGTCATCCATCCATTCTGCTTACCTTCACATCCATTCATCTGTCTATCCATCCTACCTCATGCATCCCATGTAATCATCCATTCATCTATGCATCCATCCATCCATCCATCCTACTTATCTATCCATTCAACCATCCATTAATCTTTTTATCCATCCATTCTATTTACCTTTACATCCATCCATCTGTCTAGTCATCCGACCTCATGCATCCTACACAATCATCCATTCATCTATGAATCCATCCATCCATCCATCCCTTCATCCTTCCACTCTTTCATCCATCCATATCTATCCATTCACCCATTTATTATTGCATCCATCCCACTTATCTAGCCATTCAACCATCCATTGATCCTTCTTTTCATCCATCCTTTCTACTTAGCTTCACATCCATCCATCTGTTTAGTCATCCTACCTCATGCGTCCTACATAATCATCCATTCATCTATGCATTCATCCATCATTCATCCTTCCACTACTTATCTATCCATTCAACTATCCATTAATCCATCCTTTCATCCATCCATTCTACCTACCTTCATGTCCATCCATTTGTATATCAGTCCTATCTCATTCATCGTACATAATCATCCATTCATCTATGCACCCATCCATTTATCAATCCCTCCATCCATCTATCTATTCATGTTTCCTCTAATTATCTGTCTGTCCATCCTACCTCATGCTTTCTATATAATTTTCCATTTGTTTATCTTTCTATCTATCCATTCACCTTACTTATCTATCCATCCAAAGATTCATTAATACATCCTTTCATCCATCCATTCTACCTACCTACATATCCATCCATCTGTCTATACATACTACATCATGCATCCTACATAATTATCCATCCATCATCCTACTTATCTACCCATTCAACCATCCATTAATCCATTCTTATATTATCTGTCCATTCTACGTAATGCATTATACATTATTTTGCATTAATCCATCCATCCATCCATCCATCCATCCATCCATCCAAACATATGTACATACATACATACATACAGACAGACAGACAGACAGACAGACATACAGACAGACAATCATCCATCCATCCATCCTTCCTTTCCATAAACCATTTTTGCATCCATCCATCCATCCATCGTTAAGGGCTACATGATTTTCAAAATAGTAAAATCATAGCTGCAGCTTTAAATGCAAATTAAGCTTTAAAAAGCTTTAAAAGCTTTGTTAATTCATTTGAGGAGAATATTATTGTTTGTCAAGTTCGTACTGATAATAATAAATTCCTCTGTCCTCATTAATTAAAATTTGTTCTTAATTAGCATAGGTAGATGCCCCACAAACACTTAAGGAATAAAGTTTAAAGAGTTTTCTTCAGTGGGTGGCAGAGTGGTGCAGTGGTCAGCGCTGCCGCCTCACAGCGAGAAGGTCCCGGGTTTGATCCCCAGGTGGGCCATAGGGCCTTTCTGTGTGGAGTTTGCATTCTCTTCCCATGCTCACGTGGGTTTTCACCGGGTCTTTGGTTTCCTTTTATACTCATGCACTATAGGTTGAATGGTGAATCTAAATTGGCCCTGTAAAGCGTGACTGAGAGTGTGGCTGTGTGAGTGTGTGTGCCCTGCAGTGTGTTGGTGCCCGCCCAGGACTGATCCCCACCTCATGTCTCTAGTCCTTGGATAGGCTCCGGTCCCCACGACTCCGATAGGGATTAAGTAGTTTGGATAATGAATGAATGCTCTTCAGATTCTACTCTTACCAAGGAACAAATCTTAAGTAAGAAATCAGAAACTGTGTGGAAACTTGTGTGACTTTCAAGAAAAATAATTCTTCTTAAGAATGGTTGATGAATGATGCCTAAAGTCTTTTATGTCAGTGTAAATGTCATTTAATCTTGCATTTTTGCTGATGAACATGAAAGTCACAGTGTTATCTTAGCATTAAGCATCAAAAGAGTTTGGAGTATTTAGTCACAGGAATATATTAGAAACATTGTGTACGCATGGGGTTGTATTGCAAAATGTAATATTTGCAATCGCTCAAGCTTAGTTGACTGGACTGCACCTCATTTCATATCTATCACATTTCACATTTAGACTTAGTCCTTTACATTTCTTTATTCCCCATATGAGTCCTGCTCATATGCCTGCAAGAAATGATTGTGTTCATTCAGCTTTGCAACAACGATTCATGCAGATGGGGTTTCCTTCTGAGACTGAGTCAGAAATGTTTGATATAAAACAGAACATCTCCAGTGGCTGTGAATGCTCTATTAGCTGTTGAAGTACCTTGTCCATTTATGGCCATTTAAATGCAAATCCATCTGTAAGACTGTTTTTAAGTTATGGTTTGCACTGAATATATACCAGCAGTGGCCCTTTCCACAACACTGAATGTAAGGACTATGAGACAGATGACTGCTGTAATGTCGCTGATGGAGCCATAAAAGTGGAATCGAGCTGTAGCTCTGTTCAAAGGCTCATGGGAAGAGATGCACCACGGGGCAGTTATTCTCAAGCTGTTGGTGCAAACCGGCAATATCTTTATTTCATAATTACTGAAACTGTTTTAGGAAAACAAAAGGCAGCAAGACTCCTTGGTTTCTGTGCGTGTGTAATAATCTAAATTTACTAAGTATTAAAATTTCCCAAAGTACATAAACAGCTAGAAATGAGCTAGAAATTTGTGTCAGTCTGTGCATCCAACCAAACGTACATACTCATCCATCCATGCAATTTTTATCTACTTTCCTAATCCATCCACCTATCCATTCATCCATCCATCAAACCTACCTACCTATCCATCCACCTATCCATTCATCCATCCATTCTATTTACCTATTCAGCCATCCTATCATTGTTCAGTCCATGATTCAAACCTACCTACCCATACATTAATCCACCCATCCATTCAATCATCCACCATAACTACCTGCAGGGCATTTCCAGCATTTAAGAACACCCTGGGCTGAAGTCCCGGTAGGCAAACAACTGTATTTTGGCCACCTGGGCTAGACTCAAAATACATGTCTACCTGCCATCCTTCATCCACTCAATCTTCCATCCATTCATCCATCCATTCTACCTACCTACCTTTCCAGCCTAGCCATCCATCCATCCATTCATAAATCCTACCTTCCCATTTGCCTATTCATTCATTCATTCACCCACCCATCCATCCTATCTAAGCATTCATTCATTTACCTATGTACTTACCCACCTATCCATCCAGTCTGAACTTGTCTACACTGATTTCTTCTTTTGCACATTATCCACTTAATATCGATGAAAACCTTATTGTTAGTAAATACAGTACAGCACAAACATTTTATTTGACTTTTTTATGTATAGTTGTTAACTCAACTACTTCCCAATGCCTAAGAAGAATAAAATAAAACTACATTTCAGGGAATAAATGGAAAAGTGGCAAATACCTCCAGTGTGCAACAACCTTTGACTCATGGTGTAGGTTTAAAAAGAACTGTAAGGCATGGCGCTACAGTAATTGCCTCTTGGCCTACACAGAGAGCAGAAAAACATTGGAAGTGTCTGCAGTTCTAAAACACCACAAATAACTGATTGGTTCTTATGTCACACAAACAACTGCTGAACTGCGACATCACAACCTCAGTTCATTAAAACCAGTGTTGGGCAGTAGTTAACTACAAATAACTAAGTTACTAAATTAACTACTTTTTCAGCATCTTATCGGGAGTCAAGCTACTTTTAAAATGCTGTGGCTTTAAAAGTAACTAACTTTAAATCCTGTAGCTTTAAAAGGAGCTAGTTACTTTTTTTTTTTTTTTTTTTTACAAATAGCAACATAGCATGGCAAAAAGCTACATTGTTACAAAAGAAAAGATGGTATTTTAAACTGACACTGATTGGTGTTGAAGTGGCATTTGATTGGCCACTGTGCACATGTGGTGCACATTCATTACATCACAATACTTTCTTGGCAGCTGTGAGTTGAAGTCAGAGGATGGAGTCCACCTGGGCCAAGACAGTAGCAAGAATTTGTGGGTGTGAAATTGTTTTGTTGTAGTTAATTACTTTTTCTATGTAGTTTGTAGCTACCAACTTTATTAAGACAGTAGCTTGATTATAGCATAGCTACTTTTAATCTCAAGTATCTTGTAGCTTGAAAAAACACCATTTAATAGTAGCCTCCCCAACACTGATTAAAAACTACCTGATTTGGCAAGGTGGTGTGAATAAGGTCCAGGAGAAAGGGACGTTAACAAAAGACTCCCCCGCTGATGTTGGTATCACCTGGGGGACACCAGATTGCATCTCACTTCGTCGCACAATGCAGCTCATTATTTTGCCATCCATGATAGCCGTCCTCGCACAATGCCCCGGCCTTCCCGTCTTTCAACGTTCAATTAACTTCCACGGCTCCCTTTTGTGCTTGGAAAATTGAACGTCACATATAAAACACTTGTACTTCCAGCCAAGACACTTCCATTTAATTCCTCTTCCACTTCACATTTTATTTTGGCGAGGCTTCGGCGAAATAGAGACGTAATCCGTAAATCCTCAAGCTGTACTTATTGGACAACCAGCACAGAGCAAACGCTGTGAGAAAGATTCAAGATTCTTTATTTGTCACACACAAAGTTACACAATTACAAGGGTTGTTCCTAAGACTGTGAAAATAATAGTAAAATAATAAGAAATTAACAAATTAAATGAAGGAAAACTTAGAAGAAGGTAAAACAATAAAAACACAAAAAGTAATAATTAAGAATAAAAAATAAGAAATCTAAATTAAAATATGTTAATAAATAAAATAGATTTTAATTTTAAAACGTAGTGAAATGTATCTAATTTTAGAAATTAGAAATGAACAGATTACGTTAAAGAAAATTTAGATTTTTAAACTAAATATTAAATATAACAAAATATATAAAAGCAATATATAGAAAATGCAAGATAGATACTATGAAAAGTAAGTGTATATTCTAGTGTTTTACTATATTGTGTACATTATGGTAAACATATGAAATTTTGCATCTGTAACATTATATGACATTAAAAGTAGAAGTTAACAACAGATAAAGTAATATATAATATGCATACTATGGTAAAAATATGCATATATTGTACTTAGAAAAGTAAGTGAACCATGTAGTGAAAAGTATCTTGATCATTTCTAAGACTCTGAAAATTAAAATGGAATTTCAGAAAGGAGAAGTTAATGACAGATAAAGTAAAAATGTAAATGTAAAAATATGCATGGCTATTTTTACATAGTTAAACAGGTGCAACATGTAGTGAATTGTACCCTGATCATTAAAATAGAATTTTAGAATTAGATTAGTTAAAAAAGGATACAGGAAATTTCAACTAAAGCATAAAAAGATGTAAACTAAAACTAAAGAATAATTATAATTATATTCATTCATTCATCTGTTATCCAAACCGCTTAATCACAACTAGAGTTGCGGGGGGACCGGAGCCTATCCCGGGAACTACAGGCGCAAGGCGGGGAACAACCATGGGCATACTGCAGGGCATACTGCAATTAACCTATATTGCATGCCTTTGGACTGTGGGAGGAAACCGGAGCATCCAGAGGAAACCCACTCGAACAGGGGGAGAGCATGCATACTCAACACAGAAAGGCTCTACGGCCAGCTCGGGGATCGAACCCAGGACCTTCTCGTTGTGAGGTGAGAGCGCTAACCACTGTGCCACCATGCCACCCTAATTATATTTATGCAATTAAAAATGTATAAAAAAGGAAATATATATAGAAAACTATGTTCCTAAATAAAGATTTATAATATAAACAGTATTATATATATAGCACTGTGCAAAAGTTTTAGGCAGGTGTGAAAAAATGCTGTAAACAAAGAATGCTTTCAAAAATGGAAGTGTTAATCATTTATTTTCATCAATCAACAAAATGCAGTGAATGAACAAAAGAGAAATCTAAATCAAATCAATATTTGGTGTGATCACCCTTTGCCTTCAAAACAGCATCAATTCTTCTAGGTACACTTGCACACAGTTTTTGAAGGAACTCGGCTGGTAGGTTGTTCCAAACATCTTGGAGAACTAACCACAGATCTATAATCCTATAATCCTACAAAATAATATAATGACTATAATCCTACAAAATCCCTGACTTTGTGCAAGTATACCTATAAGAATTGATGCTGGTTTGAAGGCAAAAGGTAGTAACACCAAATATTGATTTGATTTAGATTTTTCTTTTGTTCGCTCACTTTGCATTTTGTAAATTGATAAAAATAAACAATCATTATTTATATTTCTGAAAGCATTCTTTGTTTACAGCATTTTTTCACACCTGCCTAAAACTTTTGCACAGCACTGTATATATACAGTACATTTATATATATATAACTATATATATAAAACATCAAAATGATGAAGGAACACATATGGAATTATGTAGTAAACAAAACAAGTGTTCAACAAAAAAGAATATGTTTTATATTTTAGATTCTTCAAAGTAGCCACCTTTCACTTTGAGAACTTTGCACACTTTCAATACCACCCCAGGAAAGGAAGACCAAGAGTTACCTCTGCTGCAGAGGATAAATTTATTAGAGTTAGCAGCATCAGAAACCACACATTAACAGCACCTCAGATTAGAGCCCACATAAATTCTTCACAACGTTCAAGTAGCAGACACATCTCAACCTCAATGGTTCAGAGAAGACTGCGTGAATCAGGCCTTCAAGGACGAATTACTGCAAAGAAGCCACTACTGATGAAGAGCAATAAGAAAAAGAGTTAGCTTGCTTGGTATTTTATTCAAAATTCAAGGCACAGTTAACAAGCATGGCTACCACAGCATTCTGCAGCGAGATGCCATCCTATCTGGATTGCGCTTAATAGGACCATCATTTGTTTTTCAAAAGGACAATGACCCCAAACACACCTCCAGGCTATAAGGGCTATTTGACTGTGAAGGAAAGTGATGGCGGATTGCGTAAGATGACCTGGCCGCAACAATCGCCCGACCTAAACCAAGTTGAGATGGTTTGGGATGAGTTGGACCGCAGTTTAACGTTTTTTTTGTTTACTGCATAATTTCATATGTGTTCCTTCATCATTGAATGAGGAGGTGTGTCTAACCTTTTGATAGTGCACTTATTATACAAAAAATTAAAACAAAAAAAAAAAAGATTCAAGATTCAAGATTCTTTATTTGTCACATGCAAACTATACAGGTACCACATGCAATGAAATGTATCCTGATCCGCTCCTGACTGTGCAATGTAGGCAACATTAAAATAAAATTAAAATAAAATAGTTACAATACAAACTTGAAAAGGAGATAATGGAATAAAGATAAAAAATAAAATAACTGTTTCTTATATACAATAGAACTACCTATGTGCAGAAGGCAAGGAGTATAATTAAATTAAAGACCCAAGTGCTGGGTACAGGTGTATCTACATGTACATATGAATAAAAAAAGAATATGCCGAGTGCAACTGCACAGCAGTGAACAATGTAGCATGTAGCAAACAGAGTAGGAGCATGTAATATTTGGACAGTGAAATATGGCAGGCAGTATAAATGATCATAAACAATATGATTTGAGAGACAGTATGGAATGGCAATAAGGCTTTTAGAGAAAAGGCATGTCCTGGTTCAGAAAACTGATGGCCTGAGGATAGAAACTCCTTCTGAGTCTCTCTGTTTTGGCCATGATGGTGCGGAACCTTCTGCCTGATTGTAGAAGATGAAATAGTCCATTGCTGGGATGAGACGAGTCTTTTACAATCCTAATTGCCCTGGTCCTACATCTCTTGGCGTAAATGTCCTGCAGGGAAGGGAGAGCTGACATTCAGCAGCACTCCGGTGCTTGGATCACTCTCTGGAGCGCTTTCTGGTCCTGAACACAGCTGTTCCCATACCAGGACAAGATGTTCTGTTTGATGATGCTCTCCACAGCGCCAGAATAAAAAGCTTTCAGAACAGCAGGGGAAACCCCAAACTTCCTCAGCTTTCTAAAGTGGTACAGATGCTGCTTTGCCCTCTTGACTGAGCATTGATATGTTCAGCCCAGGTCAGGTCCTCAGAGATGTAGACGCTAAGGTATTTAAACAAACACACCTTTTCCACTGGAGCACCGTTGATGGTGAGGGGTCTGTAGTCTCGTTGTCTCCTGCTGAAGTCCACCACCAGCTTGCGTCCATTTCGCAACAGAAGACATACGCACTTCATGTACATAACTTTTACCATAATATGCATTGTTGTGGTATGAACTATGTGTGTCTTTTGTTGCAAAATGAAAAAATAACAACTTAACTTGACAGACTGATAAACATCACCAGAGTTTGTGCTGTAATAAACAGTTAAAAAGTTGTAGTGTTAATTTAAGGAAGTCTGATGAGTTAACAATAAAATTTCCCCCTGAGTCCCCCATTTTGACTGTAAAATTCCAGATTTCAGTTGGTCAAACGAACAGTTACGAACTCTAATGTCAAACGTAAAATGTTTTTCTTTGTTTTATCGTCGCCAGGCCAAAACGCTGCACTAATTTTAAAAGCTGTCGTTGCGAGCAATACAAACAAACGAGGATGAAAAGAGGGAACGTGACAACAAAGGAGATGGCGACAGTAAAAGCGAGAAGATCCGGTGGGGCGTGAGATCAAAACACGAGTGGGATCAAACCAGCAAAGTGTCAAAGGATTGAGTCCCGTAAGGACTCTTCTGTTCGTTTTGCCTGTTAAGTACTGTTTTTCTGAACGTGAGATTGCACTGGGCGACTCAAACAGGCCACTGTGGAGCATGAACACACAATCACACACCCAAAACAGTCTTTAAAAATGCGAACAAAAATCTTTGAGGTACAGTGATGCCTCAGCTCTCGAACTGAACATATTTTTCAGTAATGCAAGTCAAATGAATCTGTTCAGGAACCCCAAAAATACATTTATAAAACTTTTTTATTCATGAATTGTCCCTCATAGTTTACACATTAGGGTTTAAATGTCCTTTCTTTTTATGCCTCTTTTAGTTTAGTTTTGTTTTTTTTTATTTATGGTATCTCTATTTTGTATATTTACCCTTTTTAATATCGTTGAGTCGTTATATCCCCCCCCCTTTTTGTTTAAAATTATTTTAAAATGTGTTTTAATGTTTATTTACCCTTATTTTTATTTATCTGTTTTATTTATTTACTGCACTTACTTAAATTGAAATAGCTTATTTCTGTTATAATCAAGATGCTTCCATTTTTTGTTTTGATTTATTTATTTTTTAATGTTAAACACTTTGGGCTGCATTTCTATGTCTAAAAATTGCTATATAAATACAGATTATTATTATTATGAGTTAAAATCCAGCGAGCATAAATAAATTAAAAACAAAAATGAAACAAAAAACATCTAAATACATAAGCATAGCAAGCATAATTGTACATAGATTTTAGTTTCTCCATTTCAGTGCTGTTACAATATTTGCACATATTAGTGAACTCCTCATGTTAGTTTTATATGTCAGACTTTGTATTTTAGATCTGACTTTATAAAAGATACTGTTATTGTTTAATAGATTGTATAGAATTTTCATATTGAAATCGATGCAGATCTTATGCACATTCAGTGCAAAAAGACAACTCCAGGACTATATTTGTGAGCTAAATATCGCATGTAACCTAATTGTGTCTTTTTTATATTTTATATTCTCCTTTTTATTCTTATTCTATGTGCTATTTATTTGTACTGTTAAAACTGGAGCCATGTCATCTCATCTGTATATCTGTATATCTTAAAATGTTTTCTTTAATTTTGATATAAACCAGTAACTCTTATTGGTTATAACTGCATGCAATATATGTTAATCAGTAACTCTGAATTGACCCTGTAAGGTGTGAATGTGAGTGTAATTGTGTGAGTGTGTGTGCCCTGTGGTGTGTTGGAGCCTACTCAGGGTAAGTCCCCAACTTGCACCTGTAGTTCCTGGGATAGGCTCCGGTCCCCCCAGAACCCTAATTAGGATTAAGTGGTTTGGATAATGAATGAATGAATGAATGAATGAATGAATATGGACTGCTTTCTTATTTTTCACAGGCCTGCAACTGCAATAGCTCATAAAAGAACAGCAATCTGTACATTTTACTCTCACAATCACGTATTGCATTGCATATTGCGTATTGTATTGCATATTTTTCCAGAGCTGTATATAACTACTTTATCACACGAAATACTTTGAACAATAAAACACAACCCAACCATTTCAAAGTGGACATTTGCTGTGTTGCATATCCTAGATAGCCGTAAAATATCAGAAAATACTTACAAATAAATACTGATAAATTTATAAATAAATAAATCTGCTACAGTAAATATCATGTTCGGCTGTACATTGAAATTTGCAAAGGAAAAATGCACTGCAATTAGTTACTAACAATACCTATTAGTAATAAATTAATTGCAACATACTTTCTTTAAAATTTGGCTTTTTAACAGAATGTGAACTGTTTTGAACATAGTTTCCTAATTTAAGAAAGAATTTTGGAAGTCTACGGATGCGGTGTGAATTTTTTTTTTTTTTAAATGTAACATGCAGTATTGAAACGTGGAGGAAATTATATTAAAAAACTGCAACACTGTTTGCACATCATTTTTCATTGCTGAAGAGCTTTTTGCAAAACACATAGTGATCATTCTGTAACAACAAAAGCACACTGCAGTGTCCGATCAAGCTATTCACTACAAAACGGCAGCAGCTGCTCGGGCCCTTGTTCCGAAATTGCAAAATTGGGCTAAAATTGCAATTGGTATACCACCTCCTGCCAATCTACCCTAAACCACTCAAAAGATACTAACACAAGATGAAATTTTATGTTGGTTTAATTTTAAACACAAAAATGGTATGAGGCAGACTGGAACAAAGCCAGACAGGATGTGCCAGATAAAAAGGAAGAGTTGGATGAGGACAAAGACGATCAAGAGCTGAGATCAGCTATGAAATTACACACATTGCACTGCGAGGAAACTATTGTTTGTGACGTTGATGAACATGTGGCCCAATATCAGAGAACTGAGTGATTATTTGTCATTGTGAACACAGCACAGCATGCAGTGTGACCTATGCATTTTGCAGATTTTTGGTCTGGTATGATACGGTACAGTACATTGCTCATGAGTACTTCAGTGATACATTCACCACTGGTGAACTGGTGACTCTCCACTCACAGGGCCAACGTGCTAACCGCTACACTAACAACTGAATTTGGTATGTTTTTCTCTACCTTTGATATTAAGCTTATACTAGTGTGTGTGTGTAGAAGTGTGTGTAAGCCACACAAGGCTTATTGTGCTCAGGACGTCCTGCACTACTCAGATTTGTCATAGTTTGATGTGTAAATGCTGACACAGTCTTGCAATCAGCACATTTCCGATGAATAATTGACCTTCACCTGTAGAAATGTTTACTTTTTCTAGCTTTATGTAGTATAAAAGTTTTGAAACTGTAGATAAAAATACTAGAAATAGTAAGAACAGTGTCTGTTTTATTGGATTGTAGAGTTCTTATTATGCAGAGACATTTATACAGTATACAGTATATGGCTTAGTACTGTGAAGAAGAAGGTTAGTGGCCACCGATACCAAGACTTCCAAGGTCTGGAACCAAGAACTCTTGTTGCCATGAGAAGTGGGAAGAGGTCAGTGAGGTAACTGTTGTTTGTCGTAACTAGCACAATTAGTAGCATAATGGTTAGGGATTTGACCCCGTGATCAGAGGGTCACCGATTCAAGTCTTGGACCGGCATTTTGCCGATGCTGTTTTCCAGAGTGACCTCGACTTTTAAATTTAATAGAGAGCTTCCCCAAGAGCAGTTTAAGGTTAAAGGTCTTGCTCCAGTGATGGTAGCGCTGGAGGTAGGATTGGAATCCATGTCCACTAGGTCCAGAGCCACGTAGCCTGTGTTTGACACTGATGCTGTCAAATAAAGCAGTGCTCATATACACTGATCAGTGTTATGGTTATGGAGTTGGCCCCATGATCAGAGGGTTCAGGTCCTGGACTGGAAAAGATACCACCGAGATACTCATGAGCAAAGTACCAAAAAAACACTGCCAAAAAAGCTACCCACTGCTCCTTCATGGACGGGTCAAATGCAAAGGTCACATCTGGTTGTGGGGCACTGTGTGCTATGCTGTGCTGTGTTCATAATGACAAAGAATCACTCACTCACTAATTCAAAGTCAAAGTCAAAAAGTCAAAGTAAACTTTATTGTCATCTCTTCTATATATTGTACAGATATACAGAGAAACGAGAAGACATGGCTCCAGTCTACACAGAGCACCAAGAAATAGAGAACAAAGAACAAATAGGGCACATGGAATAAACAATATATAAATAGGACACAAATATACATTTTAAGCTAGAAGTGGAAATTGACTGACAGTTTTCAATATGAAAGATTTCGATATCCAGTCTATTAATAGAAGTGTATTCTTAAAAAGTCTGACTGAAATTTGTACGGATATTATAACAGCATTTGGAGAACCGTTCTGTGCAATACTTTTCAATAATTTGTGCAGATATAGTTAGTTAAAAAGTGACCAGTGATATATACATGTTTAACGGTTGTGCAAATAGTAGAGGCAGTGCAAAAATTGTGCAAATATTATGGCAATGTTGTAGCAATGGTAATACTGTACAGTTTGTAAATATAGACATTTTTTTCTTATTTTTAGACATCTTTTCAGAGAGAGTTTCAGTGCAACATGAAAGAGATAGTCCGTATAGCAGCATGCGCATCACAGCAACAGTGAGGTGTAAAGTGCAGAGGTGCAACAGAGCTAGTTTACAGTCCGAGTGTGTGTGGGGGGGAGTGTGTTCAAGAGTCTGATGGCTTGTGGGAAAAAGCTATCACGCATTCTGCTGGAACGAGTCCTGATGCTGCGGTAGCATCTGCCGGATGGGAGGAGTGTAAAGAGTCCATGTGAAGGATGTGAGGGGTCGAGCACGATGCAGATCGGCAACAGTGCTGTTACCAAACCAGATGGAGATGCAACTGGTCAGGACGCTCTCTATGGTGTCCCTGTAGAGCACAGTGAGGGTGGGAGGAGGGAGGTTGGCTCGCTTCAGCTGTCTCAAGAAGTGGAGACACTGCTGGGCCTTTTTGGTCATGGAGGTGGTGTTGGTGGTCCAGGTGAGATCGTCTGAGATGTGAACTCCCAGGAACTTGGTGTTTTTTACAGTCTCAACCGTGGAACCGTGGATGCTGAGTGGTGTGTGGGTGGAGTGAGTTCTCCTGAAGTTGACAATCATTTCCTTGGTTTTGTCCATATTCAGCGACAAGTTGTTCTCACTGCACCAGACAGCCAGCCGCTGAACCTCATCTCTGTACGCCGACTCATCGTTGTTGCTGATGAGCCCCGCCACGGTCGTGTCGTCAGCAAATTTGATGATGTGCTTTGAGCTGTGCAGGGCAGTGCCATCATGGGTCAGGAGTGTGAACAAAAGTGGACTGAGAACGCAGCCCTGAGGAGCTCCTGTGCTCAGATGGTGCTGGAAACGTTGTCGCTGATTCGGACGGACTGAGGTCTCTCTGACAGGAAATCCAATGTCCAGTTACAGAGTGCGTGTTGTTCAGTGCATCAAACCGTGCGTAGAACTTGTCCAGCTCCTCAGGGAGTGTGGCATCCCCCTCACAGCTGCTTGGTGCTGGCTTGTACTGAGTGAATTCTGAATGCAACAGTGAAAGAATGTTAAAATCAATCAACATTTGCCAAAGTTATATGTCACTTCTCTGTAACTTATCCACGTAGCTCTGAGTGTGTGTGTGTATGTATGCTTACAAAGTAAGACATCACTGACCCTCACAATCCCGTCCTTCAGCATGACCTCGCTGCTTTGGACAACACACAGATTAAAACATGAGCTGCTCTCTGCTTCTCGGCCCCGTCTGTGTTTTGTGTTGAATCAGAAACTTCCTGATATGCTGGAAGTCTGAGAATAGTGTTCAGCATCAACACTCTGCTGCTCCCTCGATCCTGCTTTTGAAATGTGAAGCTGTCTGGCAAGAAAGTGTGAACAGTTCTGCTAAACAATAAAACTCACAGCTTTGTAACAGTGGATAATAATCCACATTTCTGCTTGTGTTTAATCAGTTATATCTTGCCACTGCTCTCAGGTCTTAAACAGGTCAATACGGTTCATCATACAACTAATAATCTGCTAAAAGACAAACAATTATTCATGCTTGCATTAAATAACTCTCTTCATTGTTCTTAAAGAAAAGGAAACAAGGGTGAACAAAAGGAGGGAGTGATAAAGACAACGAGAAAGAAAAAGACAGACGAGAGACACATAATTATTAGTTGTGTTTCTTGTATGTGAAAGGGAGAGAGCAAGCGAGAGAAAGGAAGAGCAAGACAGAGAGAGAGAGAGAGAGAGAGAGAGAGAGTAAAAGAAGGAAAGAAAGAAGGGAACATTGAGAGAGAGAAATTAATATATGGAGTGAAAAGAAGTAAAGAGATAAGGAGAGAGAGTGGGAAGGAACACAATATAGTGAAATAGTGAGAGAGAAAGGAAGATAAAAGAAAAAAACAAGAAAAGAAAGAATGAAAGAACGAAAAAACAGGGAAGAAAGAAGGGAGCAACGAGAGAGAGAGAAATCAAGATATAGTGTGAAAAAGAGGTAAAGAGATAAAGAGAAAGACAAGATGAAGAAATCAGGAAAGAAAGAAATAAAAGCAGTAAAAAAGAGAGAAAGTAAGGGAGTGAGTGAAAGAGTGAAAGAAAAAGAAAGAATTCAAGAGAGTGAAAAAGTGAGAGAGAAAGGCAGATAAAAAGAAAGAAAGAAAGAAGCAGGGAAGAAAGAAAAAGGAAAAGAGAGAGTGAAAGTGTGTGTATATGAATGTGTGATGTGTGTGTAGCTGCAGGTGAACATGTGTGTGTGTGTGTGTGTGTGTATCTGCATGTGAACATGATTCTGTGTGTGTGTTTCTGTATGTAATGAGTATGTCTTTCTGTGTATATACAAACCCCATACCTTGTGAAATGTTGATTATCACAAACAACATTTAAATATTTTATAAATTTCAACATGTGATTTATTAATATAATAACAACTTTGTTTGCTTATTTAGTTCTGAATGCAACTTGAAGCTATTTTTTATTATCGAGACCTGAATTCCATGTATTCTTAATGGGAGAAAATAAATGGATTCCTATGGGAAATAAATGACAGAAGAAAATGAGGCTCCTGATGGTTACAGATAAGCAAAGATGCTTTTCTGTAAAAATGGAAAAATGGACGGAACTCATGAATGAGTGCAGTTATGGCAAACATATACAAGCAGCCCCCACCGCGATAAGCCGCACGTTTTAAATTTGGAACAAAGTTTCTAGCACAAAAACTGTAGGAGGAGTAGTGGTCAGAAAAAGTCGGATAACAATACATTACTGCTCACTGCAATCACATCATTAAGGATGAGAGATGTTGGTATGAAGGTCCAACACCCAAAGTGATGTCCCCACACATCACTCCACATCCAATTTAAAGCATCAGAAAAAGGAGTTGTGCTGAGAGAACAGATTCATCCCGAAACAGGAAGGGTTTTATTTTCTACTTCCTGAGTTTGTGGGAGAAACAGAGATGTCAAAATCCTTCAGAAGAACATCAGGACGAGCTCAACCTGAGATTCTAGCTGAAATTCCCCCGAACCTGGCTGAAGAGAATAAAAAGCGTTGGTCTGAGCCAGCTTCGATCAAAGCGTCGATCAACAACAGTGCTGAGAAAGAAGCTTCTTCCTCTAATGTTTGTCAGCGCATCACTTTAGATAACGCTTCTCCTGACAGCATGCCAGAGAGCAGAACAGTTTTACAGCAGATGTGAAGCCACAGCTTACAGAAATCCCAGCACTATACGAGGAAGAGTGTATGCTGGTGCCTGCCCATACACTTCAGTGATAACTTCACCAGTCCTTGGATTCGGCTAATGCCCTAACCACCCTAACCTGTCCCCAATATACAGTACATTGTTCAGGATGGCCTAAAGAGCTGCAGCAATGCTGTTGTTTTTTCTTCTTTAACACATTGAATGAAAGCAAAGCTGCAGTTGTGTCTCTCTAGATGAAGATGTCCCGAAACAACAACTTTCACCTCCTGCTTAGAGAGCTGTGAGTCATACATCAGGAACTTTTGTTAGATTTCTTTAGTCAAGGAGGTGTGATTAGCACTTAGTCACCAAGTACATTTGAAAAATACATGTTTGTTGTATAATGTTATTTATTGCTCATTTGTGTAGGTCACCCTTACTAAAGCTGCAATATATAAAAGCTAGCTTGCTATGTAAGTAGCTAAAAGGTGAAGTTAGTCAAAGTCAAAGTAAACTTTGTCATCTCTGCTATATATTGTACAGGTATCAGTGTTGTGCAAGTTACTTGCAAAGTGTAATACACTATACATTACTTGTTACTGATATTCAAATGTAATCCGCTACATTACAATATTACTGTCTCAGAAATGTAATCGTTACACGACTTCTGTAACTTTACAGTTACTTCCACCAAAATAACTGTGAAGATATAACTTGACATTCTAATATGAGAAAAAATATTGCAGATCATTCTCAAGGTTCAAGTGGCATGGTGGCAGACCGTGTGAAACTTAATTTCTGCTGCTTTGTCTGATCACTCTCGTCGCCTGTTTTCTTTCTCTTCTCAGTCAGCTGAGTGTTTGCATGGCAGCGCTCGATGTGCTATTTCTTGACATCGATAGTTCTTTAGGGTTTGGGCAAAGATTGCACTTGACTAAAATATTCTTTTTGTCTTTATCCCTGACGAACTCAAAGTAATGCGCAAACGTCCACCTCGCAAAAGTGCTGTCTTCTGCCATCTCACCGGAGAAGCAAGCCTTATGTGATGCACTGTGCAGGGGGCTCAACTAACCACGAACAGGAAATACAACTCTTGTGCATTTTTTTTTATCACACATGTTTAATATGAGGTCTTGCGTTCTTGCTGTTTTTTAACAAATACATTTTTGGTTAAAAGTGCTTTGTAACGCACGCGTTACTCAACATGTACCGAGTAAAATATTACAAAAAAATTGATAAGTAGTGTCTTACATTACTACGTTACAGGAAAAAGTAACCCGTTACTGTAACTCGTTACTTTTGTAATGCATTATTCCCAACACTGACAAAACAATAACCACATTCTCAAATCAGCCGATGTAGCCTGCAGAACACTGACAAATTCGGCTGAATTCCCCATTTTCCCTGCAAAACCCTCTATGTGAATCAAAACACTAAATAGCTATTGCAAAATTGCATAACTCACTCAAACAGTAACACACATCAGTCAAACAGGAGACACATACAAGCAACCCGTGAACACTCTCAGACAAAATACTCACTCACTGCAATAAAATCAGTACACACACAGAAGGAGCAACAAAGTACAAAAACACAACTTCTGTGAAGGTAAAGTGGTTTTAGTGGGTGTGATTGAAAATGCAAAAATCAAGAAAACACATTTTGTCATATGATATAAAAAAGGCATGTGATTTACTCTCCATGATCTCTTCCGTAGAATTATCTCTTCCTTCAGACTCCAGAAGTGCTCTGTAAATCTCATCAAGGAATACAATAAACTTTCCAGATTTATATGGCCCAACTGTTGGGATGTATACAAGAGGACTAGTCCCTGTTATACCGAGTGATGCACAGAGTTACAGTAAACATATAGTGGACAACTCATATAGTGACTTTTTACCTGTACATATTGTTATCTCAGTTGATAAAGTGACTGAATGAATGTTGTGATATGTTGTGTGGTCTGCAATTACAGCAGCCTGTATTTCCTGTAAACAGAGTGTCCCGAGCACCATCTGAACAATCACCGCTTCATGGTCAGCAGTGAACAGCAGCCACTCCCGCCAACTGCAGGTGTTCTTTTGAGTCTATAAAGACATACTGTAATGTAGAATACTGCAGTAAATATGCATCTGATAACTGCAAGAACTGTGGTCTATATTTGAATTACAGCAAGTGAATGTTACAGGACTATTTTCTCTCTTGAATGTTCGAATAACTTATGCAACACATGACGATGAACATGGTCAATGACAGTGGCTGTAATTTTATGACTGTCCTCTGTCTTTGACCTTGCCCACTTGACCGTTTCCTCTTCCACGTCCACGTCCTCTCCAGTCTTGTTTCATTGTGTGTTAAAAATTACACCACTTTATTACTACTTTTATACCGTGTTAGCAACTTTTGAGTGATTGAGAATTAGATTTGCAGCAAGTAGTGAAACCAATTGCAACTTTGGCCCAAGTTCAGTAGTGTTTTGGGATTGGGATTTAGCAGCTGCCACTATTTTTAAGTGAATTGCTTCATCAGACACTCTGATGTGATTTTGGTGTTACCAAATGATCACTGTGACTAGTGTTTTGCAAAAATCCTTTAGCAATGAAAAGTGATGCGCAAGCAATGACATGGTTTCTGTTGTGCAGAAAGGTTTACTGATTTGCTTATTTTAATTGACAGTTGGACTAATGGCATGTCAATGTAGTTAAGTGCCCGAGAAAAACTGTAATAGCTAGCTTTCAGTGTTAGTTATTTATGATATGATGTTTACTTCACCTTTTTAGATAGTTATATTATAGGCTAGCTGTTACATTTAATCAGGATAACCTTTGATCAGGCAAAGTGTGAGCACAAATTTGCAGATTAAGTAATGGAGAGTTATTCTTATTTTACTTAATAGCTAGTTTGCATTATAAGATTTTATTTTTGTAGGTTGTTTTGTAAATCATTGCATGATTACTTCACCTTTTTAGCTACTAGCTAACTATTAGTTAGCTAATAGCAAACTAGCTATTTCAATCAGGTTATGAAATTTGATCGAAAAATAGGACATTGCCATAATAAATTGTGAACTATATGTGCAAGGTGCTTGATTTTATACACCGGTGGCAAAGGGTCTAATTGAAACACCTGAATTCAAAATATTATAAATATAATTGTTATCTAATTATGCAATATAGCTTGCAAAGTACCTTAAAAGGTTAAACTAATCATGTGATGTACATTATTCATTGAACATTTTTGTTCACCTTTTCATTTACTTACATTGCACCATTATTTGACAATATACTATAACAATCTCACACTTTATAACCCGATGGAAAATTATCTTGAGAAAAGTTAAAATCTAGGTTGCAACGCAAGTAGCGAAAAAAGATGAAATACAGAAATCTACAATAATACATAATGCACACATTCATGCAAAATAAACAGTGTTGGCAAGTTACTTCTAAAATGTAATGCAGTGTAGATTATTAGTAATTGGTTACATACAATATTACTGTCTCTGAATTGTAATGTGTTTCAGTGTATCCTTACTTTTGAGATACTTTCACCAAAATAAGTGTGGAAGTAGAACTTGGCATTGTAAAATGCTGAAATGTAGGTTACTGCAGTTTATTTTACATCCAGTGGAGGGCGGTGTGGTGTAGTATAATGATTGTAGCTATAAATTGTGTAGGAAATAGATCTTTTGCTTGAACTATTTTCCTCTTGTGCCAAATGTCTTGCAGTGTTGGGTTTTTTTAATTAAAAAAACAAAGCAGCGCTGAATTTTATGTTAAAAGTGTGTTGTAACGTTCATTGTTAAAATAGGTAATGAGTTTAATATTATTGAAAATGTATTACTAATGCCTTATATTAATGCATTATAGCAAAAAAGTACATTACATAAAATACATTACATAAAATACATTACAGTAATTGTGATACTTTTGTAGCGTGTTAATCCCAACACTGAATATAAGTTGCTTAAAAGGTGACATTTTTCCGACAATGTAAGTTATTTATTATTTTGCAAGCTGGCTACTATTATTGCAAGATGAGAATCCACGTTTTATGCTCACATGTCCTATTTAATCGCACTTGAAACGTGAGAGTCAGACGTCATCAGGAAAGATAAAAAATGTCACGGTAATAACTCAGCGAAACGAGAGCGGTGGTGACTCATGGCTTCACCGGCTAACACTCCCACAGTCGATGATGTCCACATTCTGGACCTTTCCATTTACCAACAGTTCTCTGGAGTAAATGAAGGAAAGAGAACAAAAATCAATTTTCAGAATTGAGTGTTGTGATGCTCTTAAAATACTCTACGCTACACACATGGTGTATACAGAAGTATAAAGTACATTTTAAAGTGTGCATTTTCAGGATGGAAGAAGCAGTTGATGAAATCTAATTCTACCTTTTAAGAGTGTAATTATTGGTCATTATGAACACAGCAAAACACACAGGTCACCACAATATGTGACCCCTGCATTTGTCCCATCTGTGAAGGAGAAGTGGGCAACTGACATGGGAGCAGTGCTTGAGGATGATACCTGGCTCATGAGTACCTCAGTGGCCCCAGCAGTTGGTTTAATTGCACTGATAGCAATGACAATTATCTAAAAAGCTGAATTATGGAAACTAAATTAAATAACAGTACAGTATATAACAATATATAATATACATACATATACATTATACCTAAAATACATTGTATCCAAAATACATTATATCTCTACAGTGCTATCGTGATTCTAGAACCACTTTGGGTACGAACCTTTAGGAGTACGAATGTTTTTTTGGTCGAATTGGAGTACGAACAAAATCTTGGTAGACCCAAGTGCAGCGTCATTTGTATTTGAATTTGTATCAAAATTGCACAGAGCACAATATTTTCAACCAAATCGAACAATTTGTTACTAAGCAGTATTTTCCAATATAAAAGTCAGAATTCAACCATTTATTTTGTACTTGTAGCAGCAATGTTTTGTATTTGTAGCAGCGATGTTTTCTTTTCTCCCGTCTACATCACCGTATCAAGAAGATTATTAAAAGAAGAAAGTTGAGGCTGAGTTTCAGTGAAGCATAGGGATCCATTTGTTGTTAACTCAATGAAGAATTATCCATAAAGACGACCCACAGGTAAACCTTTTGGACAGCCTGATTACTGCCCCCACAGGTAAACACACCAAACTACAAATTAGACTGCAGGTTGGCGTTAAACAGCGTCAAACCAACTCCAGTGTGATGCCTCACTAAGTTTAATCAAGCACAGCTACAAAACGCAACAAAAAGACACTATGGTGTTCAGATCGCCTTCATTTCTCCAAGATTTCAGCCATTCAGCCATGGTGTGAGGAGGTGTGAGTGTTTGGCTGTAATTATCCAGCAGGAGTAAAAGCTGTTTCCACTCGTTAATAAAAGATGTGCATTAACGCGTCCATTAGTGTTGTAGTGGAGTTTAGAAACTCAAGTTGGTCTCATAATATCCACACACACACACACACACACACACAGAGATGCAGGTTTGTGTTGTGTGTGACTGCTGCATGAAGTTTTTTCTCTACTGGCCACAAGCTGAGCTGCAGTAATCAGACTGTGGGGAGAAAACACACGGCGGTCACTAACTCTTGCTGCTCACACAACAAGCCCACTCTCTCATACACACCATCTCCTCCGGGGCGGCTGTATATGTGTGTGTGTGTTAAGCTGTGTGTGTGCTTGCAGGTGTCAGGCAGCATGCAACATGTCTGTGTTTATTTATTTAAGAAGGCAGTAATCACAGAAAGATATTGAGTCATCCCCTTTCTCACCTCTCTGGTCTTCATACACACACACACACACACGCTCACTCACACACTGTTACGGCCAGCGCCGGCCCTTGCCACTCCTTGCTGGCCCTCGCCTCCCCTTCTGCATTTTTGCATAGCCATGAAAGCTTAATAGTGCATTTCTTTTCTGTCCAGATTCAACTGTATTTTCTTTGATTTATTTTAGGCCTCCTTACCTTGCAAAATGTGTAAGACAAGAGTGCACTCAAATACAGAACACGGAAGAAAGGGGACTGCAAAAACGTTCCAAAAACTAAAAGCATTCTTTACACGCAAGAATCGTGATGAATCAATAATCAAGATCATGTTATACGTGTATGGCAACACTTCAAAAACATCAATGCAAATAGGCTTGCACGATAATATCGGAATCATATCGGAATAGGACATTATCGATAAGTCATCGGCATTGGACAAATGCTTAGATTTGCCCCGATATTTGATGATGCACTTATTATATGTTGGAAAGGTAGTGCTTATGCTAGGCATGTCCAAAGTCCGAGGTGGGATTTTTTACGTCCCGTGCCTCCTGTCTTAAAATGAATGCCGTTATTTTGTGGAAAAGTTCTAGCACCTAGTGGAACATTCACATAATCTCTTGCCGTTACGTTCTCAACTCTGCCTGCATCTGCGCTCAGAAATGTATCACGTGTAGATACAGAGACCAAGAAAGAGAAATAAGTAGATTAAAGAAATGTAGAAATAAGTAGACAGATAATCAGTGGGCAGTTGGTGGCGTAACGGTAGGATGTCCGCCCCGTGATCAGGAGGTAGGAGGTTCAAATCCAAAGCCGGTAAAGTTACCCCTGAGGTATTTATGAGCAAGGTACCATCCCCAAGCACTGCTCCCTGGCCGCTTGTTTGCTCCTTTACGGATGGGTTAAATGCAGAGGTCACATTTTGATGGGGTGCACTGTGTGCTGTGCTGTGGTGTGATCACAATGGCAAACTAACTTTCAGATAGACAGAACAATAGATGACAACAAACAGAAAGAGAGAAAAAGAGACATAAGAGAAAGAGAAATAAGTAGATAAAATAGAAGGAAAGAAAGAAAAAATGAAAAAGAAACAAAGAAATAGAGAGACAGACAAAGAAGGGTAGAAATAAGTAGATATACAGAATGAGAGATAAAGAACGATTAATAAGTAGACAGACAGAATCAATGCACCCACAAAAGAAAAAAAAAAGAAAAAAAAAAAGAAATAGACAGGCCATAGTATTTAGACTATTTACTATATATACAGTACAGATAGATAGATAGATAGATAGATAGATAGATAGATAGATAGATAGATAGATAGATAGATAGATAGATAGATGTTTATTCTATATTTATTCATGTGATAGTTAACACTACTTTTACAAAGGATTGAGTCTTTATTCTGTTAATCCACATTTTGATGCACTCTTAGTGGTTCATTAAAAAAGGACCACATATTAAATAAATAAACACCCAAAAACTCTGGGTTCAGAGCTCTGGCCGTACAGGGTCCTTGTGGAAGTGTGTGTAAAAGTGTGTGTGGCTCGACGTATATTAGCGGAGCTGCTCATGTGGAGGTCAGTGTGCTCCGGATTGGACTCGGACCATCTGTTCAGGGGCCCTTAATTGGTGGTGGACCATCACCTAAATGTGCACGAAGTGGGTGTAGGAGCTTGGGGTGCTTTGGACTGTTCCATGCTCGCAGGAAGCAGAGATGGAGGCATGAGAGAAATTATAACTGACCGATCACCTAATTGAAAAAAATAATCCACAGATTAGAAGACTGCCAAAATGTCTATGATGAAGTAAAAAGGGATAAAGTGGGATAAAAAATGGGATGAAAAGCTCACGATGATGTCACAGAGTCTAAAAGTTTGGGCATTAAAGTCTACGGCAATAAAATCTGACCACACTTTGTGACCTTATCTGAGTGGGAAAGAACTAAAGAACTCAAAAAGCAGGATGCAGCATGGCTGTCCAAAATAAATAATATTCCTTTTCATTGATGAGCTGAAAAGAGGTCACTGAATGAATTGCTGAATAAGTGGGAAGTAGAAGAAGAAAGTACTTTTTAACAATACTGGGTTTTAAAGGTCCTGGGTTCGAACCCCAGGGACGGTCGTATGGCCTTTCTGTGTGGAGTTTGCATGCTCTCCCCATGTTCGTGTGGGTTTTCTCTGGGTGCTCTGGTTTCCTCCCACAGTCTAAAAGCATGCTCTGTAGGTTTATTGGTGACTCTAAATTGGCCCCATAAGGTGTGAATGTGAGTGTGATTGTGTGAGTGTGTGTGCCCATGCGGTGTGTTGGTGCCTGCCCAGGGTTGGTTCCCGTCTTGCGCCCGTACATTCGTGCGATCGGCTCCGGTCCCCGTGACCCCGGTTGGGATTAAGCAATTTGGATAAAATGAATGAATTGTGTATATATACACATATATCATATATAAATCAAAAGTGAAAGGAAGAAATATATTAAGAGGACAAACAGAAAGACAGATTAAGAGAAAAAGTAAAAGAAATAAGTGGATAAAATTGATGGAAAAATGGAAAGAAAGACAAAATGAAAAAAGAAACAAAGGAAGAAATATATAAACAGGACAAACTGAAAGAGAGTTTAAGAAACAATGAAAAAGAAACAAGTAGATTCAATAGATGGAAAGAATGACAAAATGAGAAAGAAAACAGAAAAAGAAAGGCAAAATAAGTAAAGAGAGATACAGAATGATAAGGACATAGACAGACAGAACAAGTTAAAGAAAGAAAGAACAAACAATCAGTAGTTCAGAAAGTGAACAGTCAACATTTCCCAGAAAAGGACCAGAGCTCCTTTTTTTGACTTTCTTTTAAACTCACAGCGAATGTTATACTCAATGAGTGTTTTTTTTCCAGCATGATGCACAAAATACCATTTTCTTCATAATGCAAGAATACTATTTTTGAACTTTTTAGTAGCTTCACTGCTAAAATAACACAGCAGCTGAACAAGATGCTCACTATCACAGGCTGATCAATGAAAACTAAAAGGATGAAATATGAGTTTGTGAAAAAAAACCCTGCAAAATGCCACGTTCTAAAATATTGATAGGCTTTCTTCAGCCACTTATCCTGAAATGGAGGCGCTGCAGGTTAATGGTGTCGAACGCAAGCTAAGCATAAACGTTCAGACTCTTTTAGCAGCTCAAAAATGAGAGTTCAGGTTTCGTTAAAAGACAGTGAAGCAACAGGTTCAGGTTTGGAGGTTTGGGATGCTGGTCAAATACACACACACACACACACACTAACTACAAGTAGTGACACTAGTAACAACTACTTTTTTCAGTAACATATCAGTAGCAAAGATACTTTGATGTAAATGATGTAGTTTTAAAGGTAACTACTATTTTTACAAATAGCAACACTGCCTTCAATGTGTATTATTCAAATAAATTACATAATTTTATTGCGGTTATATGTTTTAATGATTCCAAAACATCTGATGAAGCTACTTATTCATGTTTCATGGGTTATTCATTTGCTATGTGAACTAGAATTGAATAGAATAGAATTTGAATATCTCAATATCTCGATTGATTTGAATATATATTGTATATTGTATATATATATATGCCCAAATTATTTGAAACTTCATTGTGATTGGAAAAGACAGTGTTGTACAAAAAGACAATGTACATATGTGTATGCTTTTTTTGTTCTGCACCATAGGCAGTGTTGGGGAGTAACGGAATACGTGTACCGGCGTTGCGTATTTAGAATACAAAATAAGAGTAACTGTATTCCGTTACACTTACCGTTTAAATAGCTGATAATTAGAATACAGTTACTTTGTTGAAATAAATGGATTACACGGTGGTCTTTTCCTGTTTCATATGTGAGGCTATCCCCTCTCTATCTCCTCTCTAATTCTGGTAATTCCACGCATTGCTGGAAACCCAAACAAAACACGCAATAAGAGGCTCTAATGTAAGCGTCCTGTTAATGTTGGTGGCGTCAGTTACACAATGGACCCGGAGTCAGCACAACAGAGCCAGCAGTGCCCGGGCAGGAAAACATTTCTTACTCGGAAATTTCGTGTTTGCTCCTTTAGAGTAAATATATTGTCTATTCAGGGAGATTTGGGCTTAACAGCCAATTGGTAGAGAAAAACAAACAAGAATTTGCAGGATGTGATTGCTACATTCATGTAGTTGTAAAAAGCATGATAATATATTAAGTAATCCAAAGTATTCGGAATACGTTACTCACATTGAGTAACTTAACAGAATACGTTACAAACTACATTTTGGGGCATGTATTCTGTAATCTGTAGTGGAATACATTTTAAAAGTGACCTTCCCAACACTGACCATAGGATACAGAATGCTTAGTGTTGTTTTGATATCTGTGACTGCAGGCATGCTAAACATTACGTGTAATATCATGGAATTACACCAAGGCAACACTACGTTTACACTGCACAACACACACACACACAAAATACAGGCAAGGTTTAAAATTTCAAATGTGAACTCAACCTGCCGTTGCTTGTCTTTCTGAAGCTACAGATCAAACATAAAAAAGCAGCACTGGTAGAGAACGCAGAGCCTAATGTTATATCTGATCCCTTCTGAACAAATGGGGCCCATTACTTTCGCAGCTTTGTATGAGGTATCTCTCGCCACTGCCGAGCTGATGAATTAATTAGATGCTGTAAAAATAATTAGGAGACATCCATAATTCATCCATGCTAATGTAAACTCATACATTTTTATGCCTTCGCTCTGGAAAAAATGTTTTAAAAAAACCTAATAAATAAAAAGCCTGGACAAAGTCCTGTGGTTATTATAGTAAAATAAAATGTAGACAAAGGTCTTGCACGCTGTCTTCCCAAAAACTTTTATTCTCCCACAGGGGGCCGACGTATTTACGGTGAGATAGAGCGGGAGACTCGGGAGCTTTAGAATATAATGAGGCTCGTTGTGAGCTGACAGAATCGCTCAGAGACTTTAAACAGATGGACTCAAATGAAGTTGCCCTGACAGAGGGATCATTTTGGAGTCAGAGTTCTAACTCGAGTCTCTGTTATGCAAGAACAATAATATTTTTGTAAATTTATATAATGCTTCTTTTTAGATGTCTCACATTGGAATGAAGGTCAGGAATGGATGTATTGAGTCAAATGTAACATTAACTCCATGAGAATAGTAATACCAAAGTAAAGTGTTTTACTGTACCAATGTACAGTTATTTTACTGTATTTCAATGTGGCTGTACTTTTTAAACAAAAGGCCAAACATTTACAGAAAACCTTAACAAAACCTTGATATATGGCGTGTGTGTTGCTGGAATTGTGTGTGTGTGTGTGTTAGGGGTTTGTGCTGGTGGAGATGGATTGATGTCAGTGTGGAGTTAGGAAACACATTAGAGCTGCAAGCTGCACTACATTATCAACTCCGGGAATTAGAGAGGATCGATGTGGTGAGGAGAAGGAGACACACATACACACATACTCTTCACATTGTAAATCCAATAATTGGCCTTTATATCTGTACAAACAACACTTATCTATCTATCTATCTATCTATCTATCTATCTATCTATCTATCTATCTATCTATCTATCTATTCATCCAACTCTCTTTCTCTCTCTCTCTGAGTCTATCTATCCACACACCTCAGCTTTACCTTTCATAACATGGAACTGCATAGTTGCAGTATATTTCCATTATAATATATTGTTTTCGAAAGTTCATTTCTGCTCCCAACTTATTTCAACTAAATTTAGAGGTCCTTTTTGACAACAGAGAAGTTATTTCTTCTCTCTAGGTTGACGAGAGAAAACTCAGATTTTCCCTTATTTTCGTTGATTTTTTACCCATTCAGTGCTATGTTGTTTGGGGGAAATTGGAGTAAAATAGACAGTTCTAGCAAATAAACTCGAAAGGAAATCCAACGTTCACCTGCAGTCCCTTTCATTTGGAATTTGTGACACATTTCTCATTCCACTCTCTCTCTCTCTTTCCCGATTCGATTCCGTCATGCTGTAAGATGCTGTAAGAACGCTGATTCTGTATCGCTCTAGGCATCTCCGGATTCAGAGTCGAGGCCTGAGCCTACGTGAGAAATCTTGGTTTGCTAGACGATTCCCAAAAACTTGATAAGAGCTCAGATGGAGAAAGAAAGAGAGAGAGAAAGGGAATGTGGAGTGGAGGAAGGTGAACGAGTTATGTGAAGGAAACAGACGAAACTAGGGGTGTAACGATATATCAATCTAAATCAATTTGATGATCACAGCATTGATTCAGAATGAAATCATTGATCAGACATTTTACAAACTCTACCATCACGCAATATTAAATTTTTAATGTCTGGTTAAGCTCAGAAATAAATATGTTAAGTGATATATGAATTGCTTTTTGTGATTTGATATGAATGGAAGTGTTAAATCAGCAACTGATATTGTCTCATCGATTGCTTGCTCCTGAATTGAATTAAATCGAAATCATAGCAGACTTTGTGATATTGATTGACATTGAATTGTTGTCCATTGAATTAATATACTAGCATTCGTTTTAAAACATTTACACTCTTAATGAAAACCCAAGCAAACTTATTAGGTTCAGAAGAGCTGAATTCCTAACATCCTAACTTTGTTTCTGCCATCTGCCAGACAAGTGAGACTTACTGAAATACAGTGATACCTCGGTAGTCGAACTCTGTTCCAGAGGGCAGTTCAAATTCCAAAAAGTTGGAGTTCCAAGTTAATTTTCCACATAAGAATCGATATTTAAAAAATTTTTCTGTTCCTCGCCCTAGAAATACACCAACAATTGGATGGTTCTTCACATGAAAGCTTGTTTTGATTTAATTCTGACAATTTCCATCAAAAATATTGTTTGAGTGCTGAATTGTTGGATTTTGTTGGAAATAGTGCGCTCCGTGCAATTTTACAATGTTTTGCATAAATACAATACATACGTGTGAAATGACAAAGCAGCTGTGTGAAGGTCAGATTAATTAATTGATTGGTTTTTGTCATACGTCAGGTCGAAGTACAAAATAAATGTTTGAATTCTGACTTTTATGATGGAAAATCCAGTTTGAGTGACAAACTGTTCAACTTGGTTTCAAATATTGCAATCAGCATCTTACAAGATCGGTTCATAGGACAGGTTTGAATTTTCCAAAAAAACGTTCGTACTCCACATTGTTCGTGGTCTAAGCGGTTCAAGAATGAAGGTACCACTGTAAAGTAATTATGTGGCACTTCAGTGCACATTTATTTCCCTGCTGTGTGATGTGTCATTAATTATAGGTTTTCTGAGGTACTTTTCAAAACAATAACCAGCCAAAGGGCTCAAAATCGACTCTGCAGGCCTCACTTTGTCAATCGAGCAAACACTTAAATGCAACCAGGGAACATTCTCAATGAAAACACTCACTAACCGCAGAAAAACCCCCCCATCTGTACACACACAGAGGGCCGCCTACCTGGTGACTAATTCTGAATTTGCAACCCCGCTAAGCTGATCAAGATAAATCCAAAAAGTCTCTGAAGAAAATAGGACATTTAACAGTACACTGAAATGTACTTATAAATGTAAACGGGCATATTTTTATGATTGATCTTTATTATATGTTAGAATTAATTGCAAATAGGAATATGCTGCATATATTTAATTAATCTTATGTGGGTTGCTTTTCCCCCACAAATAAGAATCAAATAAGCCTGCATTAAGAATTTTGTATAAAGATAACTTATATGTACTTACAGTTAAGGACAAAATTATTAGCTCTCAAGGAATTATGCAACAATTCCCTCTAATTCTTCCTAATGTTTGCATCATTCATAAAGCTATATATAATCTAACATTCATCAGTTTTATTTGGTAGTATTTAGTACATTTTGGAATGTAAAATAAATTTATGTGTGCTTTATCTCAAAAAAAGTCATCACTCAAGAAGAACTCAATTACTCAAAGAGCGGCACATCAAAACCAGATTGAGACATTGGAAAGTTAAGGATGAGTTTTGGAAATCTGTCATTTGGTCTGATAAGAATAAACTGGAGCTGTTTGGGCACATCGATGTTGCCTTTGTTTGGTGGTAAAAGGGAAGAGGTTTCAAACCTTAAGAACACAGATCAAACAATGAAAAATAGTAGTGGGAGCATTATTGACTTGTTTTGCTGCGTTAGGCACAGGGAGTCTTGTTCGGGCCTTTAGTCTAGGCTTAGTCACTATTGGGTCTTCCAGCAAGACACTGCTCCATCATGGATGGGTTCCCACGCTGGGTTAGCGCTGACGCCTCACAATGAGAACAGTCTGGGTTCAATCCCTGGGTCGTTCGTGGGGTCTTTCTGTGGGGAGTTTGCATGTTTTCCCTGTGTTAACATGGGATTTCTCCAATTCCTCTGGTTTCCTCCCACAGTCCAAAAATCATATGCTCTAGGTAGATTGGTGACTCTAAATTGGCCCCATAGGTGTGAATGGGAGTGTGTTTGTGTGTGTGTATATTCCTTTCATCCAAAGAAGTCCTCACAATGTAAGAGAAAAACTGACAAAGCTTTCTTTTACACACACACACACACCGCCACATTTACACACACACAACCTTATGTGTGTGAGCACTTTCACATTGCGAGGTCGCGCTCTCGTCAGTAAGATGTCAACTTCACCACTTCTGCTGTTCTATTTTTACTGCATAAATGGGTTTATGTAAAAGCATAATTATTTGGGATTATGGCAGCAATTCAATAGCCTGGGATTCTAAAAAAGAAAACAATAAAGAACAGTTAAAAGGGGGAGTGGGGGTGGGTGGGGAGAATGATCCGTCCTGTCAAACACCAACAAAACAGGCTTTGAAGCTTTCAGCAAAAGTAAATTTACTGGAGCTTGTGTGATAGAGAGAAAAAGTGAAGAGTGGTGAAAAACTGTACTTGAAACCCTTTCATTTGGAACGAGATTATGCTGTGTTTAGATCACAGTTTCTCCTGCTTTACTCCACAAACATCACAGCCAATGCTGGATTTAATGCAAATGTGTATTTGTAGATATGCCAGGAAAATTTGTTTACTACTCAACCGTTCTGTCACTTGACATCAAACTATGCTTTATGAACATGTCAGAGTTGAAAATGAGGATCCAAACCGGAGAAAAGAAACAATAAGAGGCAACAACTGCCAATATAAACTGATATCTCCCAGAAAAGCTCTGCACAGGACTACAATTATTGCAATTATTAACGAAAAAGAAAAAGGTAGCTGTGTGCATTTGCCCATCTCTTTTTTGGCAGTAGTTAACAGATTTTCAACATTCTTTCCCTGTAGTGTATTGAATTAAATTTTGCAACAAAAGTGACTATTACGTAGCTACAACACCTGGTGAAACGGCAATTATCACAAACAACAATATTTTTGCTTTAATGATACATGTAACTTTAACAGCGAACAATAAAGTGTCAGTGACCAGTCTGAATTATCTGTTGTTGCAAATACAAGTTACAAAAAAATGTTCAAAATGTCCCCCGTTTAGGACGGACACAGCCACAAAGTTGCCAACATGTCATCAATGAAGCTTTGCTTCAGACAATTTGTAACACTTTTTAAACTTTACAAAGTATTCACGCTATCTGGTAATACGGTGACTGAGAGCTCCAACATACAAAATGCGCTGCAAAACAACAAAACATGACACAACTCAATACAAGTGTAACACAAAACAATGCAAGTGTGAAACAACCCAAAGTGTGTATTCACACTTACCCAATGGTTGTTTCACACTTGCATTGTTTTGTGTTACACAAGTGTTGAGTTGTGTCATGTTTTGTTGTTTTGCAGCACATTTTGTAACACAAAACAATGCAAGTGTTACACAACCCAATGGAAATGTGACACAACACAACAAGTGTGACGCAACACAATGCAGGCATTACACAACACAACACAACTGAGAGACAACCGAGTGGAAGTGTGACACAACACAACACAAATGTGACACAAAGCAAGTTGACACTACGCAAGTGTGGCACAACACAAGGCGAGTGCTAGACAACACAATGCAAGCATTACACATTACACAACACAACGCAAGTGTGAGACAACACAATGCAAGCATTAACCCAATGGAAGTGTGACACAACAAGCCAGTTGTAACAACACAATGTAAGTGTGACACGAAAGTGTGACACAGGTGGAGGGATGGAAAGATGGAAGTAGTGGTGTAGAAGGAGTGGTGAAAGAACCCAGTGGAAGTATGACACAACACAACACAAATGTGACACAATGCAAGTGTTACACAACACAACACAAGTGTGACACAACACAAGGCAAGTGTGAGACAACACAATGCAAGTGTTACACAATGAATTCGTGACACAACACAACACAACACAAGTGTAACACAACTAAACAAAGTATGACACAACAAAATGCACCTCTTTAGCACCATACAATCGAAAAGCATTGGACGTCTCTTGGAAACACTTGTATTGTGTTGTGTCTTAAGACTGGTCATTTTGCTCTTCCCAAAGAGAGAGAGAGCCAAAAGGAGAGAGACAATAAAGCCTCCAGTAGTCCTGTTATCACAATACACTTCTTTAACCTTCATTTGGACTTCACTGGTGCATTATGGGGAGGTCAAAAGGTCACAGTCCAACAGAGCCAAAAAAAAAACCTTCCGAAAAGAACCAATCCCATCTACAGCATTTCTCTGATCATTAGCACTAACGCTAGGGCACATTGACACTGAGCCCTGGCAGATTAGAGCTTCTGGGGCTAATAAAACCTCTTAACCCTTTAGATTTGACCAACATTGGAAATGTGCGAAATAAAAATGAAACGTTTCTATTTTAACAGAAAGAATAGTGAAGCTTTTCTCACCTTGGTTGAGCTCAAATTTATACGGTTTATCTTGAAGTTATTCAGTGCTACTTTTTTTCAGTGTTGGCTTTAATTGCTGAAGCACAGTGTAATTATGGCTTGCCTGTAACGATATTTACAGCAGTTGTAAATGTTTAAAAATAAAAACTCTAATTAAAATGTGCTGCGGTAATTTGGAGGTTTGCAAACACTTAAAGTAGAATGCGCAGCTGAAAAGAGAAAACACAATATAAGGCTGGTTTGTGGAGAAAATTAAGTCATAATCTTTTACAAAAAATGAGGAAAAGGAGCTCTGTACCTTTGCCAATAACATTGGCAAATAATGAACAGGTGGAGGGATGGAGGGATGAAAGTTGAGGTTTAGAAGAAGAGGTGAAGACGTGGAGCAGTAGTGGTGTAGAAGAAGTGAAGATGTGGAGCAGATGGAGGGATGGAAGGAAATAGGGTGCAGAAGAAGAGGTTAAGGTATAGAGCAGGTGGCGGGATAAATATATATGTCCAGACAAAGAGGTGAAGACGCAGGTGGAGGGATGGAAAGATGGAAGTAGTGGTGTAGAAGCAGTGGTAAAAGTATAGAACAGGTAGAGGGATGGAAGTAGAGTGCAGAAGAAAAGGTGAAGGCATAGAGCAGGTGGAAGGATGAATATAGAAGTGTAGAAGAAGAGGTGATGGTGTAGAGCAGGTGGAGGGACAGAAGGATTAAAGTAGTGGTGTAGAAGGAGTGGTGAAGGTGCAAAGCAGGTGGAGGGATTGAGGGAGGGAAGTAGAGTGCAGAAGAAAAGGTGAAGGAATAGAGCAGGTGGAGGGATGAACATAGAAGTGTAAAAGAAGTGGTGATGATGTAAAGCAGGTGGAGGAATGGAAGGTTGAAAGTGGCATAGTGCAGGTGGAGGGATTGATGTAAAAGTGGAGAAGAGGTAAAGGTGTAGAATAGGTGAAGGGATGGTGCGATGGAAGTAGAGTGCAGAAGAAAAGGTGAAGGCATAGAGCAGGTGGAGGGATGAACATAGAAGTGTAGAAGAAGTGGTGATGGTGTAAAGCAGGTGGAGGAACAGAGTGATGGAAGTAGAAATGTAGAAGATGACGTGTAGTCGTAGAGCAGGTGGAGGGATGGGAGCATGGGAGTGACATAGAGCAAATGGAGACATAGAGGAATAGAAGTGGAGGTGTAGAAAAAGAGGCGAAGGTGTAGAACAGATAGACGGATTGAAGTAATGTTGTAGAAGATGTCAGGGTGTAGAATAGGTGAAGGATGGAGGGATGGAAGTAAAGGTGTAAAAGGAGTGGTGAAGGCATAGAGCAGGTGGAGGAAAGGAAGGATTAAAGTAGTGGTATAGAAGGAGTGGTGAACATGTAGAACAGGTGGAGGAATGGAAGCAGGTAAGTAGAGTACAGAAGTAGAGGTGAAGGTGTAAAGCAGGTGGAGGGACAGAGAGATGAAAGTAGAAGTGTAGAAGAAGACATGAAGGCATAGAGCAGGTGGAGGGATGGAAGGTTGAAAGTGGCATAGTGCAGGTGGAGGGATTGAAGTAAAAGTTTGGAAGAAGTAAAGGTGTAGAATAGGTGAAGGGATGGAGGGATGGAAGTAGAGGTGTAGAAGACGACATAGAGCAGATGGAGAGATGGAAGTGAAGGTGTAGAAAAGGTGAAGTCCTAGAGCAGGTGGAGGGATGGAGTGAAGAAAGTAGAGGTGCAGAAGAAGGGAAGTTGTAAAGCAGGTGGAGATGGAGGGAGATGGAGGGAGAGTGCAGAAGAAGAGGTCCAAATGTAGTTGGAGAGATGAATGAAGAAGTGCTGTAGAAGAGGTGAAGGTGTAAAGCAGGTGGAGGGATGGAGGGATGGAAGTAGAAATGTTGAACAAGACATGAAGGCGTAGAGCAGGTGGAGGAACAGAGGGATGGAAGTAGATACAGTACTTTGCAAAAGTTTTAGGCAGGTGTGAAAAAAATGCTGTAAACAAAGAAGGCTTTCAGAAATATAAATAATGATTGTTTATTTTTATCAATTTACAAAATGCAAAGTGAGCGAACAAAAGAAAAATCTAAATCAAATCAATATTTGGTGTTACTACCTTTTGCCTTCAAATCAGCATCAATTCTTATAGGTACACTTACACAAAGTCAGGGATTTTGTAGGATTATAGTCATTATATTATTTTGTAGGATTACAGGATTATAGATGTGTGGTTAGTTCTCCAAGATGTTTGGAGCAACCTACCAGCCGAGTTCCTTCAAAAACTGTGTGCGAGTGTACCTAGAAGAATTGATGCTGTTTTGAAGGCAAAGGGTGGTCACACCAAATATTGAATTGATTTAGAGTTCTCTTTTGTTCATTCACTGCATTTTGTTGATTGATGAAAATAAATGATTAACACTTCCATTTTTGAAAGCATTCTTTGTTTACAGCATTTTTTCACACCTGCCTAAAACTTTTGCACAGTGCTGTATGTAGAAGAACAGGTGAAGGGCAGGTAGAGGGATGGAAGTAGATGTGCTGAACAAGAGGTAAAGGCATGTGGAGGGATGAAAGTAGAGGTGTAGAAGGAGTAGTGAAGGAGTGAAGGTGTCTAACAGGGTAAGGATGGAAAGATGGATGACCTGGATCTCCTGCCTGTGATTCCTGGCACAGCACTGCTGAACAGGTTGAAAAAGAGATGGAGGGAGAGCGCGTACGAGAGAGACTGAGAGCAGGACACACACTCACCATGACCTTGCTAGAAAATTACACACAACGTCTATAGGATGGGAAGTTCCAACATAAAACTGCATAAAGTGGACATGAGTGTGGACCAGGCTCTTTGTAGACATTTTTGTATGAGAATGTTTTTTTAAAATGGCAAAAAATAAGTCAACAATTTCACACCTGTGGGATGAAGGGACGAAGGATGTTAAACTTCATTCATTCATTCATTTTCTGAAATGCTTTATCCTAATTCTGGGTGCAAAGTGGGGAGCAACCCTGGTCAGATGCAAACTCACTGCACACACTCTTTGGGGCAGGTGGTAGCATAATGGTTAGGGAGTTGGCCCAATGATCAGACAGTTGCTGGTTCAAGTCCAGGACAGGTAAAGGTACTGCTGAGGTACTCATGAGCAAGGTACCATCCCAAACCATTTCTACCACTGCTCCTTTAGGTATGGGTCACATATCGTTGTGGTGAACTGTGTGCTGCGGTGTGGTCCCTCTGACAAATCATCACTCACTCACACAAGCATACTCACATTGGGGGAAACTTAGTGTATCAACCTGAACTGCTTTCCTTACAAAAAGCTGTAATGTGGGCCACTGCCCCCCAAAACTGTGCCCGTCCTGATCTGGAGAATAACACCATCACCCCAAAACAGATGCTTTTTTACCGACCTCATACCCTGCTAATCCAGTCCAAGCTAGGCTAAGCAAAATCATTAGCCAGGGTAAATACATGTGACGCTAATTCTGCGTTAGAAGTCGCATGTTTATCTATAAAGACGTGCGGAGTTACTGTATTTCAGATCCGTGTTGGCATTTGCTTCATCTCTCTGACCTTCTGGTAAAAGCCCTAATTAGCTCGGTGTGATGTTGCTGCTCAGCGCCAAAGTGAAATGTCACTGTGTTCCTTTTCTGTCCCGACTTTCCTTTAATTGAATGTCATTGTTGAGATTAACATCTCAGGACAGCACTGGTGCGCTGCATCGGTCCCTCATCTCAACTCTCCTCTATTTTCATCCGGAAGGTCCTAGACGTCTGTAATGAGCAGAGCAAGGTGTTTTTTTTTTTTTTTAAACAATCGTACTGGAGCGTGTTGATTTATTAGGAAGTTCTATTACATCTGAAAGGTCATGTGAATAAAGTGAAATATGGAGATATCAAAATGACCCTGCAGGTGATTATAAATTAGAGCTCGGCGATACGGCCAAAAATATCACTCTATACAGTTATGGTAGGGATTATTAGCCCCCTTGTGAAATCAGATAAAACCTTTGGTTTATCCATGGAAATTACCATTAACAAAGGTGTTGATATTTTATTTGATTCCAAAAGAACAAAGACAAAATTTCTACAAAGCTTGATTAGAACTGTATATTAATGCAATGACTTATTTATTTATTCAAACACAAAAATGACATTGTATTAGTATTATGTATTAGCTCTCTGACAATTAATATGCAAAAGAGTACCCTTTCTGAGCCACAACTGACAACAACCTCTTGGGATAGTTCTTTATAGTTTCTCTCAGGTTACATGTCACTTGAGGGATTTTGGCCCATTCTTCCATGGGAAATTGTTCCAGTTGGTTTCCGAGCATGGCCATTCACTTTGAGCATCCGCCACAGATTCTCAATAGGATTAAGGCTCTGGGTTCGAGCCCCAGGGACGGCCGTGGGCCTTTTCTGTGAGAGTTTGCATGCTCTCCGTGTTTGCGGGTTTCTCCCGGTGCCCGGCTCTCTCCCACAGTCCAAAGGCAGCATGCATTATGCAGGTTAATTGGCTTAATTTCAAATTGGCCCCTGTAAGGTGAGTGTGTGTGCCCCGCGTGTGTTGGCGCCTGCCCAGGGTGGTTCCCTGCCTTCCGCCCAAAGTTCCCGGGATAGGCTCCGGTCCCCAACCCCACTTGGGATTAAGCGGTTCAGATAATGAATGAATGAATGAAATGGTTTGGTTTCCGAGCATGGCCATTCACTTTGAGCATCCGCCACAGATTCTCAATAGGATTGAGATCTGGATTCTGTCACTCCAGGCCCTTGATTTTACTGTCCTTTAAGATATTTTGGGCCAATTTCAATGTGTATTTTTAGTCAGCATCTTGTTGTAAGACCCAAAGGCGACCTAAGCCTGGGCTAAAATCAGATTTCTAGACCTATATCCTTCAAAATGTCAACATGATGGTTTTTTTTCATGATGCCTTGCACCCGAACAAAACTCCCTGTGCCTAAGGTAGCAAAACAGTCCCATACAATAATGCTCCCACCACTATTTTTCATGGTTTGAACTGTGTTCTTAGGTTTGAAGTCCTCATTGCCAAACAAAGGCAACATCGATGAGGCGCAGTGGTTAGCGAAGCCGCCTCACAACGAGAAGCATCTGGGTTCGATCCCTGGGTCGGCTATAGGGCCTTTCTGTGTTGTGTTTGCATGCTCTCCCCATGTTCGTTTCTCTGTCTACACACCTTTTCTTCCTCTCTCTCTCTCTCTCTCTCTCTCTCTCTCTCCTCATGTCTCTTTCACTCTTTTACCTTTCTGTCTTTCAGAGTGTCTGTCTATCAGGTTGCCTCACAGTTTTTAATCTCAATTTATCTCTCTCTCTGTCTTTTGCTTGTTGTGTTACTCCATCACTCTCTCAACTTGATCTATGTCTCGCTTTCTCTCACTCCTTCACTCGTTCATTTCTGTCTCTCACTCTCTCTCTCTCGCATGGTCTACAGTTTCTATCTCTCATACACACTGGCACACACTCCTTCATTCTCACTCATTTACACTCTCCTCTCACTGTCTCTTTCTCTCACACTCTTTCCCTTTCTGTCTGTATCTCTTCCAGCTGGCTGTCAGTGTGTCTATCTTCTCTCTCTCTCTTCCACTCTCTTATACACTCTTTCACCTCTGTCTTTTTCTCTCTCTCTCATCTTTCCATTCACTCTTTCAGCTCTATGTCTGGTAGTGTCTGTCAATGTTTTTCTCCCTTGCTTTCACACACGCACCACACATGCACCCTTCTACCTCAACCATCCTCACCACAGCAGACCATGTTGTAGCGCTGGTTGCTATGGCAGCAAAGATAGACGGAAGAGAAAGAGTGCACATGGAAATGTGTGTGTGTCCTCCATACTCTGGTTCTGTTCCCACTGAGCTAAATGTTATCAGTAATCTGAAATAACCTTGTGTCATAGCGTCACTCCTCCTCCCCGACTCACACACATTCTCTCACACACACACACACACACACACTTCTCTCTCTTTTTTCTCATCCCCAATATGCTTATCTGGAAATAAATAAACTACACCACCATGGGTGTACTCTCTCTCGCTCCCCCCCTTTCTTGTACTCTTCCTCCTCCTTCCACCTCCCTCTGCTCCCAAATTTCCCCCCCCCCCACTCTCTCCTCCCCTCCTCCGTCCTCTTACATCCTTCCTACCACCCTCTTAGTAGCAGTAGACATAGCAATATAGTAAAATATGAGTAGAAAAGGAAGAAGTAGTAGTAGAAGATAAAGTATTAGTAGAAGTATTAGTAGCAGTAGTAGTAGTAGTAGAAGAAGAAGAAGAAGAAAAAGATAAAATAGAAGTGTTAAAAGAGGTAAGAAGGGCAACAATGAGGTGACGTAGTATAATAATAATAATAAGAAGAAGAAGAAGAAGAAGAAGAAGAAGAAGAAGAAGAAGAAGAAATAGTAATAGTAGTAGTAGAAAAAGAAGAACAAGAAGTAGAAGAAGATAAAGTAGCAGTAGTAGAAGTAGTAATAGTAGTAGTATAAGGTAATACAAGTAGTGCTATAACAAGAGGAAGAAGAAGAAGAAGATTTAATAATAGTAGTAGTAGAAGAAGTGTTAGAACAAGAAGAGAAAGAAGGGCAAAAACGAGAAGGAGAAAAGTAGCAGTGATAGAAATATTCATTCATTCATTATCTAAACCACTTAATCCCAACTGGGGTTGCCAGGGGACCAGAGTCTATCCCGGGAACTTATGGGCGCAAGGTGGGGAACAGCCCTGGGCAGGCGCCAACACACCACATGGCACACACTCACACAATCACACTCACATTCACACCTCACAGGGTCAATTTAGAGCCACCATTTATCCTGTAGTGCATGCCTTTGTGGGAGTGGGATGGAAACCAGAGCACCTGGAGGAAACCCATGCAAACACGCGGAGACAGGCAAAATCCACACAGAAAGGCCACAAGGCCCTCCCGGATATTCTCACTGTGAGGTGGCAGAGCTAAGTACTCCACCCCATAAAAGAAATAGTATGATAAAAAACAATTTGTTCATGAAATTCTGTTCTTTGATATAATGTGTGAATCTGCATTTTCAGGAAAAAAAAAATAGCATGAGTTTAAAAACCATTCTGGTGACCCCTCTGCTGCCCAAAGGTGTTTGTATGTGTGTGTGTGAGGTGTGAGGTGTGAGAGAGCCCTTTTATTCCCACTTTTATTGAGCTACAGAATTCACACACTCTCACTCTCTCTCTTCGAGACAGACATGCTACACTCTAATTAGACACTTTGCCTTTAATGGCTTTGTCATCAAACAAACATCACTGTTTATCTTGTTAATTTACTCAAAACACACACATACACATACCCACACACATCTGCTGTGAAAAAAAGAACTGTTCCGGCAGATGTGTTTCCATGCTATTAAATCATTAAATCTGCACACTGAGTCAAAAAGGGAGCATGTAGGTTTCCTCATGATTTTGCATTCAGAATTACATTTGCTACAATTGTGTAATTAATTTGTGATTATTATATTGCTCACCACACCTTAAACGTCTAGCTACAATGCCTTAAAAAATGAGTGATCACACACAATGACACTTGAATTACATGCCAACAGTGAACAATAAAATGTAAATTAATCACAAAACTATAATAATTATAATACATTTTCAGATAATAATATCCAGTGTTGGGAGTAACATGTTACTACTGTTTCAGTAATATTATACTGGTTACATTTCAGTAACATGCATTATAACACACTTGTAACCTTAAAATTAGAGCTGTTTTGTTTTTGTGATAAATGAACTCACAAGAACTGTGAAGCCTTTGGCACAAGAGAAAAATAATGTGAGTAAAAGAGCTATTCCCTACACAGTGTATAGCTACAGTCATTATGCTACACCACATCGCCCTCCACTGGATGTAGAACGAACTGCAGTAAACTACATTTGCACATTTTACAATGCCAAGTTCTACTTCTCAGTTTATTTTTGTGAAAGTAACTCAAAAGTAATGCAGGAGTTGTGTAACGCATTACAATTTAGAGACAGTAATATTCTAATATAACCAATTACTTTGAACATACAGTAACTAGCATTCTAAAATGTAGTGCATTTTATGTACCCTGAATCTGTCTTTAGATTAAAAAATTTTATATATATGTTTTATATATAAAATATATGATATAATATATTAATATATAGTATATAGTATATTAATTGTTTGTGAATTATATATAGTTCACAAACAAAAGGCACACTTTGAATATATTGTTCTAACACATGATAATGTACAATGTGCCTTTTGTTTGTGAATGGACATTTGTGTGTGTGTGCGTGTGATCCCGTGGCCACGTGAAGAATTCTAAGGTGTGTTTATGTGTCTCTAGGAGTGTGTCATCTCAGCAGTGCTGTTCCTTGACTGTAATGAGAGTATAAATCATGTATCGATGTTTCTCTCTGATGCGTTGCAGCACTGGGTTTTGGTCCCTTGACTAATGCATCATATTAGCTTCACAGCAGCATTGCGCATCAACATGTGTGTATGAGTGTGTGTGTGTGTGTGTGTATATGTGTATCTGCATACTGTGTTTATACCATATGTTTTATTTCTCTGTGTATGCAGTATGATGACACTATACCTGAACTTTTCCCACTCGTTTTTACAGTTTTCTATTAAACAATGAAACAAAAAAAAAAAACCAAACAAAAAACATTTGACCACAAAGCATAATTGTATCATTCAATTCCGGCCTACGACATATGGTGTCTTCAAAATAGTTTTAATTTTAGCAGCTATGTTTTAGTTTTAGACTTAGTTTTTCAGGTTTAGCCATGTTTTAGTCATTTCTGTCATCTGTTAATCTAGATTTGGTGCCATATGTTATTGCCTTGGTACCAAAACTGCCTTTTTCCTACTGAACTTTTTCCACTATTTATTTTTTTTTGTCATTTTGCTTGGCTACACTTTAGTTTAAGATTCAGTCTTTTAGTTTTTAGTCTCTATAGTAATTTCTATCCTTCTTTATTCTTGTTTTTAGTGCTGTATCTGATCTAAAATTTTGACCCAGTTATTTTGATTTAATATTAGTCTTAAAACCTAGTCTCTAGATATTTCATCTGAATTACAATTAACCTATGCTTGTCATTTTTCTTGCTTTATTTCTTCACAAGTTTGATATAGCTACTCCCCGGTATTGGTTGACACAAACTACACTGTATATACAAACTATATGTAAAAATACTCTACTAAAAGTGGAAGCGTTAAGTACTAAAAGTACTGAAGTACTAAAATGTACTCCAAATATTAAAAGTACAAAGTAACTCTTCAAGTTGACATCCAACCAAGTTACTGGGGTCCCTCTGGTGATGTTGGGGTCTTGCCAGTTGAAAACCTAGTCAAAAATACCTCTTTGAAAAACATTCTCTTTCTTTTGTAATGATGTAGCATTTCTTGGACCTTGGGGAATATTTTAATCTATTTTCCATTCTCTCTTTTTTCGTTTGCGTCATGTTATCGTAGCCAGGTTTTTCGGCACAGAAAAAAGTGTCCACGCGAAGGACCGGTTTCTGTTTTTTGTTGCAGAGATTAGAGCTGCGCCTTGCTGGAATCTGGGCTGGAGACGTCAAGCTAAGAATAGTATCTTTAGGGCGGTGAAGTGATAAAAACAAATTTAAAAAATTGAAGCTAAACTGCAAAGAGAAACTACAGAGCTACAAAGAGTATGGTTACTTCAGAGAAAACGAAGGAAAATGTTTAATAAATGAAAAAATTTAGAACTCCAAGTTTCTGCTTAAATTAATCCAAGAATACTTACGGGACTGCACTGCATTTATTTTTTGGCACTTTTACAAACTGCTTCTTCTACTTCTATTTTGCTGTGTTCAATTAACCTTGGGAAGAGTGAAGTCAGAACTTGAAATTATGTTGTTTATAATGAGTGTGTGTGAGCCTTTGAGCAAAAAAGTGAAGTTCAAATTAAAATGAAAAAGTACAAAGTACCAAGAGTGCTGTTACCTCAGAGCAAACGTAAAAAAGTTTTAAATATTTAATAATGATTCTATAGTTAATTCAGACACTTTTTGGATTACTGTATCCAGGTTATGCTTAACAACTTTTTTGACACTTTTTCTTTAAACCCTTAGGGAAACCCTCATCTAGTTTTGTTTTTATATTTAATTTTGGTACAAATCTCCCCTTTTAACAGGTCATAAATAATTTTAAATCAGATTGTAGACAGTTTTAACTGCACAACTTTTCTTGATTTAGTGTAGTCTTTGTTTTAAAATTATCACATCTACACTAGATTTATTTAGAAGCCTGACCAGTTTTTTTTTTTACATTTATAGAGTCTTAGTTTAACACACAACATTTTAATGAACAGCTCTTGGGTAGCCCACTATCTGGTTGACGCCTCACTTCCTGGTATGTTGTTCCCCTACCTAGTAGTCCAACAGCTGTAGAACACCCTTGTGCTTATTGCTTTCATCTGTGTCTCATGTTTGTGTGGTTCCCTGTCTAAGCTCTGCTCCTCCCCCTTTTATTGGACTTCTTGGACCCCGTGTTGTGTTGGTTAGTTGTTGTGTGTTTCTTTGTGGATTGCCCTTGGTGTTCACACCTTTCTCTTGTGTTTCTCCCCAGGCTCGTGACTCCCAGTGAGTTTTCTCCGTATGGTCAGACTGCCGTGGTGTTTACCATGTCTGGACCATTTTCAGTTCACCTCCCGAGTCTTCAAGCGTAAGGACTTCACTCATTCTGGTTACTCGTGGAGGTTTGCCCCATTACCTGCCACCTACGACTGGGAGCATGGGCCTCACAACAGCTTTGTTCTCCATTTTGAGGTGTGCTTATGGACTTGTGTTTTTTTTCCTTTTTGTCTTACGTGCCTACTGCCCTCAATAAACCCTTTTTGTAATGCCTGCCATAGCGTCCTCCTCTCCTTCCCCCCATAACCACTCATTTTCAATGCAACAGCTTTTCTTGCAAATTACAGTAGTCTTATTATAGTCCCATTCATATTTTAAGTGCACAGCTTTTCTAACATTTACAATAGTTGACTTGAACTTGAAATACTATATAGTTGCTCTTTATTTTTATCTGTCAGTTACAGGCTATGTACAGGCGATTGATACCAGTACTAGGCTAGTTTAAAAACTAGTGAATCCTGCTCTATGATAGACATTATGATGTTCTCTAACTGGACCTCATTGACTTTTTCAAATAAATATGCCTGCCATAGAAAGATTAATCATTTTTTTAATAAGGAATCTGAGCAGACTACAGAACTGCATGTTAATCTATTAAGACCAGGAATAATTGTTAAAATTATAAATTACTCTTTTACTCCTGGTGTAATGGTTTGCTCAAGGGTTCAAATTGCAGCTTGCCAGACTTGTGTTATTTTCCGTCCCTTTTGTAACAAAACAATTTCACTCTTGTTGAAATGTTTCCAGGAAATGTTAATAATAAAGAGGAGACAGAGAGAGAGTGGAGTGTCCTGTGATTTTACCTGAACATGGCCACTGTGCCTCACACTGGCTTAATTATGACTGATAAAGTAGGTTATAAACACACACACATACACACACAAACACACAGACATATGTAGATGGCAGCTTTAGTCCCAGTGGCAGGAAGCCCAGGCAGTATGTGTAACCTTAGTTTTAATCCACATTACAGAGAACATCACACACATCATACATTTTTCATTCCTATTAAAACTATGTCTATTTAAAACTGTGTTAATGTCATTAACAAAAAGTATATTGAAGATAAAAAATTGCTCTATGTTAATAAAGGCGTGACTAAATGTATATTTATTTTGGTTAGTGAAACTTCCCACATAGAATTATTATGTTGATGCAGTGGGCAAAACTGCCGCCTCACAAGAAAAGAAAGGTCCTGTGTTTTTATACCAGTTGGGATCTGGGGTCTTTCTGTGTGGAGTTCGTATGCTTCTCTCCATGTTGGTGTGGTGTTCTCCAGGTGCTCTGGTATCCTCCCACAGTCTAAAAACATGCAGTTTAGGTTGATTGGTGACTCTATGCTATCATAAGTGTGAATGTGGGTGTGCTGTGTGAGAACTGTTGTGCGTGGGTTGGTCACACCACCGCTTCCAAAATCCTAGGATATTTCTCCAGGTCCCTCGATGTCAGGGATTGGGCAGTTCAGATAATGAATGAATAAATAAAGAATTAAGTAATTGATAAATGGATTTACCATTTATAAATAGTTACTCATCTTTACTAATCAGACATTCATGTGTCCAATTTGTCTGTCCAAATGTTTAAGGAATGCAGCCCTGTTTTACTGTTTCAGTATGTGTGCAAATAGTACCCGAGCCAATCAGATGTTGATGCCCCAAATTCCAAACAAATGATGAAATGTATAAAACAGAAAACCTTACAGCTTTAATCAAACCAAATAAATGTAATGTGAGCTGAAAATATCTGTTTCATACATTAAATCTGAAGATTCTTCATGAAAAACTTTTTTTTGTGACAGATCTTTGTGAATCCTTTGTCTGGCTTCTCTCTGTCTCTGTCACCTTAATATTTGCAATGTAAAGGATTGCATCGATCAGGAATGTTGTACTTGATTTTCATGTGACATTTAGTAAGCTTCATGGTCTTTTGCAGATTACACTTTTCTCGGGCACTTAACTTCATTTTTCAAAACAACCCAACCATTCTCAAATCAGCCGATGCAACCTGCAGAACACTGATAAATTTTGGCAGGAACTCCCATTTTTCTGAGCCCTCTCGTGAATCAAACTGCTAAATAGCTATTGCAAATTGCATAACTCCCACTCAAACAGTAACACATCAGTCAAACAGGAGACACATACAAGCCACCAGTGAACACTCTCAGACAAAATACTCCTTTCACTGCAGTAAAATCAGTACACACAGAGGAGCAAGCAAGAACAAAAACACGTCTTCTGTGAAGGTAAAGTGGTTTTATTGGGTGTAATTGAAAATGAGTTACAATAAACGTATAGTGGACAACTCATATAGTGACTTTTTACCTGTACATATTGATATCTCCAGTTGATATATTATTCAGATGAATTTTGTGATATGTTGTGTGGTTTGCAGTTACAACCTGTATTTCCACCTTAAACTGAGTGTGTTCCCCAACACCATCTGGCTTTAATCACTGCTTCATGGTCTGCAGTGAACAGTGTGCCACTCACGCCAGCTGCAGGTCTTCTTTGAGTCTATAAAGACAGATATGTAATGTAGAATACTGCAGTAAATATGCATCTGATAACTGCAAGAACTGTGGTCTATATTTGAATTACAGCAAGTAGATGTTACAGAGACTAATTTTTCCCTCTTGAATTTTGAATAATTGATGCAACATGACCATGAACATGGTCAATGACATCTTCTATAATTTTTATGGCTTGACCTCTGTCTTTTGACCTTGCCCACTGTTTCTCCTCTCCCAGAAGAGATACTTTTCTTGAACAAGGAGAAGAGGACAAACTCCAACTCAATCTGTGCAACACTTGACCCGGCCATGTTATCAACCATGGACTTCCCACTGAGGAAGCTGGACTAAAGAGTTCAGCCAAATCTTAGCAGAAATACAGTAGCGACAGTAATTTGAACATTTCGTCGAGAAAACAGGTAAACTAACCGCACAGTACAATGAAACTGCAGCTTACTGTGTCATCACTTTAGTATCCTTTCCTGTGACGTTGACAGTAGGCTGAATGTATCTTTTTGTCTACATAGGATTGAGATTAGAGGACACGAAGGCAGGCCCCATGTTTTTCTCAGGCATAAGAGCTAGCAATTGTAAACATGGTTTTGGCCAACAACTGTGTCAGACTGAGAGAAATCCAAGTCAACGTCATCAATGATCACAATATGTTCAATAACATCCATCGCGTCTTTCTGGCAACATTAGGTCAAAACTTCAAAAAAAAAAAATCAGGTACACATGAAACGCTGTATCAAGTACCATTTGACTGAAATTCAGAGAGAGTGAAACATCTGCATAATGAGTATGTGGAGGTACTGTATGTAGTGTTCACCTTACTATGGTGTGGCATTGTGCACTGCACACATAACCTTTTTACATGTAAAATTACTGTGCAATAGACCTAAATTGAACAGCATCCTATTGTCTTTCACTGTGTTTCAGAGAGTCTTGCAAATGCTGAATAAATACAACATAAAATATGTATATGTAGATGAGGCTGGATTTAACCTCGCAAAAACTAGAAGAAGAGGGAGAAATTTAATTGGACACAGGGCAATTACAGATGTGCCAGGGCAGCAAGGGGGTAACATCACCTTTTGCACTGCCATTACCCAAAATAGGGTCCTCCACCGCCATGCGAATCTGGGACCCTATAGCACTGATCTAATGCTTGCATTTCTTGACAGATTGCACAACATCATCACAGCATTAAACCAAGTGTACCAGATGCAGTACATTGTCGTTTGGGACAATGTATCTTTCCACTGATCTGCTCTGGTCCAAAATTGGTTCCATCAACACCCTCAATTTGCAGTCCTATAGCTCCCACCATACTCCCCCTTCCTTAACCCAATAGAGGAGTTATTTTCTGCATGGCGGTGGAAGGTATACGACCTTCGGCCCTACGACCGTATGCCCCTCATTCAGGCCATGGAGCAGGCCTGTGATATTATCGATATTAGTGATTAGTGATATTAGCTTCTGTGCAGGAGTGGATTCGTCTGGGTAATTCTTCTTGATTGCCTTACAAATAAACCTGTGATGTGAGCGAAATCTTTGCAGCCAGTCAGCCAGGCGAGATATCGGTTAGTACAGTATTGTTGTTGTTGTTACTGTATTGTTGCTTTAGTTTTTCTTCAGAGTTACTGTAAGTGTATGTACTTCATACAGTAATTTTATTGATCTACAGATTTTTATTTGTCTCACACTTTGTGGTCAGAAAAACTATTTTGTTCCTGATTTTTCATGTTGATTGACATGTTACTGTAACTGAGTATATGGTAAAAGACATATTTTCAGTCTGCAGCATCAGTCTTATTGCAGTGCTTAGTAAAGTTCATAGTAGGCTATTTGTGTACTTTCTCTGTATACCTCAAAGTAATCATGAAGAAAGTCTTTGTCATCTAAATTATCCCATGACCATGCTCTCAAACAGTATTTCTGAATAAAACCCAGCACTCTACTTCTGAAAAAAGGGTTTTTACAAATGTGTTTTGAATTTATTACGGTAGTGTGTAACATATTGAAACAGTGTCCTACGATCATTGAAAAGCTGTGTTAGTGACATGAAGAAAAACAATTTTATCAATTGTTTGAAGTTTTGGCTGAAATGTTTCCATTTTGCAAACTGACTGGGGTGTTCTACAAATTAGATTGTGGTGTTGGTTGTGTGGTGTTTAGAAGAAAGAACCCACTGTTTTCAAATTACAGTGTAAACAATTGAAAAAAACTATTACTACTTTTATACGTGTTAGCAACTTTTGGTGGTTGAGAGTTAGATTGCAGCAAGTAGTGAAATAGTGCAAATTTGGCCCAATTTCAGTAGTGTTTTTTAGGTTAGGTTGCTTAGCTGCCACTATTTTTAAGTTATTTTTTTAATCAGACACTCTGATGTGATTCTGGTGTTACCAAATGATTACTGTGATTAGTGTTTGGCAAAAATCCTTTAGCAATGAAAAGTGATGTGCAAGCAATGACAACATGGTTTCTGTTGTACAAAAAAGTTTGCTGATTTGCTTATATTTATTTGGAAATGACAATTTGGACTAATGGCATGGTCAATGAAGTTAAGCGCCTGAGTAAAACTGTAAATATATCTCTGCTTTTTTCTCTCCTACTACTTTTCCACTTTCAAAACAATGCGTGAATAATTCAGACTCTGTATGCGCTGTGTGTGTTTAACCGCATCTTGCATCACTGACCCCTAACCGGAGAGCGTCTCTAATCCGTTAAGTGATTTTCTCTCCTTCTTTTAATCGCTCAGCGTTTGGGCTGCAGTCTACAGCGTTGTCTCATTAAAGATTCTCACGGCAACATTTCCAAGCCTTTAAATTGTTCATATAAAATTTTTTATTATGCTCTGGGTATGGCACATGAAGGTTTGAACAGGTCTACAGCTAAATCTTCAGATATAAATTAAGTGCCAAAAGAGTGAGAGGACAATTCTTAAATAGCAGAATGCGTGATTATTTATCATTGAACACAGCACACAGTGCACCACAACCAAAAGTGACTCCTGCATTTGAGCCATCTCTTTGCTGTGTTGACAATGACAAATAATCACTCATTCACTTAATTACCATCTGGCATTTTTTTATAAAGTATAATTTATTTATTTATTATTTATCATTATTTTTTTATATATGACTAATGAATAGTACCATATAATAATAATAATAATAATAATAATAATAATAATAATAATAATAATAATAATAATAATAATAAATAATAATAATAATTTATTTATTATCTTTTAAAACAATTTTTAACTTGACCTTTTTTAGTTAAATAATTAAACTTTTACTATATTTAATTAATACAATTGTAACACATCTATATATTAACACTATTTAATTCTGGCTTTGAGATTCAGATCCTGTTACCAAAACAAGCTGCAAAAGCAGATCTGGCCCGGCGTTAGGGCTTCAATCTGCCAATCTCCATCCTCGCCCCGAAGGTTAAAGCGAGGCCCAATTAGCAGCGGGAGACCTTCAAGACTGACGTAAAAACCAAAAAGTGTATTGTGCCTCTCAAACAATCAGATTGCAGCGATTAGATGGTATGTGAAAAGAACCGAATCAAATTCTACGGGAAGACTTACCTCCCGCAATTAAGCGTCAGTCCGGTCCATCGCGGCCGCTTCTATCAATCCGTCCCATTCTGGCGGCTCTTCACCAATTTTCAATCTCTCCATCCCCCTTTCATACCCTTCATTTAATTAATGCCGCTCTGTCATTGGTTGGATTGGGTTTTTTTTTGTGCCATACATGGATGGAGCCCCAGACAATCAGACACAAAAATGATGTTGGTTGTGGTCTAGTGGTTAGGCCACTCACCTCTGGACAAAGAGATCGTGGGTTCCTCCAGCACAACATCAGTGGCTCCCTTGAAGACTCTTAAACTCAAGTTTGTTCTCAGGGAGACTGTCCCTAAAATTAAGAAAAAAATATAAGCAGTGAATGGCATCATGGCTTCAGTGCAAATGGAATAAACTTAAAGCAACTGAAAATATCAGCATTGAAACATTTTAAGCGGTGTAAATGCGGTATGAAAGTGAAAAACAGCTAAAATTGAGCATCAATTTGTCATTGAACACAGCACAGCCACACACCACATTCAAATGTGACCCCAACATTTGACGCAGCCGTTTAGGAACAGTGGGCAGCTGAAATGAGCAGCACCCGAGAAGCAGTGCTTGGAGAGGTACCTCGATCACCAAAGTACTTCTGTGGTTCCTCGGCATTGAACCTGGGTTATTCTGATTACAGGCTGAACATCCTAACCATTACACTACCAATTTGAACAGTGCTGCTTTACTTCATTATAGAGGATTGAATTTGGTTATTTTTCACTAGTGAAGATCATTGAGCCAAAAATGTAATTGCGATTGACTGATAACTTTCCAGCATAGTAGTAGCCCAACTCGTGTGTTTGTGAGCAATACTAATAATTACTTGATTGAAAATTATGTTTCTGAGCGCAAAAAGTGAAAGACTTTTGAAAATCAGTTGCCAAAATGGAGAAAAAAGGCATGCAAAAATATGTATTATGATATATACACAGTGTATTTTTTATTAGATAAACTGATGCTCTAATAATCAATTACATCATCAATATTTTGCTTCTCACTATATTATTTCCTTTTACAATTCCTCCATCCGCTCCTTTTTCCAGGTCAAAATTATTCATATTGAGTTGATTACCTTTGTTGAGTTCAAATTCGCCTTTTCAATCAGAGTGTCCGACTTTCCAACCAACTTTTTGTAGTGATGACAACTCCTCACTTGCCTCATGGCTCCCATTAAATCACAACTCAACACTTAACGTGTTAGGGTTCGAATGATTCGCCAGAAAAATGAGCATGAAAAAAGTTCATCTGCTTGGAAAATGAGCATGATGGATTTAAGATCAGCAAAATGAGCACCAGATTCAACTACAGCACTATGTATCTACTTTAGCTGACTAACTAACGTTGACTGAAGCAGTCTGTGAAAGACGATGGTGAATAATTTAACTTCTAGACGTGATGTTGGACATTTTCAACAAGCTAGACTTCTACATTTACCAACGCATGTCAAAACGCACCATGACAAACAATACCAACCAACCAGTTGCTGAATGAGAATGAATCTGCTTCTAGCAACACTGAAGAGGTTAAGAAATGGCACGTTCCACATTAGGGCTGAAATCCTGTTACATTGTTATAATGTTCCCCAGTACTAAATGGAGAGGAACTTGTATTATCTTTTTTAAATGCTCGAGAACCATCCTACTGAATCTTTACTTCCCCCAAACTTGTTCTTGTCTCTTGGGTGCAGGGTCTGGGTCTTGATCGTTGGAGTTAGACCCCCAATATCCCTGTAATTCGAACCATGCAGCTGCTCTCCATTGTCCAGCCTTTTTGCCTCATTCCAGAATTCCTAATTGCTCTAATTCGGGACAATAACCCCCCGTGTCGGGTTACTGGCCAAATAAATGGGAAACGGTCGATAATGCCAGCCAATCAATAAAAATGATTTGTTTTAACTCCTTACTAGCGGTTTAATTTTTTCAACATAGATTCTGCTTTCTGCGGGCGGTGTGTTGGATACTCCCCGTTCCAAATGAGAGAATTAAATTTTTTGACCTGAGTAAAAAAGAAAAAAAAGAGGATTGCCGTTGGCCCGTTGACAAGACGCATAATGGCCAGTATATCCTCAATGAGCTGAAAATTTTAAGCTTTAGGCCTTATCTCTGTGGCAAAAACTGAAGGAATACACTTATGTAATGTGGAAGAGAATTCCAAAATAGGGAATTAGCATTTTTTTTACTCTGAATAAAAGAAATAGAAAGAAAGATTGCAATTGGGCTATTGACCAAGAGCAAAAATTGTGGATATTCTCCAGCCAGGCTGGAATTTTATAAACCATAAATGATGTCTCTTCAACAAACACTGTGTCAGGGGTTAACAAGACAAAAAGTGGGAAAAAGAAGATGATGATGAGCACAATTTGAATGATCAGTGAATAATTATTTGTTTTTTTAAACACATTTACATTTAAGGCATTTAGTAGACTAGAGCAACTTCCATTTTTCCCAATTTCTGGGAGCAACAATATTTCAAATTTATGTTACAAGTCAAGTCAAGAATCTCAAGTCTTGTGCTCGAGTCCAAGTCAAGTCCAAAAGTCTTTGAGGGAATTCAAGTCAAATCTTGAGTCTTTTGGCCCAGAATCCAAGTCAAGTCTCAAGTCTCTAATGACTGAAATGAACTTGAATGCCCAACAAGGTCTAGATAAGCTGCATGAACTGAAAGCATGCACTGTACTGTCATCTCTTATTATACACCACAGTATCTGAGTTTGGTCACTTAAGAGGGCTGTTTCAATACAATGTGAAGAAACACAATGAAAGCTTTGAAGCTGATAAATGTATTTTGAAATACAGTATATGTGTATGCTTTTTTTGCTGAGCACCACAGGAAACATGATGGTCAGTGTTGTTTTAATATCAATGAATGCATGCATGCATGACGTTGCGTGCTATATCAGAGGAGGGAATTACACCAAGGCAACACTGAGCGCATTCTGTAAAAGAGCAGTTCCAATGATTGTAGTGTTTGCAGCTGCTTATTGATGCTAGCATAACACTTCAGTATACTATATATCCAGCTCACCACTGATTTCCCTAAAAGCATTCATTCATTTATTTATCCATTATCTGAACTGCTTAATCCCAACTGAGCCTATCCCGGGAACTTACAGGCGCAAGGTAGGGAACAACCCTGGGCAGGCTGCAACACACCGCGTTCCGTAAAAGAGCAGTTCCAGTGATTATAGTGTTTGCAACAACGTGATGCTAACGCAATGCTTCAGCATACTGTATATCCAGCTCATCATCGATTTCCCTAACAGCATTAATTCATTCATTTATCCATTATCTGAACTGCTTAATCTCCTTCAGACCTGTCCCGAGAATTTTCACCCAGGTGCAAGGTGAGAACAGCACTGGGCAGGCAGCAACACACACTGGCCTTTATACACTCCACAGTCACACTCCATTCACCTTACAGGGCCAATTTAGAGTCACCAATTAACTTATATAACATGCCTTTAGGGAGGAAACCGGACACCCAGATGAAACCCACACAAACACAGGGAGAGAATGCAAACTCCACACAGAAACGCCCTATGGCCGTCCCTGGGGTTCAAACCCAGCACCTTCTCGCTGCCCCAATTAATTGCTGTTACACAACAGTCACATTTACCATTGACTCCAAGCGATTTAGAATGTCGAACCCTGCCATTGTTACGGAGCGAGATATGAGCAGAAAAAGAGCCTTGCATCAAAAAAGTCGCCCTCTGTTTGTAAGATTACACCAATATTCCTTTAAACTGCTGCCATGTAATTACAGTACTTTACAGGCCAGGGTGCAGCCAATAACATGGAGAAACTGTGATTTATATATACAGTACATCAAAATACATGGCGGACTTAACATTCTCACATCAGCTCTGGTTTGGAAACCTGTTGAACCTTTACGCCTTGAGGATTTCATGTCTGATTACAAATCACACACTGTGATCTCCAAACAATTTTCCTCCGACCATCATTGGCACTTTTTCTGCATAAGGTGGCCATACAATCTGTCACCCAAGTGTTGGGCTGAAGGAAGAACCACAAAGCCTGCAGCTTTTACAATTCTAAAATGAAAAAAAAGATACAAGAGGCTTTAATGAGAATTTGAATCCATGAAAGAAGCAAGCGGACCCTTGTCTTAAATCAGCAACTTGTAACCGTCATGTAATGTTTTGTTAATAAAAGACAGTAAAATAATAAAGGTAAGCCTACAATGGTCCAGTGGTTATGATATTTTGGACCAGAAATCATGGATTCAAATCTTGCCTCAACTACCATCATTGGGTCCCTGAGAAAGACTCTTGACCCTAAGTTGCTCCAGGGGAGACAGACCAGGAATTTAGGAATTTAAAAGTTGCTCATATAACAGCATCTGATAAATGCAGGTGGGTGATGGTGGTCAAGTGGTTAGGGTGCTCGCCTCTGGATCAAGAAGTCATGGGTTGGAATACTACCTCCAGCAGTACCATCATTGGGTCTCTGAGCAGAAACGTTGACCTAAAGCTGCAAACAGCGCAGCACACAGTGCACCACAACTAAATGTGATCTCTGCATTTGACCTATGAAGGAGCAGTGGACAGATTTTTGGCATTGTCCAGGGAGCAGTGCTTGGGGATGGTACCTTGCTCATGAGTACCGCAGTGCCTCAGTGGTACCTTTACCAGACCGGAATTCAAACCAGCAACCTTCCGATCACAGGCAAATGCCCTAACTACTCCCAACTGCCCCAATTTGAATACCACAATGCCACTAAGTTCAGTAGTTTATATATATATAGTTTTCAGATTCCTCTTTTGGACTTTCCCCTGAGTTTTTATTAAAGCGCTGCAGTACTGAATGCTCAGTAAAGACAGGAGAATGACTTTAAAGCACTTAGTGCAAAGTCGTTTGGAGTGAAAAGAGGCATCATGCTGCTAATTCCTGGCTGGCGTTTGGTCTCTGTTCGTGTGAGATGCATTACTTGGCTGGCTTGTGATATCTGGAGTCCTCTGGGCACATTTAGTCGACGGCTCTCTGCACCATGGCAGGACGGCAGATAAATCAGGAATGAACAAAAAACACTCTTACTGCTTTACTCACAGCACACTGCCATTTATCAGCCCTTTTTATTAAGTTCTGCTTATTCATAACTTGAATAACACAAAGTGAAAGAAACCGAAAGATCACATATGTAGAAATGTCACACAATGGGCCAACCGTTCTTAAATGGAAATGAGTTCTTAAAAGGAAATGAGTTCTTAAAAGCCACTTACACCATTTTAACCAAGATTCTGACATACACCAATGTTTTCTTTCCTAAGTAAGAACAGAATCTAAACTGCTGAAGAGCTATCTAATACAAATTTTATTGCATGCTTTTTTCTTTTCTTCATTTCCACAGTTATTTAATGCTGGTCAGTAGGGCCCAGTGTAAGCTATAAGCCTTTAGCACCTAATAATAACCATCATAATAATATATAGAATAAGAATAATTTTTATTTGAAGATTAATCTAATAGGAAGAATATACCTTGTTAAGATTATGTAGCTACCAAAATTCTTGTTCAAAATTCAAACTATTCCTATAACACCTCATAAATTGTTCTTTAAAGAGGTAAACTCAATTATTTCTTAATTTATTTGGTCCAATAAAGCATGTAGATTGAAAAGAAAACTTCTACACTAGCGCAGAGCATAAGGGGGCTTAAATTCTCCCAAATTTAGGACTTACCATGCTGCTGCACAGATATTTTATATTGATTGTATAATAAATGAAGATCTATATCTATATATGGATGAATATAGATAGCAATAATACAAGAGCAATAGTTTATTATTAGCATTTTTCATAAGGAAAATGTAAAAAAAAAAATTATATTAAATAGTACACTAATAGCTTGGAAACAATTAAGAAAACTCTTCATCAAGAGATATGTGCATATATAGGTTTATAGAGATCTGGAGCAATCCATCAATAAATATCCAAAAGTCCCTGTTACACTGGAAAGCATGGATCGTTGAAATGCAGAGGTTGTTGCTTCAAATAAAAAAATATATGTTTTTACCTTTTTATAAATAACAAATATAACCTAAAGACTAGGTTTTACTCTCTTTGACTTGGAAAAGAATATCATTTCCTGAAACCGATAGCCATCTTAGCCAAAGTGACGAAAGGTTAGCAGGGCTATAATCATGGAAAAGCAGTGATAAACTATTACAAGAATTAAATGTGCAGAGGACCTGAGAGAAGATATTTATGCTACATAAAAATTAGCCACTAATGATAATCTGCGCCTAATAAAGTTTAAAGTAATGACAAGAACAGGGCTGTTTCAAGGCACTTTGGGGGCCCCAGGCAAAGGGACAGAGTTCTGATAACAGTGTCATTGCACTTTCTGCGTCGACTATCTCATAAGGAGGTAAGATTCAGTAACCAAGATTTAACAAGTCTAACAGCCAACAACAGCAGGGGGCGCTAATACGATAATTTGTCAAGTGTAAAATCCATAGGGAGGTCTAAAAGACCAGTTGGTGAGTGTATTTGGGAGAAAGTCCAAGGCCGTTTTTTTAGTCCCAGTCTGTCCCTGTCTGTCACTCCCTTCATCCCTTCCAGTGAAACTTGTATTGCCAAGGCACAACAATGGAACATTTTACATAGTTTTGCTTGCACGACTTTAGAGTGATCTTTTTTAACAGTGCATGTGCATGCATGTGCTTTGAGCCGACTGTGCTTTGAGAAGACACGCCTACAGCATCTGAGCATAGAGAGTATTTCGACACTTTGCGACTTAATTTTACCTATGTAGCAATATACATATTCACTCAAAATTGATGAGGTGATTAGTGAAAACAGTTTCTTTGATATGAGGAACTTAGAGCCAATATTATTTTGACCATACTGGGTCTTTAAAATCCACACAGGAAAATAATGTGTTGTAATTATTATTATTATTATTAGTAGTAGTAGTAGTAGTAGTAGTAGTAGTAGTAGTATTATGTACATTCGTTTGTCTTGTGATATACTTTGTAGATCCTTAAAATAAGCTGTGTACATGCTTCTAAAAAAAAGAGTAATCTTTATTTATGTTGCAGCAAAAATGAAAATGGAAGCAACTAGTAGGTAATTAGCAGTTGGAATTAAAATATATTAAAATAAATGAGACAGATTAATTAAAAATATTCAGTAATAATCTTTGTTTGTTATTTCCAAGATTCAAGATTCCTTATTTGTCATACACACATTCAAGTGCAACAAGTGCAAATGTTGCAAAACGTGACATGACTGTGAAAACATGATAAAAATAGTCCTGAGCAAAGCATCATGGATGATACTACCAAGTTGGTGTTACATTTAACAGTCAAGAGTGAGGACTGTTTTACTTGTCACACACGAAGAAATATAAATACAACATATTGTGAAATCTAATATGTGGCATTCCTAATCAGTGCAAATTTAAACAGGACTTAACCATTTAAATTAAGGAATTCCAAACAGAATCTAAAAAATGAAAATATATAGTAAAAAAGACTCTAGATTTAGTGTATCTCATCAGGTGAAGTAAATTATTCGGATGAATTTACTGTGATATTGCCAAAAGTCAGGCAGATGGATTACACTACCACCTGTATGGGACACGGCCTTTATCTCATTGCACAAAACACTGCCCAAAAATGGTCAGAGCTTGGATGGCTGCCAGGCAAAGAAAAGCCAAAATAATGTGTGCATGTAATACATCCTTTAAATCTTTACCTCTACTTCACTAACAGAAACTATTGCTAGTATGTGCTGGATCTAAATCAAAAAGACATCCTACCTTATTGTGTGATATCAGAAATGAACAGGAACAAGGTAAAAATACTTGAGTGTTGTACTTGAGTACATACTTATCAATGTATATATGCAAAATAAATTCTCTTCAAGTGCTTCACTGTAAAAAAAAATCACAGTATAATACTAGCAGCAGTGTTATCAGCCATTTTCTGTGTTTTTACAACCAGACTATGTGATAATGTCACGAGGGTTAGGCACCAGTTTGTTAGCGTAATGGTTAGGCTGTTCGTTCCGTAATTGGAAAGTTCAAATCCCGGACTGGTAAAGGTACCATTAAGGTACTTATGAGCAAGATACCGTCCCCAAGCACTGGTCTTTGGGATTGCATATCAGCTGCTCACTTCTCCTTCATGGATGGGTCAAACGCCCTAACTATTAAGCTGCCAAACTGCCCTGTGAGTGATCAACCTAGTGTGAGTCTAGGAGTCTCAAAATGAGGAAAAATTGATGTCAATGCAGGATGAAAATCAGAAGAGCAGCAACAATGAACGATGTAAGGAAAAATGATGCCCAGAATGCTTTAGTTGTACAGTATGTTACTGCATTTGCAAAGAGACAACTAGAAACCCAAGCTTGCTATAGATTTATCCACTTTTTAAAAAACAATACAGTATTTTATTAAGTGATTATTGTAAATATTAAAGGTTTTAGAGATGTTTTTTATGTGTAGTATTGTAGAAGAACAATGATTCATTTAATCTGATTACTGGATGCATGTTGAGTTGAGTTTGGGGTAAATTTTAGCAAATTTAGTTCAACTACTCATGCAAAACACTAGTGCTATGGCAAACGATCCAAACTGGCCAAATAATGTGTGCTGATTCAGTAGACGGATTGTAATTGATACGGACTTCCCTTATGATTTGTGAAGTTTTATAAATGCCGTTTGATTTAATGGTAATTATCGAGACTGCAGCAGAACTTCAGCACTATTTTTTTCAGTGAGTGAACCGCTCGACTCCCACTGTGAGAAACGTCTAAAAGGGCAATCAGGAGGCTGCTTGAGCAGAAACACAGCTGTGTGTCCTGAAACTTCTGAAAGAGTATGTTGAGTGTGTGTGTGTGTGTGTGTGTGTGTCCGTGTGTGTGTGTGTGTATTTGGGGGGTGGTGAGGACCTGGCTGTCCCACTACAGATAGAACAATGATCATATAATTGTTATGGCTTTGTGAGGATATTGTTGTCTGTGATGAGCAGTCCCAGTGCGGGAAAATGATTTCATGGAAAACATTTTTAATTTGAGAAACTAGAAGAAGTGAAAGATTTGCTTTTGTTAACTGAGGTTAGAGTTAGGGGTTATATGTAGTAATTACACCTAATCATTCTGGGGGTATATGGAAAGACCTCACAAAGAGAGTAACACAAGTTACATGTGTGATACAAGTGTGCAACAACGTGTGTGTGTAAACAAACAGGTGGTCGGAATTTCGTGCTTCAAATACCTTTGTGTGTGACAAGTAGTGGGTGAAAATGGGTGTCATGAATGTCGTACTGCAAACCCTGTTTGGTGTGTGTGTGTGTGTGTGTTTTTGTGTGTGTGTTTTTGTGTGTGTGTGTGTGTTTATGTGTGAGTCTGTGTGTGTGTGTAACAAGTAGTGTGTGTGAACAAACATGTGGCATGAATCTCGTACTGCAAACCCTGTTGTGTGTGTGTGTATGTGTGTGTGTAACGTGTGTGTGAACAAACAAGTGGCATGAATCTGGTACTGCAATCAGTTTTGTGTGTGTGTGTGTGTGTGTGTGTGTGTGAACAAACAAGAGTACAAATTATATTTATCTGACGATCTCAACCTAACAAAAGTCATTTCCTCAAGACCACGACTTATTTTTGGCCATGAAGTCATGTCAGGTTTAGTATCTAGGCAACTCATCATTATCATTATGGACTGTCACAGGTAGGACTAGCATTACTGTCTGTCTGTGCTGGACAATTATCACATCAGGGTCTATTACCTGAGAGGGAGGCTCAGAAATTTGCAGCGTTGCTTTGGTGGAAATGTAAAAAATAAATAAATAAATAAATAATCAAGAAAACAAAATAAACATTTACACTAATTTACAGTTTAAACAAGTATACAGTAGGTTGCTTTACAGCTGTATCAGCTTCACATGTTACGCAGTCCTTTGTGACAGTAGATAGTGGAATGGGTAGGGAGTTGGCCCCGTGATCGAAAGGTTGCCGGTTTCAAGCCTCTGGAAGGTACAGGTACCACTGAGGTACTTATGAGCAAGGTACTGTCCCCAAACTACTGCTGCCTGGGCACTGCCAAAAAAGTTGCCCACTGCTCTTTCACAGATGAATCAATTGGATCAAATTCACATTTTGTTGTTGTGTTGGTGTGTTCACAATGACAAATAATCATTCACTTTTTGCACATTCATTTTTTGCACATATTGCGAGTTACTAAACTGTATCTGACTCTGCAGAATAGTTTATTTTAGTCTTCACCACCTGCTTGATTACATGGATACAGTACTGTCTGACAGTTGAACATGACAACTAGTGATGGAAATTTCAACGCTTTTTAATTGAGCTAGATCATATTGTTCAGCTTACCAAAATAGCATCTTTCTGATCTGATCAACGGTTCTTCGCTTTCTAATTCTGCTTTCAATAATTTAGAAGCACTGAGGTGAACTTCCACTTCTTTAATGAGTTGCTGTTGTTAAATCCTTCCACTAATTTAACAACAACAGCAGTATTAATACCAGTTGAGAATGGAATATCAAGCCATCTTACTGCAAAGCTGGCATGCTATCACAGTGGCATGCTTGAAGTCCCTGAGCTTTTCTTAACGATCCATTTTGTTTTGCAAATGTTTGTAAATTTGGCGATTGGTAGCGTAACAGTTAGGGCGTTGGGCCCATGATCAGAAGGTTGCTGGTTTGAATCCTGGACCGGTAAAGGCACCACTGAGGTACTCATGAGCAAGATACTGTCCTGAAGCACTGCTCCCCGGGTGCTGCCCATGTCAGCTGTCCACTGCTCCTTCATGGATGGGTCAAATGCAGAGGTCACATTTTGTTGTGGTTTACTATGGGCTGTCCTGTGCTGAGGTGTGTTCATATTGATAAACTAGAGTTTTGTGGCTGTGACATGAAAACAGGCCATGTAGGAAGACTTTGACTAAAATGCATTGAAGTGAATGGGGATGAAAAAAATATGGCCGAAAAACTGGTGAAGGGATGGTTTCAAATCTCAAATTCCATTGTTTTCTTAATGGGAGAAAACAAATGGTTCTTAAGGGAAAAATAAATGACAAAAAAGGATGAAAAAAGATGAGGGTGGGTCATGACTCCAGAGGTGAGAATCCTAATCACTACTTTACTGCACGTGGCCACTGTTCTTCCAAATTCGACATTATTCGAGGGACCAAGAGCTGGGTTCAAATCCTACCTCCTACACTACCATCACTGGGTCCTTGAGCAAGACACTTAAGTAAGTAAGTAAAGTTTATTTATAAAGCGCCTTTCACAGACAGGGAAGTCACAAAGCGCTGTACATAAAATAATAGTAGTAGTAATCATAAAAATAAAATTAATACTTATAGATAAAACAATACAAAATAATAACCACCAAATAAAGTATAATAAAAATAGATGTAACAACAGAAATAAGAATAAGTAAGAACAATCTCTAGGTTAAACAAAAGCCTGGTTGAATAAAACAGTTTACAGCTGTCTTTTAAAAGATTCTACAGAATCAGCGGAACGGAGTTGCAAAGGAAGGCTGTTTCAGAGCCTCGGTGCCACAGACTGAAATGCTCTGTTCCCCCTGGATTTCAGTCTTGTGCGAGGAACAGCCAAAAGATTACGAGCCTGGGATGAAGAGAGCGAGTAGCTGTGTGCTTAAGTAAAAGTTGAGACAAATAAGCCGGAGGCTGTCTATTTAGCGCTCTATATGTAAGAACAAGAATTTTAAAACGAATTCTAAAGCCATTGCAAAGAATATAAAATAGGCATAACCCCAAGTTGCTCCAGGTGAACTGTCCCTGAGATTAGCAAATGGAAGTCGCTCTGGAAAAGCACATCTGCTAAATGCCATAAATGTAAATGTAAAGCAGTGTGTAATTGGGTAGTGTGTTCAGACCTTCAGCAGGTGATGTTGGGAACCGTAAAAATTGAGATAAATGTTTTACAGCCACGATGGCGAATGTGCGGTCGCTGAGAGGAAAATATCCTATTTTTTAAGCAGATGATTGGAAGACTGATGGAGGTTTCTCCAGCCGTGACTTTAATTATTCACTCAAGCTGCCTTGAACACACACACACCCACACACACACTCACCCACACACACACACACATACACACTCACACTCTGAGTTTTAAAAATCAGGGCCGAGGCTTGGGTTGCCTTGCTGCTGACTCAGGCTTACTGCTGCAGAATAACTGATGAGTCGTGTGCCAAAACTCTCAAATTCCAACAGCTGAAAACTAAAAATCACCTGCATCAACTTAATTTCTAGACTGGTTCTTTTCTCTGATTCGTTTGGCTTTTTAATCTTTTATTATTTTATTTAGTGTCTTGTTATCTGTTTTCTATTAGTTTGCCCATTTGTTCACTCCTGCCGCTGAATTCCACAGAAGTGGTGGTGGTGTAGTGGTTAGGATACTCACTTTTGGACCAAAAGGTCATGAGTTTGAATCCTACCACCAGAACTACCATTTAATTTAAATGCATCATTGTGAACACATTTACATTTACAACATTTAGAAGATGCTCTTACCTAGAGCGACTTCCATTTTTCTTAATTTCAGGGACAGTCTCCATGGAGCAATTGGGGTTAAGGGTCTTGCTTAGAGACCCAGTGGTGGTAGTGCCAGAGGTTGGATTAGAAGCCATGACCTCTTCGTCCACGAGTGAGTGTCCTAACCACTCAAACACTAGATTCACTACAGCATAGCACATAGTGCACCACAATCAAAGGTGACCTCTGAATTTGACCCATCCATGATGGAGCAGTGGGCAGTTTTTTGGCAGCGCCTGGGTATCTGTGCCTGAGGATGGAACCTTGCTCATGGGTACCTCAGTGGTCCAGAATTTGAACCAGCAACCCTCGGTTTATAGAGCCAACTCCCTAATCTTTATGCTACCATCATCCCTGAGCAAGAGCAGGGACCCGGTGCTAAGACCTTAACCCTAAGTTGCTCCAAGGAGACTGTCCCTGTAATTAGGAAAATGGAAGTCACTCTGGATAAGAGCATCTACTAAATGTTGTATATAAAAATATATAAATCTTTTAATTTACACAGTTTTAGGATCTTTCAGAGTACATTTTACTAAACGTTGCACTTGTATGACTATTTTTGTAACAAATAAAGAATCTTGAATCACTTGTTTCTTTAAAGAAATCTGCCTTTCGCTTTGTTATATGTCCGTCCACCATCATGTATCACTGGTGCCCTCTCTGTTCTGTGTTTTACTTAAAACAGAAGATTTCTGTTATTTGTTTCTGTGGTCATCTCCTCTCTTCTCTTCTACTTCTCGACGCTTCAAGCTGATCTTGTGTGTGAGTGTGGTGTGAGTGACAACAAGGCCTCAGCATTGACTACTAGCCGTGTGACATACTGTATAGCCAATCAGAGACTGTTGTGGATGGGACATTAAATGAAGCAGCGACTCAAGGGCAAACAGCACAGTAGCACACTTCGTGATTACTTAATATCGGTGATGGTCAAAATTAAACACAGATACTGATAACTGGCAAAATACCTAATTTTGCCAGTATAAAATGCCCGGCTGATAATTGGTTGACCCTTAGTCCTAACCACTACACCATCATCACCCAGAATTCTGAATTAGGTTATTTCAAAGTGATGGTGATGGTAAAGAACTGGACAAGTAAAAATCTGTTTTAAAAATGTTTAATGATAACAAGGAGAAATGACAATGACAGACAACAGCAAGAGATTGTGGAGCTAATGGCAATTGTTAGTGAGAAATTTGTCCTGCCTTCTCTGTCTCTCTCTCCCTATCCCTCGTTTTTTTCCCTCCTTCTCTCCTCTCTGTACTCTTGTTGGTAGTTTTCTCTGAGCGAAGCTGCTCAAAAGGCCATTATTTGTGAGCTGACCTCTCCATCTCCGGAACATTACGGCCGAGCGACAGCACTTTAAGGTGATACAGGAGAAAAATGCTTCCAGTCAAGTGGAAAATGAGTCGAGTATGGGACAATAGGACGGAGCCAACATGTCTCAGGAGCACATCGAGGGCTGCGTCCCAACACTGATCCACATTTCAGTCTGATTTCTAAACCTGTGTTAATTTTGGTAGCTTCTTCAGGTTTAGATATTGGGTCAGTTTCCCAGACTATGATTAAGCCTATGCCTAGACTAACTTTTTAATAGTGAATCTGTACTAGTACTGCAGTTTGGTCCAAGACTAGGTTTAGTCCTTGTTAAAAAAAGATCAGCCCTTAGGCCCAGTTTCCCAGACTATAATTAAGCCTAAACCTAGACTATCTTTGATTTTCAGTGATGAATCTCCATGAGCTGGTAACTTGCTCATGGATTAAGCCTAGTCTTGGACCAATTTATTGTACTAATGGAGATTTACCATTCAAACTCAATGCTGGTCGAGGATTAGGCTTATTCCTCAACAGGGAAATTGACCCTTAGGGCCAGTTTCCCAGAGAATGATTAAGCCTAAGCCTGGACTATTTGAATTTCAGTGGTGAATCTCCATTGTACCTGCAATTTAGTTCAAGACTAGGCTTAATCCATTTCAGGAAACCAGTCCTTAGTGTTTCGTTTTTAGTCTTAGACAAAAATTCATAGTTTTGGTGGGCATTTTTGTCATTTCTATCCTTCATAGTCTAGTGATAATTGATGTAATATAGGTACAATTTACTACAATTGTTAGACAACTTACACACACACACACCCACACTCTGAGTTTTAAAAATCAGGGCTGAGGTTTTGGCTTGCCTTGCTGCTGAATCAGGCTTACTGCTGCAGAATAACTGATGAGTCATGTGCCAAAACTCTCAAATTCCAACACCTGAAAACGAAAAAGCTAAAAGCCCTGTCTGGAACAATGCAGTCTGGGTGAGAACTGAACTTACAAAAGGTGGAATAAAAAAACTGCTTTATATGTTTTGATTCTTTTTAACCTCTTAAACATTTGTCTCTGTAAAAATTGTCATTTTCAACAAAAGCTGCATTAATTTATGAGCCAAATGTCATTTTGTATCTGTAGTTTAGTTAAAAAATAATAATAAAAACCCTTACTAAGACCAAATTTGACCACAATTGAGCATAATTTATGGTAAAAATAAAGTTTTTTTTTTCCAATTTTAAGCGCTCCAAATTTTGGAACTGTGGGTTAATTAAAAGTATAGAAAATATTGTCCATTATCCGCACTGGTTAATCCTTATCGAGGTTGCAGGGGGCCCGGAGCCTATCCTGGGAACTAAGAGCACAAGGCAGGGACCAACCCTGGGCAGCCGCCAACACACCGCAGGGCACACACTCACAGTACCTCAGTGGTACCTTTGCCGGTCTGGGATTCAAACTGGTGACCTTCCAATCACTGGAACTACCAAATGCACCCCCAGCTGAACCAACTGAAATTAGTTTTTCCACCCAAACACACACAAAATTTGCATTATGCAGGCTGACTTTGGCTGGCTTAATTGGTTAAGTTAGCTAACTTCAGTTTTGCTAGCTCTGTATAAGAATCACACAAAGTTAACAACTAAAAGTTGACTAAAATGAAAATACTTTTTGTTGACTAAATTCAGGGATAAAACAACTAAAATTCAGAGTTAGGGAGTAACTAATAGTATGTAACTACAAGTAGGAATACAACTAACTAATTTAAGTAACTTATCAGAAGTAAATATTATTTTCTGGAACATTTTTTTAACCAAACTACTGTCTGGCTAGCTTAATGTGTTAAGTTAGCTAACTTTAAGTTAGGCTCTATATATGAATAATTTACAACTTTTAGTCTGAAAAACAGGTAAATTTGGCTACAGGTAACAACTTACTTGATTAAAACGTAAACGCTTTTGTTACTTGAAAAAATGACCCTGCTGCAATTTGCGGCAACGTTGGTTAACAGCAACTGTTTGCCAGAAGCCTAAAAATATTGTAAGGTCCAGTAATAAGTCTAAAAATGACAACTAAAATTGTTATCCAAATCCTTATCTTGTTAACCAAAACTTTTGTCTTAGCTTGATTATCAAAGATCAGTTTTAACTTGTCAATGTCTCATGATAGTCATGGAACAAAAGATTGTTGTCCCTTATACCTTTCATTAACAAAATAAATCCTAAAGGGAGAAATCTATTGTCTGAGAGCTGGGAATTTTCATGTAATTGATTATGTTGAGCAAATTGCTGCTTCCTAACTTCTCTGAGTTCTAGCATAATCCCATACATGGACCAAATTTGTTCTTTTTTGTTGGGTCAGTCTGGCGTCTGCCAACCATCTGGAACTTATGTTGGCACGTAACGGAAGGAGACGAGGGCCAGAAGGACGATCCATGTCCCTGGTCAAAGTGTGTGATGGTGGAGGGAAAAAAGACCCTGAGCTCCCTTGAAGCTTTTCAGTTTGTTCTTTGTGTCTCTTCTGTTCAGCTTGTCTGCACAGTGAACCCAGTCAGCAGGGCAGAGGCCGGCCTACTTGTGTGTGTTTTTGGGGGGATTTTCATGTATTTAGGTGGTTGTGAGGGCCTGATTGTCCTATAAAAGACGGATTTGTTCATTTGTTATGGTTTGTGGGAACGTATCTGGTATGTGAGGACCGGTCCCCATAAGGAAAAATAAAATCTTTTATCTCTATTAGTTTTTTCTATAAAATCCAATTTCTAAAAAAAAAACGTCCTTATGGGGACCGGTTCTCACATGTGTGTGTGCATGTGTAGAGGAACATAAAGTATGTCTCGCTTGTACAGAAGAAGAACCCAAACTCACGGGAGGATTTTGGGTGGACAGACTGCTTTGTTTTGGTTCGTGATGAAAGAACTTCACTTCTGAATGGGAAGAACACAAGCTGCTTTGAGACAGGGATTTGTCAGGCTGAAAGAGAGAGAAAGAAAGAGAGAGCAGACTTTTCTGCCAGTTTGCTGTGAGAAGGATGACAGAGCATGATGTGCGATAATATTGAGGGTGTGGCGATGAACGCTGCTATTGACCTTGTGCAATCAGCTCTGTGCTCATTTCATTAAAGAAAAAGCATGACAAATATATTTGGAAATTGATAGAGTATTAGTATGGTTACGGTTTTGTATGGCGCCAATTTTAGGAAAATGTTTGCCAATGACATTTAATTTACATGAATAAGATGGGACATTTTCTAAAATCTAAAAATAAAAAAACATTTTAATATATTTTTTATTGGTAAATGGGACTAAAATATTAAGTAGTGGACTGTCGAATGTTGACTATTCAACTATTTTTGTCTGCCGAAATATTTAAGCAATGCAGCCCTGTTGGGAAGATCACAAGCAAGCTCAAGAGGCTGTTGAAGGTGCAAAAAGTAGCTGTTTATGAACTACTACATCGCATGATAAATCCTGCTACCACAGCAAGTTTGATACTCTGTGTTGCTGGCCAGTCAGCTGTGTTATTTTAAATGACAAATATGCAAATAAGCCAATAGTATGTAAGCAAGTTTTTTTCCACACAAACATTATACAGTCGAACATTGGCTGGCTTAATTTGTTAAGATAGTTAACTGCAGTTTGGCTAGCTCTATATAAGAATTGCTTACAGTTTTTAGTCTGAAGCACAAATATAGTTTTGCTAGCTTTATATAAAATCATTTGCAGATTTTAGTCCAAAACACAGTAATATGTCTAAAAATAAGAACTAAAGGTTGACTTAAACAACAACAACAACAAAAAAGACAACTAAAACCATGAAGGATAAACATCAATTAAATGTAGTGTCAGGGAGTAGGCTTAGCTAACTACACTACTAACGTAATTACTTTTTAAAGTAGCTTATCAGTAGTGAAGCTTCTTTAAAATGCTTCAGTTTTGCTAATTCTATATCAAAACCATTTACAGCTTTTTATCTGAAACAGGTACATTTGCCTAAAAGTAACAACTTTAAGTTGATTGAAACAAACACTTTTTGTTGACCAAAGCCAGCAAGGATTGAAACAATTAAAATCCAGTGTAAAGGAGTTGTCACGCGCACTCTCTCGTGGCCGGTAGTTGGATTGGGACATGGCCGGTCGTGGTTCAAAGGGTATAAAAGGTTTCACTTCCTCACGGCGCGCCGCTCTGCCATTGAGTCGACCTGGCCCTCTCTCCGATTCATTTCGGCTCCAACTGTGAGTACTCCAATTATTGGGTTCATCTCTTTGATAGAGTGTGTGTCGTTTAGAACTCGGATTCTAGTGGTAATCCTAACTCTTTGTGTAAGAGAGTTCTTAGAACAACTCACATGGCTATCCTTCCTACTCGCGCTCTCAGCCGCGTTTGGGCTAACCACCATGCTACAAGGGCTAACAGCTAACAAGTAACAATTTGTTACATCCTAACCAGATCACTGTCGAATTGTGAAAGTGAGGCATTCGGTTCAAATCCTAACCAGAGCCCTGTCCGAATCGCGAGCATTCCTACAGCCACCTAACCCGGCCACTGGAAGTTTGTAAGCGTCTGTCTATTTCGCCATATCGTCATCAGATCACTGACAGGAGTAGCTAACTACACCACTAGCTTTAACAGTAAGTTCTTTTTTTTGACAAATAGTGATCTCTTGTGCCAAAATGTGCAGGTACAACGTGCTAGTTTTGCTAGCAGTTTATCAGCACTATTTACAAATATTTACACTATTTGTCCAAAATCGCATGACACAAAGTTTTCTAAAAAGAATGAGTAAAAGTTTAATTAACACTGAATTCTTCTTTAAAAAAAAAAACAAAAAACTATTGAACAACAATAACAATACCAATAACAATAACAAATTATTGAAAGTATTGCACAGACTGTCCACTGCTGTTACAATATCTATTTCATAGACTGTATAGAATTTTTCATATTGAAACTGACCTCATGCATACTCAGTGTTGAAGACAACCACGAAACCATAATTGCAGGCTAAGTAATAAGTGTCGCATCCTAATAGTCTCTCTTTCTACTTCTAGTTTAAAGTTTAAAGTTTACATTTTACCTTCCAATTCTAGTTTAAAGAGTATATTTTATATTCTATTTATATATTGTTTATTCTATGCGTCTTATTGGGCCTTTGTTCCTTGTGCTTTGTTCTTTGCACTGTTAAAACTGGAGCCATGTCGTCTGGATACTTGTACAGTATACTGCAGAGATGACAATAAAGTTTACTTTGATTTTGACTTTAATAAAATGTAACTACTGCTTAAAGGTTAATTTTCCAAAATGGATAATTTCTGACTAAAATGAATAATTCTCATCTTAAGATTAAGACTAAGGCTAAATTTAAAGCCGTCAACTGTCTTCATTTCATCGGAGTGCAAACTGAATGATTTGTTGCAGATATGAGTCTCGAACAAAAAAAAAAACTGCAGTCATCTTCCAATCTTGATGTTGCCTTGCTTCTGTGGCCTCGAAAACTTTCACCACTTTTGCACTAAGCCTTTTGTTAGTCACGAGTTCAAAACAGCTGCAACTAGACGATAAGCAGACAGCAGCGAATTCAAAAGCGTCCGAAAGTCGGCTCTTAGTGCTGAATCAACAGAAACAAGCTGCGTCTCTTTGATTGGCTTCGGAGTGACAAACCAAAAGTCAATCTCTTCTTCCTCGTCGCTTTGGAGTTCAGTCCAAACATTGCTTTTAAACCTGTTTGGAAGAAGTGAAAATACAAACTCTGTGAAAGCTTATAAAGAAAAAATAACAACAACCTAAGCGGACGCATAAGTGTGAAGCGTTTCAGGTGAACGTGATAAAGCTGCTTTTTGCAATAATGTTTTAACACTCCTCTCTTTGCGGCGGAGACGGAATAACTCACTCTAAAACACCGTCACATGGAGGCGCGACCTTCGCTGGTCATCAAATAAAAACGAAATCATAAAAAGCTGTAAACCCAGTTTTACAATGTCCAAAAATGTTGTATGAGAACAACCAGAAATGGCTTCAATTCAGTTTTATTATGTGTTTGCAGTGAGCATCACATGTTGTTATATGATTTTTATGCCAAACCTTTTCTGACTGCTACTCCTTCTACAGTTTTTGTTCTAAAAACTTCGTTCCAGCTCTAAAATGTGCGACCTATAGCGGTGTGGGGTGCTTGTATACACGTTTACGATACACACACTCGTTCGCAAGTTCTGTCTGTTTTTCCGTTCATTTTTTCCCCATAGTCTAACATGGAGATTTACTGCGTGCCCGCTATCCTTCTCACAGCCACCAAATTAAACGTGATTTGAGAGCCCATGGACCTCTTCGTATATCTGTAACCATCATGACTCGTACTTTATCTTTAACACCCTTATCTTTATCACCCCTTTTTCTGTCTATAATTTGTTCTGAGGAAAGTTACATAGTATAACATCATACAACTATAGAATTAAATAAAACCCTTAAAAACCCTCTTAAAGTCTCTCTCTCTCTCTCTCTCTCTCTCTCACACTTTCTCTCCCTCTTTCTGCCTGTCCTACTTACTTTCTTTCTCTCATTTGCTCATCTCATTCGTTCTTTTCCTTTTCCCTGTCCCCCTTTTTCCCTCACTTTTCCTTTCTTTCCCACATACTCCATTTCTCTATTTTCTCCCTCTTTCTTACCTCTCTTCCTTTTCTTCTCCCTCTTACTATCTCTTTCCCTCTCTTTTTCTTCTACTCACTCTGCATCTTTCTACCTCTCACCATCTTTCTCCCTTTTCTCTTCCCACATTCTTTCCTTCTCCCTCGCTTTCTTTCCCCATCCCCTCTTTTTCTCTCCCCTCCTTCTCACATTCTCTTTCTCTTTCACTGACATCCTCTCCCTCTCTTTATTTCTCATTCTCTCGCCCTCTCTTTTTCTTTCTCTTACTCTGAATCTCTCCCCATCTTTCTTTCTCCTCACCTCTTTCACTCTTTCTGCCTCACTCTCCCCTACCTTTCTTTCTGTTTCTCTCTCTCACTCACTCTTTCCTCCTGTCTTTTAATCTTTCACTCCATCTCTCACTCTAACCATTTTTCTCTTTCTCATCCTAATCTTTTCTCTCATTCTCTCTTCTTCTTTTTCTTTCTCTCACTCTTCTCCCTGACCCTTTATCTTTCTTTCAGTCCTCTCTTCATTTTTTTCTTTCCAGTTCTCACCATCTCTCTCCCTTCTCTCTTCCCCACTCTCTGTCTCTCTCACCTTCTTTCTTTCTTTCTCCACCTCCCTCTGCAACTCTCATCTCCCTCCGTCTCTTCACCGCTCTCTCTCTCTCTCTCTCTCTCTCTCTCTCACACACATACACATACACAGAGACACACTGTCTCTCTCTCATTCTTTCTCCACGTCTCTCACCCTTTCTTTCTTTCTTTCTTTCTCCACCTCCCTCTGCAACTCTCTTCATCTCCCTCCCTCTCTTCACCTCTCTCTCTCTCTCTCTCTCTCTCTCTCTCTCTCTCTCTCTCACACACATACACACAGAGACACACTCTCTCTCTCTTATTCTTTCTCCACGCCTCTCACCCTTTCTTTCTTTCTTTCTTTCCCATTCTCTTACTCTTTTTCTTTCGATCACTCATCACCTCTCACCCACTCTTCACCTCTCTCCATCCTCCCTGCCCCTTCTTACTTTCTCCAGAGTGTTTCGATCATCAGTGACATTTACAGCAGAATGTTTTTCTACTTCAGTGTTTTTGGGTTGTTCAGTGAAACAGGTCAGTGCTCTGTTTCAAAACCCAAATGCATCAAATATCAATTTTGCAGAAGAGGCGTGAAATATCACTGTTGATGGTGTGGTGTGCATTTGGGCTTCACAGTGACTGATGTGAGTGTATGTTCACTTTCTTTGAGACATCACAGCAGCATATTTCAATATGGCAGTCAGCAGACACGTTTGTCCTGACTGATCTAGATGTAGTATTAATAAAAATGATTAGTTGATGGAATCATCAGTATTTTGAATACATTTACCAAAAGTCTCGTAGTAATCTATAAAATATTCTTGACAGTGTTTATAACTAGTTCAACGATTTTGAATGCAGTGACTTAATAAATGAGAAAATGACAAGTTGATCCGGAGTGTAAGAGACTATTCAACTGAGGGCTAGTACAATGCATATTGCCAATTGCACACAAGTAATTGATGAGTGTACAAAAGCATTTGCAAAATGACAAACTGAAGAAGAAATTGCTGTTATGATCTGCACTAGAGGGTGACACGGGAGTGAATTTTCAAACCTCTCCCGTCCCACTCCCACAAAAAAAATCCCATCCCATCCCAATCCCATAAAAAAACTGGGGGAAAATCCCGTCCCGTCCCAATCCCAGAAGAATGACTCCCATTCCCTCCCACTCCCGTTTTTTTTGGCTGGAATCTGTCAGTTACAGTAAAAAAAAATAGAGTACAGATCACAGCATGCCCAGCTTAGTTGAATAAAAATCCAAAATGTAATTCGTTATTTTATTGAACTGAAAGTCATCTGAACAATGCACAGTGTGTTTCATGTTGAATTTTATGCAAATCATCCATCCATCCATAAACACACACACACACACACATTATATAAACACACATTATAATTTTCACTGAATTTCTATTACGATGGAGTTCCACTGTTGCTATGCAAGAACAAGAGAGTGTCCACTTAATCAGTTGTCTACAAGTCTTGCAGCTGGCGTATTGCGTTTTCACACCATCTTTCTCAACGCGTAAAATTTTTTTAGTTATTTCAGAGCGCCCAGAAATATCCGTGAGCACAACTGACGTATTATTTTCAGACAGTAGTCGTTGCAGCGTAGCTTTCACGTCTGCCTCCATTTTGGTTATGATTTTCGCGGCTAAAAAGTGTGTGAAGAGGCCTACTTCTTCTCTTACATTACTGGTGGTTGGGACTATCGCCACCAACTGTTACGGGTGTGTGGAGCACGCCATTCACTTAACCGGCTACACCAAAGCAAACAGGAGGAGAGCATAAAGAGACAGGACAACTAGTACTGAGTTCAAAGTTAGGTTTATTTATTTAAAAGGTATATTTCTGTATAAAGTTATCATAGTGTTATTACGATTCCCGGTCCCGCCCACTCCCGCTTACATTTTGTCCAGTCCCGTCCCAATCACGTTATTAATAGTGATTTTGTTTTCCATCCCTGCGGGATTCCCGAAAAAATGTCAGCCTCTAATCTGCACAAGTGATATCTCTCTCTCAGTATTACAGTACTGTGCAAAAGTTTTAGGCAGGTGTGAAAAAATTTTGTAAACAAAGAATGCTTTTAAAAATGGAAGTGTTAATCGTTTATTTCCATCAATCAACAAAATGCAGTGAATAAACAAAAGAAAAATCTAAATCAAATCAATATTTGGTGTGACCACCCTTTGCCTTCAAAACAGCATCAATTCTTCTAGGTACACTTGCACACAGTTTTTGAAGGAAGTGGGCTGAGCTTTCCAACAGCCGATTATAAAGCAGATGGAATCTGATTGTTTAATGCGAGGTGCGATACTGCTGCTGATTTAGGAAGGGGATTTGTGGCTCTTCTGCGTGAAAAAAGTTGAAAACAACAACACACATACACCGTGTTATGTTCTTAGCCAACACTGGTGATGCTGCTTAATGGAAAAAAAAATTGATGATCAAAATTAATTTGATAAAATCCTCCAGCATGTGTGCAGTTCATCAGCTTCCACTGCTGAATGTGCACATTGTTGAGTTTCAGCTCAGCAGTCGCTTACACCCTGACTTTTGTTTTCCTTTTTACATCAAAGTCGACAATACCCAAAGTTTTGTAGCATATCTTATTCAAACATTTTTCAGACAATTTCTGCAAACTAAACCAACATAGGGCATTATAGAACTTAAGTACACATTTTTTTTTTTTTTTAATTCAACAGCAATTTCATCACAATGTAGAACACTGTTATATTTTTTATCAAATAATTTGAGAACATTATAGCACATATCATATTTATCATATAGAACTGTCGCTCACACTTTCCACAAAAATAAATTCAGCATAGTATCACATTTTATTGTAAAATAATTTTAACATGAAATTTCCTTTTTAAAAACCAATATTTAGAGAATTTCAGCAATCACCATAAGCATGAACTTCACAGAATTTCAGAACAAATTTGTGTAATTTTTAACAAATTATTCCAGCTTTGGCTTTCATTCAATTTTTGTACACATTTGTAGGTTTTGAGCAAACAATTTTAGCATGATATCTTAAAAGATTAGCACACATTTATAGAATCTCAGCAACCAATTCCAGTGTACAATTTATTAAAACATTAATGGAATCTCTAGCAAACAATTTAATATATATTTTTAAATAATTCCGCCATGAAATTATTAAAAATGTCTTATAGACATCTAGCACACTTTATCAATGATTCACCTTTGTACAATTTAAGCTGTTAATTACAGTATAGAATTATTATATAATAATGATCAGAAACACGTATAGAATTTCACCTAATAATTTCATTGAATTTTTTATTTATACTAAATTTTTGTCAAAAGACCATATCGACATTCCTCCTCCCCTAGTAATATATCAACACAAGTCATTCACACACCAGTCTGTCTGTCTCTCTCTCTCTCTCCACACACACACACACACACACACTTCAGCAGCAGCTCAGTGCCCTGTTTTCTATTATTACAGTTAAACCCACAGATGCCACCCAGAATGCCAAGCGCTGATACTTCCCCTCCTCACCGGCTCAGCATTATTTCACTAAACCCCTGTCAAATCTCTTTCATCTCAGGTGTGGCCTGTGGCCTGGATTTTTTTTTGCTGTTGTTGTTAAAGAAACTTGTGAAAGTTGCACACATTTTTGCAGAATTTTGACAAACAATTACATGTTACATATTACAAGCATTTACATGTAATATTAATACACATTTATGGAATTTCTACTGACAATTTCAGCTTGACTGCTTCACTGACAATTTAATGCAGTGTTAAATAATAATAATTCCAGCACAGATAATTTGAGCATGTCATGTGTGCGGTTGCTGGGAGAAGGATGGAAGGGGATAAGGACACTGTTGCAGGCAAACAAAAGGGTTTATTGATGGCAAAAGGCATGTGAGACAAAAAGGGGCAAAGCAAAAAAGCACACAAAAAACAGGAACAAAGTCACAACAGAAAGGTGAGGCCCGTGCTCCCAGTAGTAGGCATCGGGTAATGGGGGAGAACCTCCCCGAGTAACCAGAACAAGCGAGGTCTTTACGCTTGAAGACTCGGGAGGTGAGCTGACAATGGCCCAGACTCGGTAGCCACCTAGGCAGTCTGGCCAACCGGGGAAAGCTCACTGGGAGTCATGAGCCTGGGGAGAAACACAGGAGAAAAGGGTGAGACCAAAAGGGCATTCCAAACAGAAACAGAAAACCAAACCAAACCAAAATCACGAATGTCCAAAAATCCAAATAAAAGAGCAGAAGGGGTCCAGGAAATCCAATAGCATGACCAAACAACCACCCAAATATGAGGGATACAGACTCAGAGAGCCACGGGTTTAACTGACTTAAATAAGACCACAGAACTCAACAAACGAGTGCTTGCACCAATCCCAAACTCAAAGCAGAACGAGACACAACTGAAATCAATGATAAGCATGGGGGTGTTCTACACAGACACTGACCTACTAGGTAGGGAGCATGCAGTGCAAACAACATACCAGGAAGTAGGGTGCGCTCTAAACAGATAGTGAACTATTCAGAAGGGCATGAAGTGCAGACACAGAACCCAGAAGTGAGGAGCAAGCTAACACGGAAGGCTAAGGCTAACCCGAGGAGACATGAGGGGTAAACACCACAACACCACACCAGAAGTGAACCCAGAGAGCAGGAAACAACACACAGATACTCATCCTGGGTTCATGGTGGCACGGTCCCGTCTAAGTTGGGCGGGACCGTGACAGAGCATAGAATTTCAGGAAATTTTAGCAAATGCTTTTAGAATTTCAGCAAATAATATCAGCATATTGAATTTGATCCTATTTATAGAATTCTAACAAATAATTTGAGCATAGAATTGTGGTGCACACTTAAAAGAATTTTGGCATGGAATTTTATCTCATTTTATCACACATTTAGATAATTTAAGAGTATAATGTCACAGACTTTTATCACAAACTTGGAGAATTTCATTTAATAGGTCAAGCATAGAAATTTCAGCATAGAGTTATACAATTTTCACAAAAATTTAAATGATGAAACATTGACACAATGACTGACATTTCTGAATGGCTTCATTAAAACTCTCTAGCTTTAATTTAGTCTAATGTGTGTTAAACGTATCATTGTTCTTTCTTATTTCTTCCATGCTTTATGCTGTGTAAACTCGTTAGTCAAAATCTAAAAACTTTACGTGTGTCTTTGTTAATTTAATCTCTTTGTTTTGTTGTTGTTGTTCTTCTTCTTCTTATTTTTCTTCTTGTTTCTTTTATCTACATCCACATCCTAGAGTAGGGGTCAAGACCACCTAAACCGAGACCAAGACAAGATGAAGACCAGAGTGTGTTAAGACCGAGACAAGACCAAGACTCCAAAGGGCCAAGACTAAGATGATAACAAGACCAGCAAGAGGCAAGACTGAGTTGAGACCGAGAACGGACCAATGCACGTTTTACACCACATGTCAAATTCACTGTTTTATTAACTTGCAGAGTTTTTATTATGCAGAGACATTCTATGACTTAGTACTGTAAAGAAAAATAAGGTTAGTGCCAGGTGGAAGAGTTGATAGTAATACTCTCAAAGTTGTCACCTTGGCTGGTGTTCTTTGTCCGAGTCCATGACAAGACAGAGTACAAATACGGACGATTCTGAGACAAGACCGAGACTTTCAAAAACCAGTCTCCAGTACTACAACACTACCACATTCCTTGAGATGATCTTTATGGCTTAAAATGTTTATCTCATTGAAGAGGTCTAGGCTATTGGGTTTCTTGGGTTACTGCCACCCTATTTTTCATATTTTTCAGGTCAAAAAGTGCCGTTTCACATTTTGCCCATGAGGGGACACCGCCGTTAAGGCTGTCATTCCCTATTTTGGCCACAAGCTGGGATGGGGTTCTCCATTAAGAATAACTGTACTATTACTTTTCTTGTTTATAACCTGTTCTAGACGTGAGTTAAACCTTAATTTAACAACTCACGATTTAAAAACTATCAGAAACATCTATAAAAGTTCACATATTTATCCCTTTCTACATTTTAGCACACAAAAATCACATAATTTCTTCCATCTACTTTCTTCTTTTTCTTCTTCTTCCAACTTCTCAGAGACTTAAATCCTTCCAGTTTTTTGTTGTAGAGACTCATAGATTATAGATCAAAATGTTCAGCTCCTTGAAGAAACATTGGATATTGTGTTTCTTATTGATAGCCCAACTACAAATCTCTTTTGTCTTTTCTATTTTAGGTGAAAATGTGTAATTCCCTAGTTCAGTCAAACTAGGGAACCACTTTTGGCCAAAAGGAGCCATCTACTTTAAGAAGAACTGTGCTATAACTTTCTTTTGGTTAGCCGTGGTTCCTAACATGAGTTTAACACTGATACAGAATTTACCATTTCTCCTCTGTTATTTTTTCACCCTTTTATCTTGTATTGTCTACATTATACAGTGCATCTGGAAAGTATTCACAGCTCTACACTTTTTCCACAATATCCTATGTTACAGTGTCATTCCCAAATAGATTAAATGAATCTTTTTCCTCAAAATTCTACACACAATACCCCACAATGGCAAAGTGAGAAAAGTTTATTTGAAACTTTTGCAAATTTATTAAAAATAAAAAACAAAAATCAAACATTTACATGTATTCACAGCATTTGCTCAATACTTTGTCAAAGCACCTTTGGCAGCAATTACAGCCTCAAGTCTTTTTGAGTATGATGCCACAAGCTTGGCACACCTATTTTTGGGCAGTTTCCCCCATTCTTTTTGCAGAACCTCTCAAGCTCCATCAGGTTGTGTGGAGCGTTGGTGCACAGCCATTTTCAGATCTCTCCAGAGATGTTCAATCAGGTTCAAATCTGGGCTCTGGCTGGGCCACTCAGGGACATTCACAGAGTTGTCCTGAAGCTACTGCTTTGTTATCTTGGCTGTGTGCTCAGGGTCATTGTCCTGTTGGAAGATGAACCGTCGCCCCAGTCCGAGGTCCAGAGCGCTCTGAAGCAGGTTATCATTAAGAATGTCTCTGTACATTGCTGCATTCATCTTTCCCTCGACCCTCACTAGTCTCCCAGTTCCTGATGCTGAAAAACATCCCCACAGCATGATGCTGCCACCGCCATGCTTCACTGTAGAGATGGTATTAGTCAGGTGATGACCAGTGCCTTTTTTTTTCCAGATATAATGCTTGGCATTCAGGCCAAAGAGTTCAATCTTTGTTTCATCAGACCAGAGAATTTTATTTCTCATGGTTTGAGAGTCTTTCAGGTGCCTTTTGGCAAACTCCAGGTGGGCTGTCATGTGCCTTTTACTGAGGAGTGTCTGGCCACTCTACCATACAGGCCTGATTGGTGGAGTGCTGCAGAAATGGTTGTCCTTCTGGAAGGTTCTCCTCTCTCCACAGAGCAATTCTGGAGCTCTGTCAGAGTGACCATCGGGTTCACCTCCCTGACTAAGGCCCTTCTACACCGATCGCTCCACCGAGTGGAGAGGGCCTGTCCACCGTGTGGACGGGTGGCCAGCTTTAGGAAGAGTCCTGGTGATTCCAAACTTCTTCCATTTATGGATGATGGAGGTCACTGTGCTCATTGGGATCTTCAATGCTGCAGCAATTTTTCTGTAGCCTTCCCCAGATCTGTGCCTCGACACAATCCTGTCTCAGAGGTCTACAGACAATTCCTTGGACTTCATGGCTTGGTTTGTGTTCTGACATGCACTGTCAACTATGTGACCTTTTATAGAAAGGTGTGTGCCTTTCCAAATCATGATCAATCAACTCAATTTACCACAGGTTGACTGCAATCAAGTTGTAGAAACTTTTGAAGGATGATCATTGGAAACAGGATGCACCTGAGCTCGCTTTTGAGGGTCATGGCAAACGCTGTGAATGCTTATGTAAATGTTTGATTTTTGTTTTTTAATTTTTAATAAATTTGCAAAAGTTTCAAATAAACTTTTTTTACTGTATCATTATGGGGTATTGTGTGTAGAATTTTGAGGTAAAAGATGAATTTAATCTATTTGGGAATAAGGCTGTAACGTGGAAAAAGTGGAGTGCTGTGAATACCTTCCGGATGCATTGTAGCACACAACAATCAAGCAGTTTCTTTAGGATTTGCTCATCTAGTGGCAATTAAAAAAAATTCTGTTGTATGTATATCCAGCATTTTTCATCTCGTTTTCGTGCCTCTCGGCTCTAAATTCGCCGTCTCATTTTTTGGGCCAGTGCACTCAATTATTCCCCTTCTATGTCTTACCAAGGAGAATATTCATGCTTCTTGTGTAATGGTGCTCATTTGCAGCTGATTGGTTAGTCACGGGAGCCGCATGGGGGAAAAACGTTGGACTCCCTCGAGCATTGGGGCCTAATGACAGCGGCGGTGACAGACTGAATATCAACTATTAAATACGCTCAATAACTCGGGCCTTCTGGATGGCGTGGGCCAATTCTGGGTAATATTTAACTACTTACTCATGCTGAACAGGAAAAATTAGAATTGTGAAACGAGGATAACTGCTACACATACACAAAATACAGCTGTTGCTTAGTAGGACTTGAAGAATATCCACTCTGTTCACACTTATTAGCAAGTACAGTGGTAACTCAGTTCTTGAACTGCATAGACTACAAAGGTTTTGGAGCATGACTGTATTTGTGGCCAAATTGGGGCTTGAAGTATGAACAAAATCTTTGAAGATGAACCCAGCGCCACGTCACGTTTTATACGTGAAATTGCAAAATTGCACAGAAGCACAGTATTTCCAACCAAGTCGAACAGTTCATTGTTCAAACTGTATTTTCAGTCATAAAGGTCAGATTTCCACCATTTATTTAGTACTTCAACTCGATGCCAAATCAATTAATTTGCGTCTCTATTTTCGTTTAATTTAAAAGATGTTTATCAGGCCATTTTGCCATGCAAAAAAAGAATCTTAGCTTGACGAAGTTCACTTCAGTTCAGTTGAGGTTTTTTTATATAGCACTCTTTACAGCACTATAATATTTGTTGTATGATGTGTTTGGGATAGAGGTAATCATCATGTACAGTATAATGATGGTAATGGCCAGTGGGCTTTATGTATCCATGTGGCTTTATTTTTCTCTGCTTGTTCTCTACATAACACTTCGACATGGAGTTCAGTCAGCTTTGCCCTAAAATGCTGGTGTTGTCCTTCACAAGGCTACTTTATACTTTTATACTTTAAGTATGTATGTTTACTTTAAGCCTATACTTTTCACTTTAACTTGAGTAAAGAAGTAGAGTCAATACTTCAACTTTTTAAACACATGTATCTATACTTCTACTAGAGTGAAGAATGCGTGTACTTTTGACACTTCTGGTGACAGCAAAAAGTAATACATTACTGTAATTGTGCTTAGATATACAGTACACATATATGGGTTTCAGCCCAAAATCTGTAGCCGTTCTGTTGATTCTGAATTATTTTCCTCCATTATCCTCGTGTACATAGACTGTAGCCATTTTCCAAATAAATTGGAGCCCGACTTTAGCTGCAGAAAGTCAGTTAAGTGGCTCGTCTCTAGTGGGTTTTTCTCCACCTGGCTGTCTTCATCCGCTTGGTCTTGGCATTTAATTCCACAGCAGCACAGACCGAGTGGAACTTTAATGGGAGTTAACGATGTCGACTTCAAAGCTTTTTGTGCTGAGTGAGAAGAAATTGGCGAGTCGAAACGGAACGGACATGGCCACATGTGCAGGAATAAAAAAGACCTTTTCCCTTTAATGGACATGTTTAATCACTTCATTTATTCCCCACAGCCCATAAACACCAAAGCGCCTCTATATATCCAGTTAATTATGATGCAATTAAAGAGTGTTTGTTCATATTAATTATTTTAGTGTCCTCTTGAGGGGGCGGTTATGAGCATAAACACTGTACAGTGGTCTTATTTAAAATGGATCATTTTCTATAATGTGTTTTATTGTGAATTGAAACGATCGAGCTGTGATTTAATATCAGCTCTGATTATATTATAGATTCTTTATTCACTTCCACTTTTATCCTTCACTTTATTCTTTATTCAAACGCTCCCAATTAGCTACGCAGATGAGTGTTTAAAAATGTAAAAATTGTAAAAATAATAATGGAAGTTAATTTGACTTGGAAAATATATGATGATGATGAACCTGATGAAGATAATACATCACAATACAATAATAACAGTAATAACAATAAATGAACAACAATAACACCAAACACAAAAATATCAACGTCAGTATAATTTTATTATAGTACTAAGAAAATTAGCTTGAATTAATTTCTAATTAAATGCTTTATTTTGACTTCTTTATTTAGGTGTCACACGTCAGAAGAAACACTAAAAAGTAATGTTAATAAAAAAGTAAAAATAGAATTTAATACATTTAATTACAAATCACTCAAATATGATTATTCATACTAATATTCATACATGTTCATTCATTAATTCATTTTTCGAACCGCTGAATTACATTTGGGGTCACAGGGGGACCAGAGCCTATCCTGGGAACTTACAGGCGCAAGGCGGGGACCAACCCCGGGCAGGCGCCAACACACCGCAGGGCACAGTCACACAATCACACTCACATTCACATGTATTTTTTTCAAAACTCCTAAAATCAAAGTTTACTCTTTTATTCTATTGTACAGAATAAATTAATTATTTTTTTAATTAAAAATAATTTAACAAAATTAAATTAAGCTTTAGATGACGTTTTTAAAAGTAAGAATCTTAAAGACTGTCAACCAACATTTTTACAATTTCCCTCATTGTTAAATATGAAAAAATCTCCATATTTCAGTAGATTCAGTAGACTTCAGAGAGGTGTGTGGAGGGGTTTTGGGGTGTAACAAAGCGTTGAAGCCCTGCGGTGAGATTCTCCTCCAGCTGTAAAGCTTCGGTTTGGTGTTCAAGTGCTGATGGATTCGGGGATGAACATCACAGCAGAGAGATCTGATGCTTCACCCTCTCATCCTTAAGAAAATGTAGCACGTGGATTTATTCTTTGAATTCAGCCTCACACCTGTGCTTTGATGAGGCCCGAAGAGACATTGAAGTCTCATGCACTTACCCTGTGGGGGAAATACAGGGAAAAGTCTGGAAGATTATCAAAAAAAAAGAATGTGGTCTCATAATGATGTGAAATTATTACCTTGGTAAGGGTTGACCGATTTTCAGCCTGCTCGAATTATCGGTGCCATTTTTAAAATCTTGTCTATTTTATATTTATTTATTTATGGTTATCGGCGAACGTCATTTTTCAGAAAACATTCCGATTATAAGAATGTTTGGTAACTGATTTTTGTCCTAGTGTGATATCTAGCAGTTATATGATTATTGGCATTGGAGATTTTTAGGGGGCCTGCGTGGTACCCTATTGTTATTGTGCCAATTTTTTTTTTCTGCCTTAAAACGCATTGTGGAGAAAAAGCGGTAAGACCTACAGCTTTGAAATTTGGCAGGTAGGTCTGGTACCCCACCCACTACTCAGGCAAAAACAAATTGCACCAAATTAAGCTATTTTGCAATTTTCAAAAAAAAAAAAGCATTTTGCCGAATTAATGGTTAACCGTAGCTCTGATTCTCAAAAGTCTTATATAGTCTTATTCTTTGGTTTAAGACGAATTTTTTAGACCCTGACGTCTATTTCTGCCTTATATGATTTTTCGATAATTTGCATAAAATTAAATCCCATCTTTTTCAAATGTATCCCTGGATTTTTGTCCAATCTGCATGCAACTGGTATCATTTGAATCCCAAGACACTCTTCTTTAATTATTATTGAGCATATTTTTAATTTATTTCTTCATTTTTATGTAATATGCAAATAAATGGGCTCGGCTTGGCGTAGGACTGCAAACCCATACACCGAGTGTCATAGAAATTCGGCTCTGGGTGGGCAACAGCTTTGAAATTTGGCAGGTAGGTCCTTGACTCTACGCAATACTGAGGAAAAAAAATTTGAGCCACTTTGCCCATATTTCAACAGTTTAAACCTCACGTACTATTCAGGCAAAAATAATAATAATTGCACCACTCTACCACTTGGTGGCGCTAATAAGCTATTATGCGTTTTCCGTAATAACTTTTGAATCGTAGCTCCGATTCTTAAAAATCTTATACCATCTTATTTCTTAGGTCAAGAAGAATCTTAATAAACCCTCGCATCTATTTTTCCCATATTAGATTTTTCTTTAATCGGCATAACTAGTCAACTAGATCCTGGATTTTTATCCGATCTGCATGTAACTGGTATTATTTGAATCCCAAGACATTCCTTTTTAATTATTATCGAGTATATTTTTAATTTAGGTTTTCATTTGGCTGTATTTTTTTAAATAAAAAAAATGCTCAGCTTCGTATAGTAATGCAATGCCACACACTGAATATCATAGAAATCTAGCTCTGAGTGAGCTACCGCTAATTTTCATAATACGAAATCGTATTATTTAAATCTCAGCATATTCTTCTTTAATAGTTATTGAGCACATTTTTCATTTACCTATTCATATGGCTATATTATGCAAATTCAGCAAGACATATGTTTGAATAAGGAAACTTTACTATAATTTACAGTTTTTAGACACTCTCTTATAGTAATTATTAAGCCCATTTTCAGGTATTTCTTTATATGGCTGCAAAGCTTCACTTCAAAGTCGATATCCCACTTATTGGCGCCATAATAAATTATTTTAAAGTTAGCCTAATAAGTTTTGAACTGTAAATATGTAGAAAAAAAGATGAAAGATATCAAATCTCAACACATATATACTTCAATTTATAAAAAAAACTGATAAAGCTGCAAATTGCATGGCCCCCGTAATCACTGCTTGCGGTTATATTTTTATATATTGTTTTGTATATGCAAAATCATTCATGGAACTGAACAAACACTATGAATACATTTTGTAAGGTTGGACCAGTTTTCAGCCTGGTCGATTATCAGTGCTGATATCAGTGCTGCTCTCCCCGTGTTTGCGTGGGTTTCTTCCGGGTGCTCCGGTTTCCTCCCACAGTCCAAAGCATGAAATATAGCTTAAATGGTGGCTCTAAATTGGCCTTTAAGGTGTGCCTGTGAGTGTAATTGTGTGTGTGTGTGTGCCCTTCAGGGTGTTGGTCCCAAGCTTGCACCCGTTACTTCCCAGGATAGGCTCCAGTCCACCCCGCGACCCCAGTTGGGATTAAGCAGTTTGGATAACGAATGAATGAATTTATTTCTGAGAAAAACATTCTGACTATGATCAAGTTTCATAGCATTGGACTGATTTTTGGCCTGGTCAATTATCGGTGCTGATATTTAGGAATTTTTATGGGTCATTTTTCAAATCTAGGAGATTCTTCAGAGATTACTGTTGGTAAGAGTTGACCAATTCAATTACATGTGAAAGTGTTATTTTATCAGAATTTTTATCGTTATTGTTGTTACTGACATTATCCACTCACCTGGTGGGGAAACAGTAGAAAAGTAGTAAAAAGATTGTTTATAAATTAATGCAGTCTCATTGTTTTGTATATGTAAGAAAAATCATGGAACTGAGAATAAGACATTCCGACCATAAGAATGATTGTTTAGGGTCAACCGATTTTTAGTCCGCTCAATTATCAATGCCAATATTGAGCATGTTTAATGTAATTGGCATGTCATTTTTTACAGTTTAACTGATAATCTCATAAGATGATAATCGATTGACCCCTAGTGTGATCCTCACAGTGCATTTTAAAAGTGGTGTACACCTTCGCATCCATATATTCTGCATAAAGCAGCTTACTTTGCTCTACATTTGTGACTAAATCCAGACTCACAGATGGACTCTACACTTCCCAAATACTATTGGATCATTTTCAGTTAAAACATTTCTTTGATCAAATCTGAAAATTCCCTCTGTGTAAATTGCTTCAGTTCCAGATCTTCTGAATCCACTTCCCGTCATCAAATGAGTTAGTGTTCCAGGTCCGTCTGTGGGGTGAAGGCTTAGTTTTAATTTGTCATCATAAATCAGGTGGTGAAGGTTCTTATCTTATTTCCATTCTGCTGTAATACTGACGCATCGTCTGTGCACATTCTCAAATATCAAATATAATTTCAATTCAAGTGCCATGGCTTGAGGGAGAGAAAACATTACTCCACAATGAGAAACTTGTCAGTGGAGATTATTTAACCTCCTTTTCAGTCTCTTTTCTCTTTTTAGAACCCAAATTCCCAAGGTGTTTAGTTATTGCATTGTGTATGATCAGATCTACAGCTTCTAGTGAGATCTCAAACACTGCAGTTGAGTTCCCAATTAAATCTAATCTTCATTTGTACCCGAGATGTACAGCTCATTTATCTGATTAGAGTATGTAATATTTCTATTTCTTGCCTTTCACATTTTTTTCAAGTTTTTAGTAACTACAGTTTTTAATGAAACTATGTTTAATTTTTTAAAATCTCTTTATTTGCCTAATTTGAATTTTTTTTATCATTGTACATTTATTTATACTCCAACTGCTAATTCTTTAACTGCTAGTTTCTTGTCTTGTTCCTGATTTTGTTCTTAATATAAAGCACATTAGGCTGCATTTTTATGTATTAAAGATATAGTTATTACCATCGCTCATCTGCTGTGAAAAAGGATTTGGCTCTTTCCTGAGTTTCTCTATCCATGTTCATTAACAGCTCTTAATTTACGATTGCTGTGTAACAGTAAACACTTTGTTCCTTCCATTATTTTCTTCTTCACACATTTTTGCCATTTAACTACTTTCACAGTTTTCCAGCAGTTTACCGTATTTCTCTTTATCCTCCTTTCCAGCTTTTCACCATTTTGTCCCTTTCTATTCTACTTAACACCACTGATGGGAGTAACAGCGTTATTTTTTTTTAGTAACTGCTAATCTAACAAATTACTTTTTCCGTTGTTAAAACATTATCATTACTGAGAATAAAATGTGGCGCATTACTGTAATTAAGTTCATTGAAGCTATGTTTATCGGATACGCAAAGTTTTCTTTTTTTCTTTTCATTGGTGGGCGGAGGACAGGTGGCAAGACAATTTATCCATTCTAATTTATGAAGCACCTCTCATCGTCACATGGTTCTATTAAAGTGGGGGATTCAAATCCTGACATATTTGAACATTTTTTAAAAATGTAACGCAATAGTTACTCTCACTGGTAACTAGTTACTAACTTTCTTTTTGGGAGAAGTAACTAGTAACTATAACTAATTACTTTTTTAAAGCAATGTGCCCAACACTGCTTAACACACAGAAGTCACAAATTCCTCCAGCAAATGCCAGGCAGGCTGTTTCAATTCTCCACTTAAATTTATAAGACAAAAGACAATGTGAGTAAACACAATGTGTGGTTGTGAAGCTTATTTTATTAAGAAAAAACTCTCCAAATCCTCACCCACGTTTTAAAGAACTTAATAATAATAAAGAGTGAAAAGTAGGACCTTACTTTTGTATAATGTTGCATTCAGAATTAAATTTGGAACAAAATTATATTTTTCCACCTCTCCTTAAACTTGCAGATAATAAGTTTCATAATAATCTTGTGCAATTATCTCAAACAATGTTCTCATATTAATTGAGTGATTGTTTTTTTCAATGTCAACACACTACACCACAGCACAGCACAGTAAACCACAACGAAATGTGACCTCTGCCTTTGGCCAATCCGTGAAGGACCGTGAGCAGCTGACATGGGCAGTGACCAGGTGGCAGTGCTTGGGGACGGTACCTTATTCACGAGTACCTCATTGGTGCCTTTAACAATCAGGGACTTGAACCCGTGACTTTCCGAACACACGGCCAACTTTTTAATCGTTACGTTACTAATTGCCCCATACAAGACAGCTATAACAATGAATAAGAAAATGGCAAATATGCCCAGGGTTGTTCCCTGCCTTGCGCCCGTAAAATCCCGGGATGGGCTCTGGTCCCCCCGCAAGCCCAGTTGGGATTAAGTAGTTCAGATAATGAATGAATGAATGAAAATGGCAAATAAAATGTATGAGCAAATTCAACAACTAGAGACGCATTTCCATAAGACAATGTCAGTGTGATTGCTCAAGTTTTGTAGCTGTGACATGAACTGGCTGAGAAGAACAAGGGATGATAAAAGTAAGAAAAAGACGTGTATGGGTCAAAACGGATTGAGATGTGTGCTTCACTCAAAGGTTAATTCCAGCAGCAGAAGTACATAGTAGGGGATGAGGCTGAATGCCTCAATCCTTTCATCAACCTTTAGCATTTTGTAGATGCAAACGTGCTTGAAATGAGTTGTGTGCTGTTGTTTGAGATGTGATGCTGGATGCCAAATGTGCTCTTGCATTGTGGGTGGTGTCCAGTTGTATTTTAATTTTTTTTTGAATCATTTATCTCCAGCCTGGGAGATAAATGAGAAGCTGTGTGAGAAGCCCCCTTCTCACATAGCTGAAAGATTCTTTCATCTCAAACTGTGCACTTAATGTGGTTACATAAGCAGAGTTTACTGGCACAACTGTTGGAGTTAAATGTTTCACTTTGTTATGAAAACCTGAACTTGGCACATCCAAATTTATATGTAATCAATGTTGGGGAAACAGTTTAAATATAGCAGTTAGCTACTCTACAAACTACAGAGAAACAATCTGAACGACATCCAAGCTGTTTCATCCAGTAATACTTCATATTTGTGCTGTACGATTCTTTAAAAAGCAAAGAAAAAGTATTAGTACCAGGAACGTATTAGTGGATTAAGGTGAAGTGTTTCCATTGACTAGTGACTTAAAAGTAAGGATGCATGATAATATCGGAATTATCGGCATTGGACCCATGCTTAGATTTTCCCAGTATTTCCAAACACAATTTGATGAAGTATTTATTGTATTCCTGAAAGGTAGCGTTTATGCCAGGCATGTGGATGGGATTTTATACAGCCCGTGCCTTCTGTCTTAAAATGTGTGGCACAATTTTGTTCTAAAATTCTGAGCACGCAGTGGAGCATTTGCAAGCAAACTATCTTGTTAAAAGTCTCGGTCTTGTCTTGGACTCGGTTGTGTTTGTACTCGGTCTTGGCATGGACAAAGAGGATTCGGGATTTTATTTCGAGACCAGCCAAGATCACAACTCTGAGAATGTTACTCTTAACACTTTGAAACCAACGTAGGCATTTTGCACTGTTTATTAACCCAGAATCCTTTTTACTTACAGAAACCACACACATACCGTCAGAATCAGACAACCTTTCAACTGACACTAATTTTTCTTCACAGTACTAAGCCATAGAATGTCTCTGCATAATAAAAACTCTGCAAGTCAATTAAACAGTAAGTTTGGTCTTGAAGAGTGTTCTGCCACTGTGGTTTGTTGAGTTTAACATATGATGTGAACAGTTGGGATAACTGCTTCTAGTGAAGCAATTTCCTCATTATAGATATGTAAGAGAGAAATACTGAATAAACCTGTTTAATGTTAGGCTTAGAATGTTCCACTTATTTGTCATGTGGTGTAAACGTGCATTGGTCCGGTCTCGGTCTCACCCCACCCTGGTCTCTGTCTAGTCTCAACTTCGGCCATTCAGAGACTTGGTCTTATGTCAGTCTCGACACACTCTGGTCTCAGTCAGGACTTGATTTGGTCTTGATCCCAACTGTAGTACTAATGCATCAGTCTGCCTCAATACATAGATTCAAAGGTCATTGAACCCATAACATCATTCCAATCTTTTTGTTAAAAACACATTATTTGTTCTTTTAAATGTCTGCTTGAGTATGGGTGGCATGGTGGTGCGGTGGTTAGCACTGCCGCCTCACAGTGAGAAGGTCCTGGGTTCGATCCCCGGGTCGACTGTAGAGCCTTTCTGTGGAGTTTGCATGCTCTCCTTGTGTTTGTGTGGGTTTTCTCTGGGTGCTCCGGTTTCCTCCTATAGTCCAAAAGCATGCAACATAGGTTAATTGGTGACTCTAAATTGCCCCCGTAAGGTGTGATTGTGAGTGTGGATGCCCTGTGATGTGTCCGGTCCTTGCAACCCTTGATGTCTGCTAGAGTTCATTAATAAAAATGTCCTGAAATTTTTGAGTTGCTTTTGTGATTTGTTTTCATAAGTTTAAATAACATATGGTATTGTTTCATATCGAACACGAGCTCCAGAATTGAATCCAGTGGGAAATTGCATCGTAGCAGACTGTGTGATATCGGCAAACACTGTACAGTAAATCGGTGTAATTATGTATTGTGAAGAGACTCGTGATTTTCACCCGTACTAAATACATGCCCACCTACACAAAAAGACAGAGAGAGAGAACTTTAAACGGGACAAGATCAAAGGGTTGGATCTGAGTGGGTTTACTCAAGATAAGAAACTATTTGAAGCATGTTGCATTGCATTTTGGGAGTCGCGATGATAATATCCACACATCATTGTTATCCCCACACCAAACACCCACCAGCAGTTAAAAGGGTTTGCACTCTCTCTATCCCTCTCTCTCTCTCTCTCTCTCTTTCTCTCTGTCTCACCCTCTCTCTAATGCTCATTAAAATGCAAAAAGGTGGGTGTGCTTCTCCATCAGCTCTAGTCATTGTTGCGAAGGCATTACGGCCTGCTGTCGTTCTAATCCGACACATTCCACCGTCTCATTTTTATTTAAGATACACTCTAGAGCAGGGCAACTCAAATAAAATTCCATGCAGTTTGCTGTCTTAGTGTCAGCCTCAGCAACGGTCCCTACTAATTACAAGTTTGGTGCTGTTGGTAGTGTAACGGTTAGGGAGTTGGCCCTGTGATCGGAAGGTCGCTGTTTAAAGTCCCAGACAAGTAAAGGTACCACTGAGGTACTCATGTGCAAGGTACCGTCCCCAAGCACTACTCCCTGGATGCTGCAACTGTGCCTTCATGGATAGGTCACATTGACAATCACAAATAATCACTCGCTTAAATTCATTTTTCATGATTCAGAGTTTATGTGCCCGGAATAGGCTCCAGTCCACACTAACGTGATTGGGATTAAGTGGTCTGGATAATGAATGAATGAATGAATGAATGAATGAATGAATGAACGAACGAATGATTTATCATGCCTTTTATCAAACTTTTCAGCATATATTAAGAACAGAGAATATATAAAAGTATATAAAATACAATAGTATCTGAATCTGATTTATTTGCCAGATAGGTCAGGAAAACGTATTTCCGGTGGTTAGTGTAGCGACGTATAATATTCATTCAACCGCTTAATCCCAACTGGGGGTGCTAAATTAGCCCTGTAAGGTGTGAATGCGAGTGTAATTGTGTGAGTGTGTGCACCCTGCGGTGTGTTGGCGCCTGCCCAGGATTGGTCCCCACCTTGCGCCTGTATGTTCCCGGGATAGGCTGTGGGTGCACACACTCACACAATTACACTCGCATTCACACCTTACAGGGCCAATTTAGATTTGCCAATTAACCTATAGTGCATGCTTTTGGACTGTGGGAGGAAACCCACGCGAACAGGGTGAGAGCATGCAAACTCCATACATAAAGGCTCTACGGTCGACCCGGTGCTCAAACCCAGGACCTTCTCGCTGCGAGGCGGGAGCGCTAACCACTGTTTACAAACTATTAACACTAATTATTATGTTGCCTCTAAAGAAACAAATGAGAAATAAATAAGCAATTCATGAGATGTTATTGTGAGCTCAAGAGAAAGTATTTCATGTGCATGAGAATTTAAACATATCTCATACGCACATAATACTTTCTTGTGAGCAAGTGATACTTTTTAATGGGAATGCAACACTTTCTCGCATTGTTAGTGAATGCATGGACTAATTCTAACTCATGTATGAATTTATATTATTTAAATAATTAGGATTAATAAATAATTATTATCATTATTTAAACCCTACCCCCTTCTCCTTTTCTTCCTCTTCTCATGCCCAAATTCTATCCTTGCCTCTCTTTTCCTCCCTCCCTCTCCATCTGTCACCCCTCCTTCTTCTTTCTTTGTCCCCTCTCGTCTCCCTCCCTCACTTTCTCTCTTCCTGTTTTTCTTTTTTGTCCCTACCCTCTTTCTCTTCCTCCTCCTTTCTTCCCTCCCTTTCTCCTTTTCTCCCACTCTCGCCCTTTCTCCCTCCACACCCTTTTTTCCTTTCTCTACCTCTCTATCAGCTCTCCTTTTCCCCATCCTTACGTTGCTGTTCCTTTTACCCTTTTTCCTTTTACCTCTCCCTCCATTCTGATTCCCCCCCTCTACTCCTCTTTCCTCTCTCCATTCTCCTCTTCTTCTCTCCCCTCCCCTCTTCCTTCATTCTCTTTTCTGTCTCCCTCTACTCCTCCTTCTCTCCCTCCCTTCCTCTATTTTTCTTCCTTCCTCTCTTGGTACCTCTCCCACCCTCTCTCTCACTCTCATATTCTCTCCGTGCCTCCACCCTTTTCAATCTCTCTCCACTCTTCTATCTGCATTCCTCCATCTCCCTCTCTCCACCTTCTTCTCATCTTCTCTCCCCATTCTTCTCTCTTCCTCCTTCCCTGTTTTGTTGATTTTCTCCCTCTCTCACTCGGTTTCTCTCCTTTTCTCCCTCCACCTATTTCTCTTCCTCCCTTTCAGTCTCTACCTCTCTCCCCTTTCTCCCCCCCCAAACTTTATCCTTTTCTTCTTACCTCTCTTCTTTTCTCCATCCCTCTCTCCATCTTTATGCCGTCCCCTCGTTCTCTTCCTTCTGCCTGTCCCTCTCTCCTTCTCTCCTCCTCTCTGTTCTCCACTTTCCATTCTTCCTTAACTTTCTTCCTCTCTCTACCCCTCTGTCCCTCTCTCTCCTTTTCTATCCTTCCCTCTCCCCATCATTCTCCCTTCCTTCTCTCCCTCCCTCATTGCTTCTCCCTCCCTCCCTCTCTCCCGCTTTTTTCTCGTGAGCCAAATCCACGCCAAATTAAGATGCATGTCCCTCCCTCACACTACCTGCCAATCTCTGTGTGTGAGAGTGTGTGTGAGTGTGTGTTAAAGCAGCCAGGGAACAGCAGGGGGAAATGGCTCCAATCACCACAGATTGAAGGAAAGTGTGGTCCAATCGCCCCGAGTGATCCCGCTACAAAGCTCGTTGTTCTGGCCAGGTTCCTGTAATTGAGCGTGCCGAGTCTGACCCGGGGTCAGTTCTGTCTGCAGCTGGATGACAACAGGTGAGCTAACACGTTCTGGCACTACTGCAGCTTTACCTGCATCTCACACACTAACCACGTCTCCTCGAGCACTTTCGCAAACCACTCAACACCACCACATCCAGCCTTGGTCACAGGTCAAAAATGTAAGATGGAAAAGCAGGAAACCTGAATGGAGGAACTGAATTACTGATTATATCAGAGTTGATGATATGTAACATTTTAAAATTTGGAATGGTGAAAACAGCACACAGTGCACCACAACCAAATATGACCGCTACATTTGACCCATCCGTGAAGGAGCAGTGGGTAGCTTATTGGCTTTGCCTGTACAGCAGTGCTTAGTGATAGTACCTTGCTCATGAGTACTTCTGTGGCACTATTATTTTTCAGAGACTTGGACCGATCACAGGGCAAACTTCTTAACTGTTACACTGCCGCAATTTCCAGATTGGGTTTATCAAAAATCGCTGTCCTGAATGCCCCGTATGAGACAGTTTGTAGCATAATGGGTAAAGCATTCGCCACATGATTGGCAGGTTGCCGGTTCGAAATCCCGGAAATCCCAAAATCCTGGACTGGTTCGTAAAAGATACCAGTGAGGTACTCATCAACAAGCTACCATCATGCTCCCCAGTCACTGCCTACTGCTCTTTCACGGATGAGTCAAATGAGGTCACATTTGGTTGTGGTGCACTGTGTGCTGTGCTGTGCTGTATTCACAATGACAAATAATCTCACTTAAATGAAACAGGCACAGTTCAAATCCAGTAGAGACAAATGCAAATCGTACAGCAAAGACAGGGAATAATCCAAATACATGGAATGGTTGGTACATAAGCAGGCAGGACAGGAAAATGCTTGGTGTGCAGTGCAAGACATCACAATACTTAGCGAAGAACAGATTAGAACAATGCACTTTAAATTCAGAAAGTCAAGGGCGTGGTAAGTTACAACTCAAGTAATCCTCATCTGGGGCGGTTGGTGGTGTAACAGAGTTGGCATTGTGATCAGAAGAGTCACTGGTTCAAGTCTCAGACTGGTAAAGGTACTACCGAGGTATTCATGAGTACTGCTACCTGGGTGCAGCCCACTGCTCCTTCACAGATGGGTCAAATGCAGAGCTCACATTTGGTTGTGGTGCACTGTGTGCTGTGCTGTGTTCACAATGACAAATAATCACTCACTTTAATCTGGTAATCAGAGGTTGTAGCGAAGACCTGGAACGAGAGTCCGAATTGGGCTCCCCTTATATCTTCCATATCGTTGAGGTTTACATAAATCCTATTTCACTAGAGATCATTTTTACATAATCAAAAGTAAATAATAAATATAGTGACTTATTTTGCTTGTTGATGTCCTCCTGATGGTTATTACTGAAACCAGCATGAATCAGCAATCGTATATATAAAAGGTTCTAGCTGCCTAGTGCCTAAAGCATTCATAAATCAAATGCCCTTTCCCAAAAAATTTGGGCTAAATTAAAAATGAATGTCAAAGAAAATAACTACAAAATATAACCTACATCAAAACCAAGCTTTTACTGGTTTATTCTGGTTATTTAAGATTTAATAGAAGTAGTAGAACCATGTATGTACACACACACTCTCAAACACACGCGCCAGCACCGTGCACAATTTTCCCATGTTTGTCGATCTTTTGGCCTTTAAGAGGTAATTACAAAAATGAGCATAATGATGGAAGTCATCTCCCAAAATGTCACCCAGCGCTCCCACTCTCACAGCCTCCTCCAACACGCCACTTAAAGAGCACCTGATGGAGTTTCATTACCACTTCATTTCAATCACCAAAACCTGCATCACGCCACACTCTCTCCGCGGTAGTTATATTCTGAGGATATTTATATTGGGAATGCGCAAGTACGCTAAACACAACTTCACAAATGCTGCAAACACAACACAGCACAAGTGTGACTCAACACAATACATGAGGCACAGCACGAGTGCGACAAAACACAATGCAAATAAGACCCAACGCGGTTCAAGTCTGACCCAACACAACACAATGCAAATATGACACAACACAAAGTAAGTATGACATAAAACAATGCATGTGTGATACAGCACAATGCAATGTGATACAACATGAAACAACACAATTGAGACTCAACAGAAACTGTGACACTACACATGAGTGACCCAACACAAGACAAAAGTGACAACCCAATGCAAGTACGGCACAACACAACGCAAGTGTGATACAACACAACACAACTGAGACTCAACACAATTGTGACACAACACAAGTGTGACAACACAAAACAAGTATAACACAACGCAAATGTGACCAAACACAACACAAGAGTGACAACGCAATGCAAGTATGACACAACACAAAACAAGTGTGATACAACACAATTGAGACTCAACGCAACTGTGACACAACACAACGCAAGTGTGACAACACTACACAAGTATAACACAACACAAATGTGGCACAACACAAGAGTGACCACACAATGCAACTGTGACACAACACAACCCAAGTGTGACAACACAACAAAATGCAACTGTGACACAACACAATACAAGTCTGACCCAACACAACACTAGAGTGACAACACAATGCAAGTATGACACAACACAAAGCAACTGTGACACAACCCAACACAAGAGTGACAACACAACACAAGTATGACACAAGACAAAGCAAGTGGGACATAACACAATGCATGTGTGATACAACACAACACAAGTGTGATACACAACAACACAATTGAGACTCAACTCAACTGTGACAACACAAAACAAGTGTGACAATACAACACAAGGATAACACAACACAATGCAAATAATGAGACAACAAAAGTGAAACCCAACACAATAAAAGAGTGACAACTCAAGTATGATACAACGCAAAGCAAGAGTGACACCATTCAACTCAAGTGTGAGACAACACAATGCATGTATGTACAACACAACACAAATGAGACACAACACAATGCATCATAAGTGTGACCAATACAATTCATGTGGATAATACAAAACAAGAATAACACAACACAACAGAAATGTGACACAACACAAATGTGACCCAACACAATGCAACACAAGTGTTTTGTTGTGACACATTTGCTTTGTGTGGTGTCAGTCTTGTGTCATGTTGTGTCACACTTGCGTTGTGTTTTGTCTATTTGCAGCATTTGTGTATTTGTAGCACAACTTACACAAAACACATATATATTTGCTATGAGGCATCCAACTAAATATGAAGACATGAACACAAACCTGGAAACGTATAAAATAAGTGAAATTATTGTCATGGGCGAGATAATGTCAAGTAATGTCAAGTTTTGATTCATTTTTGATTAATTGACCAGCTTTAATTAGGTTCAATAAAACTGCTGATTTTTAAGCAAACACAGAGAATAGTGCAGTTTTGAAGAGTTTGTGTGTCTTTTGAAGTGTGAGTGTGTGTGACTTCCCCTCTAAATACACATTATTGTCTACATATCAGCTAATTCAACCAGAGCTTGCAGAAATAAGCATTTTGACATTGGCTCATGCCTCTTTGGCTCGGATAAAGAGTGTGTGTGGTGTGTGTGTGTGTGTGTGTGTGAGAGTGTGTTGACCCACGCAGCAGCCGAATTTAAAACCTGCAGCAGCTTCACGTCGGGAAGGACCACGTGGTTGCCATGGAAACAGACGTATCACATGACTGCGGCTCCCGAGCTGTCAGTAAGGATTGTGTTGTGAGAGAGAGAGCCTCGGCACTGACAGCATCTTTATGAAGCTGGACGAGTAACAACACACTCCTAACCCGTCCCGAACTCTGCTACACTCTTTCATTTTGGGCTTCAAAGAACCTGAACCGGAACCTGAACCGGAACTGGAACCTGGAAGCTAGAACCTGAAACCCAAAGTGAGTGGGATCCTCAGTGGGGCGTTCCCGGAACTTTCCTAACATTTCCAAGGGGAAGCTACAACTTGGACCCCTGCTACTGGGGTAGTTGATAGCGTAACGGTTAGGGAGTTGGCCCCGTGATCAGAAGGTTGGTGATTCAAGCCCCGGATTGGTAAAGGTACCACTGAGGTACTCATGAGCAAGGTACCTAGCACCATTGCCAGGACGCTGCCAAAAAGCTGCTCACTGCTCCTTCATGGATGGGTCAAATGCAGTTTGTTGTCTTCGCAATCATAAATAATCACACACTTAAACTTACTTACAAGCTATTTATTCTTAAAAGATTCAATCAAGCTACTGTTTTAATACAGTAGCTAAAAATACACTACAAGCTACAGAGAAAAAGTAGCTTACTACATCCAAGCTGTTTCATCCAGTAATACTTCATAATCATGCTGCAGGATGCTCTTAAAGCAAAAAAAGAGAGATAGATGACGTTAAGAGTAAAATGAAACTGTTTTAACAGTGTAAAATCACCAAAAACTTTCAATGAGGTTTCAGGGGAAGAGAGCATTTTGATTCTCAGCTTGCGTAAGGTACAATAAAGTGTGTAGGTTCTTTCATCTTTTAGAGTCATACATTTAAATGCGACCGTGGATTCTTGCTTTCATCTTGGTCAAGGTGGACTCCTCCAACTCCTCCAAGTCCATCTCACAGCTACCAAGAGCACGCTGTGATCTGGCTTTAGATACTTTTTATCAATAGTGAGAGAGTGATTATTTGTCATTGTGAACACACCACTGCACAGCACACAGTGCACCACAACCAAATGTGACCTCTGCATTTGACTAATCTGTGTAGGAGAATTGAGTAGTAGAAGGTAGCGCCCGAAGGGCAGTGCTTGGCGATGGTACCTTGCTCATGAGTACCTCAGTGATACCTTTTATTTTAGTTTAAGTTTATTTACACTCACATGGCAGCTTTACAAAGAATACTGAAGTACATAAGGGTTAACAGTAGATATGAATACAATTTTAAAAAGAAATAAGTAGAATATACAAGTTAAAATACTTACATTTAGGATGAAATACAAGCTATTTACTTTACTACTTAAAGCCTAAGCAACATTAAACATGTTTATTCAGTATTTCTCTCTTACATATCTATAATGAGGAAATCTCATTACTGGAAGCAGTTATCCAAACTCATCACATCATATGTTAAACTCAACAAAACACAGTGGCATTAACAAAGAGTTAATAGTAATATTCTCAGAGTTGTGGTCTCGGCTGGTCTTTAAAAATAAAATCCTGAGTCCTCTTCGTCCAAGTCCATGACAAGGCCGAGTACAAACACGGCCGATTCTGAGACAAGACCGAGACCCTCAAAAACTGGTCTTGAGACTGGTCTCAAGTAATACAACACTAGTGGAAAGGCAGAGATGTTAAGAAGAGTGGACTTTAGTCACCAGTAGCAACAGCTGATCAATCATATTGTGTGATCAATAACACATTGTTTTTCTTTACTTACACTCAGCACTAGACCACTGTCACCACTACACGTTCTCGATCGGGAAACCAAATTTTGGTTCCGAACTCATTATTTTTGGTTTCATCTCTATGTTGGTTCTGGGGATTTGATGATATGATTTGTTTGAAAAAGCAATGAGCAGAGACCTTATAAAAGCAGAGCCATTGACCGCTGCCAAATTTTCAGTACAACACATACCCAGTAAAAGATGTAATTTCAGGTACAGAACAGGAGGAAGTATATATTTAGTGTGTGGGTTTCGCTGTTTTCCTGAATTTCCTAACTGCAATTCTGTGCTCAGGAGTGACTCATATAGCTGAAACAAACTCAATTAGAAGAGACTGAAGATGACAGAGCTCAACTCCAGGCTTTAAATCCAGCCTGATTAAATACTAAATTAAACACCACAACATTCTTTTTAAACATAAAAATTTGGCTTAAGCCCATTACAGTAGGGAGTTGTAATGAGTATTTAACAAGCACTCATTTTCCCCTTTAAATACAAACAGCTGCCACAGCTCGCCAAATTATTTTTGGCCACATGAGTGTGTGAGTATTTGATGTGGAGTTGATAAGAAAACATGGGCTCTTATTAATGAGACGTTACTTGAGTATGATTGAACTTAGTCCTAAAATAAGACAATTGTCAGCATTGCGGAAGGTGCAAACAGACAAGAAAGGAGGATGCAGGTGCAAGATTCAAACAAAGCTTTAATAACAAACTAGAGATGGGAATTATAGACTGATGCCGATAAATGAGTAAGGCAGAGCCGAGAGTGAGAGCAGGCAGAGTTAAGCATGTAAAGACATTCTCTGACATTTCTAACACAGCTCCAAGTCGAGCGAGTGTGAAAGAACAGTCGAACGAGGGCAGAGCATTTCGAGTGTAGTGCACAACATTTAGTGCATATCAAGCCATTAAGCTCCTGAGATGCATACTACCACACAGAAAAGTATGATAAGAGCGACATACTTACCATACTATTAAGCGCGGTAGTATGCGGCTCGGGACACAGCCCATGTGCAAACACACATTCACTAAGCGAGGCAAACACATAATTTAGTTAAAAATGTTTGTGTATTCAGGCAGAGTTGAGCGCATAAAGACGAGATTTTGCTTGCGAATGTTCCATAGTGCGCTCAAAATTTTGCCACTAAATAGCTCCATACATTTCAAGACAGAAGGCACGGGGCGTATAAAATCCCACCTCGATCTTTGGACATGCCTGGCACATGTGCAACCTTTCCAGCATACAGTAAATGCATCATCAAATATTGGTTGGAAATATCAGGCAAATCCAAACTTCAGTCCGATGACAATGAAAAGCAATACTGATATAATCATTTTCAAATTCATCTAAATGCAAAAACACCTCCACGGAGGACAATAGAAGCAAGAAAAGCATACAGGGGAAACGCAGGCTCAAATACACAGGAACACAGGTGTGACACATTAGGATGACCATCATTAATAAGGACCAGGAACATGGTGACTGAAAGTGAAGTCGCAAGGGATTGACCATGACAAAAAATGAAAAAGCCTTTTGGATGAGAGGTAAAATGTCTTCTAGAACCCAAAAGAAGTCTGAGGACTCAGGCTGAGAGGCTAAGGCATGCATATAGATTATAATAGAAACGAAAATAACAGTATAAAAATAAAACTAAAACTAAATTAAAACGTTCAACGAACATTTCAAAATGACCAAAATTAAATGAGCTCCCCTCACTCACACAGGGCAACAAAGGTGGTGGTTCAGTGGAGTGAGGATGACGAACTCCCATCTGTACTGGCAGCGTGTAAATGCTTCTCTTGTTGCGCTGATTCAACGGCCTTTGAATGCTGTTTGGGGAGGGGGTGGGAGGGATACTGAGAATTTTTGGGTGAGCTTACTGTGAGCCCAGTCCGTGTTGAACCAGGCGAGGAGACCCATACAGACATGAAATATATTACAATACTTTAAATGCATTTTAGAACAGTTTAAGTGCTTTTTAAATGTATTTTAAACATTTGCTATATGTGAAATACATTAGTATATATATATATGTATGTATCACAGCTCCCCCTGGACTACCCTAGCTGCTCACCAGAGGGGGCCCCTGTCCTGATTTGCATCTGTCTTGTGTGGTATGTCAGTCATTTCCCTCTGTTCTGCCCCCTGAGTGTTCTGATTGGTTAGCCATCTCTTCGTTAGTAGATTATGTTACTCTTGTTCTTGTTTAGTGCTTTGTTCACAGTTTTACCTGCTCTATTCATTTAATTGTTTCCTGTTAAGTTCCCACCTCCAATTAGCCCAGTCATGTTAAGCATTCACTATCTTGTTTGGCTGAATCTGTTAGCTTATTGGTGGCATCTGTTTTAGGTTAGTTGTGCTTTGTTAGTGTGTAGTTAGGGTGCTTTGTTTTGTTTTCAGTTTGTTTGTGGCCACTGAGCCCATTTATTTTGCAGGGTTTTAAGAAGGTTGAAAGAATGGTTTACACTGGTGTCACCGGTTCTTAATTGCCAGCAACAAGCTATGTGACCAAATATATTCTAAAGATTTCATTTTGTAATTGTGTTAGCAATGTCAGAACTTGTTACAGTTAATAAATTTCAGTCAAAGTCAAAGTAAACTTTGTCATCTCTGCTATATACTGTACAAGTATACAGAAAGATGAGATGACATGGCTCCATTATATTCCAAACTGGAATATAATGTGTAATAGATTAAAATATATAACTATGTATTTTTATTTTATTTTTATTTAACCTTTAATTATATTTTGGGTACTATTCTTTATTGTTCTGTCCTTGTGTCTTGTGAATTGTGCAGTCGTGATGTTAGCAATTTCCTCCGGGATGAATAAAGTTTTCTGATTCTGATTCTGAATCTGATTCAGTGTATGCACATTGAAATATTTTTATAGTATATGTAGTAAAATATATTAGGTGAATATAGTGCTTAAGACATGTTTAAAGAAGTTTATTTCAACAACATACCAAACCATACCATATACTGTAATACATTTCATTTCTGTTCGGGCATTTATATAAAGTGTATGAACAAGAGATTGAGAGGTCTTTTAAAATGATGTATACATTTATTTTTACGTTAAAGCCAAAATTCGAACTAAAACCAAAAGAATGCATGTTCTTTCCGGAGGTCATTCATAAAACTGAAAAGAAAAAAAGAATTAGCCAAATACACATTCTCATTCATAGGTTTTTTTCTTCCAAAATTAAAACCAAAAGCAAAATGAATAAGAAGAGGCCCATGGGCCAAACCAAATCCCAAAACCACACATTTATTTTCTGAGTTCATTTATAAGACCAAAAAGAAAATTAGAAAATCAAATGAAGGAATGATACACGGATTGCATTCCTTTCCGTTTTCACATTTTGCGTTGAGACATAAATATAGACTAAATCAAAGAACTCTCAGATAAACCTGAGGCCTGTTTTGTTGTGAGGGTTCTCTCTAAAACCGCATCCCACGTCTTCGGCTGGCGGAGTGACTTCCCCTCCTGTTCACTTGCAGAGAGGGATAAAAGAAGAGGAGGAGGAGGAGGAGGAGGAGAAGAAGCTGCCCTCGGGAGAAAACCAGAGACGAGTGGGAGACGAATCCTTTCATACCGATGACCATAACCTAGGCAACAGGCTCATGTCAAGACAAGCGCTTTGATTGGATTTCTGCCTCAAACAACGTGCTGACCTGAGACCAGCACACAATTACACACCACCAAAATGAAAGTAGTGAAACCTCCATTTAAACGAAAGAAAAATAAACAACAAAACAAAACATGACGCTCCCCGAGCTTCCTTCACAGGTATGACTGAGGACGAGCTTTAAATAGGATTCTTGAACGGTTTTTCATCTGTTTAAGTGCAGGTGTGGAAGCTACTTATAAAAGGCAGCTTTTCAAGCTACAAGCTGCTTCTGATAGTACATACAGTGGTACCTTGGGTTACGAGTAACCTGGCTTATGAGTATTTCGACTTACGAGCAAAAATTTTAAATAAAATTTCACTTGGGTTACGAGCTATGTCTTGGTACACAAACAAAACTTTTTTGCTTGTGTGTAAAATTTTTCTGAAATGAGTAAAGTTTGGGTTACGACTATGTACGAGGATACGATCATACACCTTGGCTAATGAGCATCACATGATCCTCCCGTGATGCGGATAGCACTGTTTATGGCAACTGAGATGGTTCTTTTCTCTCACCTCATTAACAATGGGATGTGAGCTCGCATCTACGCTACGGTCTCCCATTTGCCTTGCGCCAATCGTTGATTTTTATATGTGTATTTATGCGGGTATGGAATGCATCATGTGAATTTCCTTTATTTATAATGGAAAAAATTTAATTGGATTACGAGCACAGTCCCAGAATGGATTATGCTCATAACCCCAAGGTAGCACTGTAGTTCAAAATAGAACAATACAAATGATTGTCGCATTGATATTGCTTTAATTATATTTTAGATTTATATATTAAAATGACATGCTCATTACATTTATTTTCAGCTCATCTTAAAGAAGATTAACTGTAAATATTACAGTTTTTCTCAGGCGCTGAACTACTTTTTTCAAAACAATAACCACATTCTCAAATCAGCCGATGCAGCCTGCAGAACAGAAATTTGGCAGAACTCCCCATTTTCCCTGTAAAACCCTCTATGTAAATCAAAATACTAAATAGCTATTGCAAAATTGCATAACTCACTCAAACAGTAACACACATCAGTCAAACAGGAGACACGTACAAGCAACCCGTGAACACTCTCATACAAAATACTCACTCACTGCAATAAAATCAGTACACACACAGAGGGAGCAACAAAAAACAAAAACACGTCTTCTGTGAAGGAAAGTGGTTTTATTGGGTGTGTATGAAAACGCGAAAATCAAGAAAACAAATTTTGCCATGTGATATAAAAAAGGCAGGTGATTTATTCTGCATGATCTCTTCCGTAGCATCTTCTCTCCCTTCAGACTCCAGAAGTGCTCTGTAAATCTCATCAAGGAATACAATAAACTTTCCAGATTTATATGGCCCAACTGTTGGGATGTATACAAGAGGACTAGTCCCTGTTATACCGAGCGATGCACAGCGTTACAGTAAACATATAGTGGACAACTCATATAGTGACTTTTTACCTGTACATATTGATATCTCAGTTGATAAAGTGACTGAATGAATGTTGTGATATGTTGTGTGGTCTGCAGTTACAGCAGCCTGTATTTCCTGTAAACGGAGTGTATTGTTCCCCATCACCATCTGAACAATCACCGCTTCATGGTCTGCAGTGAACAGCGTGCCACTCACGCCAGCTGCAGGTGTTCTTTCGAGTCTATAAAGACAGATATGTAATGTAGAATACTGCAGTAAATATGCATCTGATAACTGCAAGAACTGTGGTCTATAGTTGAATTACAGCAAGTGAATGTTACAGGACTATTTTCCCTCTTGAATGTTCGAATAATTGATGCAACACATGACGATGAACATGGTCAATGACAGTGGCTGTAATTTTATGGCTGACCTCTGTCTTTGACCTTGCCCGCTGTTTTCTCTTCCACGTCCATGTCCACGTCCACATCCTCACCAGTCTTGTTTCATTGTGTGTTAAAAATTACACCACTTTATTACTACTTTTATACCGTGTTAGGAACTTTTGAGTGATTGAGAGTTAGATTTGAAGCAAGTAGTGAAACCAATTGCACGTTTGGCCCAAGTTCAGTAGTGTTTTGGGATTGGGATTTAGCAGCTGCCACTATTTTTAAGTGAATTGCTTCATCAGACACTCTGATGTGATTTTGGTGTTACCAAATGATCACTGTGACTAGTGTTTTGCAAAAATCCTTTAGCAATGAAAAGTGATGCGCAAGCAATGACAACATGGTTTCTGTTGTGCAGAAAGGTTTACTGATTTGCTTATATTTATTTGAAAATGACAACTTGGACTAATGGCATGGCCAATGTAGTTAAGCGCCTGAGAAAAACTGTAAGTGTATTACAGTTCTTTTCAATCGCTAACAAGCATTTACCTATACTTAAGATACATTTCCTAAACTCTTAACACAGCAGCACACCTACCGCACACAACTGGCCAAATTGTTAATTTTCTTCTCAAAAACACATTCTGTTAATTAAATACTAACTCTTCATTTCAAAATACAGTACATATTTTTCTACACACACTAACTTTATCAAAACTCAGGAAATCTGACTCAAAATGAAAGAATTCTGTCAAAGAATAGCACATGTTTTCAATTCACAAGGTAAACACAATCAAAGTGCACCAACTTTCAAATTACTAGCGATTGCTGGCATTACAAAAACTGCATTAAATTTTATGGTTTTAGGTTGTATAGCTGTCTGCATTCAAAACACATCACCATTTGTTTCCTTATAGTACACCACATTTATTATGTCGGAGTTGAATATCAGAGAGTTTAAATGCACACACATACAAAAACCAAACCAAATATGTATTTCATTAATCTCTCTGATCTTCAGGGTTAGGCCACATGTTTTTGTCAACATCACATCTGATGTCATCTAATGCAATGCACCGGGGATAAAACCGCTTGGAGTGTCAGATCCACTCCCGGCAGTCTTCGACTGTGATGTCCCTACAGCCAGCATCCATAGCATCAAGGAGGGACATTTGGTCATGTGGCTGATGATCATACACTTTCCACCTCCACGCAGAAAAGAACTCCTCTATGGGATTAAGGAAATACGAGTAGGGAGGAAGGTAAAAGGGTACTATTCTCGGATGGGCTTCAAACCACATGGTGATGGCTTACGACTGGTGGAAAGCAACATTGTCCCAAGTGATCACAAAGATTCTCATGGTTCCTCTCACCTGATCCCTTTCTGTCTCTGAGACCAGGCGTTGGTGGAGGTCATGCAGAAACATAAGGAGGCACTCAGTATTGCAGGGCCCAACCTGGCATCTATGAAGGACCAATCCAAAGCTTGAGATTGCAGCACACATTGTGATGCTTGCTCCTCTTTGACCTGGCACCTCGACTGTGGCCCTTTTTCCGATTATATTTCGTCCTTGTTTCTTCTACACCAAACAACATCATTACCAAAAGTCCCACTTTTATATGTGTCATTGTAATTGACAGAACTTCAACACCAGCTTTCATGCCAGATTCAGACTGGAATCAGCTGTGCTTGGCCCATTTTACCCAACACAAATCAGCTATGTGTCAATTATTCAGAGATCGGTTTATTATCAACTGTTTTACTATTGTTTTTGAGCTGATCTCATTGCAGACATAGTGGTTTTATACTGTATCTAATGTTTGGAATATTGGGTTTAGAATTGTGCTATGCTGTGTGTAAACATTTGCAAATAAGACAAGAACAATCCATAATTTTGGTTTTGGGTATAACCTGTCTGTTAAGAAAATGTAAGCATATTGGAAATGTGTTCACTGACTGCATATTGTGTGAAAACGACATGAAATGTGTTAATGGTATGGCCACAACAGACCGATGTTGTCCTGATTGTATTTAGAGTTTTGAAAATGTGACTACAGATTGGACAAACGCATGTTAGCAACTGAAAAAAACTAAGTGTATTTGTTATATTTGTGATTGTTTTTGCAATGAAATCTGTGTATCTTTTTTTATAATTATTAAAACAAAAAATATTTAAATATTTGTATCGGAAAGCAAATGACAAATGAATTATCACTTGAATTTGAGTGTGTTTCATAAATTATTTTTTTGCAAACCACAGCCCAAAACCACAAATTAATTTTCTGTATTCATTTCTGCAACCAAAAAGAAAATTTCAAAATCAAATGAACAAATGATCCGAAGTCACATTTTGAGTTAAGACATAAATATAGACTAAATCAAAGAACACCAAGATAAACCAGAAGCAAAAGTTCTCTCTTAATCCATGTCCCACGTCTCCAGCTGGCAGAGTGATGGAGGGATGAAGGAGGAGGAGTGAGTTTTGCACGGTCCTATTATTTTATATTTTATATTTAAGTCCAGCTTTCTAACTTTTTGGGTCTTAAAGTGAGCCGCTCATGTTGAAGGACTGCAGTGGCCACAAGCAATAAAGTGGATAACAATTAATTACATAAAGTAAAAGGAATTTAAGCCCTGAATGAAATGAAAAACTTATGTTAAAAGTCTCCATTATTTTTTATTAATTATTAGTCATTTTATCACTTGTGGAGTAGCTGGAAGAAAAGTCTGCCAGGACTTCATTTTGTGTTCTGAAGACTTTTTTCCACTTGTGCTCCTTCAAAGTGACGTAAGTTTGCTGAGCAGGAATTTAAACCCTAATGTTCCCAGCAGCAACATTACTTTTTTGTGTTTGGCTCCAGTGTTTTGTGTTAGGAATAATCAGTTAGAACATTCTCAGAGAGTTAATAAAGCTCATTTTTTAAAATGACCTTGTCTTTATGAAACAATTTATATAAGATACAATAAAAATGAAGCATCAGAAAGATTCATTATTCTTCATTATTAGTAATAATTCATAATTAGTTTCATAGAACGTTTTACCAGTGCAACATGTAGTGAAATATAAATAAAGATACAGTTGGGGACAATACTAAATAAGTTGGAAAATCTAGCTTTTAAAACTCAAATCACCTCAGATGGAGGTCTGATGCATTTCAGCAAAACATCTATTACTGTCATTCAAATGTTTCTGATTTTAGCTGAAAGTTTCAGTTCATTTGCAGCCTTTTTACCATGTGTACAAAGTAGTAATGCTTAGTGAAAGTGAGTGTTTATTTCACACAGCACAGCACATTCATTTATTCATTATCTGAACCGCTTAATCCCAACTGAGGTCATGGGGGGACCGGAACCCATCCCGGAACTTACAGGTGCAAGTCGGGGACCAACCCTGGGCAGGTACCAACGCACCACAGGGCACACACACTGTCACACACTCACATTCATACCTTACAGGGCCAATTTAGAGTCTCCAGTTAACCTATATTGCATGCTTTTGGACTGTGGAAAGAAACCAGAGCAAAGGTCCTGGGTTTGAGCCCCGGGTCGGCCGTAGGGCCTTTCTGTGTGGAGTTTGCATGCTCACCCCGTGTTCGTGTGGATTTCCTCCGGGTGCTTCGGATTCCTTCCACAGTCCAAAAGCATGCACTGTAGGTTAATTGGTGACTCTAAATTGATCCTGTGAAGTGTGCATGATTGTGTGTGACCAGGGTTGGTGCGCTTTGCTCCTGTAGTTAACAGGATAGGCCCCAGTCCCTGTGACCCTGGTTGGGATTAAGCGGTTCGAATAATGAATGAATGAATCAGTGAGTTTGGAGATTTTAATGTATTTTGCAGAAAAAAGCTAAGTGATGTGTTCAGATGTGTGTTTGTAAAGCCCACAGTGTGAAGTGGTTTGAAATGGTATTAATCCCCCGAGAGATAAACTGATTGTAAAAACTAGGGACACACAATTATATAAGAATCGTATCAGAATCGGCCAATAATTGCTTTTAGTTCAAATCATCGGTATCAGACCGATGCTTAGATTTGCCCGATGTTTCCAGATGGAATTTGATGACATTTGATGTCATTTGTTGTACACTGCAAAGGTTGCGCTTATGCCATGCATGTCAAAAGTCAGAGGGATTTAAGAAGCCCCACAATTTTCTGTCTTAAAATGTATGGTGTTATTTTATGCTAAAATTCTGAGCACACAGTAGAATGTTCACAAGCAAAATCTCATCTTTGCGTGCTCAACTTTGCCTGCATGCGCGCTCAAAGTTTTTCTGCCTTTGTTCAACTTTGCTTTCACGTTCACTTTACTTGGCGCTATGTTAGAAATGTCAGAGCTATGGCTTTATTTTTGTGCCAAAATTCTGAGCGTGCAGTGGATTCCCTTGTCTTTACGCACTCAACGCTGCCTTCACTCGCGCTCGACTCTGCCTTCCTCATTTATCAGCATTGACAGATACAAGCATGAAAAACATAGGATATCAGCATCGGTCTATACTGTAAGTCCCATATCGTACATCCCTATAAAAAACTGATTTTTAATAAGCATTACTCTCTCTACAACAAATGTATTTTACCCTTCTTTTTGTTGAAGTTCATTTTGATTTTGATTGTTTTTTTAATCTATAAACCATTGCATGTGGCTGATGTTGAGGTCACCACATGTTCCAGGATCTGGCCTGGTTTGAGGATTGCGTAACAGTAATTTGCTTAGTGTTTTCCCTGATCTAATGAACACACTCATCAGCTAATTAACAATCTCATCACAAGTTGATAAAGACGCATTGATGACCAACTGGGACATAAAATAAGTCAGGACTTTGATTAAGACCGAGCCATGACCAGCAGTGAAGATAAATGGCTGGTTTGTGATGCAAGATCAGCTTGGAAAAGCAGATTAAAGAGGCACTAAAAGTCTCTGGACACCTAAAAAACAAAAGCAGGTTAGGGTTGGATCTAGTCATTGTGAGAGTTAATAGAAGTACCTCATAACAACAGCAAGATGTGTATATGCGTGTGTGATGATTAAGTGATGTCTGCTCAGGGGCAGGAGGTTCTGATATGTCAGTCAATTCCCTCTGTCCTGCCCACTGTGTGTTCTGAATGGTTAGCCTTCCCTTAGTTACTTGTTTATATGTTACATCTGATTTAGTTCTTTGTTCCCGATTTAACCTGATGTGTTTGTTTAATTGGTTCCTGTTTAGTTCCCACCTCCAGCTGGCCGAGTTCTCTTAATCTGTTGCTTTAGCATTTACTATCTTGTTTGGTTAAATCTGTTAGCTTATTGGTTGCATCTGTTTTAGGTCAGTTAGTTCCCTATTTAGGCATATATCTCAATTTTCAGTCTGCTGGTTCACCCTTACGCTACCCCATGTTGGTGTGCTTTGGTTTATGTATTATATTTTTGACAAAGAAAGAAAATTTCCAGTTTGTTGTTTTGTCACTTATTTTGGTGTGTTTAAAATAAAAGTTGAAAGGATGCTTTGCACTGGTGCCACCATTTCTTATTTGCTGCCAACAGGCTATAAGGTTCTGTATGATAAGGTGGCTACATGTTTATAATAGTCACTTGCATTTTTTTAAAAGCAACAGTGAAAGTATGTCAAAAGTTGGACAACGTTCACCAGTTATGTTACGAGTAAATGTACAGAGCTTCTATTTCCCATCGGAATGTGTACATCTATAATGAAAAGTAATTAGCTGATTCTTGTTCTAATTTTACAATAAAAGGCATAACAATGTTAAATAAGATCACATGTTGATAAGAATTCTCCTGTGTTTTTGCTTCTACTGTGAACTTAACGATAAGTTTTGGGGTCTGATAAACACTTTATCTCAGTGTTCGCCAGAGAAAAATGACTGAAAATGTAATAACTGCAGGTGAGTCTGGTTTAGATCCTTAGGGACGTAAACGTTAAATCATTGCCAGTCAGGAGAGTTCTGCTGAATCGACTCCAGCATGAATAGAATGCTTGAACGTTTGTCATTGATTTTAATGTAATTTGATCAGAAATTCAGAAGATCAGAAATTTTGAAGATGTGAACATGCAGCAAAAAAGGTAGTGTTAACAAGTCGTCAGTTATGACAAGTCGTCAGTTATATAGTTGGTAAAGCTGGTAAAGAGGATTGTGTTGGTGGCCTAGTGGTAGGACACTCGCCTTTGGACCAAGAGGTTGTGGGTTCGAATACGACCTCGAGCGTTACCAACATTGGGTCCGTGAGCAAGACCCTTAACCCTAAGTTGCTCTCAGGGGATCTGTCCCTGAAATTAGGAACTTGTATAGTATACAGCAGAGGTGACGATAAAGGTTACTTTGTCTCTCTACTGGTTTTATATTTTGTACTGTTACATGTCACATTATTTGTCACTTTAGAATCTGTCAATAGTCACGTTGCCACTGTGATTGTGATTCTTACTTTTGGCTATTAATGAAATGTAATAAAATGTGCAGAAAATTGGTTGCATATAAAATGAATCCTAACCAGGTCTTATAATACCCAAACATTAATCAAATATTTGAATTGAGCATAGGTTAAAACATGCTGTTCTATTTATTTTAGATTTAATTAGATTCATGAAAACTTTAAGTGTCTATAGTTATTACAACCCATAAGAATCAGTTTGTTAATCTCTAGCCCTTGAAACATGTAAATTTAAAATGTAATATGCAAGTTGCTTTGTTCAGAGTTCCTACACATTTTCACATTTCAGCATTCCAGATTTTTCTCATATTTAAAGACTTCAGACTTCATAAACTTCAAATAAATGATTAGAAAATTTGGCTGTAAACATGTAATGTATGTCACCATATAATATGGCATGTTCTGGCACATGATAATATTTAGTAGATCCTACAGTATGTGTCAGCAGCAGCGCTGGGTAAGTAGCTACTCGACCACTTACACATCAGTTCAAACCAAACTCTGACATGTTCAACACACAGCATTTTATTCAGCAACTCTTCAACTTGCACTGCAATGTTACTTTGTCACTGTGCGGCGCTCAGCTATGACGTCATGTTGATCTGTGTAACGTTAGTAGAGATAACGTAAAACAGTGACTGCTGGGAGACTTCTCCATCACATCTCACTTCAGACTGATGTTTTATTACAGTAAGCAGGTTATCAGATCACACAGCAGATTTACTGAACGTAACTTTTCAACATCTAAAGTAGTCTACATGTGTGAACTCTAGAGAATCTACTTGATGGCGAATTGAGGAGCTACACCAACACATCAGGCAGTCTTCACTGATTCACCACACAACCAAAGCACATCACAGATTCTCTGCTACAAACATTTTAGCTGAATTTTAGACTGTTTTAGAGAACAATGTAGTGACAAAAGTCTGGAAATACATACAGTATTTCCCCAGACCATATTTTCCTTTTTCCATACTTATCCAGACATGGAAATGACAAATCAAATCCCACATTGTCTATACTGCATAGGAACTCTGTTCGTTACTTTATATCTCACTTTGATGGAAATATGTTCCATCATAGTTTTACATTTTACTAAAGGTAATGCTTTGAGGTGTAGGGACCAATTAAGGATGTGTTATAGCAGAAAAAAACCGTGATGAATTCATGGCATATTTACACATTTACCTGTTATTTTTAGAGATTGGCAACACGATAAACATTTAGTGCTCCTTTCCAGAAAAAAAAAACTCTTTAGAGAGCAGCGTGTTAATGAGAGGTTTGGAACCAGCTTCCTTCATTAATTATCTACCTTTAAAATAGGGAAATGAGAAATGATCAATAGCAACAAACTCAGCCCATTTACAGGCACCTTCTCTTTATTGGGGCTGGAGTCTTCTGTACAAAATTGCTGCAGTTTGGCTCTGGTTTGGATGAGGGAAAAAAAAAAAAGTGAAATGGTTTTCTGAAGAGGCTGTTAAAGACTCCACTCGTACAGAGAAGGTTAACCTTTTGAGAGTTTGAACATTTTTAAGCATTTGCCCGTCCTTTTATTTATTGGCTTACATCATTGGACAATCATATGTATTTGATACCCAGAAAAACCTGATATCTTTTTAATGAGTTTCTTGGTTTTGTCAATTACTGCCATGGTGCGCTGAATCACAGAGGCGAGAGGATGCACTTGAAACAACGAAGAACAGCTTATTTGGGGAAGCAGTGTAACAAAAAAGAGAAGCAAACAACAGGGGGAAAATGTGTCCAAAAATCAGGCAAAACCCAAAAACAAAGTCACAACAGAAAGATGAGGCCCGTGCTCCCACTCGTATGCTGCAGGTAATGGGGAAAACCTCCATAAGTAACCGAAAAGAGCGAGGTCCTTACGCTCTAAGACTCACGAGGCAAACTGAAACGATCCAGACTCTGTTGACACAATGGCAGTCTGACCGGAGAGGAAATCTCGGTGGGAGTCACGAGTCTGGGGAAAAACAAAAGAGAAATACGTGAATAACATGAAAAAAGGAAAACAACCCAAACCAAACACAAAGCCAACATAATCCAGCACACGATTCACGAGGGTGACAAACACAAACGATGGATTCGAGCCGGCCGGTTTATATAACGCAAACGAACAAAACCAAATTAGTGCACGATCCAATCCCAAAAACGAAAGTAACAAGCGACAGCTGAACTCAATAATAAACGCGAGAGTGTGATCTAAACCGAATGTAACCTACTAGGTAGGAAACATGAAGTGAGACAACAAACGCAGAAGTGGGTGCGCTCACCCCAGGGAGTGAACTACTCGCGAGGGCACGCGGTGAAGACATTGAGAACGAGAAGTGAGAAGCAAGTTAGCGGGGGGAAGCTAAGCTAACTGAAGAGACACAAGGAGTCACAGACACAATGGGAAAGACACCGAAACGACAGAACATATACCTCCAGGTCAGAACTCCGGTGATCGTAAGCGTGGCACGGCCGGTGAGGGAGGCGCGGCCGTGACAATTACACTTGGGATACTTTATTGTTTTTGGTTATTCTGTCCTGTCTCACAGACAGTGAACAAATTTGAGAGACCCAGTAGATTTGACTGAAATTGCTTTACTGAATCTTCTCAGTTATTTTTCTTTTTGTAAAACTGCAACACAGATGAAATACACACAATGTTACAATTGAAATTAAATACGTATATGCAACAACACTGGTTCGTTAACACAGTAAACTGCAATAATGGTTCGCACATAAACATAACATATAACACAAATGAGGCTTGACAATGGCCTGAATTCACCAAAGCAGCTAAACTAGCCTCTTGCTAACGGTTAGCTTTGCAATTAGCATTAGCATAGTTAGCATGGTTTTCGTGACTTAAAATAAATGTCTTAAACATCATCTTCAAGATCACAGTAACACGAAACAACTAAAATAATCATTTGCATCCATACTCACTGTTGCTTCCACTCTAAGGCTCAGACAACCAACTCTCTGTGGTGGAGCGCTTGTAGCCTGTGCATGAACACTGAAAGTTCCCTGTCGATATTCCACTCGTACTGCGTCGTAAGACGCTGTATGGGAAAAACTCTCTTTTTCTCCTCGACTGAAGCCTTTTCCAATCACGTAGTGAAACTGCACGTCGATTGGTTCGTTCAAAGTAATTAAAACGAACCAATGACTTGGCGGCAGAATTGAGCGAGCCAATGGCCGCGCCACTTCACCAGCGCCCTGCATTTACATGGGCGGGGCTAACTGGCTCTATATAAGCGGCCATTGTGCTCAGATTTCTTCTCTTCAGCTACGGAGATTTCATTGCTGATTCTCTTACTGAACGCCGTCACCATCGATCGTGCTTTGCAGCTGGAAAACCAGCATTCGCTGTTTTACTTTCGTTTTCCCCTGCCACTATCTGGTGATTTCTAAAGAGCTTATTTTCTCTTCTAAAAGAGCGAACGGCATTTTTAAATAAATGCGTAGCCTGCCTGGGGAAGCCCCACGCCGATGCTGCACTCAGCGCGGCTGATTGCCCACACTGTGAGGCTTTCAGCATCGCCGTTTTACGCTCGTGGATAGCTTTCTTTTTAGAGAGTGACTCCGCCCCTCGAGGCCTCCCGTCTGCTTCCTCCCAGGGACCTGTGAGGAAGAAATGGTGGGGCAGAGTTGCTGAGTGTCCGGAGGTTGACGAGCGCTCACCTTCTCGCAAAAAGAGCAATTTTCCTCTTGCACCTACCACAGATATCCTGCCTTCAGGCAGCCAATCTGTAGACCACATCCATCCTCTGTCCAGGCCATCCCTGGGGTGTCAGAATGGGTGATGATTACAATAAGACGAGGTTACACTATGCAATTCACTCGCAGGCCCCCCCGCTTTCATGGCGTGGTCCCTACTACAGTGCGCAGCGAGAACGCTCCAGTTCTCCACGCCAAGGTGGTGAATCTGCTGGGAAAAGGAGCCATAGAAATTGTTCCTCCAGCTCAGAGCGAGTCAGGCTTCTACAGCCGTTACTTCCTCGTCCTCAAAAAAGACGGCGGTCTGCAACCTATTCTGGACATCAGACTCCTGAATCGCGCCCTTGAGAAACGGTCGTTCAGGATGGTCATGTTGAAGCAGATCCTGATATGCCCCGGGAACTGGTTCATGTCTCTGGATCTGACGTTTACTTTCACACCCAGATTGCCCCCATCACAGGTGCTTCTTGAGATTCGCCTTTGAAGGGGTGGCATACCAATACAAGGTCCTGCCGTTTGGGTTATCTCTGGCTCCCTGCACTTTTACGTGATGCATGGATGTGCCTCTCTCCCATCTGCAACAGATGGGAATCCGCATCCTCAACTACCTCGACGACTGGCTCATTTTGGCCCAGTCAGAGGCAGTCTCTATATCGCACCAGACCCTTCTCCTCAGCCACTTGAATTGCCTGGGGCTCAGGGTCAATTTTGCCAAGAGTCAACGGGTTTTGTCCCTGGGGTAGTGATCGACTCTGTGCGTATGATGGCAAACATCTCTGTGGAGCGAGCCAAGTCAATTCAGAGCCGTGCGGCCTCCTTCATGGAAGGGACCTCGCACCCACTCAAGGCTTTTCAGATAATGATGGGCCTCATGGCAGTGGCTTCTCCAGTCCTCCAGTTGGGTCTGCTTCATTGCGACCCATCCAGTTCTGGCTGAAGCAGAGGGTTACTTTCGCGGCGTGGCACCACGGTCGCCACCGCATAACGGTAACTTGGGCCTGTGTTACAGCCCTGAGCCATTGGAGGGACCCTTTCTGGCTAGCCCAAGGGGTGCACTTAGACACGGTGCACAGAAGGAAGGTTGTCATGACAGATGCTTCCAACAAGGGTTGGGGAGCGCTGTGTGAGGGCAAACCGGCCTTCGGTCTCTGGTCCAAGGAAGAGGGGGGACTGCACATCAACTGCATGGAGATGCTGGCAGTGTGCCATGCCTGCCAATTCTTCCTGCCGGAGTTAAGGGGACACCACATGTTGGTGCGCTCAGACAGCAGGTCTGTGGTGTCATATGTGAACCACCAGGGCGGCATCGTCTCGAAGCGCCTTTACACGCTTGCGAAATGCCTTCTGGTTTGGGCCCAGGATAACCTGTGCCCACTAAAGGTGACGCATGTGCCCGGCAAACTGAACCAAGGGGCAGACATGTTGTCAAGGAACAACGTCTCCTCAGAAGAACGGACGCTCCATCCTCTCACGGTTCAGAGGATTTGGGAAATCTTCGGCAAGGCTCGAGTAGATCTCGTTGCCTCCGAAGACAACTCTCATTGCCCGCTTTACTTCACGAGAAGCACGGATGTTCTGGCACACGAATGGCCAGATCTCCCGCTCTATGCGTTCCCTCTGGTCGCTCTGCTACCACAGGTACTCAGGCAAGTCAGGGAACGCAGACACAAGCTTCCTGGTGGCCCCCTTCTGGAGGAACCAGCCGTGGGTGTCGGAGTTATTCTAGCTGCTCAAGGCAGCCCCGTGGCCCATTCCCTTGAGGCAGGAACTCCTCTCTCAAGCGAACAGCTCGCTGTGGCATCCACGGCCCGAGTTATGGGCCCTTCACGTATGGCCGCTCAATAGGAGTCTCTGGACCTCCCAGAGCGTGTCCTGAACACTATAAATGAAGCTAGAGCTCCATCTACTCAGCGTCTCTATGCTCTGAAGTGATCCCTTTTCTCGGCTTGGAGTCAAGACCGTGACATTGATCCGGTCACCTCCGAGGTGTCAGTGGTTCTTTTGTTCCTGCAGGAGTTGCTGGATAAGCAGCATTCTCCTTCGACCATCAAGGTTTATGCTTCAGCTATAGCGGCCTTTCACGCCCCTATCGCTGGTGGCTCAGTCAGCAGGCACAGTGCGGTGATTCAGTTCTTGCGAGGCACCAGGAGGCTGAACCCCCCGTGTCCTCGCACAGTTCCCTCTTGGGACTTGTCTACCCTTTCGAACCTCTACACTCCTCGAGCTTGAGATCGCTCTCGTTTAAGACCGCCCTGCTCTTAGCACTGGCATCGGTTAAGTGGGTAGGAGATCTGCAGCCTCTCTCTGTCAACACGTCTTGTCTGGAATTCGGCCCTAACGACTCCAGAGTCATCCTGAAACCAAGATTGGGTTATGTACCTAAGGTGCTCTCAACTCCGTTCAGAGCCCATGTCATAGTGCTTTCTGCCCTGCCCGCCTCGACGGACGACCAGGACTTGTACCTGCTCTGCCCCGTCAGGGTCCTAAGGGCGTACATTGAGCATTCTGCCTTGTTCAGGAGTTCAGAACAGCTTTTTGTTGGCTTCGGTAGCCGCGCTAAAGGTTGCCCGGTTACAAAGCAGAGGCTTTCCAGGTGGATAGTGGAGGCCATTGCTTTGGCTTACTTCTCCTTGGGGTTGCAGTGCCCCATTGGAGTCAGAGCCCACTCCACCAGAGGCATTGCCTCTTCCTGGGCATGGTCCAGTGGGGTCTCCATCTCGGAGATTTGTGCAGCAGCTGGCTGGTCCTCGCCGTCCACATTTGTCAGGTTTTACAATGTGGACGTCCCCGCTCTGCAGTCCAGAGTCCTTTCGGCTTAGTCCATCACTTAGACTGACTAAGTGGTCTTGAGGTTTACTTGACCAGTATTGTTCAAGTCCCTACTCTCTCGGGCCCATCTTAGGGTGCCAACTGGGATGACACCCAAGCCACGGAGGACCCTCTTGGCTCACTCTGTGCTTGGTGTATTTTTGCACTCCCCTGGGTTCCCCACGGGTGTCATGTTTTGAGTCATTCCCCATCATAGCACGGCGTGATTGTACTGGTTCCCATACAGCGTCTTACGACGCAGTACGAGTGGAATATCGTCAGGGAACGTACTTGGTTACTTACATAACCTTGGTTCCCTGAGATATGGGAACGAGTACTGCGTTCCTTGCCGTGCTATGTGCTGCATGCCTCAGTACACTTCATTCGAAGAAATCCGAGCACGGCGACGGAATGGCCGCTTATATAGAGCCAGTTAGCCCCACCCATGCAAAGGGCTTCCTCAATTCCACCGCCGAGTCATTGGTTCGTTTTTATTACTTTGAACAAACCAATCGACATGCAGTTTCACTGCGTGATTGGAAAAGTCTTCAGTCGAGGAGAAAAAGAGTTTTTCCCCATACAGCGTCTTACGACGCAGTACTCGTTCCCATATCTCAGGGAACCAAGGTTACGTAAGTAACCGAGTACGTTCCTGGTCATTAAAGCCTCAGTAACTCAAATTACCACCAGGGGGAAACTTAACCCTTCCAGTCACCGACAGAAGTCAGAATATTGGTTATTTTGCTTATGAGATTTTTTGCCTGATTTCAGGATATTTTTACATGCGTACAAGATGTTTTTGCATGTTTATGAGATTTTGTGAATGCTTATAAGATGTTTTTACATACTTATGAGGTGCTTCTTCGTGCTTAGCAGATGTTTTGGCATGCTTGCCAGATATTTTGACATGCTTACCGGGTGTTTTTGTGTCCTTACAGAATTTTTTCATGCTTTTGAGATGTTTAGCATGCTTAGGAGTGTTTTTTTTGCGCGATTTCAGGATGTTCTTGCATGCTTACAAGATGTTTTTGTATCAGAATATCAAAAAACATTTATGAATTAATTAATAAACTTCAAAAATAAATTCACCTCTTAAGCATGCTAAAACATCTCTTGTGTATGTTATAACATTTTGTGAGCGTGAGAAAACACAGATAAGCACGAGAATCTATCATTTTTTCCCTCTTTTGTCCCTTTAGAGGCTCCATACATTTGACTCCCTTTTTTAAAAACACGAGAACACATCTTTTTCCACCCAAATAGTCTCTGACCTCGGCCAGTGAACCTGGATGATTCTCGATGTGAGATCTCGCTCTCGCCTCTTCCTCCCTGCAGAAATTCCATTACTCCGAGGAGCCACCTGCACTCAGACCCGGCAATTCCCGGCTGGGATGAAGGATGGTGTCGGCTGTTTGTAATGTATGATGACCAGATGGAATCAGTTAATAGCGTGTGTGTCTGTGTGTGTGTCTGCGCAATATAATGTCAAATTGATTAATTTTTTCTGTTCCAAGTTTGCAAAACAGCCTTCCAAGCTCACTGTTAATAAAGTGCAGGCCAAGTAATTATATGTCTGTAAGTCCAAAAATGACTTTTTCATTCCCTGATTAAGACATTCCATATAGAGAGAGTTTTGTTTTGGGTTATATAAACATATATACATATATACAGTCTATAATGTGTATATATATATACATACACACACTATCTATCTATCTATCTATCTATCTATGAATATTTATATTTATTGCCATATATATTTTTTCTATTTTGCATTGCTGTACATTGAATTTCTCCTCCTCCTCCTCCTACTCCTCCTCCTCGCTGCAGTAACTCTCTTGTGTGAGGTCAGTTGTCCTGTGTGTGTGTGTGTGTGTGTGTGTTCTGGAGCATAATGTCAGGTAATATGTGTGTAGAAGTGTGCCATAGTGAAGTGTGAAATTTCAGTAAGCCAGCCTCTCTCTCTCTCTCTCTATCTCTATCTCTCATCTGTTTAAATTTTGTTCCTTTTGTTTCTTATATGCATATCTTTAGCTCTCTCTCCTTTCTTCCTCTCCTTATTTACTATTAGATCTCTATATTTCGTTATCTTTCTTTTCTGCTCTCTATCTCAGTTTCTTCCTCTCTCCATCTCTCTCTCTTCCTCTTTCATTTATCTGTTTTTCTTCATCACTCTCTCTCTCAACATCATTCTCTCTCGCTCTCTCTCTCTCTCTTTCTCTCCCTCTCTCCATCATTTTCTTTCTCTCCACCATTCTCTCTCTCTCTCTCTCTCCTCATCATTCTCTCTCTCTCTCTCTCTCTCTCTCGCTCTCTCTCTCTTGCTCTCTCGCTCTCTCCTCTTCTGGCCACCATGCCTGTGCAGCGCACAGTCATTGCATCACAGTGCGCTCTTGCCAAATGATGGAATCGGAGGATGGAGCCCACCTTGACAAAGCCAGAAGTAAAAATTTCGTGGTTAGGTTTATCTAAATATATGATTGAAATGTGGCATTTGTAACTGCATACAACTTTTTGTAGAGTTTTTACATCCTCTAAACAAGTGAAACTATCTTCTCATTCCTTAACCAACATCAAATCTGCATGTGAGCAATTTTGTTTTTAAAAAACCTGGGTTCAGGTTCAAAGTAATTTTGCTGCTAACTAGACATTCCTCTCGAGGCGCCTGCTTCTGACATGACGTTGGAGAGAGTCCCGACAGTCGAGCCGAGAGCACTCTGGTTTCCTTGGACACATGGTTGATTCCAAGAAATCAGCGATGGACCATTAATTTAGCATGTTTCACTTTGCCTTGCTGCTCCGGCTCTTCACTCGCCTTTAGCTTCACCACTAAAAGCTGCTGAGTTATGATGGAGGAAATTGCTGTGATAAAGGCCTGATGGTATTTACCGATGGGCCGACTTCCCAGAATCACCACAAATAATAAAAAGGTAGGGCCACATCCACACACGCACATATAGTGAATCAACGTTCAAACACACACTTGAACATACACTTTAATTTAGAGCATATGTGGTGTATGTGTAAGTGTAATAGTGCCGTGTCTTATGTCTGGTGTATTTGCCTAAATCTCGTTTTCTAATAAACATGTGATGCATATTTTAGAGTGTAGTTGAGCTCAAGTTTATTTATAAAACATGTCTCTATAAGAAGAAGGTGAGGAAGAGGGAGACAGAGAGGAGAAAAAGAGGAGAGGGTGAAGGGTAGAGGGAAAGAGGGAGGAGAAATGGAGGAGGGATAAGGGGAGAGGGGGAGAGGGAGGAGAAAAGGAGAAGGGAGGTAGAGTAGAGAGAGAGAGGGAGGAGTAAAGGAGGAAATGGGGAAGGGGAGAGGAAAAGAGGGAGGAGAAAAGGAAGAGTGGGTATGAGAAAAGGAGGAAATGAGGAAGCCGAGAGGGACAGAGATAGGAGAAAAGAAGGAGGTGGGAAAGGAAGAGCGAGAGAGAGGAGAAAAGGAGATGAGGCAGGAGACAGGGAGGAGAAAAGGAGGAGATGGTGAAGGGCAGAGGGAGAGAGGAAGGAGAAAAGGAATAAAGTGGGTAAAAAGAGAGGGAGGAGAAAATGAGATAAGAGGGGAGGGAGAGGGAGGAGAAAATGAGATAAGAGGGGAGGGAGAGAGGGGAGAAAAAGGAGGGGCAGGGAAAGGGATAGGGAGGAAAGGAGGGAGGAGAAACAGAGAAGATGGGGAAGGGGAGAGGGAGACAGGGTGGAGGAGAGGGAGAGAGTGAGGAGAAAAGTAGGAGGGGGAAAGAGACAGGGAGAGAGGGAGGAGAAAATGAAAAAAGGGGGAGGGGAAAGGGAGAGAGGAGGGAGAAAAGGAGGAGAAGGGAGAGGGAGAGAAGGAGGAGAAAAGGGGGAAGGGGAGGGGAGACAGGGAGGAGAAAAGAACGAGGGGGGAAGGAGAGAGGGAGGAGAAAAGAACAAGGGGGAAGGGGAGAGGGAGAGACGAAGGAGAAAAGGAGGAGAGAGGGAAAGGGAAGGGGAGAGATGAGAGAGGGAGAAGAAAAGCTGGAGAGAGGGAAGAGAGGGAGGAGAGACAGAGGAGAGAGGAAGGGGAGAGGGAGAGGGAGAGAAGCAGTTAAGGAGGAGATGGGAAAGGGCAGAATGGAGTGGGAGAAGGAGGTAGAGAGGAATGGGGCGAGGAGGAAATGCAGAAGAAAGGAGAAAGTGCAGAAGAGAGGAGGAGAGAGAGAGAGAGAGAGAGACTACAAACGATTAAAAGCAAACATCCACCCACAACTCCACACACACACACACATACGCATGCACACACAGACATACACACACACACAGACACAAACTCCTGCTGATGTGACGTGGCAGGTTAATATTGCAGAGCTACACCGTACCAGAACTGAATTATTCACTACATACGTACACACACCTGCTGCTTTCATACAGCTCAACTCCCTACAAATTACACACAACTCCTGCCTAAATCTACTGGAGTCTAATTCTCTTAATAAAAGGGTTAGAACAGACCAAAATAGTATGTGAATCTGTGGGAATTTTGAAACAAGGCATATTGCTTTTATGAACTGTCTTTCGGCTAAGGTTAAAGCATCACTATGTAAGATTTGCTCGCAGGGTCCCCTTACAGATGAGAAATGGGACTGCCTCTAACAACTTTCGTAAAATCTGTGTTGCAGTAATATACAAGCATTTGTTTACAAGCCAACGAGACTGGCTAACTTCCTCAAGCTAATGTGCGATCAATGTTTTCGGACCAGTGAAAGCAGTCTTACAGCAATTTATTCAATGATGAATATTGTTTTATTTTTTTAAATATCAGAAACAAAAGCTAACTCAACAAAAAGTGAAAAGATAGTGTTTCAGTTTTCATCTCAGCCTGTCCTATAACTGATTGCCTGTTGTGGGAATAGGCTATAGTCCTGCTGTAATGCAATGCTGTTTGCATGGTGTATAGTAATGTTATTATCCATATTGTAATATAAAACATTGTAGATCGATCTGCAAGGTTGAAAAATCCGTTTGCATTAGACAGAAATGCATCTGAGCATTTCTCATTTAGAGAAATACAGTTCAACCAAGGAGACCATCCAGTTTAGATTAACAACTGTTTTATTTGGCAAAACAAAATGTCTTTAGTGTGTATGTATACGTTTTGGAGGAAGCCCGTCGCTTGGTCGTTGGTTCATTCATCTCTGAAGCCGGCAGATCTGGCTGGGAGACCAGGCGGAGGGGCGGAGGGACGGAGGTGGGCGAAATCGAACAGCTGTAATGGCAGAAAAGGAGGTCAGATTTACTGCCTATATACTCACCAAGAGTACTGTGATTGGACGTACTGGTGTTCATTAGGTCTCCTTGTTTGAACTTTCGTGTTCACTTACATTTGACGACAGACATAACACCCATGGTCTACTGTCAGCAGTTATCTAGTTGCACAGGAAATACTTTTGTCCATATTTGTATTACTCAAAGCTCTCAAGTTAAAATGAGAATACTGACAGCATTTGTACCATGTTTCTTTGCCTTGCCACTTCAGTCATGCTCTTGTTAGTTCGTTACTTTGTTTACCTGCCTCATCTTTTGAAGGGGGCGGGCGGATGTGACATGCCATAAAGCAGTCAAATTCTGTAGTTCTTTTTGTGGCGAGGTTCCTACCTGAAACCTGAAGTTCTGTAGTGCCAGTTTAGGCGATACAGGCGCTCTCAAGCAATAATAAAGGTGTAATTGAAGTTATTGTGAGTTGACGTACCATCAGAATGATCTCTTAAAATATAGTTTAAAGGCTGTAAAACTACATAGTGTTGCTTTAAAGTTACAGACTGTTACATTGTAACAGCTACTTTTAATTGGGCGGCACAGTGGCACAGTGGTTAGCGCTGCCGCCTCACAGCGAGAAGGTCCTGAGTTCGAACCCTGGATCGGCTGTAGGGCCTTTCTGTGTGGAGTTTGCATGCTCTCCTCATGTTTGTCTGTGTTTTCTTCGGGTGCTCCGGTTTCCTCCCACAGTCTAAAAGCAAGCACTATAGGTTAATTGGCAACTCTAAATTGGCCTCATAAGGTATGAATGTGAGTGTGATTGTGTCAGTGTGTGTGCCCTGTGGTGTGTTGGCGAATGCTCAGGGTTGGTCCCCACCTTGCGCCCGTAGTTCCCGGGATAGGCTCCAGTCTCCCTGCGACCCCGGCTGGGATTAAGCGTTTCGGATAATGAATGAATGAATTATTTTTAATCTGTGTTTGACGCCTGTTTATACTCTAACCTTGAAGCTCAGAAGTGTGGTATAAGGTCTTACATATTCCGAGAAGATGAAATATACAGTACCTATTATTTTAAAATGTTCACCTGTTCTGGCCTGTAGCTGTAATAATCAGAGTTGTCATTAACCTAATCAGTAACTCTTTCTTCCTGAACACTCCAACATGTGTGGAGCGGCAGCCTTAATTTCCTGCTGTGATCATTTATATTTTTCATAATTTTGCATTGTTTCTTACTTTTTTGCTGTAAAGGTGTCTGAGAAATTTCTTTTGATTGGCCTTTAAAGTGCAGATGGCATGCTTTCATGTAGGACTGGGCAATTAATCAAAAGTTAATCAAACCCGAACTTCAGAACCTTCAATCAGCACAATCTTGCCCGTGTTATTCTTGAAATTCCCCTAAAAAACATACTCATACCGTGTGTGCGTGTGTGTGTGTTGTCATTTGCCTCCATCCTGTCCAGCCTGCCACTACATTTAATTAAAAATTAAAAAGAAAAATTATATGTACGTTCTTATTAGAAAGCTTTAATAGCATTAATACTTTAATAGCATATTTACAGCACAAACCTCATCAGTGAATTATTTCAGCAAAAACCAAACAAAAAACAACAAAGTACGCAAAACTAGAGATGCATTTCCACAAGAAAATGTATAGGTGATTTGCTCAAGTTTTGTAGCTGTGACATGAAAACTGGCCGAGTAGAAAGATTTGATTAAAATTTATTGAAGTGAATGGGGAACAAGAGATTATAAAAGTAAGAAAAAGACGAGTGCGGGCCAAAACAGATTGAGATGTGTGTTCCGTAAGGTGGTCTGAGGTGCCATAAGAACCGTGTTGATCGTCGTGTTTTCTTAATAGGAGAAAATGAATGGGTTCCAATGGGACAGAAAACAACAACAAAAAAAAGGATGGAAAAGGCAAATGTGGGTCATGATGGTTCCAGATATGCATGTCTATAGGTTCTCCAATCACATCGAATTTTGGTGACTTTGTGAAGAACGGCGGCCGTGCAGTAGTGTCGAAATTTGAGCTCCTTGTTAGTCTACTCAGTATACCTGAGTGCAGGTATCAAATACATGTACACAAAGACCCCACAGCGCTCACCGTAATCACATCATTACTGTTCATTAATCATAACCGAGGTAAAAATGTTCAATTAATGGTTATATTGATTTGAGGTTGTATCGTCCCAGCCCTACTTTCATGTGCGCTGGGATTGAGCAGAATGTGAGCATCTAAAAGCTTGATTAGAAGACAAAGGCATTCAGCAAGTCAACTCTATTTAGGGTTTGATAAGATGAATCTTAGAGCAGAATCCTAACTATATATAGCTTGCTGGAAACTGGATTTGGGAATTAAGCAGCTAACTGGTTTAGTTCAGAGTGGAATATAGTAGAGCATTGTTTAGTGCAATTCTAGTGCTACAATAAGATTAGCACAACCTTATCCTACTTAGCTTGCAAATCTATCTTACCAGTGTAGCTTGTGCAGTTACCAGTGTTGGGTAAGTTACTGCCAAAATGTACGATATTATAGATTACTAGTTACTGTTATTTCAAAATAATTAGTTACATTACAATACTACTGTCTTTGAATTGTAATGCGTTACACGACTCCTGCATTGCTTTTGAGCTACTTTCACCAAAAATAAGTGACTTAACTTTGTAAAATGCTAAAATGTAGTTTACTGCAATTAATTCTACATCTAGTGGAGGGCGATGTGGTGTAGCATAATGACTGTAGACGTACACTCTAGAGGCATTATCTCTTGTACCCGCACATTTTTTCTGTGATACCAAAGGGAATTTTTTATTTAATAAAAACAAAACTAAATTTTGGGTTAAAAGTGTGTTGTAACTCAGGTTACTGAAATATGTAACATTTACATTTAAGGCATTTGGCAGACGCGCTTATCCGGAGCAACTTACATTTCCTAATTTCAGGGACGGTTCCCCTGAGAGTAGCTTAAGGTTAAGGGTCTGGCTCAGGGACCCAGTGTTGGTAATGCCAAAGGCCCACAGTCTCTTCGTCCAGAGTTCGAGTGTCCTACCACTAGGCCAACACCCCCATGATTATAATATTGCTGAAAATGTTAGTAATGCCTTACATTACTGCATTACAGCAAAAAATAATATGTTACCGTACTTGCATTACTCACACAACTCGTCAGAATTATGTGTCTTATTTTTCTGGTGAATGTAATGTACTTCCATAACAATGTGATTAAATATACAAGGCCAATTCATATTGACGGTCAAACAACTAGTTTATTTCCTCATTAGCCAGCACAATTAGCAGTGTTTTTCATAATACATTATTTAGTTTAACATAAAACACTTGATAAACTGGTTCGCCCATTCAAATTGTAATTGGGATTTTTGTGCATAATGAGAATTTAGCACTTAAAATCTCTTAAAGACTGCAAGTATAATATTCCTGAAAATGTTTTAGTAAAGTCTTAAATTTCTGCATTACAGCAAAAGATAATATGAAAATAACAGTGTTGTGTTTCATTTGAGTATTGTACTGTATTTTTCAACTTTGTACTGGTAATGAATAATATTAAAATCAGTTTTATTTGCCATTAAGATCAGAAAAAAATGTTTTTGGTGGTTAGTGTCTCTCTAATCAAATATAGACAATGTGGATGCATGGAACAAAGTATAAATACTATAAGACAGATCAACATTTTACAAATTGACATTTTATGGTTCGCTGTTTAAGGTGTCATGTGTCAATGTGAAAGTATCATGGTTTGGAACAATTGTATTTTCACATAACATTGTATCTCAACTGCAATTTAAGTAATTGTGTTTTTCAATTTTGTACCTTTTTTCTAGGTATAATGAATATTAGACTCTAAAGTTATACAAGGTCGCTCTAAAAATGACAGCACTGTCTATACTATTGCCCAGAACTTTGTTCAGATTTTACTATTCAAGTTAGAATTAAATTTGCAGCAAAGTGATTATTTAATAACTTAAATGTACATCTACTATATCCTCCAAAAAAGAAAACTAAAAGTGGGCCAGTTGTATGTAAAGTGCTTTGTGACAATGACTGTTCTTAAGAGCACTATATAAATACATTTGAGTTTAATTGTATTGGGGAATTTTGAACATGCTTTGTAACTTGTAATTGCAAAAAAACATAATTTGGTAATAAATTGACATTTTTGTGGTTTACTGTTTAAAGTGTCATGTACACATTGTAGTTGCAACTGCATTTTTTTTTCCATTTAGTATTTTTATTAAGTATTGTTAATATTAGTAGCTTAAACTCGGGTCTAAAAAAAGGACAGGATTGTCTGTACCTTTGCCTGAAACTTTAGGATTATACTGTTACATTCAGAATTAGTTACTAAGTGATTATTTTATTAACCTAAACATGTATAATATATCTTCAAGAAAAAAAAAGGCAAATAAAGTGTCAGCAGTAAAGCAGCTGTCACGGTGGGGTATGAGAAAGAGTTGAGGACACTGTTGCAGCAGAACAAAAGGGTTTATTGGGGGAAACAGGCAGGGTACACATAACGGAGGCAAAAACAGGAAAACTGAGGCAACCCAAAAAGCAGGGCAAAAAAGGCACAGGGAAAAACCAGGACGAACACACACACGTGAAAACAGGAACAAAGTAACAAATGAAAGATGGGGCTCGTGCTCCAAGTACTTAGGGTATGGTGAACAGAAGAATCCTCTGTGGGGAAACAGAAAGAGTGATATCCTGACGCTCTAAGACCCACAAGGCAAAATGAAACGATCCAGACACACTGCAGCCTGATCGGATGGGGGTTTACTAGGAGACACCAGCCTGGGGAGAAACACATGAAACAAGGGTCAGGGATAAACACTGACACAGAGCAAAAACAGCATGTAACAATATCACAAACCACACGTAAGTCATGAGGATGACAAACATGGGGGGACATGGGTCAAACTGGATTAAATAAAGCCACACAACTGAACAAACCAGTGCTTGCACCAATTCCAAACTGAAGGTAAACGAGACACAGGTGAAAGTAATATTAAGCGCGGGGGTGTTCTAAACAGACACTGACCTACTAGGTAGGGAGCACGCAGTGCAAACAACACATACGGAAGTGGGGTGCACTCTAAACAGAGAGTGAACTACTCACAAGGGCACAAAGTGAAGACAGTGAGAACCCAGAAGTAGGGAGCAAGCTAACGGGGAAAGCTAAGGCTAACCGAGGACACACAAGGTGGACTAGATACAACAGGAATAACACCGAAAGTCAACCCAGAGAACAAGATGAACAGAGAACAAGCACTAAACTGGGTCCGAGGGGGCACTGTCCGGCCAAAGTCCAGAGGAGCCGTGACAGCGGCGTTGACAATGTGACCAATGAAAGTGGGAGAAATTTTTATATTCTTTTTAACTTGCAATTACAAAAAAACAACAAAAAAGACAGATAATTGGTCATTGTATGGTTCACTGTTTAAGATGTCATGTATCTTTTTGTAAGTATTACTTGCTTTATTTAGTTACTAGAGTAATTTTATTAGTGGTCTAAGCAGATTAGGCTAGTCTGAAAGCATGCAAAGACTTGCAGAACAGAGTCGAGTTAAAGCTATTTTCTCTAAATGGTGCGTGTCTATCTAAACGGTTGAGTGTATAAAAGAACATTGTGCGAAGGACTGTCTTGTGTTCATTAGAGGTACAGAAGTCCCTTTTTTGACTCACAGTGCACATGACTTTATATATAGAATAATTTTCATATGCCTTGGTATGTTTACTCAAGCTATATTCTAATGGTGATAATTTTAATGTAATTGGTTTTATCAGGAAACTTTATTTTTTACTTGAGGTTTAATTTGATACACCGTGGGGCTGTGAGTGCATCCCTGAATAAGCCCATTTAGAATTGAGGGTGAAGATTAAACAAGCGTGTAGCTGCAAGTTCCACCCAAGTAATCCTGAAATCAAGATTTTAGTGTTTCTTTTTATTGCCTTGTCCTGACTCAGCTCATCAGCTAATTATCAAGCCATTCATGAGTTTAAATAAGTGTATTAGAACAGCGAGGAAAAACCTCCAAAAAGTTGGTTTAATAAAGAACCCTGCTCAATGTCAATACAATGAGGGAGCTAAAATCATCTACATATGTGTGGGTTTTTTTTAATCATGCCTTGTAATGTTTTATGATAAACTGATTAATAATTTTTTACTTATTATCCAATAAAGTAAAAATTATTAATGCATTTAGTGTAGTAAACTATTTAATGTAATAGAATAATGAGCAAAAATACCTCAAATTAGATTAGTTTAGGGGTAAAGAATGTGGTGATTGACATGTATGCCTGTTTTTTTCTTTAGCGTGTATTTAAATAACTGATTATTTATTATTTGTGTATTTTTATTAGCTATGTCATATTTTAACATTATAAATTTGTACAGCTGCTGCTTTGGACAGTTTTGTTTTCTAAAAAAGATTTTATCACAACCAAAGTTTCTGGCAAAATAAATGCCAATAAAAATGCTAAATAATAAATAATAAATTATTGTTTTTGTCGGGGTTTGCTAATGCGGTTAATAATGAAAATTAGCAGAGCAGTAAAGCCATTGCTTGAACGTACTAATGGCCGTCTTAATTTTTCCAGCCTGCTAAGTTTCATCGATTGTTTTGCCTCATCAACATTTCCGGCCAAACGACACCTTTAATCACTTAACATGGATTTTTATGTGGCCTTAATGGCAAAGTTATGTGGAAGTTTTGCAGTAATGTGATCATCCTCGCATGCCTGACCCTCGCTTCATTTAGCTACTAGAGTAATTTCATTAGCGGTTTAAGCAGATTAGGCTCGTCTGAAAGCGTGCTTTAACCGACTATCTGAACGCGTTTAAAAAACTGCCCCTCATTGTGACTGGACTGCATTTTATCAGACTCGCAGAACAGACTCGAGTTAAAGCTATTTTCTCTAACTGCTGCGTATCTATCTAAACGGTTGATTGTATAAAAGAGCATTGTGCGAAGGACGGTCTTGTGTTCATTAGAGAAATTGTTTTCTTACAAATGATCAAAGGAAGGAATAAACTTTAGAAGAGACAGCGTTACGGCAAATTACGTTTCAACTCAAGCTATATTTTCTCATTTAGGATCCACTGTTGTTTTTGAAACGATGCTGTGACACACAGGTAAATATGGATGAAACTAAAGTTGGTGGAATGGTGGAAAAGCCATGTACCTTTATATGTGACAGGACGGTTCACAACTCTAACAAAGCACTCAGGCTCGAGGAAGAACTTGGCCATTTGTAAAGAGTGAAAACTGTAAGTGCAATCAGGATTATGGTCAATATTTAAAAGACGCTTGGCCAATTAGAGCACAGAAATGGGGTTTTGGCTCAAATTTGGAAGTAAGTAGATTTAATCGAAGTGATTTGTAGAAAGGCTGGGGAATGGACTGATATATTCCTCTATTTAAAAATCCATTTGGTTCCTCTACAAAGAGACTGTCTACTGGGATTACATGGTTGCTATGGGATTCCGTTTGATCCTATTCGGTTGCTTTGATCCCACTCTAAATTCCAGCTGTGCACCAATGGAATTCTCCAGTTAGTGTTTCACTTTCCACATTTACCCAGTTTATCTAGTTTATGGTGGTCTTGGATAGGGTGGTCTTGTGCGATATGACATATATATGTATATTTATCAGAGTAGCTGGTACTGTAACAGTTATGCAGTTGGCCCCATGACTGAAAGGTCACGATACCAGGCATTGCTCCCCAAGCACATACAGTGGTACCTCAGTACTCAAACTTAATCCATTCCAGAAAGCAGTTTGAATTGCAAAAAGTTGTAATTTCAAGTTAATTTTCCTCATAAGAATCAATGTAAAACAAACAAATCCGTTCCCAGCCTCCAAAAATACAACAACAATTTGCTGGTTCTACGCATGAAAGGTTGTTTTTTCAGCTGGTCTAAGTACTAAATAAATGATTTAATTCTGACAATTTTGATCAAAAATAACGTTTCAGTGCTCAATTGTTGGATTTTGTTGGAAATAGTGTACTCAGTGCAGTTTTATAATTTATCTTATAAAAACAATACATACGTGTGAAATGACAAAGCAGCTTTGTGATCAGCAGATAGAGACACCAATTAACTGATGGTTCCTGTTAGACAAGTTCATTTAGCGTTGAGACGAACAACAAAATGATAGAAAATACTGTTTGAGTAAGACTTTAGTAACTAATTTAGTTACTAAAGTGTTATTAGGAATGTAACGTTACACAAAAGTCACAACCTCAGTTCTGAAAGTGTGTCTATAGACCTAATCATGTTTTTCCTACCAAGTGATCCCTGAAGTCATGTTGCTGTTTACAGTTTATATTTTATATTTACTATTTTATCACACGGCTGTGGATTTAGAACATCAGCATCTATATGGCTGGGATGGACACACCCCTCAACCAATCCAACTCCAAGTATTGCTTGAATATTGATTAAATATTAGGACTACAAATAGATGCATTTCGAACAACTGACATTCCATTTTAGTCCAGTCTCTTCTCCTTAACCAAAATAAATTTACGTTTACATAGTTTACATATTTACACATTAGGTACCACCAGTGTATAACATGTTACTTTAAAAAAGTAATTAGTTATAGCCACTAGTTACTTCTCTCAAAGAATAACTGAGTTAGTAATGGAGTTACAGCATTATAAAAGTAACTCCTTGAAAGCATGTGACGATGAGAGATGCTTCATGAGATTAGAACAGTTTACAACCGTTGTGGAGAAAACACTTTCTTGCTGGGCATAATCTACATTTCACATATACATTCTTGCCTGTTATCTCAGTGAGTCAGTAACAGCAATGTCTGTACTTCCAGTTTAAAAACGTTTTTGAATTTTTGAATTCTCTGGGCTCTCCATTGCTGCATGTGTCTCTTAGATGGTTGTGTGTGCGACTGTACGTGTGTGTGTGTGAATGCCCGCTTAACTCTGCCTCTGATTGGTATACAATGATATTTTACTCTTCGTTAGCCAATCATCATCACTTATTCATTGTCTTGCCCCTCCCCCCACCAGGTATTATATGCAAGATACCGTCCCAAACACTGCTTTCTGGGTGCAAATATATTTTACTGTTCCCACCCAACCCATCTTGAAGGGACAGGACCTTGGGCAGTGTCATGGTTGCGCCGCCCCGTGCAGACCCCGGAGTTCCCGTTCCCCAGAATATTAGTTATCCTTTTTTTCCATGTTTTGTGTCATCTCCTCACGTCCGCTGTGTTGTGCACTCCTCGTTCCCTTCATGTCCACTTCTTAGTTTCCCTCCATCTCCGTTTGACACTCCGGAGTTTTTGTTTCTCCCTCGGTCCCTTCACGCTCCCTTCCTAGACTCCTGCATTCCGTTTGTGTCTCACTGGGGTAATCATTGCTTTCACCTGCATCTTGTTTCATGTCCGTTTATTCAAACCAGTCCAACCCGGTTGTCCTCATCTAGTCTCCCTCATTCCTTGATGTGTGTGTTGCTATCAGTTTGGTTTCTGTTTATTCCCTTTTTTGTTCCAGGCTCGTGCTCATTTCTGACTGGGTGAGTTTCCGTTGCTTCTGTCTTGGCTTCTGGAGTCGTGCCTGAGTTTCTCTTTCTGCTCCCATTTTAGACTGAGTATTTGTACTGAATTACTACTTAACGAATCCTTTGTAGAACGAGCCTGGCACCCTTTTTTCTCTCTCTTTTTTATTATTTTTCTTTTCCCTTCCCTTTCATGAATCTTTGAGTGTTTTTTTGTGGACAGTGTTTTCCTCATTTTTTTTTCTTCTTGTTTTTTCCCTTATTGGAATAAAGTTTTTTGAAGTCCTGCACGTGGGTCTCTTGAACCATACCTATACACATCATGACAGGCAGGTTGCTGCAGGAATATAGGACCTCCAGCACTACCATCATTGTGTCTTTGAGCAAGACCTTTAACCCCAAGTTGCTGCAAATTTATAGTGAATGTAAACAGAAAATACATTTCCAAAGTCAGTCAACAAGTGGGAAAGCTACTTGACTTTCTATGATTTTATTCTTTGGAGATCCCAACATTTATACAAAGTAAAATTCCCTGCTGCTCTCACTATAAGCTGTCAATTATTTTTGCTACAGGTCTCTGCTGGAATCTCCCCCAAGGACATCAGATTTGTTCCTGGCCGACAACCAAATTACTCTGTAAAGATCAGCCAGTAAAGATTTTTCTTTTCGAAAATTGCGTTACAAGTTTCAAAAAGAAAAATCTTTACTGGCTGATCTTTGCAGAGCTGAGAGTGGGGGAAAATGGCTTCAAAGTTAACTTTTTAAACTTTAAGTTAACTTAACTTTTTTATCTGTTAATGCTTTTTTCTATAATTCTGGTAATACTTTCTCCAGTGTTTAACGAGATGTTGAGCCACAAGATCTCGCAATATTAAAACTTAACAATATTTTTCACAAAGGGAAAAAGCTTTCTCGCAAATTTGTATGGCATGCTTTTTGTGCCAAAATGTGCAGTGGAACTTTCACAGACAAAATGTAACTCCACCTTCATGCACGCTCCACTTAGTACTGCCTAATAATTCTGCCAAATGTGTGCTGATTTCATCTCCAATCAGATGACTAATATGGTTCCAAGTTCATTCATTCATTATCCGAACCACTTAATCCATATCAGGGGTGCGGGGGGGACCAGAGCCTATCCCGGGAACTACGGCTGCAAGGCAGGAACCAACGTTGATCAGGAGCCAACAACCACTCACACAATCACACTCGCATTCACACCTTATGGGGCCAATTTACCAATATTGCATGCTTTTGGACTGTGGGAGGAAACCAGAGCACCAGGAAAAAACCCACGCAAACACGGGAAGAGGAAGCAAACTCCACACAGTGTTTCACAAACCATGTCAGTAAGGTCTAGGAGACACCCAGGATTTAGGGCTGAGGTCCATGGGGATCCTAATCTTTCAATGGGCATAGGACTAAGGTCCAGCGGTCTCCTAATGTTTTATAGACCATAGCACTAAGGTCTAGGGGACAGCCAGTGTTTAGTGCTGAAGTCCAGGGGGCTCCTAGCATTGGCTAGGGGTCAAAGGGCTAAGGTCAAAGGGACACCCAGGGTTTAGGGCTGAGGTCCAGGATTCTTTGAGTGTTTCATCAACCATTGCATTATTGCACCCAGGGTTTAGGGCTCTGGTCCATGGGGCTCCTAGTGTTCCATAGAGCATAGGGCTGAGGTCCAGGGAGCTGCTAGTCTTTCATAGGGTCTAGAGCTAAAGTCCAGTGGTCTCCTGGTATTTCAAAGAGCATACCACTAAGGTCTAGGGAATACCCAGGGTTTAGGGCTGAGGTCCATGGGGCTTCTACTGTTTCATAGGGTTTAGGGCTAAGGTTCAGGTCTCTCCTAGTGTTTCATAAACCATAGCACTAAGGTCTAAGTGACAACTGGGGCTTAGAGTTGGGGTCCAAGATTCTCCTATTGTTTCATAAACCATTGCACTAATCTCTTTGGGACACCCAGAGTTTAGGGTGGAAGTCCAGGGCTCTCTTAGTGTTTCACAAACCAGAGCACTACTGCCTGCGAGTTGCCTTGAGTCGCCACCTAGGTACCACCATATTGACATTGTCTCTGTGCCCTGAACCAAAAATAGTTCTCGTAAAATGCAAAAGGCATCCCTTTCCAATCTAATTTGTATTAAATTAGAGCACCCATGTCATGACCCCCCTGGACTTTTAATTAGCCAGCAGAGGCCACCATTGTTTAGTTTTCTTGTGTTCAGTTCAGTCCTGTGTCTCCTGTCAAGTTGTTGTCCCACCTTCCTATTGTGTCTGATTGGTTGATTACGGTGTATTAGTCCCATCACCTGGTTCTGCTTTATTTCAGTCCAGCCCCCTGTTCCTATTGGTTCTCACTTCATTGTTTAATCCTGATTATTTTCTGGTTATTTTCTTATTTTCCCTCATCATTGTTTCTGTTTAGTATTTAAGTCAGGTTCTTTCCCCATTGTCTCTGTTAGTCCACCCTCACACTACTCTCCCTATGTCAGCATGCTGTTTGGTTTTTCAAGTTCCTAAGAAGAGTTTTGTTTTTGGCCCTTGTGCTGGTTTAGTTCTGTTTTTGTGACACTGTTAAATAAAGATGGCTTGCACCATGACCTTGCCTCATGTCATGCCGACACCATTCGTGACAACCCAAAGCAGAATATCTGCACCACTAAGCTAAAAGTAGGACTACTAAATGTTAGATCATTAACTACTAAGGCACTTATTATTAATGAAATGATCTCAGACCACGTCCTAAATGCGCTCTGTTTAACTGAGACATGGGAAAGACCCAACGAGTATTTAGCCTTAAATGATGCGACGCCTCCAGGATATAGTTATGAGCAAAAAACCCAGCTCAGTGTTAAATGGGGAGGCGTTGCAACCATCTATGGAAGATCTCTTTCAATAACACAGAAGTCAGGACTTAAATTTTAATCATTTGAATTATTATTCCTTAGAATTGCAGACATATCTGCAAAATCAAATTCTTTGTTGCTCCCTCTCGTTACCATTCACCATCCACCAGGTCCTTATTCTGATTTTTCCCTGAATTTGCAGAATTTCTGTCAGACCTGGTTATTTCAACCGAAAGAGCAATAATTATGGGGGATTTTAATATTCATGTAGATAATGAACAAGATCCTCTAACAGCAGCTTTAACTAATTTACTGGACTCCATGGGCATTGTTCAAAATGTAATTGAGGCCACTCACAACTGTGGTCATACCCTTGATTTAATCCTATCGTTTGGTCTTAATGTAGATAATGTAACAGTACTGCCTCAGACCAATATTATATATCTGACCACCATCTTATTACATTTGATTTTTACCTTAGTCAAAATACAAATTCCACAACTCAATTCTGTACCAAGCGTACAATCACTTCAGATACAGCTAGTAACATCTACGCTTCATTACACATTAGATAAAATTGCTCCATTTAAAATGAAAAAGATCAGAGAAAACAAAACATCCACTTGATATAATGACCGCTTAAAACAAGAGACACAGAAATTAGAACAGAAGTGTCGACGAACTAGATTAGTGGTGTTTGAATTAGCATGGGAAGATGCTATGGAAAGCTATAAAAGGGCTCTTAGAGCTGCTTAATCAGAATACCTCTCATTGCTCAAAGTCAAAGTAAACTTTGTCATCTCTTCTATATATTGTACAGATATAGATGAGAAGACATGGCTCCAGTTTACACAGTGCAACAAGAAATAAAGAACAAAGAACAGATAGGGCACATGGAATAAACAATATATAAATAAATAAGACACAAAATATACATTTTAAGCTAGAAGTGGAAATTGACTGCCAGTTTTCAGTATGAAAGATTTCGATATCCAGTCTATTAATAGAAGTGTATTCTTAAAAAGTCTGACTGAAATTTAAGTTTGTACAGATAACAGCATTTGAGAACCATTCTGTGCAATACTTTTCAATAATTTGTGCAGATATAGTTAGTTAAAAAGTGACCAGTGATATATACATGTGCAAAAATTGTGCAAATATTATGGCAATGTTGTAGCAATAGTAATACTGTACAGTTTGTAATATAGACATTTTTCTTATTCTTAGACATCTTTTCAGAGAGAATTTGTCAGAGAGAGTGCAACATGAAAGAGATAGTCCGTATAGCAGCATGCGCATCACAGCAACGGTGAGGTATAAAGTGCAGAGGTGCAACAGAGTTAGTTCACAGTCCTGGGGTCTCATTTATAAAACTTTGCGTAGAACTCATACTAAAAGTGTACGTGTGCTCAAAAGACGAAAATGACGTATGCAAAGAAAAAGTCAGATTCATAAAAACGTTCGCACGCACACCTGCACGCAATATACGCTTTATAAATCGCACTCTACCTGGAATTGTACGCACATAGATTTGCCGCATATTCCGCCCTTTACGCGCCCCCGTTCAACCATATATGGTAAATGCAAATCACCTCATGCATATTGAAGCCTCCGATGTAAACCTGAAAAACTAAGAAGAAGAAAAAAAGTAACAAATAAGATTTTTTTTTTTCTGAAACTGAGATAGATGTGCTTGTGGGTGATGTGAAAAGCAGAAAAAATATTTTGTTTGGTGGTCATAGTAGTGGGATGACAAACAAAAAGAAAGGCACTGAACGAATTCTGTGAATGAAGTGAGTGCTGCAAACAGGACCGTGGCCGAAATAATTTTAAAAAGTGCTCAGATTTGAAAGTGATAAAAAAAAAGAACTGCAGCGCATCGAAAGAGTGTGTCTGCTACCGGAGGCGGCGAGGGCACATCGGAGCTGACACCTCTGGAAACCCGAATGGTTTCAATACTGGGGGAAACGTGTGTGTGGGGTAGCGTCTAAGAGGGAGACACAGACATGGCCGAGACGACACACGGTAAGCAGTTTTTATTTGCTTTTCTGAGAAAAAAAAAGGTAAACTTTTCACAAAGCACAATGTAATTGTTTTGTTGTCCCCCAACCTGAGACAATGGGAGCAATAGGTGGTGAGGAGTCACAGGAGGTGGCTGAAGAGCGCCTGGGTTTCCCCAGCACCAGCGAGTCCCGGGTGCATGTAGCCTCTGGAAGTGGCCGGATCCTGACTGAGGCTGTCTCGGCGACACAACGAGATACAATTAGAGCAATCGATGTAATGTCAGATGAATTGAAACAACATTAAAAGATCTTGTTAAAAAATATATACCGTTGCACTGCTGTCTTTACAAACGCCGCATTACATCTTCCCTGAGTCTTCCCTGCTCCCAATTGATAGCCTTCATGTAGGTGTTCGGGGCTGTGGGTCCAGTTGGTTCTTACCAAGAAGCCAGTCATCGCACGCAGCCCCAGCCTGCAGTCTGCTCCCTACACTGCTGTGTTCCAGGATAAACGAGTCATGTGTTGAACCAGGCCATCGTGCAACCACGTTTGTCAGGGAACGTAATGTATCTGCCAGTCATTTTAATAATACCATCCAAAACGACAGGTATTATTGAGCTTATTGATGGTTGTGATATCCCAGACCTAGAATACAATTAAACACAATTGGATTATTATTGTATTTCCCAAACAAGCTTTAGAACAAATTCACAATTTTATTGTTAATTATAACATATACCTGTCGGCTAATTCCCGCTGGTAACAGCCAGTTGCAAGGAACCCCAGGGTCGTCAGTACCTGTATTTGTACCAGTGTTTTGCGCGATTCCGTCAGGTTGGTCTCTCTAACATTGGACCCAGTTCAGCACATAGCTTATGAGCCAGTCATCATCATGGGCCAAAAAATCTTAATGGTCCCTAAACACCCGTACTCTTCTCATTCTGCCATTGGCGTAATCTTCTAACAATGTCAGCGCATCCATTATGTTATGTTACGCACGAAAGTGATCGTGGTATTTATGTGTTTTCAGCAATCAGACTTGTTTCACACCCTGTCCAAATGATCGTGATAATCACGACCACCACTTACCCATTTATATTTCAGCAGCTGTGGTCCATAGATTGTTATTTTAATATTTAATATTTTATTAATATTTAAGTTATTATTATATTTACTTATATTTATTCACTATTATAAATATGTGACTGAATAAGTGAAATAAAATGTATGGTGTATGACTCACTAGCACAAGGAATTATTATTTATGTACTGATGCCACTCACATTTTTGCTCACCCACTTCACCCGCAGTCGTATTTTTTTTCTCCAAAATGTTTGCACGCATGGGTCAGAGTTGGCGTACATTTGCACAGATTCTGCCGTCAAGTTTGTTTCTATAGATCGCAACATTTGCGTAGAAAGAGGCGTACACATCTTTTAGGTCCAGTTTTGTGCGTACGCAACGGTCATAAATGAGACCCCAGGTGTGTGTGGGGGGAGTGTGAGCGCAGGTAGTGTGTTCAAGAGTCTGATGGCTTGTGGGAAAAAGCTATCACGCATTCTGGTGGAATGAGTCCTGATGCTGTGGTAGCGTCTGCCGGATGGGAGGAGTGTAAAGAGTCCATGTGAAGGATGTGAGGCGTCGAGCACAATGCAGGAGGCCCTCCTGATGCAGTGTTTCTAAAAGATGTCCTGCAGCGATGGGAGAGACTCTCTGATGTTGCCAGCTTCTTTGACAGTCCGTTGTAACCGCCTGATATCGGCAACAGTGCTGTTACCAAACCAGACGGAGATGCAACTGCTCAGGACGCTGTATGGTGCCCCGGTAGAACACGGTGAGGGTGGGAGGAGTGAGGTTGGCTCGCTTCAGACGTCTCATGAAGTGGAGAAACTGCTGGGCCTTTTTGGTGATGGAGGTGGTGTTGGTGGTCCAGGTGAGGTCGTCTGAGTGGTTGCTGAGTGGTGTGTGGGTGGAGCAAGTTCTCCTGAAGTCAACAATCGTTTCCTTGGTTTTGTCCACATTCAGCAACAAGTTGTTCTCACTGCACCAGGCAGCTAGCCGCTGAACCTCATCTCTGTACGCCAACTCATCGTTGTTGCTGATGAGCCCCACCACAGTCATGTCGTCAGTAAATTTGATGATGTGGTTTTAGCTGTGCAGGGCAGTGCAGTCGTGGGTCAGGAGTGTGAACAGAAGTGGACTGAGAACGCAGCCCTGAGGAGCTCCTGCGGTCAGTCTGATGGTGCTGGAAACGTTGTCGCCAATTCGGATGGACTGAGGTCTCTCTGACAGGAATTCCAGTATCTAGTTACAGAGTGAGGTGCTCAGTCCCAACTCGCTCAGTTTCACACACAGTCTTTGGGGAATGATGGTGTTGAATGCTGAACTAAAGTCTGTGAACAGCAACCTAACATAAGAGTCTTTATTGTTCAAGTGAGAGAGGGAAAGGTGAAGTGCAGAGGATATGGCATCCTCAGTTGACCTGTTTGTGCGATAAGCAAACTGCAGCGGGTCCAGTGAGTGGGGGAGGTTGCTTTTCACCTGTGCCATGACAAGTCTCTCAAAACACTTCATGGTGATGGGGGTCAGAGCGATGGGACGGTAGTCATTCAGGCAGGAAACTGAAGATTTCTTTGGCACTGGGATGATAGTGGTAGATTTGAAGCACGCTGGGACGATCATCTGGCTCAGTGATGTGTTGAAAATGTCTGTGAAGACCTCGGCCAGCTGATCAGCACAGTCTCTCAGCACACGACCTCTGACCGCAGCTTTCAGGCTGGACCTTGGAGGTTGTCTTCCCTATGTCAGCTGCAGGCAGAGAGTATACGGTGTCAGTGATGTGGAGGCGCGGGCTGGGTCAGGTGTGTGTGTTGTTCAGTGCATCAAACCATGCGTAGAACTTGTTCAGCTCCTCAGGGAGTGTGGCATCCCCCTCACAGCTGCTTGGTGCTGGCTTGTACTGAGGATAGCTCGATGTTCGCCATAAACTGCAAGAGTCTTTTTGTGTCATTGAAGTGGTTCTGGATCTTTTAAAGCGCAGTGCTTTACTTTGCTTGTCGGATGGAGCTGAGAGGTTGTTTGGCTGTTCTGAGAGCAGCTTTATTTCCAGACCAGAAAGCAGCATCTCTCTCTCTTAGCCATGCCCGCACCTTTGCTGTGAACCAGGGCTTGTCGTTGTCTCTAGTGGTGACATTCTTTAAGATGGTAACATCCTCTATGCATTTACTGGCGTAGTTATGATCATTGAATTCTAAACTCCGCCCCAGTTAATGCAGCCATCATACATCACCGCCTCTTTAAAAACATTCCAGTCTGTGAACTCAAAACAGTCCTGGAGTGCTGAGACAGCTCCACTGGGCCAGACTCTGATGGTTTTCCTGGCAGGTCTTGTGCATTTCAGCAGTAAGGAGGCAGGGCAGGAGCATCACTGTAGCGTGGTCAGAGGAGCCGATGTGTGGGCGCACTGCTGCTTTGTGGTCACCACGCACGTTGGTGTAGACTTTATCCAGGCAGTTTTCCCCCCTCGTAGCAAAGTCCACATGTTGATGGAATTTGGGGAGAACTAACTTCAGGTTTGCATGGCTAAAGTCGCCGGTGCAGACGAGCAGTTCTTATCTCACGCTTGGCTTGACTGCTGGAGCCACAGATAGCCCCATTTTTGTTGCTCCAGTGAGCGGACGTTGGAGCAGGACAGATGGAAGTGCTGGTCGCTGGGATTAAGTAGCCTCCTGCTAGCTCATGTGTTGCTACATTTTGTTTACATGAACAACGCTTGTTTCGCCAGCGCACATTGCCTCGGCCCAGGCTCAGTAGCATCTCCGAATGCAGATTTGGCGGAATTGTGCATTTTTTTTCTGGATTTCAAGCAGGATGTCTGTCGTAGGTGTTACGACAGTAACTCGATCAAATAAACAAAAGCGGAAAGTAAAGATGAATGAGAATTGCAGTATAAACACTAATTTGCTGGAGTGCTGTTAGCCGCTGATTGCTGAAAATAACAACAACAATCCTAGATTTCTATTTAACATGGTATCCAAGCTGACTAATAGCCAGACTACTGCTCAACTGTACCAACATTGTTTCTAGTAATGAATTTACATTCTTGGACGAAAAATCCTGCTCAAATAGACAGAATATTCTGAAAACTCAGTCACTGGCGAGTGGCTGGCTTTTGACAAGGCTAATACTGCAGCCATCTTATTTGAATCATTTAGTCTAGTTGAAACAGGCTATCCAGGATTCTGGAGGAAAGCGCAGTCTGACCTGAACAGGGATTTACTGGGGATACACAAGCCTGAGGATAAACAGAAGAAACCAGGTGAATGCAAAAATATGAGAACATGAAAATATATAACTGCAAGTGATTATTAGGCCATGCAGTTTGCAGCTTTATCAGTTTTACGAATCGAAGTGACAGACGTTGAAAAATGACACATTTCATCCTTTTATCTAGGGTGCTACGGTTCAAAAACTATTAGGCAAAAATGCAAAATAGCTTATTTGAGGCACCACCAACTGCCATAGTGGCATTTTTTTGCCTGAGTAGTGGAGGGTACCATGACCACTCAAATTTCTGCTGTAGCCACCAGAGTCAGATTTCTTATGACAGTGTGTGGCAGCTGGCAGTCCTATGCCAAGCCCCACCACATTTATTTTGTATATTACAGTTGGACAAAGATCCACATTAAAAATGTGCTTTGAAAAAAGTAATTAAAGAAGAATGTCTTGGGGTTCAAATGATACCAGTTGCATGCAGATTTCCGATAAAAAATCCAGGTCTAGTTCAGAGATGGTTTTGCATATTATGCAAATAGCTTAGAAATTCACATGGCAGAATAGATCTATAAAGATTCGTCTTGACTCAAGGAGTAAGATGATCAAGATTTAGGAGAATCAGAGCTATGTTCAAAAAGTTAAGTTAGCAAAATGCAATAGCTATTAGCGCCACCAACTGGCAGCAGGAGTAGTAATGTTTTTTGCTCAGAGTAGTGGTGGGTTTGGACTGCTGTAATTGGGAGTGAAGTAATTTTTTTCCTGAGTAGTAGGAGAGGGGTCCTGACCTCACTGCAAATTTCTCAGCTGTAGCCCACCCAGAGCCGATTTCTGTGACACTCGGGTGTGTGGTGTTGCAGTCCCATGCTGCCGAGCACATTTATTTGCATATTACAGAAAAAAATGAAGATCTAAATTAAAAATGTGTTTTGATAATAATTAAAGAAGAGTGTCTTGGGATTCAAATGATACCAGTTGCATGCAGATTGGACAAAAACTAGACGAGTTCAAAAAGATAAGCCGGCTTTTATAAATAGCTTAAAATCAAATATGGCAGAATAGAGTGGGTCTAAAAAATTGTCTTAACCTAAGGAATAAGATGGTATATGATTGTTGAGAATGGGAATCCACAGATTCAATTTTATTAGACAAAATGCAAAATTTTTGAAAACCGCAAAATAGCTTATTTGGCAATTTTTTTGCCTGAGTAGTGGTGGGTACTGACTCACCTGTGAAATTTCAAAAGCTGTAGGTCTTACCTCGTTTTTTTCAATAACGCGTTTTTTAAGGCAGAAAAAAAAAAAATATATATATATATATATATATATATATATATATAAAACTGCAAGCAGTGATTATAAATAAGTAGTTTGTAGCTTTTAACAGTTTTTTAAGTGAATTTTCATATGTTGAGATTTGATATCTTTCATCTGGTTTTTCACGTAGTTTGAAGTTCAAAACTTATTAGGCTAACTTTAAAATAGTTTATTATGTTAACAAGTGATATCGGACTTAAGTGAAGCTTTGCGTAACATATAAAGAAATACCTTGAAAAATGGGCTTAATAATATAAGAGAGTGTCTAAATTATAGTAAGTTTTTATTCAAACATTTGTCTTGTTGAATTTGTTTCATATTGATTTGCATAATATAGCTATATGGAATAGGTGTAAATGAAAAATGTGCTCAATAACTATTAAAGAAGAATATGCTGGAGATTTAAATACTATCACATTATGAAAATTAGCTGCAGCTCACTCCAGACATTTCTATGATATTCAGTGTGGCACTGCATTGGCTTTATAGTGGTGCCGAGCACATTTATTTAAAAAATACAGCCAAATGAAACCTAAATAGTGCTGAGGATTTAAATAATAATTAAATAAGAATGTCTTTGGGGATTTAAATACGTTTCAGTTGATGCAGATTGATAAAAAATCCAGGATCTAGTTGACTAGTTATGCCGATTAAAGAAAAATCCAATATGGGAAAAATAGATACGAGGATTTGTTGAGATTCGTCTTGACTCAGAAATAAGATATTTCTAAGAATAAGATTTTTAAGAATCGGAGCTACGATTCAAAAGTTATTACGGAAAAATGCTAATAGCTTATTAGTGCCACCAAGTAAAGAGTGGTGCACTTTTTTTTTTTGCCTGAATAGTATGTGAGGTTTAAACTGTTGAAATAGCAAAGTGGTGCAAATTTTTTCTCTCAGTATTGTAGAGTCAAGGACCCACTCTGCCAAATTTCAGTTGTTGCCCACCCAGAGCCGAATTTCTGACACTGTGTATGGGTTTGCAGTCCTATGCCAAGTCGGTATTTATTTTCCATATTACATAAAATCAAGACCTAGATTTCTAAAATGTGCTCAATAATAATTAAAAGAAGAGTGTCTGGGATTCAAATGATACCAGTTGCATGAAGATTTAATAAAAATCCAAAGACAGGTGGAAAAAGATGGGATTTCATTTATGAAAATTGAAGCAAAAACTCAAATATGGCAGAAATAGATGCAGGGTTCAAAATTCAGCTTAAACCAAGAATTTGGTGATATAAGATTTTTGGAGGAATCAGAGCTATGGTTAAACATTTATTTGGCAAAAATGCTAATTTTTTTTAGAAAAATTGCAAATAGCTTATTTTGGTGCAATTCTTGCCTGGAGTAGTGGTGGGTACCGACCTACCTGCTACCCCAAGCTGTGTCTTACCGCTTTTTTCTCCACAACACGCTTTGAAAAAAAAATCGGCACAATAACAATAAGGGGACCACGCAGTGTTCCACTGCATGGCCCCCTAATGACACCATAAGTGCAACCAGAGAACAGAACAAATACCCCCAGGTCTGTACTCTGGCAACAGTGGGCATGGCACAGCCGAGGAGAGGGATGTGGCCATGACAATTAACATTGATTATTTACCCAAATCTCTTTAATTAGCAGTGATTAAACCCTTGCTGAAGAAGCCCAACTTAGATCCCTTTGATCTATCTCCAAAATAATAGAAATGTCATGACCCCCCTGGACTTTAGCTAAGTGGTCACCAGAGGCTGCCATTATGTGTGTTGTTTTTGCTGTCTTGAGTCTCCTGTCTGTCAAAGTCTAAGTCCCACCTTCCCTTTGTCTCTCATAGATAGATCACTGTTCATTAGTTTCTTCACCTGTTCTTGTTTTTTCTAGTTCAGCCCCCTCTTTTTCTTTGGTTAACACTTTATTGGTTTTCCCTAATTTGGTTCTGTTTATTTTTGAAATGGTTTTCCTCTGTTTTATTGGTCCAGCCCCTTGTTAGTCTGTTAGCATTTAAGCTCAGTTTTTCCCAGTGTTTCTTGTTGGTCCACCCTCACTCTACCCTCCCTATGTCAGCATGCTGTTCATTGGTTTGTCAAAATGTGAAGTTTACTTTTGTTTCTGGTCCTCGTGCCAGTTTATGTTTGCCTGTTGGTGTGTGTGTAATAAATGGCTTGCACCATGACCTCACCTCATCTCATGCTGAACCCAACGTGACAGATGGACCAACCCAACCAAGAGGTCACACAAGCCTCACAGATTGGCTTGATTTGGTGAAAGAGAGGGATTTCCCCCAGCCCTCGCCAGACTCCATGTCTCAGGGGAAGAAGAAGAGGAAACAGGGCTCCTCCTGCACTGACCCTCCGCCAGTGATGTCCCCATTTTCCCTCAACACCCCAGCTCATCATCCAATGACCCTCCTGGTTGGCTCCCTCTCCATCGCCCATGACGTCACCCTTGACTTTGCCCCCTTTGCTCCTGGTTCTGCCCCGACTCTGTCTTTGACTCCACCCACTTGGGCATTGGCTCTGCCCACTTACTTCCTGACTTTGCCCCTGACTCCACCCACTTCACTCCTGGCTCTGCCTCTGACTCCACCCACTCATTTCCTGACTCCGCCCACTCTGTTCCTGACCCCGCCCATGACCCTGCCCACTCAGTTCCTGACTCCGCCCACTTGGTTTCCTTCCTCCTTTGCAACCTCTACTCCCTTATCTGCTTCTTTGGCCGTCCGTTGGGTTCCCACCTGCAGCCAAGCCATCTGTCGGGCTCCCGCCTGCTGCCAAGCCTGTTCCAGGGGTGATCGTGCCCACCTTGCCTGCACAGGAAGTGCCCAATCAGCCCATGTCTTCACAGAAAGTGCCCAAGCAGCCCACGCCTGCAGAGGAAGTGTCCAAGCAGCCCACGCCTGCAGAGGAAGTGCCCAAGCAGCCCATGCCTGCAGAGGAAGTGCCCAAGCAGACCATGCCTGCAGAGAAAGTGCCCAAGCAGGCCACGCCTGCACAGGAAGCACCAAGCAGCCCACACCTGCACAGGAGGTGCCCAAGCAGCCCATGTCTGCCCCGGAGGCACCCAGCCGGTCTGCCCAGGAGGCGCTCGCGCCGAGCCCGCCAGCCCAGGAGGCGCTTGCGCCGAGCCCGCCAGCCCAGGAGGCACTCACGCTGAGCCCACCAGCCCAGGAGGCGCTCACGCCAAACCTGCCAGCCCAGGAGGCACTCACACCAAGCCAGTCAGCCCGGGAGGCTTTGCAGCCTGAGCCTGCTCCCAAGGAGGCCTTGCAGCCAGTGTCTGCTGCCAAGGAGGCCTTGCAGCCAGTGTCTGCTGCCGAGGAGGCCTTGCAGCCGGTGTCTGCCACTGAGGAGGCCTTGCAGCTGGTGTCTGCTGCCCCAGAGGCCACCAAGACTGTGTCTGCTCCCAGAAAGGCCACACAACCTGTGCCTGCTCCCAGAGAGGCCACACGACCCATGTCTGCCTCAGGAGAGACGCCGCAGTCCATGTCTGCCTCAGGAGAGGCTCAGCAGTCCATGGCTGCCCCCCGAAGGTCTGTACAACCAATGGCCTCAACAAAATGGTCTGTTCTCCAGCAAGCCACCAGGCCTGTGCCTGTTCCCCGACAAGTCAAAAGGACAGAGTTTGTGCCCAGGAACATCTGCCAGCCCAATTCATGCCCAGAAAGGCCTTCAGCCCCCAGCTGGTTCACCCTGCAGCCTTCAGCCCCCAGCTGGTTCACCCTGCGGCCTTCCACCCCAGCTGGTTCACTCTGCGGCCTTCCACCCCAGCTGGTTCACCCTGCGGCCTTCCACCCCAGCTGGTTCACCCTGCGGCCTTCAGCCCCCAGCTGGCACACGCAGCGGCCTACAGCCCCCAGCTGGCGCACCCAGCAGTTTTCAACCCCCAGCTGGTGCACACAGTGACCCTTAGCTCCCAGGCCTTCAGCCCCCAGCTGGCACATGCAGCGGCCTACAGCCCCCAGCTGGCACACCCAGCAGTTTTCAACCCCCAGCTGGTGCACATAGTGACCCTCAGCACCCAGTTCGCTCACGCTGCAGCTTTCGGCTCTTCCTTCACTCCCCCAAGGACTTTCAGCCCTCCGCTTGTGCTCTCAAGGGCCTTGAACCCTGCATTCGCTGGTGCTCAGGCTCTTGGATCTCCGTTCACTGCCACTCAGACTCTCAGATCCCCGGTTGCTGCCACAGAGACTTTGTGTTCCCTGTTTGCTGCCCAGAGGCATTGTGTTCTTCGTTTGCTGCCGCAGAGACTTTGTGTTCCCCATTGGTCCCCAGTAGGGTCTCTCAGCCCCAGTCGGCTCCCCGGTCCACCACGGGACCCCTGTCTGCTCCCCGGTCCGCCACTGGACCCCCGTCTGTTCCCTGGTCTGCCACCGCTCCCCTCTTGGCTCCCTGGTCCGTCACAGGACCCCTGTTGGCTCCCTGGTCTGCCACGGGACCCCTGCCAGCTCCCTGGTCCGCCACGGGACCTCTGTCTGTTCCCTGGTCCGCCACAGTCCCCCTGTCTGCTCCCTGGTCTGCCACAACTTCTCTGTCTGCTCCCTGGTCTGCCACAGCTCCCCTGTCTGCTCCCTGGTTTGCTACAGGACCCCCTTGGACTCACATATTGCACTCCGGGAGTCGTGCTTAGAGGGGGGTTCTGTCATGACCCCCCTGGACTTTAGCTAAGCAGCCACCAGAGGCCGCCATTATGTGTGTTGTTTTCTGCTGTCTTGAGTCTCCTGTCTGTCAAAGTCTAAGTCCCACCTTCCCTTTGTCTCTCATAGGTAGATCACTGTTCATTAGTTTGTTCACCTGTTCTTGTTTGTTCTAGTTCAGCCCCCTCTTTCTCATTTGTTTCCCTCTGTTTTATTGGTCCAGCCCCTTGTTAGTCTGTTAGCATTTAAGCTCAGTTTTTCCCAGTGTTTCTTGTTGGTCCACCCTCACTCTACCCTCCCTATGTTGGTGTGCTGTTCATTGGTTTGTCAAAATGTGAAGTTTACTTTTGTTTCTGGCCCTCGTGCCAGTTTATGTTTGCCTGCTGGTGTGTGTGTAACTAAAGTGAGAAGTTTTGTTTTGTTTGTGGCCCTTGTGCTGGTTTATGTTTGCCTGTTGGTGTGTGTGTAATAAATGGCTTGCACCGTGACCTCACCTCATCTCATGCTGACCGAACCCAACGTGACAAGAAAAAGTTGTTGCCAGTCAATTAACCTCATTTTTGCACGAAAACCAGATTTATGAAAGATTTCAGTCTGGGTTTAGAGCCAACCATAGCACAGAGACTGCTCTGCTAAAGGTAGTGAATGATCTCCTATCTTCTGATCAGGGCTGTGCCTCACTCCTAGTGCTGCTTGATCATAGTGCCGCTTTTGATACTGTAGATCATACCATTCTCCTAGATAGACTTCAACATGTTGTTGGTATCAGGGGAGTGGCCCCTGATAAAGTAAACAAAAGTAAACTTCACATTTTGACAAACCAATGAACAGCACACCAACATAGGGAGGGTAGAGTGAGGTTCAAATCCTACCTTTCAGAACGCTATCAATATGAAATATAAATAGTGCTTCCTCAGAACACGTCAAGGTGAAATATAAAGTACCACAAGGATCTGTTTTAGGTCCCTTGCTGTTTTCGCTGTACATGCTACCTTCAGGGTCAGTTATTCTTAAGCATGGAATTATCTTTCATTGTTTTGCGGACGATACACAATTATATATATCGGCTAAACCAGAAGACAGATAGGTTGGGGTTAGGGTCAACCCTAACCCTAACCCAACTTCAGATAATGGAAAAATGTTTAATTGACATAAAAAAGTGGCTGTCAGACAACCTCCTCCAGTTAAATCTAGACAAGATTAAGGTTCTTTTTACTGGCACTAATGCAACAAGAAGTCAACTATCTGACATCATGGTCAATCTTGATGGATTATCCATTGTACCCAGTACTGTTGTAAAAAACCTTGGTGTTACTCTGGACTCCAATATTTCATTTGATGCACATGCTTCTACGCACCGCCTTCTTTCAACTCTATGATATTGCCAAACCTAGAAACGTGCTATCCTTCCAAGATGCAGAGAAACTGCTCCAAGAATTTATTACCTCCAGCCTCGATTATTGTAATGTCTTATTCTCCGGTTGTCCAAATAGGTTGTTAAATAAACTCCACCTAGTCCAGAATGCAGCAGCCAGACCTCACTAAAACTAAAAAACATAATCATATCATCCCAATTCTATCCTCACTCCACTGGCTGCCAGTGAAATTTTGTGTTGACTATAAAATACTACTCTTGACTTATAAAGCTCTAAATGATCTTGCACCGCAGTATGTGAGTGACCTCATTTGCAACTACAGTCCAACTCATACACTTCTATCGCAAGATGCAGATATTTTAGTAATACCCATTTGCAAGCATAGTAATACCAAGCATTTGTTCATAAAGCACCACAACTTCCTGTGTGTTCGGAGCTCAGAAACAATCTCTGATTTTAAGTCAAGGCTTAAGATCTACCTGTTAAGTCAATCTTTTAGATATTAAAGTCCCTTTTTCTTAGGTAAAGGTGAGATCTGAGGGTTCATGGCCATTTGAGATTAAAGGTGAAAGGTACTGTCGTCCTGCCACTCTCTCTGATCGTTCTAGTTTGCAGACGGTGGTTTGGTGCGATGGCGAGACCCCTGGAAGCCATCATATCTGTGCTACTTCCCAGCTTTCCTTTTTAGCCAGTTACTTTAGCAGGTTAGGTGTAGGGCACTAACTCTCTTCTTCATTTTTCCGAACAGTTCCTGAGCTGATCCCGAGCTGACACTTAGCCAACTGAAACCTTACTGGGACCCTAGGCTAGACTCTAGACTATAGGCTGTTATATGTAAAGTGCTTTGTGACAATGACTGTCGTTAAGAGCGCTATTTAACTAAATTTGAATTTCATAAACCATAGAACTAAGGTCTAGGGGACACCCAGGGTTTAGGACTGAGGTCCATGGGGCTCCTAGTGTTTCATAGACTATATGGCTGAGGTCAGGCGTCTTCTAGTGTTTCATAAACCAGAGCACTAAGGTCTAGGCTACACCCAGTGTTTAGGGCTGAGGTCCATGGGGCTCCTAGGGTTTCACAGGACACAGGGCTAAGGTCTAGAAGTCTCCTCGTGTTTTACAAACCATAGCACTAAGGTCTATGGGACACCCAGAGTTTAAGGCTGAGGTCCTTGGACCTCCAAGTGTTTCATAGGGCACAGGGCTTGGGTCCAGAGGTCTCATAGTGTTTCATAGAGCATAGCACTAAGGTCTAGGGGACACCTAGTGTTCAGGGCTGAGGTCCCGGAGTCTCCTAGTGTTTCATTAACCATGGTTTTCTGCGCATGGTAAACCATTCTGGCTGACACTTGGCATTTTTTGTGTGGCCCAGAATCATTCTGAGCATGGCAAACCATTCTGGCTTACACTCTACATTTTTAATGTGGGCCAGAGCCGTTTTGAGTTCAGCAAGTGATTCTGGTGACCCCACTTAATTCAACATTTCAAACAAAATACAATCTTATAATTTTATAATTATAACTCTACCATTAAAATAATAAGTTGAAATCTATCATGTCCTCATTTGCTGTTTTATTTAAAGAAACAACAGGAGAATAGAAAATGAAATAGAATAGGCTATAATTCTAGTCATATTAGAGCCTCTAACTGTTTTTAGCTGTGACAGTATATATTTTTGCAAACAGGAAAGAAGGTGGTGTTGTGGCAGTTAACATCTTTCTCCTCACAATTTGCATAGCCTCATTGTTTACTGCATAGACAAATACATACATCTATGGTTCACTAGACTAGCAGATTTGAAGGAAACGACACATCCGGTATCGCTTCTGCGCGCACTTCGAGAAAAGGCAGGAAAAAGACGGCATTTGAAAAATGCAGATTGGGAAGCGCCAATTTTGTAGCAAGTTTAAACATTCATAGCAAGCAAGTAAGTTAAAATATTAGGTAAAATCAGTTTATGAATTTAAATCTTTGTTGATTTAAATGCATGTTTAGCTAACATGGCCTGCTGTAATTTTTTAGTGCTTGTTTACATGTATGTTGATATTTTTGATATATATATATTTTTAATATATTTCTTTTCATAATTGCATTTACATGACATTCGGTTTAAAAATCTCCTTACACACTAGAATTTTTACCACTTGTCTGTGTCATGTTTTTTTCCGTCAGTGAATAGCAGCTGACATGCCTGGCGCACGAGCCCAATAGAACTAAACACTTAATTGTTTTAACATTGTTTCGCATTTTACTTGTTTACACGGATCCACAGAATTCAGCGTTTTGAAAAATCTTCACTTTGGAAGGTGCTGAAAAAAATACTTGTTTGAGGTGTAAACGAAATGCCCAAATGTAAACATATAAAAATGTGTTCATAAAAAATATCTAGATACGTGTAAACAAGCCCTAAAACAATGTTAAGTGCATAAGAAATTGTATGGTTATTTATTTATTTTTTTATTTATTGAATAATAGCCTGGAAAATTTGGGTGCTGTCTTGATCTTCAGGGCTCATGATCCATGTGCTATGCCTTAGATGCTGGTGGCATTAATAGTATTTCTGTTGTGTTTTAGCTGTTATAAGACAAAATTGCTTAATCAGAAATGCCACGGACCAGGAGGCAAAGAAAAATATTCAAAGGAAACTTCAGTTAGCACCTGCCAGGGATGGACGAAGGAAGGAATGTGCAAAATGTCTATTGACACTTAGCTACACTGCTTGCCATGTATTTACTTGTTTGGTTTTGGGACTTTTTGAGTGTTCTGACAGAGCTGGTCCCACCATACATATTTTATTAAACTGTTTTACAGGGACATGTTCTTTTATATTTTGTGTTGTAAAGTGTTTAAAAGTGAAGCATTGTACACTGTGTGAGAGCAGCTCACGCCGTCTCATTTGCTTCGAACTCTTGAGTTTTCTTTGTACGCAACACGTATTCAAAAAAAGAGTCTTGAGTCTTGAATTGCCTTTTGTTGTCTTTTCTTTACTACAACTCAAAGTTTTCCAAGCAAAGGATGAATCCCTAAGACTACAGAGACACTTTACGTGACGTTACGTGGCGGTCACAAAACTGTAATGAGTTCTCAGCTCTATTACATTCAATGTGAAACTGGTTCTTTTACATTGTTGTATCTTATATATACTTCAGATTACGACACGTAAGGCACGTATTACTTCTATTGTTACATACTAGTACATTTAACATGCATATGTATTAATAAAATTCTATTACGTAACACTGTACATGGAAAGTTATGGAAGGTTCTAGAAACATTTCTCTACTTTCTACTGCAAACAGCTACAAAACATTAAATCTAAATATTCACACATTCATGCACACAAAATGGCTCTAACACATTGTTTGAAAAATTCAAAAGTTTAGACGTTTTTATGATTTGTTGAAAAGCATTGAAATTTTGTTCATACTAAAAGAAAAAAACAAAAATTTGATAATAATTGTGTAGCCTTCGAGGTTAATAACCTCACTGGGCATCTGGAAGAACCATGTCTGTGCCGTCACTGGGCCTGCTATTGCCCAATTCAGGATAAACCATGTCTGGGCCATCACAAAGAGTTTTGCTAACGGGGGAAAGGCCCCACGGCCGACCCAGGGCTCGAACTCAGGACCCTCTCGCTGTGAGGCGGCAGTGCTAACCACTGAGCCACCGTGCCACCTTAGTTCCAAATTCATAAAGCAAACAGTAACACACATTTTTCCAATACGATGCCAATAGGAGCAACAAGAAGACGAGTTGTGGGTTATTTGAAGATTTTGGGTGTGATTTTTTCAGCCAGTATCCTAGTCTATCCTGTTCATTTTGCAGGGATTACGACTCTAACATGTTTTAATGCAGATGTTGATTTTGTAATTTGATGATTTAATGAGATGATTTACACTTCAATTAGAAGTTAGAAGCTGATGCACAGTAATGTTGTGAAGAGATGCTTGAGGAATCATACAAGAGAGAGACTAGTCAGTTGATGCGCCAAATACACTGCACATGCACTTGACTTTTTGTGTCTTTCAGTCAAATAAAACAACATATTTCAGTCACATGTGATTCATTGAAATTTTCTTTAATAGTGTTAAAATCTTGTCATCTCATCAACCCAATCTCATGTATTGTCTCATCTCATGGGCTGGATGTCTCGTCACACCCCTACCAGTGTCTGTTTATGGACTGTCCTTCTACTGCATTTGAGTGTGTCCAGTCTGTGAATGTGTATTTTCTTTCATTATTTTAGTATATTTAAAAGAGAATATACACTGTTTCATTAGAAAAAAAAATTAGGGACGCACTATATGGGGATTATTGGCCGATGCTGATATCCAATGTTTTTCATAATTACTGTATATCTGCCTATGCCGATAAATGAGGAAGTCGAGTGCGAGCGCAGGTAGAGTTGCTCGCATTGGTAGAGTTGCAAGATATTATGCTCGCCGAAGTTCCACTGTGCACTCGGAATTTTGCAAGAAAAATAACGCCATAGTTCTGACATTTCTAACACAGCAGCAAGTCAAAGGAGCAAGAAAGCAGAGTCAAGCACAGGCGGAGTGTTTCAAGCATAATGCACAAAATTTAAAGAAAAGTCACTGCCCACCCTACATATTGTACCAAGTCAAATGCACTATCTAGTGTGTAGAGACCCGTTAAGCTACAACGCCGGTGTCACATATGGTGTCGGCATGACATGAGGCAAGGTCACGGTGCAAACCATTTTATTGACAGAACTTTAAACAAAACCAGCAAGAGGGCCACAAACAAACCTCTTCTTTGTCTTCACAAAAGCACATGTGACATATTAAGACATGGAGGGTAGTGTGAGGGTGGACCAACAAACACAATGGGGAAAGAACCCGACTTAAATACTAGACAGAAACAATCAAACATGGGTAATCAGAAGAGAGAAAACCACTCAGAAAATAACACAGAAAACAATCAGAATTAAACAATGAAGAGAGAACCAATAGAAACAGGGGGCTGGACTGAAACAAACAAGACCCAGGTGAGGGGACTAATACACCGTGATCACCCAATCAGAAACAAGGGGCTGGACAGAAACAAAGCAGAACCAGGTGAGGGGCCTAATACACCGTGATCAACCAATCAGACACAATAGGAAGGTGGGACAAGGACTTTGACAGACAGGGAGCACAGGACTAAACTCAAAGCACCAAACAAGACGAAATGGTGGCATCTGCTGGCCGCATCACCAAAGTCCAGTGGGCTGGCGTGGTCAAAGTCCGGGGGGGTCTTGACACCCGGCTATTTCCTGAGATGCATACTACCGCACAACAAGTATGATAAGAGCACCTTACCTATCATACTATTAAGTGCGGTAGTACGGGGCCTGGGACACAACCCATGTGTGACCTCACATTCACAAATGATTTATTTAGTTTATTATTATTTAGTTAATTTATTTTTCGTGCATGCAGGCATAGTTGAGCATGTAAAGATGAGATATTTTGCTCGTGAATGTTCCTTCTTGCTCAGAATTGTGGCACAAAATAACACCATACAAGGCAGAAGGCACGGGCTGTATAAATAAATGCATCATGAAATATTGACTGAAAATATTGGGCAAATCTAAGCATCGATCCAGTGTCAATGACATAAAAAACTATCAGCTGATTCTGATATGATTCCCTTATTATTGTGCATCCCTAGAAAAAGTTAATTAATTTTTTAATCAACGTAAAATGTTAAATTAATTGAGATATTGATTTCAGGTTGTATCGTCCAGCCCTAGTGAACCTATTCTTTCTATAAGCCCAGTTCATCTGTGTGAACATTTATTAAAACCGGTTGATACTGCTAACTGCATAACGTTTCCTGGAAACATCTTCCTCTGTCTTCCTAAAAAGTGTCTTGGCATCATGAGAGGGAGAACGAGAGAGAGAGAGAGAGATGGCAGTGGAAGAGGCTATAGGAGAAAAATCTTAGCGTCTCCCAAAAAGCTGCAGGGCTGATCTTAAGCCGGGGGAAAAAGGCAAGAAGATAAGCTGGTTGGCTATGCTTCATTGAGATATTTGTCCCTAAGGCTATCTCTCTTTTTCTTTCTATCTCTCCTTTTCTCTCTCGCTCTCTTCTTGCCTTTTTACTTGTGAACTGCATCATTCCGGAACACTGTACTCTCTGGTGTATCGTGAGTCAGAGCCTCTCTTTCTCTTTCTCTCACTCTTACTCTCTCTCGCTCTTTCTCTTTCTCTCACTTCTGCTCTCTCTTTCTCTCTTTCTCTTTCTGTCACTCTTGCTCTTTATTTCTCTCTCTCTGTTGTCATGTGAAATGTATCATTCCGGAACACTTCTTTCTGGTGTCGTGAGTCAGAGCCTCCCTCTCTCTCTTACTCTAACTCTCTCCTTCTAACTTATTCTCTCTATCATTCTTTTTCTTAATCTCTCTCTCTCTCTCTCTCTCGCGCTCTCTCTCTGTCTCTGGTACTCTCGCTCTCATCTCACTTCCTCTTTCTCTTTCACTTTTTCTTACTGTCTCGTCGTTCTCTCTCACTCTCTTCTCCCATCTCTCTCTCTCAATCTCTTCCTGTCTCTCTCTCCTCTTGCACAGCCTCTTTCCCCACTAGTTTTTTTCTCTTTCACTCGTGCTCTCTCTGTCTCTTTTTCAAGCATTTCCTTCCCACTCTCTTCCTCTCTTTATGTTTTTTACTTTCTTCCCATGTCTTTCACTTGCACTGCTCTCTCTCTGCTCTCTCTTTCTGTTTCTCTCACTATTATGCTTTCTTTCTCTATCACTCTTTTGCTCCTTTTCTTTCTCACTCTCGATCCATCTCCCTCTCTCCTTCTCCTCTTGCTTTTATTCCGGTGAAACGCATCATTCCGGAACGTTCTCCTCTCTCGCGTCGTGAGTCACAGCCTCTCGTGCCATCTGTTAGTGTCAATACCTCGAGAGATACTGGAACAAGCCTAATATTAGCGTTGGGTTTTTTTGCTGGCTCTCGGGGCCCGTGTACATCCCGTTGGACGTGGGCCCCTGGGGGCCGCCATCTGTGCAAGTGGCACGGCTCTGGGTTTGGGTGGACGAAGCCACACTGGGGGGCATGGTGCCAGTCCCCGCTATGACATGACCACATTATGAAGTTGCATTAAAAAGCCATGCAGTGCTCTTGACCTTGCCTTGTGAGTCACTAAGATAAAATATAAGATGAAAAAAAGATATGTCATGGATTACATGCTGACAATCTTTACATATGAGTATACAGTATTATACATGGAGATCTCTAAATATACGTGTTGGTATGAATGTCTTTTATTTTCAAAATTTGGAAATATTTAACAAAGAGGGTGTAGCTTCAAATTCAGCTCTATCCTACCTTCAGCACCACTGGATCCCTGAGCAAGACCCTAAAGGGCCTGTGTCCACCAAATGTGTTTTTTCCACTGGCAGCACCTATTTTTAATACAAATCCTTCAGACTTCCTTTTCCACATTTTTTCCTTTTAAATGACTCTCCGATGTCACCATGTCTTTTTCATCCCTCTGAACCATTTCTCTATTATACTTCTTTATTTTATTTTACTATTTCTCATTTTTTATCATTGATGGGGAAATTTTATATTACTCTCATTTTGGGGTAAATATTTCACAATGCTGACTCTATTTCTCCAGTTTTTCCCTTTTTACCACACACTCCTCCCACCGCTTTTTCCTTTATTTTTCAGTTTTACCCTATTTGCTTCATCTCTCCTTTTTATCCTTTTCATCACTTTAACCTTTCCATTTTATTTGACCATCTAGTTGCATGTGTGATTATGTAAATGACATGGTGCAGCTATTCCACCTCCACTTCTTGCAGCTTCGTCCCAAAAATACTTGATGCAACACGTTGAATAATAAACTTCATTCTGAGGTTGAAGCGTCATGGCGATGGTCACTATAGTAGCCGTCTGTTTCCTCTTCTGGCAGTAGTATTTCTGTTCGTCGTTTGTCTCATTCACTGAGGTGTGTGTGTTTGTGTATGTGGGTGCGTGGGTGAATGTGTGTGAGTGTGTTGACAGCAGTTGGATACTCATTACGGACTGCAGCATACAGTCAGACGCATAAATCGGGACACACACACAGGAGAAGCTGTCACCCGTTCCCCAGAATGCCTCGCTGTCCCTCAGCACACTGAAAATCTACAATGTCATAATCCACAAGTCGAGCTGCCATGACCATATGGAGGCTTTATCACAACGCCTGTTTTTACACAAAGTCTGGAGAAAAGCGATTATGAAGATTGTTAGCAAAATTGTGTACCGCTTTTTCTCTCTCTTCCGTTTCTCTAATCCCACTCTAATCCCAAAGATTTGCTGGCTCCTGCTTTTTCTCCTTGATCTTTCCAATGCAGAATCATAATAAGAATGACGTTTTGGGCCTTCACTATCTTCACTACAAATGGCACAATAGCACGTTTTATGTCCGCTACCAATACCGGTATTTTAAATTTGGATATCTACCAACACAATACTTTAAAACAGAAAATAATGCTTTAAAAATGTCTGAATACATGACTGAGATTACTTTGTTATGCTCAAGAAAATACTTGATTTAAATACTGTTTTCGTAACTCAAACAATGTAATAATTACACACCCACATGTATATGCTAAATTATTTATTAAATGAAATGTATTAATAACAAATAACAAAATTATTTGTTTCAACACCATTCTGTAATTTTATGATAGTCCTTAATCCTGCGGCACTAAAACCACCAGGAACACGAGTGAGATTGTGAGTGAGAGCTGGTGTTGTTTGTTTGTGGGTTTGTAGTATGTTGCGTTGCTTGTTCTGCTTATTGTCATATCAATATGTAGGAATTAGTGCGAATGTCAAACAATAAACCAAAATATTCATCATTGAATTTGACCCTTACTCATGAGTACCTAATTGGTACCTCTACCATTTGATAGCATAACGGTTAGGCCATTCGCCCTGTGATCGGAAGGTTGCCGGTTCGAATCCCATGATCGGTAAAGATACCACTGAGGTACTCATGAGCAAGGTAATGTCCCTAAGTAGTACTCCCTGGTCACTGCCCATGTCAGCTGCCCACTGCTCCTTCACGGATGGGTCAAATGCAGAGGTTACAGTTTGTCATTGTGCACTGTGTGCTGTGCTGTGGTGTGTTCACAATAACAAATAATCACTCACTCACTCACTTATGAGTACCTAAGTGGAACCTTTGCGACCGTCTGATCACAGTGCAAACTCTCTTACCATTACACTCCAACTACATAATATAAATGAATAAACATGGTGTTGTAATGCTTAGGGAGTTTGCACCGTGACCAGAGGGTCGCTGGTTCATGTTTTGGAACCAGTGAAGGCACCACTTAAGTACTCATAAAGGTAAAGGTGACCAGAGGGTTGTTGGTTCAAGTCCCATAACCAGTAAAGGCTCCACTTAAGTACTCATAAAGGTAAAGGCGATCGGAGGGTCATTGGTTCGAATTCCTGACCCATAATGGTACCACTAAGGTTCTCATAAGCAAGGTACCATCACCAATCACTGCTACCCAGGCACTGCCAAAAATAAACTGCCCACTGCTGCTCACGGTCAAATGCAGAGGTCACATTCCGTTGTGATATATACGGTCAAATGCAGAGGTCACATTTTGTTGTGATGCTATGTGTGTTGTGCTGTGTTCATAATAACTAATAATCATTCACTTAAAAATATTGTGGGCTATCAGAGTGGTATTGAAAATAAGATCTAAAGGAGTTTCCTTTGTCTTTTTGGAGTTTTTTGGGGGATAAGTATAGAGTAACTTGTTTTTCCTGCACTGTGTAAGGAAAGCCAGCCCCAAGCTGCAGCACGTTTCTCCCATTTCCACTACCGATCTCACGTCATCCAATCTCCAGGCCATTAGAGCTCGGCCCTGATACATGGCTTTGCATTCAGTAGATTAAAAATTAACCAGTTTGATATCTCGGACCGTGTCTCCACTGAGCCGTGAGGGAGTAAGTCGAAACTCCCAGCGCTCAGCTTGGCTCATCTCGGCTCGGCTCATCTCGGTGATGCCAGAAACCCAACCGGCTGAGAAAATACGCTGACTTTCTCTCTTTTTCTCTCTGTTTTTCTCTCTCTCTCTGTCTTTCTCCTCTCTCTCTCTCTCTCTCTGGCTTGCTCACTCTACTTTCTCGCTCCATCTTTCTCTCTTTTTCTTTCATTTTCTTACTCTTTCCTTCTCTTTCTTTCTCTCACTGCTCTCCTGCTCTCTCAATTCTCTTTAGCTCTCTCTTTTTCTCTCTTTTGCTTGATCTCCTTTTTTCTCTTTCTCCCTCTCTTTCTTTCTTTTGCTCCCTCATCTCATCTTATTTCTCTCTTTCCCTTTCTCTCTCACTTGCTCTGCATTTCTTCGTTCTTCCGCTATTTCTGTCTCACTCTTTATGTTTTTGTCTCTCTCTTGCTCTGTCAAATCGCTTTGGTCTCTCACTCTCCCGTTCTCTTTAGCTCTTTTCATCCAACACATTCTTTCTGTCTTCCTTGCTCTTTTCTCCCATTGCGTTGTGCTGGTCATACTTGTGGTGCATTTTCACATTTTAGTTGTGCTGTGTCACACTTGCATTGTGTTGTCACATTTGTGTTGTGTTATGTCACACTTGTGTTGTGTTGTCACATTTACAGTATGTTGTGTAGCATTTGCATTTGTGTCGTGTCAAACTTGTCTTGTGTTATACTTATGTTGTGTCACTCTTGTGTTGTGTTACTCTTGTGTTATGTTGTCACGTTTGTGTTGTGTTGTGTCATGTGCATTGTGTTGTCACATTTGTATTGTTTTGTGTCACATTTGTATTGTGTTGTGTCCCACTTGAGTTGTGTTGTGTAACACTTGTGTTGCATGCGGTTTGGGGAGTGTGTGTGTATGAATGTACAGACCATCTCAAAAAATTAGAATATCGTGAAAAAGTTCAAATTTTTTTGTCACTAATTTCAGAAAGTGAAACTCATATATTATATAGATTCATTACACATAGAGCGAAATATTTCCAGCCTTTATTTCTTGTAATGTTGATGATTATGGCTTACAGATAATGAAAACCCAAAATTCAGTGTCTCAGAAAATTTGAATATTGTGAAAAGTTCAATATTGGAAAGTCATGGTGTCACACCGTAATCAGCTAATTAACTCAAAACAACTGCAAAGGTTTCCTGAGCATTTAATTGTTCTCTCAGTCTGGGTCAGTAGGCTACACAATCATGGGGAAGACTGCTGACTTGACAGATGTCCAGAAGACAGTCATTGACACCCTTCACAAGGAGGGTAAGCCAGAAAAGGTCATTGCTAAAGAAGCTGGATGTTCACAGAGTGCTGTATCCAAGCATAGTCATAAAAAGTTGAGTGGAAGGAAAAAGTGTGGTAGGAAAAGGTGCACCAGCAATAGAGATAACCACAGGATTGTCAAGCAAAATCCATTCAAGAATTTGGGGAAGCTTCTCAAGGAGTGGACAGAGGCTGGAGTCAGCGCATCAAGAGGCACTATGCACAGACGAATCCTAGACATGGGCTACAAATGTCGCGTTCCTCATGTCAAGCCACTCCTGAACCAGAGACAATGTCAGAAGCGTCTCACCTGGGCCGAGGAGAAAAAGAACTGGACTGTTGCTCAGTGGTCCAAAGTCCTCTTTTCAGATGAAAGTAAATTTGTGCATGTCATTTGGAAATCGAGCTCCCAGGGTCTGGAGGAAGAGTGGAGAGACACAGAATCCACGTTGCTTGAGGTCCAGTGTGAAGTTTCACAGTCAATGATGATTTGGGGTGCCATGTCATCTGCTGGTGTTGGTCCACTGTGTTTTCTAAAGTCCACAGTTAACGCAGCCATCTACCAGGAAATTTTAGAGCACTTTATGCTTCCTTCTGCTGACAAGCTTTATGGACATGCTGAATTCATTTTCCAGCAGGACTTGGCACCTGCCCACACTGCCAAAAGCTGGTTCAATGACCATGGTGTTACTGTGCTTGATTGGTCAGCAAACTCGTCTGAAGCAAACCTGAACCCTGTAGAGAATCTATGGGGTATTGTCAAGAGGAAGATGAGAGACACCAGACCCAACAATGCAGATGACCTGAAGGCCACTGTCAAAGCAACCTGGGCTTCCATTACACCTCAGCAGTGTCACAGGCTGATTGCCTCCATGCCATGCCACATTGATGCAGTAATTCATGCAAAAGGAGGCTCAAGTATTGAGTGCATAGAAATGAACATAATTTTCAGAAGCCTGACATTTCTGTTTAAAATATATTTTTTATAATATTTTTGTAATATTCTAATTTTCTAAAACACTGAATTTCATTATCTGTAAGCCATAATCATCAACATTACAAGAAATAAAGGCTTGAAATATTTCACTCTATGTGTTATAAATGTATATAATATGAGTTTCACTTTCTGAAATGAGTGACAAAAAAAATTGAACTTTTTCATGATATTCTAATTTTCTGGGAGGGTGTGTGTGTGTATGTATGGGTGTGTGTGTGTGAGAGAGTCAGTGTGTGTGTGTGAGTGTGTATGGGTGTGTGAGTGTGTATGTGAGGTTGAAGTGTTTGGGATGTTCCTCTTTTCTCTCTGACCGAGTTTGGGCTGAACTCTTCCACCTGCACGTCTGTCAGATTCTCACACCCATTCGACAGAACACATTTTCCCCATCACTGCCTTCTCTCTCTCTAACACACACACACACACTGTCTTTTTCTCTTTCTTTTTCTTTCTCAGTCTGTGTCACTCACTACCTACACACACGCACACACACACACAAAATTTTTTCTTTGTTTTTTTTTTCAGTTTATCCTGGACTCCTTTTATTTTTGCTAAATGTTTGCTTTTAATCTCTCTCTCTTTCTCTGTCTCTCACTCTTTGTCTTTCTCTCTGTGATTCTCTCTGATCGGATCAATGCACGTTTTACACCACATGACAAATAAGTGGAACATGCAAAGCCTAAACAGCCCTCAACAAGAGCTGAACAAAGCAAACAACATACACTAAGCAACATTAAACATGTTTATTCAATATTTCTCTATTCAAGGAAATGGCTTCACTGGAAGCTCAACTGGTGCTGAGAAGGCAGGGACTGACAGCACCTTCATTTCCAAATCATGGACCAGTGGGAATCTGTCATGGTTTTTGGCCTCAAAGTATTCTCAGAGTTGTGGTCTCAGAGTATTCTCAGAGTTGAGGTCTCGGCTGGTCTTGAGTCCTCTTTGTCCGAGTCCATGACATGACTGAGTACAAATACAGCCGATTCCGAGACGAGACCAAGACTTTTAAAAACTGTTCTGGAGACCAGTCCCAAGTAGTACAACACAATTGTAAATCCCCATCTCTCTCTCTTTTTCTCTCTACCTTCACCGGTCCAGTACTTGAACCGATGATCCACCGATCACAGGGCAAACTCCCTAACCATTACGCCACCAACTACCCCAGAAATAAATTAAAGCAGTGTTTTTGAGGTAATAAAACTGATGTTGATGTGATTAGTGGGCGTGGCCTCAGCCGTGATTGAAATGCCGACCTAATGCTCCCTAATGTAATGTGCAGCTTCTATCTGATTTGTAGGAGCCTGACAGGCGTAGGGGGTAAATTCTTTTGGGGGGGGAGATTTAAGTGAGTTGGGTCACGTTGTTGCCCCCTGGGGAGGGGGGTGTGGGGGGTCTGAGGTTCGAGCGCCTTGTCATTACTTCCCATCTGTCCAAATCTGTAACAGACCCCCGAGTAATCAGCTTTATTAGACGGGGGTTGGGGGGAGAACAAGAGAGAGAGAACTAGAAAGAGGTGGCGGATGTGGAAAAGAGAGAATGTTGGGAGAGAGAGATAGAAGTAAAGAGGGAGAGGAAGGGAAAGAGAAAGAAAGAGACAGAAAGAAAGAGGGGTGGAGATGGAGAGAGCAAGGGGGATGGAGAGAATGAGGGAGAGAGAGAGATTTAGAAATAGAGACACAGAGACAGAGGAGAAGAGGCTGAAAGGCTGAGAGAGAGAGAGAGAGAGAGAGAGAGAGAGAGAGGAATAAAGAGAGAAAGAAAGAGATCTGGAAGCCGGCTGGAGCGGTGACGTTGTGTCTGTCTCTCTGTCTAATCTAACAATGGCACCAAATAAGCCTCATTAATTAAGGTATGTAAATGTAATTAATAAGAGACATGAAGCAATTACACTAGAGAACACCACATACATCAAAAATCACAGAAAAAAGACTTAGTTTGCTTTCCAATCAGTGTAACAATTCTTTCTTTCCTTTGTCTAGTGAACACTGAAGACCAAAACTCAAATTTCATGTGTTTAATAGTTTTTTCTAAATTGATATTAAACCAAAGTGAATTTCCCATTTGGCGCAAAAAAGAAAAAAAAAAGGAAAACACAATCTTGACACAGAAGTGGCCCTTACACACACACATATATATATACGGCCCGTATCTAAATAAATTGAACGCCGACTTCCGATTCATTATGGCAGATCGGGTCACACATATATATATACATATATATATATGTGTGTGTGTGTGTGTGTATGTATATATATATATATGTACTGTTTATATATATACACACTGTTTATATATATACATAAATTATTTAAATTGTAACAGTGATTTAATGATACAGTATTGGGAAGGTTAGTTTTAAAATATATTTCACTACAGAATACAGAATACATGCCCAAAATGTCATTTCTAACATATTCTTTTAGACTACTCAATGTGAGTAATGCATTCTGAATACTTTGGATTTTTGGGTTACATCCACATTGTCTTGCTTTTTACAGCTGTATGAATGTGGCAATCACACCCTTCATATTCCGCCCTCTTTCTTCTTTTAAAGTGAAGTGTTGTCTGAATTTTTAAGATAAACGCGTTTCTGCCCTGGCTCTGTTGTGCTGGCTCCAGCTCTGACTCCTCTATTGTGTCTGCAGCAACTTACGTTAAATGGACTTTGACATTAGAATCTTTTGTTGCATGTTCTGAGGGGCTTCCGGTAATGAATGGAATTGCCGAAATTTATTGGAGAGAGGATAAACATAGAAAACAGAAAAATACTGCCATGTAATCCATTAATTTTAACATAATAACTGTATTCTGATTGCCATCTATTTCAACTGTAACTGTAACGGATACAGTAACCCATCATTTGTAATTTGAATACGTAATGTGGTACATGTATTCTTTTACTCCCCAACACTGTATATGTAAAAAGTAAACTTGGAGTTTTGGTTTTAATGTGAAAATGTCAGTAAATAAAATGCTGATTCTTTTTTATGTCTTAGATACAGTTCGATATGAGTGTAAACTGAGGCATTTTTCATTTTCCACTATTTCAGCTTTTACTGGAAGGGCCAAGGATTTGGCGGTTCATTATTTATCTGACATTCTTTCTCTCTTTCTTTATCTGGAACAGCAAAAATGTCTCAAAGCTCGTGAAACAAATAAGGAAATCCAATTAGATTGCTGCAGAGTAGTGTGTGGTGTATGTACAGTATCCAGTGGCTCCTTTCTTTGTTCTCATCTTGCTCTGTGTTGGTCTAAATCCAGTCCTCTGTTCCTCGCTGTGCTGAAAATGGATTTTTAGAAAGTTCCATCCATTTGGTCTCACTCTCTGATGCTCAGGAAGATTTTGCCTTGTTGGAGACCTCAAATTACAGACGTGCTTTATGTTCAGAAGGAAAAAAAAATTAGACACTTTATCCCATATTTATGAGAAAAGATCTCACAGTTTCAAGATAGCAGTCACAATTATTAGCAAAGAATCTTATAATTACAAGAAAAGATCTTACAATTGCGAGAAAAGATCTCATAAGGTAAGAATCGCTAGTTACAAGAAAAAAGTAGCATAAAAAATTATGAGAAAAGATAGGCGATAAGAATCTCAGAAGTACTAAAAAATATCTCATAACGATGAGATACAAATACACATCTGATAATTATGAGAAAAGTGTGAGAGCCCAGCCAGACCAAGGGAGGTGTCCACCTCATCGGACTCCAGTTCCAGACTTTCACAACAACCTCAGTTCACCAGATCGACGTCACCAGAATTCTAACCAATCATAGCTATGTTACCAGTATTTAAAGATATTCATGTGCAACTGTTCCTTGCGAAGTATTATTATGCCTTGTGCTACATACCGAGCATTTCTTGTGTTTGCCTGTCTCCATTTTGACCCTTGCTTTCAGTTTTTGGATTACCCCTCTGCTTCTGGTGATTTGGATTTGTTTGCTTTGTGGATTGTGTATTTTGGTGCTGACCTCTGCCTGAATAAACTCTTGGTTTTTCGACAATTTACCCCTTTGCCTGCGCCCTGGTTCTGTCAACTCTGCGTTTGGGTTCATTTGCCCGTTGTTACAGAATACTTTGCCCCTACAATGGACCCAGTGGAGTTCCAGCAGCTACTAGCTGAACAAGTAAGCGCGATTACCAACCTAGCCCGAGTCATGGCGTCCCTCACTCCGGCGACGCCAAACTCACCACCCGGGGCTGGAGCCGCGGCCTCTAATGCTAATGAGCTAACGCTCGCAATGCCACGCTCGTGGCAAGCCAATGCAAAGGATTCCTAATGCAATGCACGCTCGATCACCAGCCATCAAAATTCCACAGTGAACGCGACAAGGTACACTTTATAATCTCTCTACTCACCGGCAAAGCACACGACTGGGCCACAGCACTTTGCGCGTCCCAGAGTCCCGTACACATTTGTCTCCGTGTTTTGCCGAGTTTTTGAGCATCCTCCGTCGGGAAAATCCGTCCACGACCAGCTCTACGATCTCTGACAGGGGTCCGGCACGGCCGCCGATTTTGCCCTACAGCTCCGCACACTCGCGGCCGGGAGCGGCTGGAGCGACGCAGCTCTCCTCACTGTCTTCCGGTGCGGACACCATCATGAGCTACAAACTGAACTCGCGTACTATGCCGACTTGGAACAGTACATCCAGACCGCCATTACAGTGGATCAACTCCTGCAACAACGATGCCGTCCGACTCTGCTGTCTGCCCGACCGTCTGCGCCCCCAGCTCCTTGTCAACAACCGGAGGCAGAGCCTATGCAAATTGGGCATGCCCCGTTGGCTGCTGCAGAGAGAGAGCTACACATATCCAGTTCTCTCATTTTCACTTCTCAGCAACTCACCATACCAGCCCGTCTTTCACTCGGCCCATTTTCCTGCACAGTCTCTGCGCTGGTGGACTCCAGAGCTGCAGGGAATTTTATGGACGAGCATCTAGCAAAGCAATTGGGTGGAAAACTCATTCCTCTGCAAACCCCATTACCTGTGAAGGGCTTGGATGGAAAACCTCTCGGCAATGGCCACATTACCCGCCAGACTCCTCCACTAGAGGTCAGTGTGGGAGCACTACACTGCGAATCTCTGTCCTTCTTCGTGTTCCGCTCTCCACGCAACCCCGTTATTCTGGGTCACCCCTGGTTGGTTCGTCATGACCCCGTAATCTCCTGGACAGATAGAGAGGTAGTAGCCTGGGGTTCTCAATGCTTCAACCATTGCTTGTCACTCCCGGTTCGCACAACATCGATTGAGAGTCCCATGGAGCCTGCTTTCACCCATATCCCGTCCATCTATACTCAATACCTTGATGTTTTTCTCTCACCCCAAGATCCTGGTCTCCCTCCACACCGCTCCTGCGACTGTGCGATCGACCTCCTGCCGAATGCTCCCTCACCACGAAGTTGTGCGTACCCATTGTCTCAACCTGAAACCAAGGCGATGAACACCTACATTGATGAAGCCCTGGAAAAAGGAATTATCCAGCCCTCCACGTCTCCTGCTGCTTCTGGATTCTTTTTTGTGGAGAAGAAGGATGGAGGTCTCTGTCCCTGTATTGATTATCGCGCCCTGAACAAGGTTACTGTCAAATTCCAATATCCTCTTCAACTTATCCCACCAACCCTCGAACGTCTCCATGCTGCCACTGTCTTCACCAAACTCGACCTTAGGAGCGCCTATAACCACATCTGCATCCGGGAGGGGGATGAGTGGAAGACGGCCTTCATCACCTCGCGGGGCCATTTTGAGTACCTGGTTGTCCCTTATAGCCTTGCTAATGCGCCTTCCGTCTTCCAGTCCTTCATGGACGAGATCTTCAAGGACATGCTAGACACATTTGTCATTATTTACATTGACAACATCCTCATCTTCTCTCCCAACATCGCCTCCCATATTACTCATGTCAAGAGGGTCTTACAACGCCTCCATGAGAACCACTTGTATGCAAAAGGGGAGAAATGCGTCTTCCACCAACCATCGGTAACCTTTTTGGGTCATGTCCTCAGTGCCGGAGCAGTAGCTATGGAGTTGCCAAAAACCCAAGCCGTAAAGGAGTGGCCTGAACCTAAGACCCTCAAGGAGCTTCAACGTTTCCTGGGTTTTGCCAACTATTATCGGTGGTTTATTCAGAATTTCAGTGAGAGAGCGGCCCCCTTAACCAAACTCCTCAAGAGTGGCAACAAGCGACTGACGTAGAACCCACTGGCTACCCAGACCTTCCAGTCTCTCAAGGAGGCTTTTTGCTCGGCCCCAGTTCTCTGTCACCCAGACCCTGAATTGCCATTTGAAGTCCAGGTCGACACGTCCAAGACCGGAGTAGGGGCTGTACTCTTGCAGTGGCAAGGCAACCCCCAGAAACTCCACCCTTGTGCTTTCTTCTCACGTAAACTGTTCCCCGCTGAAAGGAACTATGGTGTGGGGGACCGGGAGTTGTTGGCCATCAAGCTGGCCCTGGAGGAATGGAGACGCCTGCTTGACGGAGCCATTCACCCATTCACTGTGTTCACAGATCATAAGAATCTGGAGTATCTTCGTGAAGCAAAATGCCTCAACCCACGACAAGCTCGGGGGGCCCTGTTCTTCACCAGGTTTCAGTTCACGGTGACATACTGCCCCGGGTCCAAGAACGAAAAGGCAGATGTGCTATCCTGGCAACAAGAGGAGAGGGACACCACTGCACCTCCAGCCACTGTCCTTACTCCCGACTGCATTGTGGGCCCCATCAGGTGGGAAATAGTGGACCGGATCGAGGAAGCCAACCAACAGAACCCTCATCCAGCTGAAACCCCACCACACAAGACATTTGTGCCCATTGAGCATCAGAACACCTTGCTGCAATTGGCTCACTCCACCTTAGGCTCCGGGCATCCTGGTATCACCCACACCATGGCTTTACTGGAGAAGCGCTTCTGGTGGTCATCCATGAGAGACGACGTCACCGACTTTGTGGTCTCCTGTCCTGTCTGCGCCCAGTCAAAGACCCCGCGGTAACCTCCCAGTGGCCTGCTAGAACCTCTCCCCATTCCTTGACGTCCTTGGTCCCACCTGGCTGTGGACTTCATCACTGACCTACCCGAATCAGAAGGTTTCACCATTGTGGCTGTCATAATGGATAGGTTTTAGAAGATGTACCGGCTCATACCTCTCCACAAGCTCCCCACTGCCCTGGAGATGGCTGACCTGCTGGTCCAGGAGGTGTTTCGCATCTTCGGGATCCCAGAAGACATTGTTTCTGATCGGGGTACTCAATTCACGTCCCGGGTATGGAAGACATTTATGTCTCAACCTGGGGTAAAAGTCAACCTCACCTCAGGCTATCACCCCAAAGTAACGGGCAAGTGGAGAGGCTCAACCAGGAGATTGGCCGCTTTCTCAGGGCCTACTGTGCCAACAACCAGCAGTGCTGGTCCAGGTATCTCCTATGAGCCGAATATGCACAGAACTCGCTCCGTCACTCATCATTGTCTATGTCTCTGTTCCAGTGCATCCTTGGTTTCCAACCCCCATTCTTCCCCTGGGAGGCTGAGCCCACTGATGTCCCCGCGGTGGATGAGTGGTTCCAGGACAGCGGCAGGGTATGGGAAGCCTCCCATATGCATCTCCATCAAGCCATACAACAGCAGAAGCGCCAAGCAGACCGTCATCAGCGACCGGCCCCCGTGTTCCAGCCGGGACGAGTATGATTGTCCACCCATGACCTACGCCTATGGCTCCCCTCCAGAAAACTCTCGCCCCACTACATTGGGCCATTCAAGGTGGTTCGACGCGTTAATCCTGTGTCCTATCGTCTCTAGTTGCCTTCTTCCTATCGTATCTCACCCACCTTCCACATCTCCTTGTTGAAACCAGTTCGCTATAGCCCTTTACACCCTCCAGTCCTGAATTGTCCTCCTGCGCCCCTGGAGTTAGATGGTGACACTGCCTATCGGGTCCATGCACTCCTGGATTCACGCCGTCGCCAAGGCACTCTTGAGTACCTAGTGGACTGGGAGGGATACAGACCAGAGGAGCAGTCTTGGGTGGCTGCTAAGGACATTTTGGACCCTGGCCTGCTTGAGGACTTCCATGCCCAGCACCCAGATCATCCTGGCTCCTGTCCTCGGGGTCGCCCCCCTGCACGCCTGCCTAGGTTGGCTGGAGCCACCCATGGAGAGGGGGGTGCTGTGAGAGCCCAGCCCAGACCAAGGGAGGTGTCCGCCTCATCGGACTCCAGTTCCAGACTTTCACAACAACCTCAGTTCACCAGATCGACGTCACCAGAATTCTAACCAATCATAGCTATGTTACCAGTATTTAAAGATATTCATGTGCAACTGTTCCTTGTGAAGTATTATTATGCTTTGTGCTACATACCGAGCATTTCTTGTGTTTGCCTGTCTCCATTTGACCCTTGCTTTCAGTTTTTGGATTACCCCTCTGCTTCTGGCGATTTGGATTTGTTTGCTTCGTGGACTGTGTATTTTGGTGCTGACCTCTGCCTGAATAAACAATTTACCCCTGTGCCTGCGGCCTGGTTCTGTCAACTCTGCGTTTGGGTTCACCTGCCCGTCGTTACAAAAAGGTCTCATAGTTACTAGAAAAGTTCTCATAATAATGAAACAAGACACTCATAATGACTAGAAAAGATGCAATTGTGGGAAAAGATATTGTAATTACGAGGAAAGATATTATTATGAGATAAACAGGTCAAAAAAGAGATAATAAGATAAGAAACGAGTAAAAATCATTTTAATTTTGTGAGAATAGATCTTGTAATTATGAGCAAAGATCTCATTATAATGAGATACAATTCTCATAATTACAAGAAACATAATTACCAAATAAGGATCTTATGATTATAAGAAAAATAATAATGAGATAAGAAACTCATATTTATGAGAAAAGATCTTGAAATGTTTTATAATTATAGGACAAGATATCATAATGATGAAGTTAGTATCTCATAATGAGAAACAATCTTATAGTTACAAGAAAAGATCTCATAAATACTAGATAAGAATCTTATAATTACTAGAAAAGATCTCATAGTTATAAGAAATTTTACATGAAATAAGAAGCTCATAATTACAAGGCGTGATCGTATAATTGTAAGAACAGATCTTGTAATTATGAGGAAAGAAGGAAATATTTCATTATTATAAAACAAAATCTCATAATTAAAAAAAGTTTTATCTTCATGTAGTATAAAAATGCTGGAACTGTATATGTAACTACTAGAAATAGTGACTTGCAGAGTTTTTATTATACAGAGACAACATTCTATGGCTTAGTACTGTGAAGAACAAGAAGTTTAGTGCCAGGCAGAAATACTTCTTTATTAATTAAGTATCCATATGGATACAGAACAAATCATTTGATAAAAATTCTATATTTAAAAATTCTATATAAAAATTTTATATTTACCTTTTCCTATTGGTTACTCTCTAACATTATAGAATGGAAAAAGTATTTTTTGATCAATTTAAAATGAAGAAATACTAAAGTCTTTGGTAACTTTGAACCCACAATCTCCTGATGTGCGACGCAGGTCGCGTCACACTTACAAGATTTTTGCACGCCCGAAATAATCACTAGAAAGTATCTATAAGTATCATATATTGTGAGAAGAATGTTGTTTTTGTTTTTTTCAGCTAAAATATGAGTTTTGTTTATAGCAAAGGGGAAGATCTGACTGAACTTGTGGCGTTCCATGTAAGTGCCATGATCGCTCTAACTCACTTGCACGGGTGTGCACAAGGTTAGAGACCTAACTCTTTCTTCTTTCTTATTTTTCCTCAGCTGATGCACTCTTCATCTGGTGAATTTTCACCTGAATTCTATAGAGATCTCATCATCTGGACCCAGCTGGGACTTTTTGGACTGAATGCTAATTTATAACTGAACTAATGTTAACTTACACACATTACGTATACATTAACTGTACTGTACACACTCACCCAGAGAAGAACATGGACCTCTTCCGAGTCTAGGTCGCTCTCAAGGTTTCTTCCTGCTACACAGAGTTTTTTCCTTGCTTAGACTTTCTTCGTTAAGCTTAGACTTATGTGTAGCTGGAGTATTATTTACCAGACGCGGACAGTAACTAAGTAAATTTACTTAAGTAATGTACTTAAGTAGAGTTTTTGAGTATCCGTACTTCACTTGAGTAGTATTTTATTTGGAAACTTATGACTTTCACTACACTACATTTTAAAAACAAATACTGTAGTTTTTACTTCACTACATTTCTATAAAGGTTGTTGTTACTTGTTACCTTCAACTCTGTGGATAAAGTGGATGTTATTCCCTTTTTTCTAAAACACGATTGGTTGTTTGGTAGGTGACAGTCTATCAGTAATCAGTAGGGTTACATCACGCCTGTAGACTGGAACTATAAAACCAAGTTCACACAGTTCTGCTGTTTTCTGTCTTGAATAAAACATTGTTGCTGTTGGAAAGTCATGAAGCTAAAGGTGTAGAGCTGGGTTTTTATAGGTTGGAATGTTGCTTTTATGTTGTGAGCTGCATTTACAGCTATTGCACTGCCCTCCTGATTACCATACATAGATACAGTATGACACACTGCCAGAGCTGTGTCAGAACACTACCCTACTGTTTTGTTTGGTGTGTAGTCTTACAATTAATTCATAAAATAAACTAAAGACTGGTTTTCTTCATCAGTTTAAGTTGTTTCATTCTGTAACATTCTACCAATTCCTTATTCTACAGCTTCTACAAGCTAGTCAAGGGCATTAGGTATATAAGTGTTGTGGCAATAATGCAGCAATGCGGTGAAAGAAGATGTACTTTTAATACTTAAGTATTTTTTAAAACAAGTACTTCACTATTTTAACTTAAGTAAAATTTGACTGTACCACTTTCACTTGTATTGGAGTAACATTTGACTAGTCGTATCTGTACTTTCACTTAAGTAATGAAGTTAGCTACTTTGTCCACCTCTGTTATTTACGTCTAGTTATTATGGGATAAAGATAATAATTTATGTGTGTGTGTATGTGTGTGTGTGAGACACAGATGGCGATGAGGTGTTCTGTCATTTGTATTCACTTTTCTAATCTTCCCCATGAGCTTAGGTGAAATGAAAGATTTATAAATGCTGCAAAAATCCCCTCCTTTTTGTTTTTCCCTTTCAAATCAGACTCTAGCCTTATATTTATTACATGAAGTATTAAATATGTATCTTTAATATCACAGTTCACTGCCAAAGGTATTGTCTGACTTTTATTTTTTTTAGAATCTATTTTAAATGCTCAAAAGGTTGTAGATGTTTTAACCTTTTCTGAACAATTTACAGGCAGCCGTTTGAAATGGTGCTATGGAAAATCGGAATGTCACAGACATCGGTGGAAATGCCCAGTGGGAGCCTGAACGCGGGTCAAACGGGGGACAGAATTATTTATTACATTTTTATTTTCCGTTTTAACACCGTTTTAACCTCGCCTAAGCACATTTTCTGAAACAGAGAACCCCCAGAAGACCAAACTTTCTTTCTTTCTTTCTTCTTCTTTCTTTTTTTTTTTGGAATGAATGTGTGATAAGTGTGAGTGAAAATCCTGTTAACCCCTTTGTTCCTAATTAGCTTATTGTAAATGTGATTAGTATGGCAGCACGGCCGATACATTTTAGAGCCTGATTGAATAAGCTAATCTGGTTTGGTAGAGCATCAAGCCAGTTCTGGAGGTTAAATGGGGATTTCTGCTTTTCTCTGCTCAAGTGAAATCTTCTTTCTTCATCACATCATATATATATGCACTTATCATATATCAACACATATAATAGCTTGCAAATTGAAGTCACATTGCAGCTTGCTAAGATAATTATAATTTGTGTATAATTTATCTAGGGTAATATGTTTTAGACATCCTATTTGGGTAAAGACGGGGTAGCAAACTTGTCTTAAGACTTGTCTTAAGTTTAAAACTGTTAAAAAAAGATGTGTCCCTCTCACATCTCTCCCAGTGTGCATCCTCAAGTGCTGTACCTCTTAAGAAAACTCTTTAAATAGTTAATCTGGTTGTTTAATATCTTTAATAAACTCTATTTTCTTTTATCTACACCTGTATTAACCAGCATCAAAACAGCAAATGTCCACCAAATAACTGATGAATGAAACAACTTTATTGTTTATTTAATATTAGCTTTTTTATCTGACATTTTGAAAAACAAACCACTAGATAACATTAAGTAACATTCTGTTACTGCTTACAGGAATTATATTTCTACACTCTTAAAACTAATAGAACCAATAGTGGTTCTTCACAGGGATGCCATAGGGGAGCCTTCTGCGGTTCTACAATGACACCTTTGCCCATTGGTTCTTTGCAGAACCATTTATAATGAAGTGATCATGTAGAATTTAGTGTAAATTGTATTTGTATCTTTGTACATGAGTTTATTATGTGCAATATGTAATAAAAAGGTTCTAATGAAGGCACTAATGAAGAACATTTTTTTCTTAAGGTTCAGTGTTTCAGAATGTCTGTTTAATTTTTTGTTTTTCCTAATGAAACCTGTGGGTTAACATCAGTACTAACAATTTATTATTGATGGAAATTCAATTCCCTTGTTGCTATAAACCAATTTATCATAGTAGGAGACATTAGAAATATTGTATTTCAAAGTACCTTAGGGACAAATTCCCATTAGAACATGTTACAAATTATGGAAATGTGGTTTATAATGTGGTAAATAATTTTTTTGTTTTTCAGAACAAATTATGTTTTTAGTTAGACACGATTATAAATGGGCGATGTTGATCTCAGGGATTAAAGCCCAAAAATGCCTTGTGACCTAGAAGTAAGAACAGTGTCTGTTTTATTGGCAAAGTCTTTAATATGCAGAGACATTCCATGCCTTAGTACTGTGGTGAAAAAGGCAGAAACACTTCTTTATCCATTTTGTATCCATTGATATTTCTAACAAATAATGCATTTTTTATGCATTATCTTTTTCCTATTGATAATTCTTTAACATTATATAATCTAAAAGTATTTTCAGATCAATTAAAAATACTAAAGTATTGGATACTTTTGAGCCACTTTGGACTCATTTTGGCCTATAAAATATGCTGCTTTTGGCCTATTTGGGAGAGAACAACATTTCCCACAATCCACTGGCGTGTGACCTGGGTCGCGTCACAATAATGCGATCAACGTGCGTCCCAAAATAAATGTCTGTGGCTGTAGTGTTAGTAGAACACTGGTTGTTGTTATTTAGCCTGTCTGCTAAAATCTAAGTTTTGTCTGTAATGAAAGAGAAGGTTTGACTGAACTGGAGTGTTCCATGTGAGAGTCGCAAGCGCTCAAACTCAGCGTGTAATCCATATCTACATTTATCTTGAATATGCCTTCGAGTTCGATTGACGGAAATCCATCACAGCTAGACTCCAATGAACCCCAAGTTGCTAATTAGAAATTGAAGTCGCTGTTATCACCATCTGTTAAGAGCTGTCAATGTAATGTATGGTAAATTTAAATGGCATTTCATTAAAAAGTGAATTACACATGGGTGGTGGTAAGCAGGGACGTCACTGTGATTGAAAGATAGGGGGGCTTAGCACCTAGGGGTGTGGTTAGGAATCCTAACCCTAACTCTCCAGCTTTTCACTTGCTCTCTTAAAATATCTTTGTATATCCATCTAGCCAATGACTTGAAAGATACCAGTACAACCACATTAACAGGGACACTGTTCCATTTAATTTTCTCTCCCAATAACTGATGAGCTTATGCCATTTAGATAATTTCTCTTCTTCTTAACAACTCTGCTAACCTTGTGAATGCTACCTTTGCTTAACAGAGAAGCAATGACATGCAGCTTCCACCCGAGTCCATATGCCCGCCTACCTGCCTTGGAAACAGAAAGATAACTTTAATCAGATAATAACAACTATTATTATTTATTTTGACTAAAGCCCCCCCTAAAATAGACTTAATGACATCCATCGTGGTCAGGATACTAGACCGAGAAGTTGTGGGTTTGGGATTATTTACTCCACTGGGTACCTGAGCAAGACCCTTAATCCCAAATTGCTTCAGAGAAACTGTCAATGTACGTGCTGTAAATATAGTTTGTATTTGTTCTAGATTAGGTTTGGGTTTATGATCAACTCTATACATTTACATTTCCTAATGTCAGGGACAGTTTCACTGGAGTAATTTGGGATTAAAGGGTCTTGCTCAGGAACCTAGTGGTGGTAGTGCAAGAGGTAGGATTCAAACCCATGACCCCTTGGTCCAGAAGTGGATATCCTAACCATTGGGCCACCTACACTCTCTATAATTATATTATCAGTAGGCAGTAACCTAACCCGAACCCTAGGCACTTCTGAGATTTTTGCTTTAGGTGACAACAGTGAAGGGCGACTGATGTGAGCGCTAATGGTGGCTGTTTGTATTTGTGTATGTTACTTCTAATTCTATTATCTCACTAAAACACAGATATATATGATACCATGTAGTTCACTGTAGATAAAAATAATAAATTAGATATAATAATAGGAATCGATATCGTTTGACACTGATATGTCAGGTGGCTGCTTTATAAGTCACACAAAATCCGTATTTTTTCCTCATAAATTTACATCTTTATTCTCGTAAATTTGTTAATTTAATCTTGGCATTATTTTCTCGCAAATATGACTACAGTGTCAGAGAATATCCAAGTTTTTTCTCGTAAATTTATGACTTTAATCTCTGGTTCTTTTTTTTATAAAGGTCATTGTAGATAAAAATAATAAATTAGAAGGTTTAGGTGGAGGGAAATGTAATGTTAGTTGACATTGTAAAGTTATACATGTGCCAGAAAAAGTCCAAATCTTCAATATTGAAGTCGCAAATCTAGGAGAATAAACTCAAATATCCTTCGACAATAGAGAGAATAGACACAATAGAGATTTTCACATTATTCTGCAAATTATTTTCGTAATTTGTGACTTTAATTTTGGATTTATTTTCTCGCAGATATATGGCTTCACATTGTCTGAGAATGTTCGAGATTTAAAATAAATGAATAAATTTATAACTTTAATCTCGCAATTTTTGACTACTTACTCTCCGAATTTCCCCCATTTCCCTTGAGTTGCAATTATTAATATTTTAATATTATTTTAATATAAAATTGTCCTTAGATGTTGTCGTAGATATTAACGCGTTAAGCAAAAAGTTGTTTCTGTTATTTGAATTAATAGAATGATCAAATTGAGAGTAAAACAGACCTAGATCTATTTACATAAGTTTTGGAAACCGGAAGCTTGATAGTGGCATTTAAAAAATAGATATAAATACGAGTGACGTCAGATTCGGTCTCCGACTCTCCGGTTTAACGACGTCAGGTTCGCGTTAATTGAAGTCAGCGTGCAACAACGCTTCCGGTGTCCGGTGCGCGGGAGCGCGGGAGCGCGAGAGAGAGAAGCGCGAGCACAGCGCAAGGCGAGCACCGGGGAAAAGCGCGTGCTTGTAACGGGAAAACAGAGACACGCGCTCCTGCTCGAACGAAAACGGATCTTTTCCGTCTACCTAAACGGATTTAATTAATATTTGCTTTCAGTAGATATTTTTTTATTACTATTTCCCGGGATAGCGGAGGACGATAGTGTTATTTTTTTTATTATTTTCCGTGATACCGGAGCTGCTGCTGCTTTCTGAACGGAATTCCGAGGCTCAGGAACCGGGGAGGAGGAAAGGGGGGAAAAAGTGGCTTAAACGGGTTTAAACGGAGACACGTATACACACACACACACACACACACACACACACACACACACACAGACACACACACACACACCTGCTAGAACCACAGTGGAACCCTTTCTTCCTCTCCGTTACACCGATCAAACGGATTTAATTCGCGCGTCTTGCTTTTTTGTTTAATATTACTAATTCCCGGGATACCGGAGGACGCTACCAGAGCTGCTGCGTGCTGTTGAATTACGAGAGAGCGGAATTCCGAGTCTTTGAAACCGGGAGGAGGGGGGAAAAGTGGCTTAAACGGTTCTTAACGGAGACGGACGCGACAGATGCACCGGGACACAGTGAGTTTATTTATTTATTTGCCGACGTTCTCACGCTCTCATTTCAGGCAATACGCCTTTTAACGACGGACCGGACAGGTGGCTCTGTGCCACACGCTCCCGGTTTGGGGGGAAATATATATTTTTTATATCTTTTTTTTTGTAATTTAATGAGCTCTGAGTTTGATATTGGGTGTCTTGGGTTCGGTCAGGTGTAGACTGATTTTGGGGGGTTTCTTGCTCTTTTTTTTCTCTCTCTCTCTCTATTTCTCCTTCTCTATTTCTATGTCTCTGTATTTATCTCTATATTGCTCTCTCGTTCTCCTTTTCTCTCTTTACTCTCTCTCTCTCTCTCTCTCTCTCTCTCTAACCTGTTTCCCACGTCGAACCTGTTACATGTTACATTTGGCCGACAGGTTGAGCCTCTCATTAAAATGCACGGCTTTATTAAAAGTGATGTCACGTCACAACTATTTATTTTGGGTTCATTTGGAGAACCTTTGGAGGGGAGACCGCTTTTAGTGCCACACAGTCTGAAGGAAGCTGACCCAGAAGCAGCTTGTCTAAGATTTTCAGCTTCTGTGGACCATTATGGAACCGTGCTGTTTAGCAAAAAAGCGTTTCGGAACCTTTATGTCAGTCAAAGAATGACTGCATCTGTTGCATTTTATTGAAATGATTATTTTCGGGGTAATTAAGTGATTCTGTGCGTGTTTGACATTTTCAGTTCTAACGCGCGCGGACGCGGCGTGCAACTTTTATCCACATAACGGATCTCTGCGTGTGTGTGTTCTTGTCCGTGTGTGTTTGGTTTTGCCAGGCTTTTATGTGCTCATGAGAACCAGATTGTCCCCATAATGATACGAAAACCTGAGATTTATTGGTCTTTATGAGTAAAAATGGCTTTAATAGAAAACTTGCAGCTTTTCTGGTGTTATTTGAAAGAATTAAAAGATAAAGGATGCTCTTTGGGAAACTTAAGGTGAAGATTAATGTTAGATGTAGATACATGATTGTTCACATCTTGGGAGTGAATGGAGGAGCTCACAAAGATTGCAGGGTGTGTGTGTGTGTTTAGATGCATAGGAAATAACAAATTAGGCATATTTAGACGCAACAGAAGGATTTTAAGAATCAGGAAGATGGGATTCGTGTGTTAGGGATACACATCTTAACGGGAAGCGTCTGACACGGTTGTGTGTTTGCGTCTGTGTGGTGTGAGTCGTGGCTCTGGTCGTGTTAGAGACGCATCTCACTTTTGCGCGCAGCAGCACGTCGCGTCTCCACCGCGCATTAATACCCCTGTGTGTGAGTGCTGATTGATGGTCAGCTGATTAGCGACGGCGTGATTAAGACTCGTTGAGGGCGCGGTATGGAGAGTGGTACGGGGCGAGTGCGTGATGGACAGAGAGTTTCTGCTGCACCGGGTGTTCAATTCTCCTCCTCCGCGCTGTGCAGAGGCGCGTGTCGGCGTCGTAATCGAACCTTAGCGACAGCACTCACACACACACACACACACACACACACGGCGTCGTCGTTTTAACACGTACGCGCACATGTGCGCTCTCTCTCTCTCTCTCTCCCCCTCTCTCTCTCTCCTTAGTTTGCTCTCTCTCTCTCTCTCTCTCTCTCTCTCTCTCTCTCTCCTTAGTTTGCCCCCTCTCTCTCTCTCTCTCTCTCCTTAGTTTGCCCTCTCTCTCTCTCTCTGTCTCTCCCTCTCTCTCTCTCTCTCTCTCTGGGCCGCTCTGAGAGTCATTTCACGCTTGCATAAGAGAATATTCAAATATTTGCTTTATGTAATGGTGTATAATGGTGTAATTGGTTTATGTATATGGGACTGAAAATTAGTTTTAGAAAGCTGAAAAAACGCAACTTTCCTGAGTGTGAACTCGTTACTTCAAACTCAAAGATAGTCTAGGCTTAGGCTTAATCATAGTCTTGGAAACTGGCCCCTGAAGTTAAAGCAGATTCTCTTGTAGATTGGTGATGAAAAACAAGAGCATCAGTTAATTTTAGTCCTTTGTGTCAAGCAGCAATAAAAGGTTCAAGATTCCAGATGCTTTATTTATCATATACACATGTGTAACATGTACATACACAAATGTAACATGAATAGTATCCTGATCATTCCTTAGACAGTTTTTACACAAAAATTAAAAACATAACGTGAGCAAATGGAAGCAGATGTTAGGCATTTCAATGAAACTAGCCTAAATTTCAAGTAATAATCTAGTTATTAAAAGTTGATCACTTAACTGTAGTTGGTGTATGATTTAATGAGTCTGACATTGGCATTGCTAGCTCTGAGTGGTGACCGTTATAGCTTAGCGTTAGGGTTAGACAGACACCAACACTTAAATGAATCGTGGTGGGGTTTTTTTTAATGACAATTATCCACAAAGTGTGCAGCTTTTGTCACTGCAGTGTATCTTTCTGGATTTCTGGAAGAACATTTCCATATTGACAAGATGTGAACAATCATGTATCTACATCTAACATTAATCTTCACCTTAAGTTCCCTTTATCTTTTAATTCTTTCAAATAACACCAGAAAAGCTGCAAGTTTTCTATTAAAGCCTAGTATGTTTTTAAATCTGAAACTATCAATACATGAACACATACTGGTGAAAGTATTAACAGAATTTTAAAAATAATTGCAGTAACCGTCATGGGCAATATTACATCGCTTAGAAGTCAGTTTCAATACATTTTTGATTAATTGTAGAGCCCTATTTGAATTTAAGTGTGTAATTATTTGTTATTGTGAACACAGCATATTACACAGTGCACCACAACCAAATGTGACCTCTGCATTTAACCCATCCATGAAGTACCTCAGTGGTACTTTTACGGTTTGGGGCTTGAACCGGCAAACCTTCGGATGACGGGGCCAACTCCCTATCCGTTACTGTGACAACTGCCCTGTTACTATAACAGCAGCAACCTAGGAGCAGTGCTTGGGGATGGTTCCTTGCTCATGTGTACCTCAGTAGTACCGTTATCGGTCTAGGACTTGAACCGATGACCTTCTGATAACTAGGCGAACTCCATAACCGTTATACTACCTCTTAACTGCCCCTTTGCTGGTTATCTTAGTGTACTGGAGCTTGCTACATTTGGCCAAATCTGCCTCCTTTCTACCCCAGCAACAAAGTGGCATCTGTTTTGTGTCCACCTGTAAAAAATAAAAAAAATGAAAATGAGCGAGCTTGCTCTTAGTCGGTCCATTTGTGCTGCATCTTTGCCCTCAGCTGATGAAATCCCTCTCCGCCTGTTGATGTAAGTGCAAAAGCACACCAGCGCCAGCACCAACACCGCTGCTGCTGCTGCGAGGTAATGAGCCCTAGAGCAGGTCTCTCCTTCTTTTCTGTCCCTTTTTCTTTATCTCCCTTTCGCTCCCATGCTCGCTCAGAACATCACCTTGATGAATTAGATGTTATTTCAAAGATGTGCAATGCATTTATTTTTTCTGCCAGTCGTCCCTTTAGTCATGTGCTGTGTGTATGACCCTGGGTATGTGCAGTAAAAATGTTCACTGTATATTAGGGCTAGGATATTCGATGTAATCACCAATGTCGATTATAAAAATTCTTTGGCTTGGAATTTTAGTGTCGACGGTTTGGATAAATATTTTGTAACTGCAATGCACTACGTGATAAATGTATTGTAAGGGAATGAAACTTCATCTCCTTGGGGCTTGCTGTAGGTGGCAACATTAGTTTGCCAGCCGTCCACCCCTCCCCGCACCACCTGGCACAAGGCAACATGGCTGCATCCACCAGCAGAACTACGGACCCTCTGGAGAAACATGCTGCAAAAAGGCTCGCACACGGTCTCCCAAAGTTTGGGAATCACTTTATTTGCCCGTTCTCCGCCTATGCATGTTGGAATGTTTATCTACAAATAACGTAATGTTTTCTCAGTCAATTGATTGATTAATTTTTTTATCATTTGTTAATGACGCAGTTTCAGTGGTTTTATTATTATTCATTTATTCATTCATTCATTTTCCGACCCGCTGAATCTGGAGCCTATCCTGGGAACTCAGGCGCAAGGCGGGGACCAACCCTGCGCCAACACACCGCAGGGCACACACACTCACACAATCACACTCACATTCACACCTTACAGGGCCAATTTAGAGTCTCCAGTTAACCTATAAGTGCAAGCCTTTGAACTGTGGGAGGAAACCCACGCGAACACGGGGAGAGCATGCAGACTCCACACAGAAAGGCCCTACAGTCGTCCCCGGGGTTCGAACCTATTATTATTATTATTATTATAAAAATACTGCAATGATTATTAACTTCAGTCTAACATAGAAATCCTATTGCATTTGAGGACCGATATCTTGAATAGGTGCATCACAAATAGGGTCTAGTATGTTAATATCAACACAGCAATCATTTATAACAGCAAATTTCTAATTTATCAATAAATTTATTAGATTGATCGAAAATTTGTCATTAGATTAGTTGAATAATCAGAAAAATAATCGCTAGATTAATTGTTTAAAGCATAATTGTTTGGGACAGCATTACTATAAATGTGCAGTATAAAAGCAGCAGCAGAGTTTACCAGCCATTTTTCTGTGTACAGAAATTTAATTATTGGGCACGGTGGTGTCTTTCTGTGTGGAGCTTATGTGCTCTCCCCGTGTTCGTGTGGGTTTTCTCCGGGTCCTCCGCTTTCCTCCCACAGTCCAAAAGCACAGAGTTTATGTGGATTGGTTGTTCTAAATCGGTTCCACCCAGGGTTGGTCCCCGCCTCACACCTGTATCTCGGGATAGGTGTAGTTTACTTATATACATGTTTTTGATATGTGCACTCGTTCGCGAGTTCTGTCCATTTGTACATACGTCTTTTCTCCATAGACTAACATGGAGCTCAAATTTCGACGCTTTACTGCACAGCCGCTGTTTTTCACAAAGCCACCGAATTTGACGTGATTCAAGGGTCCGTCTGTATTCGTCATGACCCACACACGTCTTTTTACATCCTTTTTTCTGTCGTTTATTTTTCCCAGAGGACACCATTCGTTTTCTGCCATTAAGAATACATGCGATTTGAGAATCGAAAGCTTTTCTTCACGACAGTCAACACGGTTCTTATGCCACCTCAGACCACCTCACTGAACACACATCTCAATCCATTTCCACCCGCACTCGTCTTCTTTCTTGCTTTTATCATCTCTTGTTCTTTCCCCATTCACTTCAATGCATTTTAATTAGGTCTTTCTGCTCGACCAGTTTTCATGTCACAGCCACAAAACTTGAGCAATCACATTGGCATTGTCTTGTGGAAATGCATCTCTAGTTGATTGTTGCTCTTCGTCCCCTCCTTCATCTCCTTGTTCTTATTTTTCTTTTCTTTTTTATTCCTTCTTACCCCCACCTTTTTATGTTCTTCATTTTCTTCTGCAGTACAATGTTTTCCCTTCTTCTTCTTCTTCTTCTTCTTCTTCTTCTTCTTCTTCTTCATCTTTTTCTTCTTCTTTTTCTTCTCCCCCTCTTCTTTCTTCTTCTTCTTCTTCTTCTCCCCTGTTCTTTCTTTTTCTTTTTCTCCCCTCTTCTTTCTTCTTCTTCTTCTTTTTATTCCTCTTCTTCTCCCCTCTTCATTCTTTTTCTTTTTCTCTTCTTCCTCTCGTTGTCCTCCCCATTTCCTTCTTCTCCCTCTTCTTCTTCTTCTTCTTTTTCTTCTTCTCTTCTTTCTTTCTGTTCTTCTTCTTCATTATTCTTTTCATGTTCTTCTTCTTCTCCCCCTCTTCTTTCTTTTTCTTCTTCTTCCTCTTTTCCTCCCCCTCTTTCTTCTTCTTCTTCTTTTTCTTGTTCTTACTTTAACTCCTTACACCATTTTTTGTTAATAATACAGTTACTCTTTCTTCTTCATTATTCTTTTCTTGTTCTTCTTTTTTCTGTGTGGCACCACGGCCATGTTACTTCGTCCCCTCCCCCTACTGACTTCCACTTGATTTATGCCAGTAACTAGTTTGGGAAAGCCTCAGGGAAATGCAAGGCAAATCCAGTGTAAGAATGTTTGAGGCTAGGGCAGAATGAAATCCCGGATTTTAAAATTCCAGCCAGACATCTTTAACGTCCTTAAAAAAACATGTTCCTGGGGAAGAGGACGTCTGGTTACCCAGGTATTAATGTTAATCGATGTATCGTTACACCTCTAGTCACATTGTGGCTTTGTGCTGATTGCTGCTTCTGGGACAATTCAACATCTCACATTTCTGCCCCAAACGCACAATAACAGCAGACTCTGGATTCAATTACTTCGAGTCAGACAGATTTTCTGTTGTTCTGCTGCGACACGGAACACAGCCCCAGATTTAATCTGTCAAACTGAAGCAAACTGAGCCGAGGCCTGACACTGGATCACCTGACCATGTTGGTGAAACCTCTCACCTGGATTCTGAAGAGAAATCACTGTCCAAAAAGTGTCAGATACTTTAGATATAGTCTTTACAGGAAAATGCTAATTAGTTTTTGTCATTTCTAGCCTTCATTCTTTTAATCTAAAAAATTGTGGTCTCAGTATCGTTCTGGTGTTTTTAAGGGCTGTTGAACTTATTTTGAGAAACTTACAATCATATATTGATGAAAGAAATTTAAGTTTGCACAACATTTTAAATTAGGATGCAACATAATAGACCTGAAAAAATAGGGGCACAAAGACAAGAACAGAACAGTATTAATATTGGCAGCTGCTTTAGATCTTAGTCTTAACTTTAGTCTAGTTTTAGTTGACAAAAAAACAGTTACTTTTAGTTGCCGTAATTGCTTTATGTAATTTCAGACTCAAATATGGATCTCTTGAGTATTTTTATTATTATTTTATACATTTACATTCTTAATGTCACAAGACGGTAGATGTATACATCCCGGCAGCGTCCCAATGTATTGTGCTGCAACGTTTTCCTATCGCGTGAAACTCTAAATACTTTTTACAATGTTGTCGTAAGGCTTTTATCATTGTAAGAGCGAAAAATTGTAATTTAAACCATCGTAACTCTGGGACCATCTGTATGTTTTAAAGTTTTAGCTGAGTTTCTCCATCTTGCACTGCGTTTTGCAGTTGTGGTTTTAGAGCGTCAGCTTCTGTTTGGCAGAGATCAATCAATCTGACCAATCACAGAGCTGCACTGCTTAAATATCTGGACAAAAACTAGATGCATTTTCAACATCCGTGAGTCAATATTAGTCCAGTCTCTTCTCGTTAAACCAAAATGAATTTACATTTACATTGAGTTAGTTGGTAGTGCAACGGTTAGTTGGCCCTGTGATCGGAGAGTTTCTGGTCCAAGTGCCGGACCGCTAAAAGGTACCACTGAGCAGAGGTGGACAGTAACTAAGCACATTTACTTGAGTACTGTACTTAAGTAGAGTTTTTGAGTGTCTGTACTTCACTTGAGTAGTATTTTATTTGGAAACTTATAACTTCCACTTCACTACATTTTAAAGACAAATACTGCACTTTTTACTTCACTACATTTCTATCAAGGTTCTCGTTACTCGTTACTTTCATATCTGTGGATAAAGTGGATGTTATTCCCCCTTTTCTAAAACGTGATTGGTTGTGTGGCAGGTGACAGTCTTATCAGCAATCAGTAGGTTACATCACGCCTGTAGACTGGAACTATAAAACCAAGTTCACACAGTTCTGCTGTTTTCTGTCTTGATTAAAACATTGTTGCTGTTGGAAAGTCATGAAGCTAAAGGTGTAGAGCTGGGTTTTAAGCAGGTTGGAATGTTGATTTTATGTTGTGAGCTGCATTTACAGCTATCGCACTGTCCTCCTGATTACCATACACATATATGTGTACACACCTGGGTCAGAACAATACCATGCTGTTTTGTGGGGGTGTGTATCTTACAGTTAATTTATAAAATAAACTAATGACTGGTTTTCTTTATCAGTTTAGGTTGAGTTTCTTTCTGTAACATTCTACCAGTTCCTTACTCCACATCTTCTACAAGCTAGTCAGAGGCATTAGGTGTTATAAGTGTTGTGGTAATTATGCAACATGCGATGAAAGAAGATGTACTTTTAATACTTAAGTATTTCTTAAAACAAGTACTTCAGTACTTTAACTTAAGTAAAAGTTTGACTGTACGACTTTCACTTGTATTGGAGTAACATTTGACTAGTGCTATCTGTACTTTCACTTAAGTAATGAAGTTAGCTACTTTGCCCACCTTTGCCACTGAGGTATTCACAAGTGAGCTATCGTCCCTAAGCACTGCTACCCAGATGCTACGAAACACAAATCTGCCCACTGCTTCCTCACGAATGGGTCAGATTCAGAGGTCACATTTCGTTATAGCGCACCGTGTGCCGTACTATGTTCATAATGACAAATAATCACTTACTTAAATTTTGTCTCAGCTTTATTATGCAGAAGCAGTTTGTCATGGTGTGAGTTGGATTGACACGAGGACGCACTTGCAGGGGAAACGAAAAACACTCTTTAATGAAACTCAAGTCCACAGAAAAAACAGGGAAGACACAACGCAAACAAAGTCCAGACAAAAACGAAACTTCGACTCATGCTCCCACTAACAGAAACGTTCCAGAAAAACTCGAGTTGCTGTCCAGGAAAGTAGAGAGTACAATCTGACTGGGTTCTCCACAGGGGAAAGCTTCAAGATAACGAAAAGACATCAAACTCACAACTCTAAGAATGATGGAGACGGACACGATCTAATCTCCAGCTGGGTTTAATAAAGTGAAAGTAACGAGACACAGATGAAATCAATAATAACCATGGGACAAATCTAAACGGGGAGTGAGCTACTAGGAAGGGGAGCTCGAAGTGAACACACACAACCAAGGAAGGTAGAGAGCTAAACGGAGAGTGAGCTACGGGGAGATAAGCATGACGTGAAGACAAGACCACTGGGAAATCGAAAACAAAGACATACAACCTCAAACTCAGTACTCAGGGGACTGGTAGCGTGTGCAGGCAGGCGAGGGTGACGCGACCGTGACACTGTGACATGAAAACTGGCCGAGTAGAAAGACTTTGATTAAAATTCATTGAAGTAAATAGGGAAAGAACGTGGGATGATAAAGAAAAAAGACAAGTGCACGTCAACAGATTTGCGTTCAGTGAGGTGGTCTGAGGAGACATAAGAACCGTGTTGACTGTCATGTGAAATCAGACCAAGGGAAGCTTTCGAGACTTGAATGCTGTGTATTCTTAACTGGAGAAAATGAATGGGCTCCTATGGGAAAAATAAACCAAGAGAAAGGATGAAAAAGACGAGTGCAAGAATTTGGTGGTTTTGTGAAGAACGGCAGCTGCGCGGTAAAGTGTCAAAATCTGAGCTTCATGTTAGTCTATGGGAAAAAACCTCACATATAGAGTGCACATATCAAAAATGTGTATACGAGCACCACATACCGCTATCTACCACACGTTTTATAGTTGTAACGAAGTTTCAAGAAGAAAAACTGTAACAGGAGTAGCGGTCAGAAAAAATCATTTAAATGAGTAAATTAAGCATTAGATCTAATGTTAAAATGAACAGACATCAACAGTACACACATCATCTTTAATTCTGGTACAGTTGAAGCTGGGAAACTTCATTTTTCTTGTATGAAAACCTTCCTCCAGCTATTCAACTCTTTTCAACACTCTCTCAAAAACAACTTTAACTCCATTCCTGACCTCTCAGCAAATCTGCAGCTTTTCACCGTCTCTTTCAGCATTCTTGTGAATAAATAACAAGTCTCATGCAACACCTCTTTTTTTGATTGATTTTTCCGCAAATACAAGCAGCTGAACCTCCTGACAGCAGCTAATTATCTATCTGGGAGTATGTGAGTGTATCAGGCTTTTTGGAAGGCGTAGAAAAAAAGAGAGTTGCTCGAAAAGCAAAAGTGACCAATTTTCCTCCCACGGTCCAGCTGTGTTGGTAAAAGCCCAAACTGGCAACGCTTCTTACACATGGAAGCCTGCAAGTCCTCAACACAAAAGAGGGGAGTAGGGTCAGCTGGATGTGAGTGATATCTTGATGCTTATTATTAGAACTGGGCAATTAATTAATTGATTAATTCATTCATTAACTAACATAATCTTGCCAATGTAGGTTCTAATAGTGGAGCATATTAGCAGAACAACCCTTGTCAGTGAACTATGAGGATTTTTTTTTTCTTTAACGGTAATGGAGATTAAAGGTTCAGTTAATCTTGATTAGGGTGGCTTGGTGGCACAGTGGTTAGCGCTGCTGCCTCACAGCGAGAAGGTCCTGGGTTCAAACCCTGGGGACAGCCTTTCTGTGTGGAGTTTGCATGCTCTCCCCGTGTTCCTGTGGGTTTTCTCCGGGTGCTCTGGTTTCCTCCCACAGTCCAAAGGCATGCAATATAGGTTAACTGGAGGCTCTAAATTGGCCCCGTAAGGTGTGAGTGTGATTGTGTGAGTGTGTGTGCCCCGTGGTGTGTTGGCACTTGCCTAGAGAAGCTTAAATTTTGATTTTTACTGCACAGCCGCCGTTCTTCACAAAGTCACCAAACTTGACGTGATTTGAGGGGCCACGGACCTCTTTGCATATCTGTAACTGTCATGGCCCGCACTCACCTTTTTCATCCTTTTGTTCTTTCATTTATTTTCCTCATAGGAACCCATTTATTTTCTCCTATTACGAACACATGGGATTTGAGACTCGAAAGCTTTCCTAGATCTGTTTTCACACGACAGTCAGCACGGTTCTTATGCCACGTCAGGCCACCTCACTGAACGCACATCTCAATCTGTTTTGACCCGAACTCGTCCTTTACTTACTTTTTCTGTTCTTTGGACATCCATTTAGGTTCGTACTGCCTTTAACACACTGTAAGTTAGATTTTTTTTAATGGTCAATTGTGTAAGTATTAATTGACGAATGTCAGGAATCGTGTGCTCAAACAAGCCGTTTAGATTTCTCCCCTATTTCAGTCATGTCGATTATTTTCACGTGAGGTAAACTCTACACCCCAGTTCCGGAGTGGGACGTGGGCAGCAGCGGCTCATTTACATTTAGGAATACTAATGAGAAACAGTCTGTTCTGAAAGGGACTGAAATAGAGGGGTAAAAAGCAGGTGAAAATGCCTAATCTGAGAGGTATTTTCAGCAAACTACTTCAGAGAGATGTTCAGTGGAGCTCACAGACCTATTTTAACTTGTTGAAAAAAAACATAATACGGGACCTTTAAGATGCGGCGCGGTACAATGAAGTGCAGTTCATTGTGTCATATACAGTATGCCTACGGTTCTTAAGTGGCATGTATTATACAGTATACATTATATATGTATCAATACACATTATACAGACAACTAAGACACTAAAATCCCACGTCTATGACTTCATATCAAAATCTTCAATCATTTTGTCTAATCATCACAGCCCTAGACAATACAGACAGTTTGATCTTCTGACGTCATAATGAAGTGGCTGAATCCTGCACCAGAACGGACATCTTTTATTTCCTGTACATTTCTGCTCTCTCTGTCTTTCTCTCTCTCGTCAGCCGAGAGGCTGGCTTTCGTCTCTTTGAAGCGAGCGCTGACAGCTGAAGTAGGAGGGGGAAGACACTTTGTACTTTTCAGTGTGACATTAAAAACAAGCGAGAGGTTTGGTGAAAAACAGGGGCGCTCCTTTTGATCAACGGCAGCCGGGACGAGGCCGGCGTTCCCGACCCGCAGCGTCACGTCAACAACACGCAACGCCAAACGCTGACATGAGACGGGGATTTTCTCCTTTTAAAAAAATTCCTCTCCATTTTTCTCCCATTCTGTCTCGTTGCGTGTTCCGAGCTACACACGTGCTGTATGTGCAGGTGGGATGTAAGTCAGGTCACCATACGTATAGTAACGACCCTCTGTATTAAGCTTTGTACTGTTTATTCTTCTGTCTAACGATTTTTTGAATGAATGCAAAAACATACACACTTTAATCTGGATAGCGTTTACACCAGTATAGGTAATGAATCTCCCTCTCACCAGGCTGGCTGTTGAAGTCTTTTACACACTCAGGTGATAGATTGTGTTAAATGTGATCAATAAAGTGTAAGTAAGGTGTTGAAGTGCTGCCATAAAAACATCCAACAGGACACACAGTCATCAGTCTTGGAGTTCCAAAGGTGTGTGTCTTTGTGTGTGTGTGTGAGAGAGTGACAAAACCGCAGCAGCAACAAGAGGGGTCCAAGCAAGTCACAGAAATCAACACTGATTATCAGCAGTGTCTGTGCATGTCAGACACACACCCACACACTGCTGATGCTGATGTTTATGATATAAAATTTTACAACATAATTACATTAATCATATCAAGGCATAAGGACTTAGAACATAATTCCCTCTTCCCTATCATAGTCCTGCTTGTTTATACAGAATTAAGCTAAATTGGGTTCTTGAGATAAGTGTCAAAGAGTCATGAATCAGACTGCATATATTAATGTAGCATTTTTAGCACCCAATTACTCTTTTCAATTACAAGTTAATGTACAGTTACAAGAGGGATCCTCCAAGCAAAAGTCGCATAAATCAGCACAAAAGATCAGCATTTATCATCAGCACTGTCTGTGTATGTGTATGTCATGCCCACACACTGATGCTGATCTTTATGACATAGGAACCAAGAGGTCAAAATGCGTTTTCTTTTGTGAAAATTTAAAGCCAATCACTATGCTTTTCGGCCTATGGATGCAGACCATTCCTACTTACCCTGAAATTTTCTGCTTCTTGCAACTTACGGTTCAAGCTGTACAATCCGTTTTGTAGGAGAGAATAATAATAATAATGATAATAATAATAATAATAATTATTATTATTATTATGTTGTGATATTGATTGTAGGTCGTATCAACCAGCCCTGCTGAGTATCTAGTGCTAAAAAGTGCTGATTGAAACTGTCACGGTTTCTCCTTGTCACACCACCATCCTCACAGGTTTTTTTGTGAAGGTGCAAAGAGTTCAGCAGACGGACAAGTCTGAGACAGCGCCGCAGCATCATTATAACCAGCCAGGGTTTGATGATTTGTCAGTGAACGAACTCTGTCCTAGCTAATTCGGCTCTGTCACTTTCATCTAGCACTCTCCTAAATCCTCCGAGCCGAGCCGGATGACTTACTTCTCTCAGTGACGTTTCCTTGTCACGGCGTGGAGATTTTTCCTTCGCAAGCGGAAAAATAATTAACATTGTATACTTGCAAACGAGTGCACATATCAAAAACGTATATACTGTATAATGAAGTTTCAATGATTTGTGCAGTCTTTTATTAGCATGCAGAATCATAAAGCATGATTTCATATCCCGATAACAATATATATCACAACATAGTAAATTTGTTGCAAATTCAGCTTTAAAAAGTATTAATTATAATATGGCAGCTTTTTATGCTGCTTTTACGCAGATAAAAGCGTGGGCTTTTTGCACTTCTAGAGACTTGTGGTCAAATCAAAGAGATTTACCTTCCATAAAAAGTCTGTAAAGACAGCACTTTTTACGTACTCTAGTAAGCTGACTTTTATGTGAATTGTGGTATCTTTTGATGCTCCAGAGATCTGGAGGTGAGGCAGGAGTGTAGGCAGAGTTGAGCATGCACAGACACCAGATTTTGTTTTAAAGTTCCACTGAATTTACAGAAAATGTGTACTATATTGTGATATATATCATTATCGGGATATGAGTTTTTGGTCATATCACATACAGCCCTTAAACTATATTTTTAAACCATATATTGATATTTGTAACATTTGTAAATGTGCATGTTAAATAAGAAAATAAAAAGATTTGCTAAAATAAACAAACAAAGAAAAAACAACAGAATATTTCTAAATAAAAATGCAATAAATGCAGTCCCTTAACGTCTTGCTCACATTGATGCTTTATCTTTCGGGCCACATCATATTGGGTAAGCAGCGGTTTGCTAACCGCTGCTTAGTTGAGTCGGGTCAGCAGGTGAGCGGTCAGCATCATTTTTACGGTCGGTTTATTGTGGAGCCAGACAGGAACAGATGGGCGCAGGAGACGCGATGATGTTAACAGAGCGCAGGGTCGAGCAGTCCGTCTTTGGCCTTGCGCAGATTGAAACTCGGCCGTTTATATATCAGAGCCGGGCAAGTTAATTAAATATTCCATCATATGTGTCACCATCGGGCTCTGGAAACAGTGGCTCATACCGCCATTTGTCTACCCACGGTTTGTTTCTTTGTTTTTATTTATTAAATGACATGCTAGCTGTTAAGATTTCAAAAATATAATACATTTTTTATTATATTTATCTAATATATTAGTGCTGCATGACATGAAAGAATCAGTATTGTAGTATTAATTTCTTACAATATACACTCGTATATACAATCAAAAAACTCCAATTTTCTAATTTATTTTCTCTAAAATTCTTCAATTAAATTTCTTTTTGTTTTTGAAAAATATTTTCAAATTAAACCTCTGGTATTAATCTATGGAAGTTTTTAATAAAGCTTTAGAAAATCATGTAGATTATAAAAGAAATGTTTTCTTAATTTTTTTTTTTTTCATTCATTCATCCATTCATTCATTCATTCATCTTATCTTAATCCATTCATTTATTCATCATTCATTCATTATCCAAACCGCTTAATCTTATCAGGGTTGCAGGACCGGAGCCTATCCCAGGAACTACGGGTGCAAGGCAGGACCCACCCTGGGCAGGCGCCAACACACTGCAGGGCACACACATCACACAGTCACACTCTCATTCACACCTTACGGGCAAATATAGAGTCGCCTAATTAATCCATATAGCGCGGCTTTTGACTGTGGAGGAAAACCAGAGACAGAGAAAACGACAAGAAGACTGGAGAGCATGCAACCCAATATTGAGAAAAGATCCTACGGCCAACCCGGGGATCGAATCCAGAGTTTTCGCCAGAGTACCCTTTTTTTATATATAGTCCAAATGTGTAAATAGCCCAAAAATCTCAACATTTAAAGGAAAAATATTATGCTTAAATTAAGTTTGTTTTTTTTTTAACAATCTTTTAAAAATAAAAAGCCTTTAAAAAAATCTGTTTTTCCCATAAATTTTTCAAAATTCAGCTTGTTTTTTAAATATCAAGAATAAAAAAAAAAAAAGTCAAGCTTTAAAATCTTTTATAAAATCTTTTAAAAATAAACTTGTTATTTTAAATTAAAAATTTCAAATTCCTTTATATTATAAAGGATTAATTATTGTTTTTAGGAAAAATGATTGACATTAATATAAATATTTTATAAAATATGAATATATTTAATATAAATATTATATACAGTTATATAAATATAATTTAGCAGGACCATATGAATGTTGCTGCCTGGCCTGAAGAGGCAGCAGAGGGATTTTACTGGTTGGTTTTCTACATGATGAAAGTAGCAGGAGATTCATCAGCCTCATTCCTCCCCTCTTACCAGGAGACCGGCTTGGGGCATTATCAGTGGTAAATGGGTGCCAAAGCGTTCTCTTTGCGACGGGAGCACGGTGATTTATCGCCCGGCGTCGAGGCAAGTAGTTAGCGGCGGCTAGAAGTGTTTTCACGGCCGCCATTCACGTTTATTTCAGATATAAATTTCCCTAGACATGAAGAGGCAAGGAGGATTTACGATCCGAGAGACGCTGGCGTTTTAATACGAGGACGAGCTGATCCTTCATTTCTCACACCAGGGCTGGGCGATACGACCTCAAATCAGTATCACGATTAATGGAACACTTTAACTCGACTACGGATGCAAATCAATTATAGAAATAATCAGTTTCATAGGAACTGCATTCTTATGTAAAGCGATGGGGCAAAATTGAAGTCTTTGAGATCGGTCAATTGTTATGCTGATATTTAGAATTTTTATATTAAATCGATATTAGGAAGGCACGATACGACCTCAAATCAATATCACAATGAATTGGACATTTTACCTCAATTACGATTATAGAAATCACTTCAGAAATCAATTCTTCATTTAAAAGGGGACAAAAGTGACGTCTCTGTTGAAGGGGTCAGCTGATTATCATCAACAATATTTAAAATCTTTATGCTTAACAATACTGATTGTTTGTCTAAACTGATATTAGGGCTGAGCAATATCACCTCAAATCAATATCATAATTAATTGAACGTTTTACCTTGATTATGATTAATTAACTTTTTTTTTTTAGTTCATAGATCATTAATGAGGTTTGTACAGTTCATGCTCAAATATTAAAGCTGGGATATTTTTTCTAACAAAACAGTGCATATATTTGTGATTTTAAATAACTGAAGGAAACACACACAATGTAGTAACAGAGTTAATGGGGCTTATGTTTTTTAATTGACCGTACATGAACACAAACTGAGGAAAGTATTAACAAAATACATTATTTTAAACTTTTTTTGGAATTTTAAAAGTAATAGAAATAATTGTCATGATTTGCCCGCCCTGTTGCGCACTGTTTTTATAATTCTGTCATTTAACAGATTTTTGGTACATCTTAAAAAATGTATTTGTCCTTTGTGGGGTCATTTCAACATGAGATGGCTGGCGTTCCAGAGGAAAAAAGTGCTTGTATAAAAGCTTTTAGGTTTGAAATGAGAAATTAAAAGTAGCTGTTGGTTACTAATGTTAGGGTTAAGGGTGTAGCTGTAGTATTATTTATATATAGACATTATGGGAGATAAAGGAAGGACCTCACAGCGATAGTAATACAAGTGTGAGTGTATGTGTGTGTGTATGTGTGTGAGAGAGAGAGAGAGAGAGAGAAAGAGGTAGAGTAGACCCATGTTATTTTCTCAGTAACCTTTTCCCCGTGTTCCATGTGACGTGCCCTTTTATAGAAACCCTTCCTGTGTAAAGCAGTGAGACATACTTCATTTAAATGAGGGCAAAAGTGACATCTCTGTTGAAGGGGTCGGCTGATTATCGTCACCTATATTTAGACTTTTTATGCTTACTGGTATCAGTTGGGTCTTTTTTTTCACCGATATTAGACTGGGCGATATGACGTCAAATCAATATCACAAACTCTAACCCCTTTATTATAATTTTCAAAATGACAATGTTATTACATCTTAGAATAATAGAAATCTATCCTGCGTAAAATGGTGAGATCATCAGTATCGATACTTACATTGTTTATTTTTATCGTATCTATTGATTTTTTTAACGAGAGAGTGCATATGCTTATGATTTTAAAATAACTGAATGAAACACTCACACATGTAGTGGCTGACTGGACATGTGACACCACACATAGTAGTTTTTAAGTGGACAGTACATGAATACACAGCGGAGAAAGTACTACGAGAATTTATAATAAATAAATTAATCAAAATAATCATCATGAGCAAAGGTTAGAGGTTCTGATCGATTAAATTTCGATTAATTAATTGCCCAGCCCTAACCAATAGGTTTCTAGCATAACAGTTAGGGAATTGGCTCTGTGATTGGAAGCTCACTGGTTCAAGTCCCGAACCAATAAAGGTACCACTGAGGGATCCTCATTTGCAAGGTACCTTTACGAATGAGTTGGATGCAGAGGTTACATATAAGGTGCACTGTGTGCTGTGTTTACAATGACAAATACTCACTCACTCACGGAACTGGGACTAATAATTATAAGACAAATTTCAAATTTATGACTTTAACTCAGAACTGATCTTTCCCCAAATGTCACGAGCGAGAGCTGCTTGATGAAGTTCAACCTGCTTTGCCAAGATGATTTGGCTCCGAGACGAGTTGTACGATTCCAAAATAAATGTTAAGCTACTCGTTAAGTCAAGTGTCTCTTTATTGAGCTGATTAATACAAGAGATCAAAGCAGACTGCCACATTGTAATACTCTGGATTTTCCTCTCATTTGCAGGAAACCTATTTGGCTGCATTTCCCAATGACAAGTTAATCACAGTCTCCTTACACGTCAGTTTAATAAGGGTCGACTGATGTTGTTTTCAAGGCCGATACCGATAATGATTATCACCAAGGAAAGTGATACCCGATGTTTTGGACTTTGGTGTCAAAATTATCTTAATTTAAATGCCTTTTTAGCATATAAAAGCTTTATTTTCTTGGGTATTCTGGGATTCACATATGAACTGTGATTGCATCCGCAGTTGCTTTATTATGTGATTGCTCCTTTAGTTTTTGTGCTAGAAACTTTGTTCCAACTCTAAAACGTCCAGCCTATAGTGGTGTGGGGTACTTGTATACACATTTTTGCAATGTACATTCGTTTGTGAGTTCTGTCCATTTTTTCTTCCTTTTTTTCCCCCATAGACTAACATGGAGCTCAAAGTTCGACACTTTATTGCGCGGCCGCCGTTCTTCACAAAACCACTCAATTTGCCGTGATTCAGGGGCCCTCAGTTCACACCATCATGACCCGGACTCATCTTTTTCATCCTTTTTTCTGTTATTTATTTTTCCCATAGGAGCCCATTCATTTTCTTCCATTAAGAGTATTTTCATGACTTATTGGTGGAAAAAATGATCAATGTCAGTAACCATAAAAATGCTAAATAATCATTTGAACCATGTTGTTTAATCACGTTTAATGCCAAATTGAATTTTTTGTGATTTTGATTTAACAATTACACTTTTTCATGAAGTTACACTCAAGATTCTTTATTTGTCACATACACAAGTACAACACAAAGTGAAATGTACCCTTAAGGATCCTAAAATAAGATTTAAAAGTTAGAAATTAGAAGTCAAAGTCAAGACCTAAGCCCTTGTAAAGCCTTCTCACAAAAACACACACACACACGCTGCAGTACTGGTTTCTTTAAGACCGCAGTGTGTTGTCGTCCTCTCTTAGCCTCACCACGACTCTGTCTTGTCAGCCTGTCACTTTCACTTCCATTACAATGAGTTTAATCCTAATTAGTAAAAGCCCTGTGAAGATGGCGAGCACTTCTAATTAACTGTGATTAGCATGTCGATTGCATGTCAGCTTGCAGACCCCGAATTCATATTCATCATAATTAGTTCTAGTTTCAACTGTTGAAGTGAGCTGCCTTTAGTTTTAAGGTTTTAAGGTTCTGGCTTGATTTAAACACCTGGTTTTTGTTCTGCTCCTCATTAAAGGGGATTCCAGTCCACATCCTAAAACAGACATATGACTGATCTACTAGTCATATAATCTCATTATTTCTGGCATAAATACACTGTTTGTGTCGAATCTTTAGGTGTAAAAGTGCTAGAGGTATAGTGCTGAAGTGTTCTGTGTGTTGACTGTGACTGATGCGTTTTTGGATTTGTTGGACTTGTTTATGGATTCAAATTTTGTTTATAGTTTTTTGGATTTGTCTGCAACGAACCTGGCTGGTTTTGTATAAGATGCTTTCTTCTTGTGCCCCGCTTTGTTTAGACCTGTCGGTGTGAACATAACAGTAAAGGATGTAATGGCTCGCCATGGTTTGGTTTATACCTCGATTTACCTCGATGTGGTTTGGTTTGCGCCTTGTTGATGGAGTGTTTACGAGGTTGATTACGATCAAGAAGGTACCAGCCAAACCACATGGCTTCGTAAGATCTCTTGGCACCTCACGATTCAATTGGATTACAATTCAGAGAGTTGCGATAATTATAACTATAAATTTAGCCACAAGCAGCGATAAGCGGGGTCCAGACCAAAGTCGCCAAAAAGCAGCACTGATAATCATCAGTGTATGTGAATGTGTATGCCATAGACACACACCCACACACTGCTGACGCTGATGTTTATGCAAACCAAAACATAAGGAGTTAGAACATATTTCTCTGTTCCATATGTCAGTTCTGATTGTTTATACCGCATTATGCAAAATCGGTCTTATGGCTCTTGAGATAAGTGTTGAAGAAAGGAGTCAGATGCTAATGAACTTATTGATCCCTACTTATTGACTAAGGTTTAGGCTTACGACTGGGTTTAAACTTACAGTTTAGGCTGCTTAAATTTATTTAATATTTTTAGCATCCCTAGTGGTCAAAACATGTTTTCCTTTGCTATAGCGCAAATTGTAGGCTGATCACTATGATTATTGGCTTATGCCGAGATGGACGTCATTCCAACTTACCAAGAAATTTCAGCTTTCTACGACTTGCGTCCATTTTCAGTGAGAGCTTGCTTTATATATTCAGTGTTTCCTCTAGGTTTACAGCTTTTGGGGATGGAGGTAGGGGTAGGATGAGGGTTAGATGGACACCGGTGGAATACATTTTAAAAGTAACCTTCCCAACACTGTTTATTAATGATTTAAACTGTCTATAACCTAATTAACACCCTGATTACAAATCATTTATAACCCTTTATGAGGGGAGTTTTATTGATTAATCAAAATAAAAAGATCAATGTTGAGAATAATGGTTAGCTGCATCCTTAAACCAACCACACCAGCTGAGTTTTCCCCTCACAGTTAATGAAAAATGCAATTCCAGAAGTGGAAGAGCTCAATGTTGTGTTGATGTGCAGATGAAATTCTGTTGTTTAGATTTTGGATCCATTTCATTTCATTAGTGTGCACCACTTTATGGCCTTTTATCAGATGCAGCTTTCACACGACGCTGACAGATTATAGCAATGAGGGTGTGTGCAGTGTGCTGAGGGCAATTCTAATAATTCCACTTAGAATATTTTGTAATAAACACTGTTTATTACACAAGGTGGGGTTTATAACAAGAAAGGGAGCTCTATACCTTCACCTGTAACTTTCAGAAATGAATTTGCAGTAATTATTATACTATTATCCGCCCCTTTCTCACTACCGAGGCTACTCAGCCTCTCGTCCAGTCCTTGGTTCTCTCTAAGTTGGACTACTGTAACTCTCTAATCGCTGGACTTTCACTGAAAGCAACACGACCACTTCAACTGATCCAGAATGCAGCTGCAAGACTTATCTTCAGCGTTTCTAAATTCACACACACCACACCTCTGCTGCGGAACCTGCACTGGCTCCCTGTGGCTGCTCGCATCAGGTTCAAAACCCTAACACTTGCCTTCAAGGCCAAGGATGGATCTGCACCTCCTTACCTATCAGCACTTATTAAACAACGTGTCACTTCTCGTCCTCTGAGAGCATCAACTGCTGCTCGTTTGGAACCACCTCTACTTAAAAGAAGAGGAAAACATGCATCGAAACTCTTTGCAGTGCTGGCTCCTCAGTGGTGGAACCAACTTCCGCTTGCCGTTAGAACGGCTGAGTCCCTTGCTGTCTTCAAACGTCGTCTGAAGACACACCTCTTCAAAGAGTATCTAGGGGACTAATTTACCTTTTATGTAAACCTTTTATTTAAAAAAAAATAATAATAAAATGTGTGTCTGTCTGAACTTCTTTCCTCTAACCCATTTTTTTTTCGTTAAAGTATAAAACTTAGTCTGTGGTAATTTGGTTTAACTACAGATGTCGACATAGCTTATGGATCTAGGAACAGTTGTGGACTACAAAGCACTGTTGTAAGTCGCTCTGGATAAGAGCGTCTGCTAAATACTGTAAATGTAAATGTAATGTAAATGTATTCACCACATATGAAGTGTGTAGCTACAATACCTTGCCAAAGCCAAAAATTGTTTTAGGGAGAAAGGGGGGAATTTTATTGTCATGTATTGTTAATATGACAATATCAGTGCTTGTTATAAATGTTCTTTCACCTTATAGTTACACATTTAAAGTGTGGTGAGAAATATATTATACTAGTCGAAAAGCCTGCTACAGCAGGCAAAAATAATGACGAAATAGCCAAAAAGTAACGAAAAAAGTAAGTAGTTAAATTGAAATCAATGTTTGTTTTTTATTTTAATGAAAACAACATGGCTTTGATTGCGAAGTTGTTGGTTTCGTATTTTGCGTCGACGGAATGTCTCCTCCTGTGTTTCGCTTGCTCGTCGACTGCGGGCTTCTTCGTTTCGTTGATGTTTCCTTTGGCAAATTTCCACTTCATCTAGTGGTCTTTTGCGAGGCATAATTGTATTGTGTATGGCAATATCTCCAAATGTGTGGTGTGAATGAGCAGCGTCCTTAAGGGAAAACTAGTCATTTAAATGAAATTTAAGGTTTATGATAACTCATTTAGTATTGTCGGGAAGTGCTGTAAAAATCTTATTTTACCTCGTACGATAAGCCGTTGACCGGATGCCTCCTCCTGCGTTTCGGCCCTTGTATGAAAATAACTGCTCCCTTGTATGAGACCTTTGATTGGTCGCACGTGATTGATGGGCACCAACAGGACTGAGGGACACATACGTACATACGTACACCTTTTATATATTAGATACCTCTTCATGCAAGAGTGAAAGCATGTTAAACATCTGGCAACGTTTGCAAAAAGTTCTCAGAGGTTGACTCACAGTGGGGGTCTGTGCCGTAAGTTGTGGGAAATTCTAAACAAACAAAAAAAAGTTATATTTTACTGTAATTTTGACTTGAAATATCTCAGTATTTTGTGGAAATGTTCTAAAAATTAGATGTACATTCCCTACAAGGGGCAAAGAAGTTTACTGGTGTGATGTCACAGCCATAGTGCTGATTATTTGCTGTAGAGGTTGACCGATTATTGGCCTGTCTGATTATTTAGCGACTTTCTGTTTTTTAAAACCAACATGCTGATAAAATAAATTAATTTGAATATGTGCTGCTTTAGCTCTGTTGCTGCTGCTCCCTCTGCCTCTCTGAAGTCACCACTCTGTCACGGACTTACGGCTCTTGAGATAAGTGTTGAAGAAAGGAGTCAGTGAATCAGACTGCACACATTTATGTAGCATTTTTAGCACCTCCTTAACACTTTTCATTAATGCTAATGAACTTATTGATCCCTACTTATTGACTAAGGTTTAGGCTTACGACTGGGTTTAAACTTACAGTTTAGGCTGCTTAAATTTATTTATTTTTTTTAGCATGATAAATGAATTTAAATATGTGCTGCTTTAGCTCTGTTGCTGCTGTTTCCTCTGCCTGTCTGAAGTCACCACTCTGTCGTCTACAGCAGTGGTCCCCAAACTTTTGGCACCATGGACCAGTTTTATTTTGAAAAAATATTTCCGTGGACCGGCAGAGAGAGACGAGACGTGTAACAAAACACAATAAAGTGCATAATTTTCAACCTATTTACCAAGTGAGTTGCCTTACTGCCACCTATGAGCCACAAATGGAAGTGTTTTTCAAAATAAAGCATCATACGGACCACGCTGGAGTGTTCAGCCCGGCACAAAATGATCCACAACTCAGTACTGGTGGGAGCCCCGATGTTTGGGGGCTCCTTGTCTAGAGGATTTGATTGATTAGATCACACAAGCCAAGTTCTCACAATTAAACATATGCTAAAAGACATTTAAATTAATCTTTGTGTTGGAGTACATGTTAGTGAAAATGTTGACACTTTTCAAAGATATATTAGTTCAAAATATTGGTCTTAAGTAATAATCAGTATCGTTATCAGTCCAGGTAGTACAATATCGGTGGACCCTTAATTGTGTCTTGTAGGATTAATATCAGAAGGAGTTTCTACCTCGTTTTAAACAAGAGCAATTTGTAATTGTTTGTATCATGAAAACGATTCAGAAGTTTGTGAGATTTGCCTGCATCTGTCCCCTTAAAGAATAACGCCATATACTGTAGACTGTGTCTGTGACGCAGCAGTGCTGTGAGACACTTTGTAAGTCAAAACAGTCTGAAATGTTACATAATGCTGAAAGTGGCCTTGAGTTTCTGCACATAGACGGTAGAAATGCATCGCAAAGAGATGTTTGTGTACAGTTTTCTACATGCAGGAGTCTGCTCTGGCTGGCTGCTTTTAACTGACCAACGTCTTAACTTGAACATAAAGAGCCATTTTTACTTTAAACTTGTTGGAGCTGAATTTTGGAATCCTTAGCCTAAATGTGCCAGCAGCATGGTGATGGTGGACCACAACCAAATGTGACCTCTGCCTTTGACCTATCCGTGAAGGAGCAGTGGGCAGCTTTTATTGTCAGCACCTGGAGAGCACTGCTTGGGGACAGTACCTTGCTCATAAGTACCTCAGTAGTACCTTTACCGGTCTGGGACTTCAACTGACAACCTTCTAATTAAAGCTGGGTGGTATGAAATTATATCGATTTCACTGTATGCAGTGGTATTTTTTTTACGGTCGTTTATTATTATTTTTTATTTGTTTTATTTTATATTTTTAAGTATGACTGGGCGTTGACCACATTTTAATGGATGAAATGAATTATTGCATCTGACTGAACTTGCTTTTGCTTTTTCACCAGTGTTACCTGAAGATCTGGAAGCCGACCGTAGTTTCATTCTCTAAGACTTGTTTTTGGCAACATATTTTCAAGCATCCAAAGAGGTATTTAGACTTAGTTCCCCCCTTAAACAGTTTTCAGCTGCGCCACTTTCCGAACGTTGTTTAGGCTATTTAAACCGGTATTGTGGTATAAGAAAAAATTATATCATAACAGTAATAAAAAATGGTTTTCGGTATGAACCGGTATACCGCCCAGCACTACCTCTAATCCCAGGGCCAGCTCCCTAATGGTTACGCTGTCCCAAAGTCTTAACTCAGATATAAAAAGGCTTGTGACTTGTGACTTGTTGGAGCTAAATTTTGGAACCCTTAGATATGTTACCAATTAAAAACTGGCCTAAGTTACGATTCTCAGATATGACCAAATCTCATATCACGATAACGATATATATCACAAGTATCAAAAGTAGTACATTTTCTATAAATTCAGTGGAACCTTCGCAAGCAACATCTGGTGTCTGTGCATGTTGTTCATTAAGAAAAAAATGTGCTAGAATCCACTTACTTACACATTTTTGAGTGGGAAAACCAAATTGAGAACCAACACTGGAAGGGCAACGCCACCAACACTACCACAGGTGCAGTGGAAAATAGGAAGCAGACTGGTGCCAAACATCACCGAAAACCTCCCTGTCCTCAGTGAAACGAGTGGACTTTCATCATAGTGTGATTGGAAACACTGAGTGTTGAGGTCTCCTTTTCTCTAATTGAGTGCTGCATTCGCGTCAGATATTTCCTCTCTGAGATCCTCTTTAGAGCTAAAAATGAAGCCTCTTGGGACGGGGAGTGCACCAGCACTCTCGCATGCAGAGGGGGATTTTGGAACTGTTAGTCACAGAGGACAAAAAGAAAATAGAAAGCAGAAAGGGTTGCCAATGAAAGTGATTTCTGCATGCTGGGTACACTTACAGCTTTACTGTAATTCAAAAACGAAGCTCTGTTTCTTTGCCCATAGTTTTGACAAATTTTTCAAAATTGCAACATACCAGCTACAATAATAGAATGGGTCAGTTGGGATCATAACGGTTAGAGAGTTGATCCCATGATTGGAAGGTCAGCGGGTCAAGTCCCGGACCAGTAAAGGTACCACTGAGATACTCATGAGCAAGGTACCATCCCCAAGCACTGCTCCTCGAGTGCTGCCAAAAACAAACTGCCCACTGTTCCTTCACAGATGGGTCACACACTGAGGTCACATTTGGCTGTGGTGCACTGTGCGCCGTGCAGTGTTCGTAATGACAAATACTTAATCGCCTGAATTCATTTAAATTTTACTGATTGACACATCAGTCAGAAGATGCCTGTGGTAAACAGAAACTAGAGCAGAAACCAAAATCAAGGTGGAGCCAGAAACAAAACTAGCATTAATAAGTTTGCTGGGGGAAGTGGTGTAGGATTCCTTGAAACTGATTTTGGTCTGCTTGACGAAAAAGACTAAAATCTGCTTTTCACCCTTGAACAGGAGCTAGTATGTTTAAATGGTATGTTGGCCAACTGCTGTTTTATGAGCTGTATATTTACAGAAAAGTGCTTCTCAACTGATGTGGGTCAGGAGATGTGTTTAAAAAAGTGATTCGACCTTTCATTTCGATAGACATCCCAGTCTTATGTTAAAAATAAATTTGAGTTTGCTTGAAATTTAAAACCAAGACGCAACTTAAAGATCTCATATTTAAATTTTTTTCAACAAGTTAAAATAGGTCTATAAGCTCCGCTAAACATCTCTCTGAAGTAGTTTGCTGAAAATACCTCTCAGATTAGGCATTTTCACCTGCTTTTTACCCCTCTATTTCAGTCCATTTCGGAACAGGCTGTTTCTCATTAGTATTCCTAAATGCAAATGAACCACTGCTGCCCACACACATCCCACTCCGGAACTGGGACGTAGACAGCACAGCGAGTGAAAATAATCTACATGGCTGCTGTTAACAGACCAACCATACAGCCATACATGTTCAACACAACACTCCGCTGTAGACTTCTTCGTTGTGATTCCTACAAGAAAACATGCAGATCAAGAAGCGTTAGCAGTTCTACCTGGTGGGCGGAGATTCTCACATAGGAGGGGTGGAGTTATTCAAATGTCCCCTAACGAGATGTAGAGGTAGGGGCGAAATCTAAACGGTTTGTTTAAGAACACAATTTCTCACATTAGTAAATTAATACTAATACAATTCCCCAATTTGATCAACATTACAGTGTGTGTAGAGGCAGTACAGACCCAAACGGATGTCCAAAGAACAGAAAAAGTGATTTCTTTCATAATATGGGACTTTAAAGTACTTGGCAAAAGGCCGGACCAGTTGAGAAAATTTTGGCAGCTACTTTAGTCTTTAAGAGAAAATGTTTTCAGTCATTTCTAGCTTACATAGTTTTAGTCTAGACATAGAAGATGAACGTCCTACCTTTTTTAATTGTGTCATGCAATTTCAGATGGAAGGCTGGAAGGATTTGAGATTCAAGAGTCCATATTTGTTATGTTAAAGTGACTTATTAAAGTTAATTGAATTAAAGTGAGTGATTATTTGTCATTGTGAACACAGCACAGCACACAGAGCACCGCAACCAAATGCGACCTCTGCATTTGACCCAGCTGTTAAGGAGTAGTGGGCAGTGTTTTTTGGCAGTGCCCAGGGAGCAGTGCTTGGGAACGGTACCTTGCTCATGAGTACCTCAGTTGTACCTTTAGCAGTTTAGGACTTGAACCGGCGACCCTCCGATCACAGGGCTGCCTCCCGAACCAGTACACTACCAAGTGCCCCAGGGTTATACAAGTACAAACAAGTATAACCCTGAATAATTCTGTACAAATTGAAACAGAAATTAAAATAATGAACACAAAAAGAATGAAGATATGATAATCATGGTACAATGCTCATTTAATCATGATATTGATTTAGCGTCATATCGCGAAGACCTCAATTCGCAAATACCTCAGTTGAAAGCTGAGAAATTACAATCGCAGCACATTTGTGAGAGAGGCTTTGGGAAGGACGTTGCTTCGGGAGCTTCTACGTTTGCTTGATCTGCCCTGAATAGTGCGCTGTTTAGGAGAGGAGAGAGAGGAAATGGGAGTTTGATGGATGGAAATGCTGCAGTTTTCCCGAGAGGTTTCACAGACATGGCGTAGAACAAAGAGCCAATTGAATCTGTGTTTTGAATCGTGTCAGGAATCTTCCGACTGAGCTTCTAAATTGACTGAAATTTGTCGTTTTGCAGCTTTGCGGTGACGCCTCTTCACAGGGTCTGCCAGTGTGGAGTCATAAAAAGGTGAATTTTCCTCATTTAAACATTGTCATTGATTCTCAGTGCAATGTACAGTGATTAATGCATCTCATGACAACATTAACAGTGTAACAAGAAGGGATGCACCAATCCAACTTTTTCAGTTCCCATACCGATGGCGATACTTTGGGCTTTGGGTATCGGCTGATCCCGAGTACCGATCCAATACCAGTTTTTTATTGAATAAGTTGTGTATTTCTCTGTGATGAGGAGATCATTCTGTTATGCTTGAGATAAATACTGTTTTCCTAACTAAAACAATGTAATAATTACAAACCCATATGTACAGTATATGCTAAATTATTTATTATTATTTGTTTAAACACAGTTCTGTAATTTTGTGACGTCCCCTAATTCTGCAGTGATAAAACCATCAGGAACGCGGAGATTGCGAGCTGGTGTTGTTAAGGAAATTAAACAGTATAATCATGTGATTTGCTTTTGGGGTTGTAGTGTGTAATGGGGTTGTACCCCTATTGTTCAAATTGCAACATTTTGTATTTTCTTTTTCCATATCCAAAAAAATGTGTTTGTTTTCACCATAGCACCAATTATTGACTGATCATTAACCGTTGTCATACAACAGCAGGTGAGGTGATGCAAATTAAATATTCAGTGCTGAAATGGGTTGTTTTATTTAGTGGAAAATAAGATTCTGCATGCTTAGGGTATGATCTACAATCTACATTTTTGAGGTCGCAGAAGCTTTTAGTCTAAAACACCAACACATTCTCCTCACTCAGGAGTTTGACATTAATTAAATCAATACCGAATCGAATCGAAACCACACTTTAATCAAATTTATCATCCCTGTTAACTAGAGTTGGAATTAATCTGAAATGATTTGATCCCCACCTTTAATACAACCTCCCAACTGTACACACAAATGTGTTTGCTTTTGACTTCAGCTGCATCTTCCAGCGCCCGCAGTCTCTCAAACCTGTTAAGTGTTTGCTTTCGGCTGCCTTTATATCCAATAAATCCCGTTGTCCTCGTCTTCGGGGCCTTAACGATGTTCCTGCTGCTGCCGTGACCGAAACAACATCACACTGAATATTTCATAATCCATACGCGGGGTGTAAACATGAGACCGCTGCTTGAATTAATGCCAGTAACATAAAGCAATAACATGCAAGGGGTAGACCTGTGTCTTGCTCATAATGCACTGCTGTACAATAAAAGTCAAAGTAAAGATTGTCCTCACGGCTTTATACATGAATACAGAAAGACTAGACGACTTGGTTCTTTTACAGAAAGGCATTTAGAATATGCATGTATAAATAAACTATATTTATAAACTGGAAAGTAGGAGTAGAAAATGTATTCAAAATATGTATTCAAAATATGTGCAAGTATTGTAACAGGTGTAATGTGCACATCTTTTACCTCTTTTAGTTTCTCAAATAAAACGTACATTTTTTATAAAGTCATTTCTCTTTGTGGGGACCTCTCAAATGTCCTCACCAAGCCATAAAAAATGAACAAAAGTGACTTTAGGGAACAAAAAGGTCCCCACAATGCATAAAAACATGGTACACACACACACACACACACACACTAATGCTAGGGATCTAGAAAAATATTTGATTTCAGTTATAAGGTATTGGTGAACTCTCCTCAGCTCTCGTCATGCTACTGAGTTTGAGAACTTCTTTTCTCTAATTGAGCACTGCTATCAGATGGGATATTTTTCCTCTAAGATCCGCTTTAGAATTGACACTAAGCCTCTGGCAAAGAGGAGCGCCCAGAAACACTCCAAATGCTGCAGCTGGTTTTGGTTAATATTGGACTCGTTAGTTGCAGGGATGGTGAAATAAAGAGTTTTGCAAAACTGTCTCAGCCTTGTCAGTCAGGGTTGAAGCTGTGGCTGTGAACTTGTCTGCTCATCTTGCTCATTTACCTACACTGTAAAAAAAAAAAAAAAGAAGGAAAAAAAAAAGAAAGCCAGCCATTGAAAGTGGATAAAGTGTCAGACTTGTGATATGGCCAAACCTTTAGGCCAGGGTTCAAATACCATGATACTTAAGGGCCTGTGATTTTCCCTTGACAGCGGCTATATTTAATACAAATCCTATGAGCTTCAGCATTCAGAGCGCTAAGCACCTTCAGCGGGAAAAAAACGCCGGTGGAGACGTTTTTTTTACGCAACGCTCAGAGCGCGTTCAATCTCTTCAAATTTTAGAACATCACTAGGCTCATCAATGTCACTTGTCTCTTGCTAGCCAATCAAAATCAAGGAAGGGGCGGGGCATACGCTGTCAAGAACTCACTACAAATGGCGGCTTATCTGGAGCAGCTGGAGAAGATTTCATGCACCCAGTCTCTTCTCGAAGACATGTGAGATTCTATTTCAAACGACACAGGTGTTACGCCATTCTTCTTTGATTTGGTGGCGGTCTAGTGCTTAGGGTACTCATCTCTGCACCAAGAGGTTGTGGGTTCAAACCCTACCTCCAGCACTACTGTCACTGGCTTCCTGAGGCAAAACCCTTAACTCCAAGTTGCTCTCAGGGAAACCATGCCTGGAATTAAGAAAAATTTGAAATGAATTGAACAGCGAATGCAACAGTGAAAAGTGAAATCATGCTGCTTGACTACATTAACACTAGACTTGAAAGCCAATTCAGAAAGTTCTCATCACCACATTTGGAGAGGAGTTTGGCCCGAAAAACTGGCTTGAATGAGTCCCAGAAACAGCAGACTTTGTGATAGACTTGAACAAAAAAGTGATTTTTCCTCCATGAAAGAAAAAATACTAAATATCCCCAGTGTGCTCTGCCGTAGCAAGAGTTGGGATCAAACATTTCTCTGAGTATTGTTGTGGTTTCAGATTCTCTGTTGTAGCACTGCTGTGTAATTCCCTCCCTCTTCATTTCCTACCTCCTTCATTACAGTATATGTTTAGGTACTGTATGTTTTGAAATAAACAATATGTGACCAACGTGAAAAAAGGATATATAGACACATACGTATATTTGAAAGTATATATACAGTATATGGGAGGCACAGTGGCGCGAGGAGGTCCTGGGTTTGATCCTGTGGTCAGCTATAGGGCCCATCCGTGTGGAGTTTGCATGCTCTCTCCGTGTTCACGTGTTTCCTCCAGGTGCTCCGGTTTTCTTCCACAGTCCAAATGATATATATGTGTGTGTGTATTTTGCCTTCAAACCAGCATCAGTTCTTATAGGTACACTTGCACAAAGTCAGGGATTTTGTAGGATTATAGTCATTATATTATTTTGTAGGGTTATGGGATTATAGATCTGTGGTTAGTTCTCCAAGACGTTTGGAACAACCTACCAGCCGAGTTCCTTCAAAAACTGTGTGCAAGTGTACGTAGAAGAATTGATGCTGTTTTGAAGGCAAAGGGTGATCACACCAAATATTGATTTGATTTAGATTTCTCTTTTGTTCATTCACTGCATTTTGTTGATTGATGAAAATAAATGATTATTACTTCCATTTTTGAAAGCATTCTTTGTTTACAGCATTTTTTCACACTTGCCTAAAACTTTTGCACAGTGAGGTATATATCTCAATAATATATTAAAATATATTTTACATTTGACCTCATGCTAACACAATTACAAATAACAATTAAAATTACAAATATACTGCATATTAAGAGCATGTAATTTTAACATACAACTGTATTTGAAATATGTTCTTGTATAGGCAATATATTTGTCAATGATGTAATGTGATCAATATGTTATATTGATATAAATATATTTTCTATTATACATTTTATCATAGCCTATATATTAATATATATTATAGAATCCCTGAAATTAGATATTTTTTACGTCTCTTCCTGCAGCAGCTCACTGGACTTATCAGACGTTTCCAACATTGTTCTCTCTGGTAGAGCAAAGCCCTGCTATCAGATATTTCTCTCTCTCTGCCGGAGTTTTCGTCCTGTTCTCACCGTTATCAAACATTTCCCTCGTGTCCGGTTCCGTGTTAATCAGACGTTTGTGCTCCGATACTAGACTTCTCATCGACTCGATGCCCGGCTGAGGTTTGTGCTCGGAGCACGGGAGGGGAAGTGACCCGCTGGGCTTTGGCTTGGTTCAGCTTCTCTGCAATCTGCCGGCCCGGTGGGCGGTGTGTGTGTTTGTGTGAGTTTGTGTGTATGTGGTGTGTCCGGAACTGCCCCTTGTAGTGGACATGAGCAATTTGTCTTCAGGGACTGAGGTTTCGTATGTTTCAGTGTTACACGTAGGAGTCTGATCTCGAGGCTGCCATAATTCCAGTAGTAAAAATAATTACAATATATTTTCCACAATTTTTTTATGAACTAATGTAGAAAACAGTGATGTTTATATCTTTGAACCATTGGCAAAAACTCACCTCAGCAAAGGCAGCAGACTATTTTTCATAACAAGACTAAGGCGCTTTATGAACTTAAATATTGCAGTAAGCTGACAAGAATATAAATATTATGTGGTGTTAACTTACAAAGCAATGAAAGTAAAAGAATAAGAAATATATACAATATATATTCTTATTCTTTTACTTGTTTATATGAACACATTGAAAATTTAACATTAAATTATTACATTTCATTAAAATAAAATATATTATGAGAAAAACATAATTAGCCTATGAATATACCAAGAATATGCCTATATATTGCCAAATAAGTTCAAATGAATTGTATTGTTTTTTAAATTTTATATGATAAATTAGGGTGGCACGGTGGCGCAGTGGTTAACAACACTGCTTCACAGCGAGAAGATCCTGGTTTCGATCCCCGAGCCGGTCGTAGGCACTTTCTGTGTAGAGTCCCCGTGCTCTCCCCATGTTTGCGTGGGTTTCCTCCAGGTGCTCTGGTTTCCTTCCACAGTCAGAAAAGAATGCAATATATGTTAATTGGAGACTCTAAATTGGCCCTGTAAGGAGTGTGTGTGCCCTGTAGGCTGTTGGCGCCTGCCCAGGGATGGTCCCCACCTTGCACCCGTAGTTCCCGGGATAGGTTCCAGTCCCCACGGCGAACCCAATAGGGTATTTCCTCATTATTTGGGGATTGATATTAACTTGCGAGGCTCTGCGTTACTAAATAAAAGTGACTAATCATAGAATATTTGTACTTCTTTCCAGATTCATGTTTTTGCCAAGTTCAAAGAGGACCTTAGACTTGTTATGGCACATAGTCTACTGTCTCTACTGAGGTGCATTTATTTGGCAGCAGTTAGTGGATGTAAACATGAGTGCTTTATACATTCATTCATACTTAAGCCAAGAGAGTGAGATATTCCTTGGAAAGTGGTGTTTATATTGATTTCCCAGTCGGGGTAATGGGGACCGAAGCCGATCCCGGGACTTCGGGCGGGACCAACCCTGGACAGCCAAGGGCACACTTACTCATGCAAAGACACTCACATTCACGCTGAAGGGGCAATTTAGAGAAACCAACCAACCTACGGTGCAAGCTTTTGGATTGTGGGAGGAAACCGGAGTACCCTGAGAAAACCCACGCAGCAAGATCATGCAAACTCAACACAGAAAGGCCCAACAGCCGACCTGGTGATTGAACCCAGGACCTTCTTGCTGTGAGGCAACAACACTAACCACAGTGCCACATTTTTGATGACATTAACACTTTTTTTTTTTCCTGAGATCGTTGGACTTGAGTGGTTTTCTGGTGAGCAGTAATTTAGGAACCAACATCCATCTCCATAGCAACAGTGGACTCCATCACACCTGCTCCATCCTACCACTACCAGCTCTGGGCCCCACACTGGGCCCCCGAGTAAGACCCTTAAAGCCCAGTTGCTCCAGGGAGACTGTCACTGTAATTAGGAAATCGCTCTGGATAAGAGTCTGATAAATGAATGCTTGACATTAGGGAGTTATGCTCTGACCTCTGCTTGCCAAGTTGGTCAAGGGTTTAGGAAGTGTATAAAGCTGTTTTGCCAAGCTTCTTTGTCACCAAATCCAGCTTAAAGGGTTAAAGGTAGCGTCCTCAAGCACTGCCCCCTGGGTGCTGCCATAGGCGTCCATTGCTCCATCACTGGTAGGTCAAATGCAGAGGTGACAAACAAATTATTTTTCCTTATTTTTGTGATGTGGTCACAGTGTCACCACCCAAATCCTACTGGCCTCTTGAGTCAGCAAGATGCCCGCTGGTTCCCAACTTCAGCACTAGCACCAGCCCCGGTACCGGTGAAATGTGTGTCTGTATGGTACCACCAAGTGGTGATGGTCTAGTGGCTAGGATACTTGCTTCTAGACTAAGAGGTCGTGGGTTCGAATCCTACCTCCAGTACTACCATCACTGGGTCGCTTAGCAAGCCCCTTAACCCCAAGTTTCTCCAGGGAGACTGTCTCTGTAATTAGGAAATGGAAGTCACTCTGGATAAGAACGTAATGTAAATGTAAGTTAGGACGGTGACCAGATAAAATCCGCTTGATTTACAGATTTACATTTATCTAACGCTCTTATCCAGAGCGACTTCCATTCCCTAGTTTCAGGGACAATCTCTCTGCAGCAACTTGTAATGGTGGTATTGCTGGAGGTAGGATCTGATCCCTTGATCTCTTGATCATACCACTAGACCACCACCATACATATTTTCTTTATCCCAGCCTGCTCCATTGCTGCCCCCCTCTGGGGCAGTTGGGAGTAATTTTCCAAACGCCTTCTCCTCCCCCTCCTCCTCCTCCTCTTTCCTCCCTCTCCCTCATTTTTGTACACCTCTATAGTCATGTCATGCTTTGCACTACTGCACATCGTGGTTCTATTGTACAGGTGGCTATTTATTTAAATCCACTTCTTACAGCACATTCATATCAAGACTTTTTCTCATTCTGCGTTTTATTGAGGTGAACTCTATAAATCACTATCTTTTAATGCTGACGTCTTGTTGTCACTCACACTACACTCACACATGAGTGCAGCGTGAAGCTAAGGAGACGAGGAGAGTTTCAGCCGAGCTTAGTGTTTGTAAAATTCTTAATTCTTTTTGCATACTGGTGACAAATATCAAATACTTCAAAAGTACAAGTATCAAAGCATCAAAAGTACAAATACTTTTTGTAATCGAGTATTCTTATTAATTATTTCATCGATTAATCGAGTAATCAGATACATTCTTTTTTAAAAAACTGAAAAAGAGAATACCTAGGGCCCTATGATTTCCGCGATGCGGAAAACGCAGACAAATCGCGTAATTCAACAAATAAAATGGAATCTGTTGTAAATCGCAGAATGTTGTATATTTCGCTGATATCGGTGTGGGCAAAGCAAAGCAATGGTTTCTGATAATGGCCTCTGCGTCCCCCTGTACGTGTTACCTGTTGAGGCGGGACTTTCCACACACACACACAAAAGTACATAAAGTACTAAAAGCACATAATTTTACACCTACACCTAATCCTAACCCTAACCTTAACCTCAGTAACCAAAAGCACATCTTTTACCTCTTTTATTTTCTCAAATAAAGCAAGCACATTTTCTATAAAGTCATTTCTCCTCATGGGGACCTCTCAAATGTCCCCACAAAGCCCAGAAAAACAGATAAGTGATTTTAGGGGACAAAAAGGTCCCCACAATGCGATTAATACATGAACACAGAAACACACACACACAGCGGAAGAAGACAACGGACAACGGTCAGCTATGGTGAAGAGGCTCGCTGAAACACCGAAGTTCTCAAAAAATTACGGAATTCGACTCTTAGTGCTAAGTTTTGAGCAGAACAATACCCAAAAGATTTTTATGAATCGGGAGAACTCTTTTGTAAGCACACAATAGACTGCACCCGCAAGAACACGTGACGATCACTTACAGTCAAACACTCACATCAGAAACGTTTCGTTTTGCACGCAAAAATGAATGTTTTTTGTTGTTTACAGGTAAATGTTTTACCAAAGCAGTAAATGTTCTGCTGAACCTCAGCACTTTGTTGAAGTTGAATAACAGTCATTTAATGTGATTTTTTCCTATTGCATTGTTCTTTTTTTCCATCCACTCCATAATTAGACACTTTTTAAATGAATAAATATGATTATAACGTAAAACACAGAATTCAGAAGAATAAAAATGGAAAAAACTGAATTTAGGAAAAAACCATAGGGCCCTACAATACCTTTGTTTTTAGGCTTATTCTAGTGTGTGAGTAGTAGTTAGCCATATGTGACTCTGCACAGCAAAACCAGTCGCTTGTCGCAGCGGAGGTTTCCAAGAAAAATGACCGTTTATGTTGCGTGGGGTAAAATTTTGGATTTTTTGTTTTTAGTGTTTTGAAACAGTGGAAGGTATAGATTCAAGATTCAAGATTCTTTATTTGTCACAGGTACAACATGCAGTGAAATGTATCCTGATCCGCTCTTTGACTATGCAATTAAGGCAGAAAATTTAAAAATAAAATAATAAAATAACAAGGAGAACAATAGAACCTTAAAAATAACTTAGAAATAAGGAGATAAAGGGAAATAACTTAGAAATAAGGAGATAAAGGGAAAGAGATAAAAAAAGAAATATACTGTTCTTGTTGTGAATAAATTTGGCTGAAGAACGTACCCTTTCCATCCTAAAAACGTGACTTTCTTGATGTGAGGAATTCAATTACAGCAGAAAGTTTCTGTTTTGACCGCTCTACTTCAATATTTACAGTAAATCCACTGGTTGACTAGCGTGAAGATATTTCTCCGGAATCCATCTTCGTCTCCCGAGTTCAGTTAACCTAACGCAGGTAGGCTATCCGTGTGGCTGTGAATGCAGCGTAGGCTACCGTAAATGCAAACGTAGCCGCGACCGCACCAAGCGCCTGTGAGTGCTACGTCGATAGTCAACTTCAAAGGCAGATTTCTCCGTTTCTCACTTGGCGTGACAGGAGAAACCCGACTCCTTTGAATGTTGATATCTCAGTCATATGTCGTCTGATTCATTCGATATAGGTATCGTTTGAAGGTTGATTTATGCCCTTTCATGAAAACATAATAACTCAGTTTTGAAAATTTTTGACAAGCGAGTAATTTTGCCGTACAGAGTCACATATATGCTTTATGTTGTTGTGTTCAGGACGTCCTGCACTACTGAAATTTGTCATAGTTTGATGTGTAAATGCTGACACAGTTATGAAATCAGCACATTTCTGCTGAAAACTGGCTTGCGCCTGTAGAAATGTTTAGCTTTATTAGCTTTATGTAAAATAAAACTGCTGAAACTGTAGACATAACTACTAGAAATAGTACGAACATGGTTTTATTGGCGAGTTGCAGAGTTTTTATTATGCATTCTATGGCTTAACATTCTATTTTGGAAACACTTCTTATTAATTTGGTAACCATCAGAATATCGAATAATTTTGATAAATGAATGTCCTATATTTCTTCTTTCCTATTAATTACACTCCAACATTATAAAATTGAAACAAAAAATCTGATCATTTGAAAATGAAGAAATACTGAAGTTCATTACAACCTATAAAATGAGCTACTTTTGGCCTTCGCAGAAGAGAACTACATTTCCCACAACCCTGCGCACACCTCTCGGAGCCCTGTCAAAGCGTTGGGCGCGCGTTCCGGAATAAACAATGAAAAATCTATTGGGAAATCTTAATAAACGGCTGTATTGTGAGGAGAAAACTGGTTGTTGTGGTTAATTATGAGCTAAAATATGCGTTTTGTCTGTAATAAAGGTGGCGTTTTGACTGAACTGAACAAACACAGCGCGCATGTTTATATCGCGAAAAATGTCATTAATGCGTTTTTACACATTTACTTCTGTTTTTGTGCACGGAATATCTCACGAACTCTTTCACATACAGAGGAATCAGGTCTTGCCCTGATTGCGGAATTGAGAATGTTGTGTGTCACTAATAAGCGTCCTTATGAAATGCAAGTAGAGCATGCTCTAGCAAGTGAAATGAATTTACGAAGCTTCGATTGTAGAAAAATTGCCTCGACCATTTTTTGTAATCGAATTTTTTGAGTTATTTGGATAATCGTTTCAGCTCTAAGCGGTATTGATATTACCCCTGAAAAACCAACATTGATCGACCTCTAATATGCATTTTAAAATCTTTTTACTTGCATTGTTGTAACACCAACCACCAAAGCAAATTCCATGTATGCGACAACGCACTTGGGAATAAACTTTATTCTGATTGTGAAACTGATTTTTCTCTGGCTTGGTGTTTTTGCGAAGGGGCAGACAAGACGAGGCGAGACGGACGAGAAAAAGAGATGAGTGTGAGATTACGTGGAGCAGCAGCACCTGCCCAAACATCTCTCTCTCCCCCTCCGTCTGAGCTGCTCGACTGACAACACACACTCGCCCATTGTCTGAGACAAATGAGGTGTTAAGGAACTTCTCAGGTATTCAGTTTGCCGCTGACCCCGCGTAGGAAAGCTGCCGCCGTCGCCATGACAGTCGGGTGGTGATTTAAGTAACGATGTATTGATACATCAATTCAGTAAATAACGAGCCCCTGCTATTGATCCAATTTGAAAACATGGATCAGGCATTATCTATATTGTAAGGACGCTTTATATTAAACTGGATGTGTATATTTATTACAGTTTGTTACAATAACTTTTGCACTAATAACAGAACCTTCATGTCATTTTTCAAAATTCTAGACACAAAACTCAAAACAGTCATTATTTTTAACACAGGCTGTCCAGTGTTCAAACTTGGCATATTGCATTCATATCTTTAGAGAAGCCTTGCTTTTGCAGAAGCATTGTTTCTAAAAATCAAATTTATTAGGAAATATCATAAGAACATTACTTTAGATCACCCTTACACAAGATACCCATAGCTTCATTGTGTATTTGTTAGTACAATCATTAAATATAGGTGTACAAAATATGTGATTCAGGTTTCATTATTTTATTGGAGACTAGAGAGAATAGTACAGACACAGTGGCATCATTGAAATCCTGTAATGTGGAATTTACTGATCAAATCAAATCACAACATAAGATTTGTAGATTAAGCCCTCCTCTATGACGAGGCCCACGGCCACCTCTCAAAAGGGGTGCTTGTCCCCTTCTATTCCTTTGACCACTATGTATTCCTAGCCTTTCACCTTCCACTTCTGGCTCCATGTCCTCACTATGTTGAGTAGGCTACTACAGTGGGATACCACTCATCTTACTTATATATACATACAAATATGTGAAATCAATCAGCAGTAATGAGTGGCCATTAACTCATTAAAACCACAAAAGCAATTATGTAAAAAAGTGACATCTTGCATACAGTAATGTTGAATATGAAAATGTGTTCTGTAAAAGTGGTACATGGGACCATAGACACTATATCTGGTAAAGAATGAAATATGACATTCATAGATAGATGTAGTCCACCTGGGGTCATATTCTGTGCTAATTGGTATCAAATGATCCTTCCTGAAACTGTCATAATCTAAACATAGACTATTATTAATAAATTTTCATAAAAGCTATGCTTGAAGAGTAATGCAACAGTTACTTATCATTTTAAGCAGTTGTATCAATTGATAGTTGGCTCTTTATAATGAAATTAATACACACCAAACTCAGATGTGATGTGTGATTTGCATTTTGAAATAGTAATACTTTGATGTTGTGTCATTTTGAACCAGTGATTTTAGTTCAATGAACAAATGATCTTTGGCTTATATGTATTGTATCCAAGCATTTGAAAAAAAGAGTTAAGTGTTTTGAAAAATGTGCATTTTGATCATTGGTTGTGATTTATGTGTCTAAAGTTTTGAAAAATGACATGAAGGTTCTGTTATTAGTGCAAAACTGATTGTAAAAAACTGTAAAAGAGAAGCTTGTTTTTCAAATGTCTGGTTGAGCTCAGGAATAAAGTTGAGAAATGATTATTTGAGTTACTTTTTGTGATTTGATATGAATGATATTCTATTTTAAATAAAAATAAACCTCCTGTTTAGTATAAAGTGATGTTACAATACAGGTGAAGCGGTGGAGATGCGTTCTCATGACCCTGTCGTAACTTGAAAATATCGTAAGTCGAGACATGGCTTCCAGCAGGAGGCATACTTGCTCTAACTGATCAGTGTGAATATGAGTGTGTTTGTGTGAGTGTGTTTACCCTGCGGGGTGTTGGCGCTGGCCAGAGTTGGTCCCCACCTCACACCCGTAGTCCTGGAATAGGCTCTGGTCCTCACGACCCCGATTATGATTAAGTGGTTTGAATAATGAATGAACCCACTCATTAATTCAATTCAATTCAATTTTATTCATATACTGCTCTTAACAACAGCTATTGTCACAAAGTGCTTTACATATAACCAGCCCAAACCCCCAGCGAGCAAGCCTGAGACGACAGTGGCAAGGAAAAACCCCCTCTAGTAGGAAGAAACCTTGAGAGGAACCAAGACTCGGAAGGGGACCCCATTATCCTCCTCTGGGCAACCGGCGTGCATAAACATTTAATACACAAGTACACATTAGTTCAAGATTAATTGTTAATTAATCATTTTTAGGGCGCAGTGCTTAGCGCTGTCACTTCACAGCGAGAAGGTCCTGGGTTCGAGTGTGTGTGGAGTTTGCATGCTCTCTTTGTCTTTGCGTGGGTTTCCTCCGGGTGCTCCGGTTTCCTCCCACAGTCCAAAAGCATGCAATATAGGTTATTCGGTGACTCTAAATTAGCCCCGTAAGGTTTGAATGTGAGTGTGATTGTGTGTGTGCCCTGCGGTGTGTTGGTGCCTGCCCAGGGTTGTTCCTTGCCTTGCACCCATAAGTTCCCAGGATAGACTCCGGTCCCGCTGTGACCCTGATAGGGATTAAGTGGTTCGGATAATGAATGAATGAATGAATGAATGAATGAATAATCTTTTTTTTTTGTTTAAGTGAAGATATAAAAATAGTCCGAAGGACGCTTTCGAATCCCGAGTCGTTGCTGGGGCCGCTTGTTAACATCCAACATTAACCCTCCTGTGTCAGATTGACCCATTTTAAATGTAAAAAATCATAAAAGAAAAAAGATTTTAAGTAGTTTTTTAGTATGAAACTTCTTGTCCTTGGCTTAAGGGTGATCAACATATAATTCACATATGTGCAACCCCCTCCTGCATGTTTATATTACATAGATACTGTTCGGGTCAATTTGAATGTAAAATAATCAATGTCATGTAAAAGTATTGTGTTTTATATGTAAGTCTTTCCAAAGTACATTAAAAATGTTTTAAAATGCATTTTTTAATGAGAAACGAGTGAATTATCCTCATTAAACCATGATCTGGGAGAGGTAAATAACACCATTACACCAAATATTGATTGAAATGGTTAGTAATGGAGTTAATAATGAGATATAAACAATGTTTATTAAACTGGAGCCACGTCATGTCCTCTCTATGTACGTGTATAAACTGTAATAGAGATGACAATAAAGTTTGCTTTACACAAAATGATCATTAATTATATTCAGCCGGTTGAATTAATTGTGATATTGGTGTGAGGTTTTATTGGCCAGCCCTAGCTCTTAATGCAGGTTTTTGTTCCTTGACTGCAGAGTGTGTGTTGTGTATTTTTTGGGTGTTTTATTTTTTTAAGGTGTGGGAGAGGCTTTGTATTCATTTTCGGGGATGTTTTGTTTTCTGCCATTTCCGTAGTGAGTCACTGACGCCTCCATAGTGTACGCGGTGATCCGGTTATGGTAGAAAAGGACAGAGATGGAGGGAGAAAGGAAAAAGAAGGAGAGAAAGAAAGCGGAGACAGCAAAAAGAGAACAGCGAAAAATAAAAATAAAGAGAGAGAGATGGAAAGAAATGAAAAGAGATGGAAAGAAATGGTTAGAAAAATGGGAGTAACAGAGTTATTGAAAGATGGGCAGAGTAATGAAGAGCAAGAGACAGGAAAAGAGAGAGAGAGCAAGAGGGAGAGGAAGAATAAAGTTGTGAGAAAAGAGAAAGAGATAGAGAGAGCGAGGGAAGAATAATACACAGAGGGAGCAAGAGACATTAGAAAGAGATGGAGAGCGAGATGAAGAAAGGAGACAAGAAAGATGGCGAGTGAGAGATAGAGAGAGAATGAGAGTGATATATGAAGAGATAGAGAAAGAGAAGAGAGAGATGGAAGATGGAGGGGAGAAAGTGAGAGATGGGCAGAAGAGATGAAGGGAGAGAGAAGGAGAGGGAGATGTATGAAGAGAAGAGAGAAATGAGAGAGAGATGAGAAATAGACAGAAAAATGGGAATGATATGAATACGAGTGGTGAAAATGAAAGAGAGAGAGAGAGAGAGAGAGATGGAGAGAAAGATAAATGGTTTGACAGAAAATGGATGTACAATGAAGAAAAGAGCAGAGAGGAGATGAGAGAGAATGAACAGAAGATGTGATTGTGGTCACTGGGCTCACAGCATCGCCACTGGACTGAACATACTGCTGAACATCAGTGTCCAGTGAGCACAGTTCAGCCCCACGGCGCACACACACACACACAACACATACACACACACTTTGAAGGACAGATGTACAGTGTATTTGCTGCTCGAATGATTGAGTTTGGTCTAATGCCCTACAGCTCTGACTTGTAGCATCTCATGCGTGCAGTAAAGTTGACCCCAGTAAAAGTTAAAAAGTCGCTCATTAGAACAATACTTACACTAAAAAGTACTAAGCTGTCTGTGATGAACAATAATAAGTCAGAAGGCAACTGGTTTCATAGACGTGGACCAGCAACGGCAAAATCTCTTCCCTTTAATATACAAAAATCCACCAAATTTTAGTGACGAAAATTGTCTCCAGTAATATTTAAAAGTTACTATTAAATAAAATGATTAACGTGCCTGATGTGAACATTACTTACGTATAGCTCTCTTTTACAGTCATTTTCACACATTTCGCAAGGCGTTGGTGGCGTAGCGGTTGGGTGTTTGCCCCGTGATCAGAAGGTCCCAGGTTCGAATCCAGGAATGGTGAAGTTACCACTGAGGTACTCATGAGCAGGCACTGCAAAAAAAGCTGCCCAGTGCTTCTTAACAGAGGGGTCAAATGCAGAGGTCATGTTAGGTAGGGTGCACTGTGTGCTGTGGTGTGTTCACAATGACAAATGTGACTCTGCTTGTCGCAATGGAGGTTTCCGAGAAAAACGACCGTTTATGTTGCGTGGGGTAAAATGTTGGATTTTTAGTTTTTAGTGTTTTGAAACAGTGGAAGGTCTGTACTGTACTGTTGTGAATAAATTTCCCCGAAAAACTTCCCCTTTCCATCCTAAAAACGTGACTTTCTTGAGATGAGGAATTCAATTCCAGCAGAATGTTAAAAGTTTCTGTTTTGACCGCTCTACTTCAATATTTACGGTAAATCCACTGGTTGACTAGCGTGAAGATATTTCTGCGGAATCCATCTTCGTCTCCCGACTTCAGTTAACCTAACGCAGGTAGGCTATCCGTGTGGCTGTGAATGCAGCGTAGGCTACCGTAAATGCAAACGCAGCCGCGACCGCACCAAGCGTCTGTGAGTGCTACGGCGATAGTCAACTTCGACGGCAGATTTCTCCGTTTCTCACTTGGCGTGACAGGAGAAACCCGATTTATGCCCTTTCATGATAAACTCAATTTTGAAAATTTGAGAGGAGCGACTGGTTTTGCTGTGGAGGGTCACAAATAATCACTCACTTCCACATAGGAAATATATATTTATAGGTTCTGGAGATATTGAAAAATATTTTTTTGGTGGGGGGGGGGTTTATTTATGTCGTGTGTGTGTTTGTGTTTGTGTAATTTTATACATTCATATCTGAGATGGAGAAGGAGAGAAGGTAGCGACGAGGAGAGAGGGCTGAGGGGAAGATAGGATGGTGTAGAGGAGGTCGGAGTGTGCTGCTCCGTCCACTCTAATAGACATATTAATGATGCAACTGGTCACCGTGGCAACCCCTGCACATTAGCCTCATTCAGCACTATTACTACATCTGTTTTCTCATTAGGGGAGGAGGAGCATCATCAATAAGCTTTAGGCCTAATTCACCACTGCCAGCTCTTGTACACTCGCTCATTACTTACTTCCACGTCTCTATCCATCCCTCCTTCCATCTCATATTGCATCTCTCTCCATCCCTCTGCCTCCATATCTCTTTCCCTTCATCTCTCTATCAGCACTCCATATCTAGTTCCTTCCATTCTTCCCCCCTTCCCTCTCTCCCTCCATCCCTCTCTTTCTTCATCGCTCCATCCCTCCCTCTGTCTCCACCTCTCCTTCCCTCCATCCCTTCCTCTCTCCTTCCGTCCATCTTTCCCTCCACCTTTCCTTCCCTCCGTCCCTCCCTCAATCTCTCTATCACCTCCTTTTTCCATTCCTCTATCCTGTCCACCTTCCCTCCATCTCTCCCTCCATCTATCTATCCCTCCCTCTGTCCTTTACTCCATCCCTCCCTCTCTCCTTTCCTCCATTCATCCCTCCATCTCTCGATCCCGGCCTCCTTCCTTTCCTCCCTCCATCGCTCCATCCCTCCTTCCATCTTTCCTTCTCTCCTGCCATCTTTCCATCCCTTCCTCTGTCCCTTCTCCTCTCCTTCCCTCCCTTGATCTCTCCACCCCTTCCCGTCTACTTACTTCCAACTGTTCCTGTCTCCTTCCCTCCATCTCTCTATCCCTTTCTCCCTCCCACCATCACTCCTTTGCTTGATCCCTCTCTCCTCCATTCTCCCCTCCTTATTTCTTCCTTCTCCCTAAGCGTACTTTTTACCTCATTATCCCTTTATTCCTAATACTCTTTATTCCTCCTCTCTTTCTCCCCCTGTCCCGCCATATATCCCTCCTTCATTCCCTCTCTCCCTCCATCCCTGTCTTCATTCCTCTCTCTTTTTCCTGTCTCCTTATTTCCTCCTTTTTATGCACATTCTATGTTCCTCCTGTCCTCTTTCTTCTCTCATTTTTCTCTATTCCTCCTTCTCTCGATCTCTCACCCCATTCTCCTTCTTCCCCTTTTCTAGGTCTCCTCCTCCTCTTCACTCTCTCTCAGTTAATTTGTCTCCACCAATTTCTTTTTGTGCCTCCCTTCCCTGTCTTTCTAAATTGCTTTCTCTCTCTTCTTTCACCTTCTTTCTCATTCTCTTTCCATTCGAAACTATTTTCTTCTAATTTTCCGTCTCATTTCGCTTGATTTCTCTTTCTTCACCCCATCACCACTTTCTCCACCTCTCTACTTCCCTCTCTCTCCTTCTCTACGTTCCTCTCCGTCGTTTTCTCTTCTCCCTCTCTCTTTCTCTCTCTCTTGCTCCCATTCATCCCCCTCCTTAGTATTCTGAAGGCAGAGAGTTTCTGCAGACCCTGTCATTTCTCTCTAATCCCTCGCTCTCCTTCCATATCTATCTCACTCTTTCTTTCTCTCTCCATCCCTCACTTCATCTCTGTCTTTCTTTCTCTTTGTCTTCTTTTGTCTCACCATCTCTGTCTTCCCATCTCTCCATCTCTCTTTCAGTCTTCTCTTTCTCTCGCTCTCTTTCTAAGGAAAAAGAGAAACACTGAGAAAGACTGAAAGGGAGGTAAAGAGAGAGCTTAAAAGAGAGGGACAGATGCAAAAAGACAGAGAGAGAGAGAAGGGCTAAAAGAGTGAGAAAAAGAGGAATAAAAGCCAGAGAGAGAGAGGGGGAGAAATTGAGTCAGAGGAAAAGAATGATGAAGAGGATGAAGGAGAGAGAGAAGCTGAGAAAAGAGAGACACTAAGAAAGAGACACAGACAGAGAGGCTGGAAGAAAGGGAGAGAGAAAAGGAGAGAGAGAAAGACTAAAAAAGAGAAATTGATAGAGGCTGAGGAGGAGAGCAAAGAGAGAGGGAGAAGACGAGAGAGAGACAGAGAGAGGAATGAGAAAGAAAGAGAAGGTGAAGAGAGGCTACGAGAGAGAGAAGGAAAAAGAGAAATAAATGTGATGGGAGAGAGAGGAAAGCAGCAGGTGAGAGCTGTAACACCCCCTCCAGGACTCCTGATGTAATGAGTTGTAGACATCATACTCTTACCACTTTGGCTTACTTTGTGTGTGTGTGTGTGTATTGTCTGTTCACACTAGAGTGTCTTTGTGTTTTTAATACTGTAGTAAATGTGTTTGTTGTCTGTTCGCACAAGTGTCTTTTTGTGTTTTTAATACTGTAGTGAATGTGTTGTCTGTTCGCACAAGAGCATCTCTGTATTTTTAATACTGTAGTGAATGTGCTGCCTGTTCGCACAAGTGTGTCTTTGTGTTTTTAATACTGTAGTAAATGTGTGTGTTGTCTGTTCGCACAAGAGTGTCTTTTTGTGTTTTTAATACCGTAGTGAATGTGCTGCCTGTTCGCACGAGTGTGTCTTTGTGTTTTTAATACTGTAGTAAATGTGTGTGTTGTCTGTTTGCACAAGAGCGTCTCTGTATTTTTAATACTCTAGTAAATGTGTGTGTTGTCTGTTCGCACAAGTGTCTTTTTGTGTTTTTAATACCGTAGTGAATGTGTTGTCTGTTCGCACAAGAGCGTCTCTCTATTTTTAATACTCTAGTAAATGTGTGTGTGTTGTCTGTTCGCACAAGAGTGTCTTTTTGTGTTTTTAATACTGTAGTGAATGTGTGTTGTCTGTTCACTCAAGAGTGTCTCTGTTTTTAATACAGAGTAAATGTGTGTGTGTGTTGTCTGTTCACACAAGAGTGTCTTTTTGTGTTTTTAATACAAAAATGTAGTAAATGTGTGTGTGTTGTCTGTTCACACAAGAGTGTCTGTGTTTGTAATACGGAGTAAATGTGTGTGTGTTGTCTGTTCACACAAAATTGTCTTTTTGTGTTTTTAATACTGTAGTGAATGTGTGTGTGTTGTCTGTTCACACAAGAGTGTCTCTGTTTTTAATACGGAGTAAATGTGTGTGTGTGTTGTCTGTTCACACAAAAGTGTCTTTTTGTGTTTTTAATACTGTAGTGAATGTGTGTGTGTGTGTGCCTACATATTCACTCTTACTGTTCTTCCAGCATGATGTTCCATCTCTAAAATCGGAGGGTGTGTATGTATGTATGTATGTTTATGGGAGTATCTGCCTCCTGTTAGCCATCTGCTGATGAACACACCCCTCACCACCAACGTGCTGCTCAGTGTGTATGTGTGTGTGTGTGTGTGTGTGTACGGGTGTGTGTGTGTGGCGCCACTTTTGCTAACATGATGACACGGCGAGTTTCATTATGAAACCATATTTTCAACCTTTAAACCACTTGACGCTTACGAAACACATTTCATAACATTAATAATTAATTATGTGCAGATGACAGGTGAGGGGAATAGCACTGATTAGCTGGTTACTTATCACCTGAGAGTCAGTGTGATGTATTACAAGTGAACATGTAGTTTTTCGGAAGGATTTGGGCCACTTTGACAAGATGGTGACTAGTAGTGGTGTAACGAGACTCTCACGAGCTGAGACTGGATTGACGAGAACAAGACAAGTTTTTACTATTGTTTTAAAGTAAACTTGAATGATTAACGTATGACTGGAATATGGCCATTTTTTTTAACTGAAAGACATAAAGTCGAGTGCATGTGCAGTGTATTTAGTGCATCAACTGTCTGGACTCCGTATGATACTGTATGATTCCTCATGCATCTCTTCACACCATTACTGTGCATCATCTTCAAACTTCTAATTGAAGTGTAAATCATCTCATTAAATGCGACTCTGCACGGCAAAACCAGTCGCTTGTCGCAACGGACAAGTGTTTTGAAACAGTGGAAGGTCTATACTGTACTGTTGTGAATAAATTTGGCTGAAAAACGTACCCTTTCCATCCTAAAAACGTGACTTTCTTGAGGTGAGGAATTCAATTCCAGCAGAATGTTAAAAGTTTCTGTTTTGACCGCTCTACTTCAATATTTACGCTAAATTCACTCGTTGACTAGCGTGAAGACATTTCTCCGGAATCCATCTTCGTCTCCCGAGTTCAGTTAACCTAACGCAGGTAGGCTATCCGTGTGGCGGTGAATGCAGCGTGGGCTACCGTAAATGAGAACGTAGCCGCGACCACACCAAGCGTCTGTGAGTGCTACGTCAATAGTCAACTTCGACGGCAGATTTCTCCGTTTCTCACTTGGCGTGACAGGAGAAACCCGACTCCTTTGTTGATATCTCAGTCATATGTCGTCCGATTCATTCGATATAGGTATCGTTTTGAAGGTTGATTTATGCCCTTTCATGGAAACATAATAACTCTGTTTTGAAAATTGACAAGCGACTGGTTTTGCCGTGCAGAGTCACAAATCATCAGCTTGTACATTATAAAATCAGCATCTTCATTAAAACATGTTAGAGTCGTAATCCCTGCACAATGTAAAGATTTATGGAACATTAACAGATACAGTTAGACTAGGATACTGACTGAAAAAATCACACCCAAAATCTTCAAATAACCCACAACTCGTCTTCTTGTTGCTGCTTTTGGTGTCGTACTGGAAAAATGTGTGCTGCTATTCGCTATATGAGCTTGAAACCATATTAGCCACTTGATTGGAGACCAAATCAGTCAATCAGCTTTCTCCAAGCCTGTGATTGGCTGCTTTTTCGTCAAGTCAAAGTCAACTTTACTGTCATCTCTGGTACACTCTTAGAATGAATATGTAGAAAAATTACACTAATTACATATAGCACTTTAGTTTGCACATTTTGTGTTAATGTTTATAAAATTGTGGGGGAAAATTGTCAGATCTTTTACACATAATCATGTGTAGTTTTAAAATGTACACCATGCAAAAGTGTTAATACAGTCAGTGTGTTAAAATTAACACAAGAAACGTTGTCCCAAAACCCATCCATTAACCTGTAAGAATTTGATACAGTTTGTGTCCATTTTATCTTTTCTAAGAGTGTACATACTGTAAAAATATACAGAGATGACCTGGCTCCAGTTTTAACAGTACAAAGAATAAAGAAAAAAATAAGGCACATTGAATAAGCATTATATAAATAGAATATAAAATATACACTTTAAACCAGAGGTAGAATATAAAATATAAACTTTAAACTAAAAGTAGAAAGAAAGACAAGTTACAGCCTGCAGTTACGGTCTTGGAGTTGTCTTTTACACTGAATGTGTATAAGATGTGTTACAGTTTGGAGAATGTGCTTCATTTACAGTTTCAGATTTAGACGTTATATTGTTGAATTGTTTTTCAAAAAGTAAATGAACAAAAAGTATGACACTGTCAAGTTGTTGATATTTTAATCTCGAACCTGATTTTGATTAAATGTACATCCTGTTTCTCAGAACTTAATGGTTAAAGCCATTCAAATTAAGTTTTCATTTTGTGTGATATCGGTCACATTTGGTTGTGGTGCACTATGTGCTGTGCTGTGGCAAAAAATTCACAATGGCAAATAATCACTGACTTTTCCTCATTTTAAGCAGCAGTATCTTATGATTATTTATGCTGAGCAATTCTGAACAAACTTGTTTGGGATCACGCTAAACTCCAGATGGATTGTACGAGAGCTCAGAGCTGTGTGTGTTTAATGTGTTGACTCAGTAAATTATATTTGTTGTGTTGAATTATTGTGTTGACTCATTATTGTGTATATTACTGTAGTTCTGAATAGGTGTGTGAATTTTAAAGGCTCCAGTCAGACTACAGTAAGAGGCAGTACTAGCTGCTGTGTCCTGATAAGTTTGCTGGGATTATGAGATCAGAATTTTCAGATATCTGTACTTTTACTGCCAATATTTTTGACACAAATATCTGTGCTTTCTACTGACTACATTTTTAGAACAGACTCATTACTTTGGGTCAATGCATTTGCTTGGTGTATTGACAACGTTATTAATATTCAAACCATATCAACATCAAGATTGATTTCATTTTAAGCCTCAATATATGCTGCAAAAACACATAGACTATGGTATCTTTAGGTTTATTGGTGCATATCAGCGTATACTGAGTGACATTGGGGTAAAGTAGTGGTGGTCTGGTGGTTAGAAAACTCACCTCTGGACTAAGAGGTTGTGGATTCAAATCCAACCTCCAGCACTACCATCATTTGATCCCTGAGCAAGACCCCAAGTTGCGCTGTTCCTGAAATTAGGTAATAGAACTAGCTCTGGATAAGAACGTATGCTAAATGCTGTGAATGTAAAAGATTACTGAGTGGCAGTGAGGTGAAGTTTACTGAATGACGTTGAGGTAAAGTTTACTGCTTCCATACTTGGACCCCACCATTGCCACTTGTGGCTGTATTATAATTTATAGTTTTCCAATGTTGGGGCGGCACAGTGGTTTGGTAAGTAGCATCGCCTCATAGCCTAAAGGTTCTGGGTTCGATCTCCGGGTTGGCTGGGGGTCTTTCTGTGTGAGGTTTGTCCGCTCACCCTGTGCTCCGCTTCCCTCCCACAGCCTAAACACATGCACTGTAGGTTGATTGGTGACTCTAAATCACCCCCTAGGTTTTGTGTTGTCTTTGTGTGAGTGCCCTCCGGTGTGTTGGTGCCCACCCAGGGTCGGCCCCCGCCTTACACCCTTATGTTCTAGGATAGGCTTTGGCCCCTTCTCGCTGTTAGGTGACAGTGCCACCCACCCCACCTCTATGTTATCCTAAAATTTGTACTATTAAAGTGCCATTCGATATTTTGTTTTGCTAAATTTTCCAAACCGGACGTTGCTTATAATATGCCATGCCTCGCATCTCTAACTGAAGTTCGGCTGTCACGTCTCGTTACGTAACCTTCTCCCTCTGCCCCGAAGGAGGCTGAAAAATTTCCGCTTTAGAGTCCGAGCACGGCAGGCAAGTGACTGCAGGACAATTAACGAGGCAGCTTCCATCCTCACTGTTGTCTTTCAAGGGCTGCCCTCAATTACTGGTGCTCAAAAAACGGTGATTATTTTCTGTGTGGCAAGAAAAGTTCAGAGATAAAGTTTCATTTTCCCTCACGTCCCCAGGCTTCGTTATGCGGCATTTCTCCCTGGTGTAACATACCTCCGCGGCACACTCTGGAATTGTCCTGTCCGGAGTGAGATTTCGATCTGGACGGAGGAGAAAAACACATTTTCTGGTCTCATCAATCCCGCGTTGGCCGCTGAGATAAATGGTATTAGACATTGGATATGCATACAGCACCTCTGTAGAGTGCTGTAATATATATCAGGCCCATGCAATTAGAGATAATCTTTACCGACTTAATTTGCATGGATTACAACATCTATCACAGAGATGGTAGAGCTCATTAGCATACAGTCAAAGTGATTTGCATGTCGGCGCTGCAAAACCCGATATGCACTGCACACGCTTTTTCCTGTAGCAGGATGCCAGCCGACCTTCAGCTGTTATTGGCTGGGCGGCGAGTGTGAAAGCAAGAGGAATGTGGGTGTGTGTGTGGGTGTAATACTGCTGCTGCCAGATTCCAGCCACACATTTTATCATTTACACACAAACACACAAAAACGCACATACAACCTGCTTAAAAATCATTAGAAACTTTGAATTTCTTCTCCTGGTTCCCACTGGATTTTCATTTTTTTCTAATAGTGTATAAAAGCAAATTTATGGCAGCAGATGCAAGAGTAGAGTTGACCGTTTATAATAGCACAAACTGAACTCTCAGTAAAGTTTATCTCACTGTTACTCTGTAAACTTTACCTCACCATTGCTATGTAATCTTAACCTCACAATTGCTCTGTAAACTTTACCTCATCGTTATTCTGATAAATTTATCTCACCATTGCTTTGTAAACTTTACCTCATCGTCACTCTGATAACTTTACCTCACCATTCTGTAAATTTTACCTCAGATTTGCTCAGTAAACTATATCTCTCAGTCACTCGGTTAACTTTACCTAACCAACTCTGTAAACTTTACCTCAGTGCTGTACCTAGGTGACTGTACCTCGCCGTAACTTGGTTAACTTTACCTCAGTGCCACTCAATAAACTTTACCTCTAGGTCACTCTGTAAACTTTACCTAAATGTTGCTCTGGAGACTTGCCTTACCATCATTTACTCTCACTCAGTAAACTTTATCTCACCATCACTGTCGCTGTCACTGAGTAAACTTTACTTCTCTATCACTCTGTTAAGTTTATCTTACCGTTCACTTTGTTAGCGTTACCCCAAAATCACTCTGAAAACTTAACCTCACTATTGGTCTGTAAACTTTACCTCACTGTAACTCAGCATAGAAGCACAAAAGCTATATAGAGATATGGGAAGGTTGCTGGTTCAAGTCCCGAACCGGTAAAAGGTACCACTGAAGTACTCATAAGCAAGGTATTGTCTCCCAGCACTTCTTCCCAGGGTGCTGCCTGTCAGCAGCCCACTGCTCCTTCATGGATGGTTCAAATGCAGAGGTCACATTTGGATGTGCTGTGTTCATAATGACTAATAATTGCTCATGTTAATTCACTTAAATCCTCCTGCAGAGTCGCTCAGGTAGAAATGGAGCATCAGACGCTTGGCTGTGGCCCACTGGCTCAATCCGCACAAACACTCCTACATGCCGCTGCCATTGTGTAAATGGGCTGTGGTGTTGGTTGGGGTGGTGTGTGAGTGTGTTGGAGCGCCGTGTGGGTGACGCGGTCTTTTATGTAACGCGCCAAAGTGGAAGCAGGTTCCAGAACGTTCACATCTGAAATGTGACCCGAACAGAACTGAGAGCCACTTAGCAACCCTGTTTATCTTTCGTATTAGTCTCATCCGCAGCACATCCAGATCTGCTGGCGCTGGCTTGTGTACTGTGGCGCGCACACACACACACACAGAGAAATGTGGTGGAAATAAAGCCATGTGAGAGCAGCTGCTGATAATATCAGCAGGATAAGAACACATTTATCTGCTATTATTTCCGACAGTTTTAAATAAAATGTATTGGGTTATTTTTATTAGTATCTGCACTGTGTCTGTGTTTCTGACCTAGATTTTTGGGGCACATTTCAGACATGTCAAATCACAAGAAGGTGTGAAGGACATTTTGGAGGTAGAGAGTATTTTGATTTTAGCCTTGTGTAAGTTATATTCAGATGTGTAGGTTCTGTCTGCTTGGCCTTTCTGAGTCATATATTTAAATAAAAACGGTCTGATTTTTGCTTCTATCTTGGCCAAGGTGGACTCCATCCCCCAACTCCATCTTGCAGCTGCCAATAGCGCAATGTGATGCAGTGTGCATGCACTGAATGAGCACAGTAGCCAGTCAGATGCCATGTGGGGCAATTCGACACCAATCAGAAACAGCTGCTTGATAGAAAAATCCAACTTTGTAAAGAGGGAAAACCAATAGTAAAAATATAAATAATTTTTGTTACTTCGTTCAAAAAAGTAAACCTTTACACACACACTACATTCATTACATGTAAAATGAAATATTTTTTTGTTTTAATGTGACAATGGTTGATGGTGGTCCAGTGAAAGGTTACTTGCTGCCTAAGAGGTTGTGGGTTCAAATCCTACCTCCAGCACTACCACCATTAGGTCCCATGAGAAATATGGACGTGGCTCTGAATAGGAGCGTCTGCTAAATGCTGTAAATTTTAATTATCATGGCAAATAGAAAACCAGAAATCCAGTATTACGAAGACAAATAACCTTTGTCACAACATTAAAATGTTTTGAGATACACTAGTGACTATGGATAAGCTGCTGAAAGAAGTACTTAAGTTAGTAGTGTCACTTCTGTTTAGGTGTGTGATTATTTGTCATTGTGAATACAGCACAGCACACGGTGCACCACAACCAAATGTGACCTTTGACCCATCCGAGAAGGAACAGTGCGCAGCGCCCTGGTACCAATCCTTGGGCACGGTACCTTGCTCATGAGAGCCTCAGTGGTATCTTTACTGGTCCGGGACTTGAACAGGCAACCTTAACAGTTACGCTTTGGGTTTGCTTGATTGTTAGGTTACTAGACATGAAGTTAGCTATGGTCATCATTAAGTTTAGGGTATATCCCCAAACGTATAAGGAAGTAAACATGTCAGTGTGTACGCTGTATATGTGTCTGTGAGAAAGAGAAGCAGCTCGGCAGTAATCTTGGCTCTCTTTCCTTTCATGGTGATGATCTTTTTCAGTAATCCCGCTGTCAGCTCCCACTGCGTCATCATCTCTGAAACTGATATCTTATAGACTGGGTGTGTGTGTCAGAGAGAGAGTGTGTGGAGAATGAGAAAAACAGTTTCTTGCATGTGTACGTATCTGACTATGGACTGTACTTTAATGGCTAAACTCTCACTTGAATTTTATTGAGAACTCAGCATCTAGAATCAGCAGGGACTTCCCTATGTTCCCTTCTGGGTCTTGGTTCCTGTCAAGGTTTCTCTCTGATTACTACAAAAAAGGCAGTTGGTAGAGTAACGGTTAGGGAGTTGGCTCTGTGATCGGAAGGTTGCTGGTTCAAGTCCCAAGATACCTTTCTCCTGGAGCAATTTACAGTTCAGGGTCTTGTTCAAGTACCCAGTGATGGTGGTGCTGGAGGTAGGATTCAAACCCACATCCTCTTGGTCCAGAGGTGAGTATCCTAGCCACTAGACCACCAACACACCAAGTTGGTAGCGTAATGGTTAGGGAGTTGGCGTGATTGAAAGCTCATGGTTTAAGTCCCAAGGTACCTCTCCCTGTAGCAATTTGGGGTAAAGGGTCTTTCTCAAGAACCCAGTGATGATAGTGCTGGAGGTAGGATTCTAACCCACAGCCTCTTGGTCCAGAGGCGAGTATCCTAACCACTAGACCACCAGCACCACCATTTGGTAGTGCAACAGTTAGAGAGTTCACCCTCTGATTGGAGGGTTGCCGGTTCAAGTCTCAGAACGGTAAAGATACCACTGAGGTATTCATGAGCAAGTTAGCATGTCCAAGCGCTGCTCCCTGGGCGCAGCAAAAAAGGCTGCCCACTGCTCCTTCACGGATGGGTCAAATGCAGAGCTCACATTTCGTTTGTGGTGCACTGTATGCTGTGCTGTGTTCACAATGACAAATAATCATTCACTTTACTATTAATTAGCTACTCCTCAACAGTATGCATTGGTGTGTCTTTATTTGAGATAAACAGAAGGAGAGAAACTAATCATAAAAAAAAGCAGATGTGGTAGGGTTCCTAAGGAGGGGATTGTCTCCCATTTGCCCCGAGACAAAGAACAAAGAGGAAATCAGCTTTATAGGGCTATGACCTGCACTCTGCCTCCTCATTCATGTCCTGTCACCTTCCATAAAACACACCAAAAAGACCAGTGCACCCCCCTCAACCCCCCCAACAGCCAGCACACTCAGTCTTCTGAAAAATAGATGAAGCCCTTGAACCAAAGGTCCAATAAAGCTTTACGTTCTCACAGGCAGGCCAGGCTTTAGGTCAAGCTCGACCCATAGCCCGGTCAATGGTGCTGTCAGGGCGATGAGTGGATGCTGACTGAAAGCTTTTAAGTCCAAGACTTTTCTTTATGGTAGACATTTTGACTCAGACCCCCACTCCATCCCACTCTCCTTTTCTCTTTCCCTTTTTCTGGCATCTTGGGGAAGATGCAGCAGGTGTGTGTGGTATCGATTGCAGAAACCCTCAGTTCCACTATCATGTCTGGATTTGATGTGATGCCACTGTGCAGTCAGTCTGCTCTCACACAAACTAATCCTCAAAAATTTATGTAAGATCCAGTGATGCAGATTCCTGAGGCTGGGGCATTTCCTCTGGTGTTTAGCAATTTGTCAGCAAATTAAAGCACAGCTAGGACAGATCTGTCATGTTTATTTCTAAGCGCTTATGAGTCTGACAGTGTTGAACTGCAGTAAGTGAGGTAACAGCTTGTTATGAGAATTTTAGGGGTAATAAGGTAATGGTTATAATTTAAGTGAATTTAAGTGAGTGATTATTAGCCATTGTGAACACAGCACAGCACAAAGTGCAAAACAGCATGTGACCTTTGCATTTGACCCCTCCGTGAAGGAGCAGTGGGAAGATTCTTTGGCAGCACCCGGGGAGCAGTTCTTGGAGATGATACCTTGCTCATGAGTACCTCAGTGGTACCTTTACCAGTTTGGGACTTGAACTAGCCAACTCCCTAATCCAACTGGGGCTGGTGGTGGTCTAGTGGTTAAGATAATCGCCTCTGGACCAAGAGGTTGTGGGTTTGAATTCTACCTCCAACACTACCATCATTGGGTACTTGAGCAAGACCCTTAACCCCAAGTTGCTTTAGTGGACCAGCACTTGAACCCTCCAATCACGGGGCCAACTCACTAACCGTTACCAACTGCCCCTGCGGTAGTGTAAAGGTGTAGTAACTCAGGTAGTAATGTAGAAATGAAGAGACACAGTTTTCCAGGAGTAGTGTAAGGGCAGAGTAGCCTGGATTAGAAGTTGTGAGTGAAGGTATTTGTGTAGAAGTAACTGAGCCAGTATTGTTAGTGTGGAATTATTAGTTTAATGACATTGTGAAGAAATTGAGGTACTGAGGATGTTGTCTAGTGATGAGCTACTGAGGTAATTATGTAGAGATGGGACTTTGGCAGTTGGTAGTGTAACAGTGAGGGAGTTGGCCCTGTGATTGGAGTCGCTGGTTTAAGTCTTAGACAGCAAGACACCATCCCCAAGCAGTGCTTCCCAGGTGAAATACTGAAGTATTAGTGTAGGGGTGAAGGCAGCTATGAGGTAGTAAAGGGTGGTTACAAAGGTACTGGAATCTTTTACCGCTAATACATGACAAATCCTCCTCTGCCATGACTAAATTTGGCCTCTAACCCACCTCCTCCCGCCTTGTGGTGAAAGGATTCACCAGTACGAAATGTCTGATGAGTCTTTGAAAGCCAACCCTCCACCCGAGTAGGGATTTATCATGAGCTCAGCGCTCAGTGAGACATATCTCTTCCTCGCAGCAACGTCCGAGCCGCAATACCACAACAGTGACTCACTCTTCTCCAAAGGTGGGCTCCATCCACAAAACACTGCTGTTATTTTAGCCCAGCTCTCTTTTTTTGGCTGGTGAAAATAAGAGTACTCACCTCCATGATGAGTGGGCCATCAATGGACCCTCATCCCCTCATCGTCTTTCTCCTGCGAGGGAGTTGTGCAGGTCCATGCATGCAGGTCCGCTGTGGGTTTGAGGGGGGCTGAAAGTGAGGCAAGGGTAGAGACGAGGCCCTACAGCCCACCTACGATGCAAAGCTCATGTCTGCTGGTGTCAACAAACACCCTTCTGTACAAACTGTAATAAATCAACACATCCATCCTTGGTGGAAGATCCACAAAAGATGGGCGTATGGAGTTTTCATGTATTAAATGACATAGTATCTACAGTACTGTGCAAAGTCTAGAGACACCCCTCATTTCGTCATATTTTGTTTTAAAAGAGTCAGACTTTCTTGCGAAAGTGAAAGGACGATTGTAGTGTTTTCGGGCCACTTTTCTCAATTAAATTGTAATTAAGTGAGTGATTATTTGTCATTGTGAACACAGCACAGCACAGCTGGGGAGCAGTGCTTGGGGACGGTGCCTTGCTCAGGAGTACCTCAGTGGTACCTTTACCCGTCTGGCACTTGAACCGATGATCACAGGGGCCAACTCTCTAACCGTTACGCTACTACTGTAAAATTTGGTCTAATTCAAATAATCAGTGGGGACAGTTCAGCAATCACTAGATATTGGTGGGAACATGCAACACCCATTGGTGGGGAACACCCTTGCTTTCTGGTGTTTTTTAATGTAGTCTTGAGGAACAATATTTAGGCCTACATGTATGTTTGCAGATGTTATTATCACTGTACAAGTTATCTCATTTCCTATCAAAATATAAAGAAATAAGGCTCAAGACTTTTGCACAAGTAGGTGATAGCATATGTTCAGTGTTTAATGTAATTAACAAAAGTGAAGCGACATTTCTGGTACTACACAATAGAGGTGTGAACCTTCACTGGTCTAACAATTCAATTTGATTACGATTATTAATTCAACGATTTGTTTCGATATGATAGCTTGATGCATGACAATGCATCACGATGCAGCCCATCATAATTACTTAACATTGCGCGCAGATTGGGCACAGACGGCAAATCATACATCTATAGTTGCTACTGTGATGTTCACCAAGCAATGTCATTATAATATATTTCAGGGGTTTTCAACTGCTTCTGTCCCAGGGACCACCCCTGGGGTGGGAAGTATTTTTGTAGACAACTAAAAGTGAGGAGGTGCGTACATCACGGCAGCGCCCCAACATATCGCCCCAACGTTTTCAAAACTTAAAATATTTGTACTATTTTGTCGTATCGCTATCGTCATCGTAAGATCACTCGGTGACCGTCTGTACATAGTACTGTGAAATAGTCTTGAGCCAACCCACATTTTTTTGTATTTTGTTACAAAACTATGTGACCTATAGATTCTGTGATTTATTGCTCAAGACTTTATTGAAAAAACAGAAATCCGGACTTTGAAAGCAAGATATGAAGAAATGAGGAGCCTCTCGATTTTTGCACTGCACTGTATATGACATCAATCCAAAACAATACATCCCACTTATGTAATTATGACTAAAAAGTCCTAAAATGTTCCATGTTCCTGTGGAAACAGCTGATCTCTTATGACACCCCATCATTTTATATCTTATTACATCTCGTATGCCACTTAAATAATAAAATACTCATTGGAATCAGGCGTTTGCATGCTGTAACTCAGGGTCATGTCTGACTAATCATGCTTATGTAACGCTCTCTTTTACAGACTGAAAATATGTTGCTTTCTGCATAACAGAATGACATCAAATATGTGCATATTTGTTTAACATCATTATTTTATTTATCATTTCTTGGGGCCGTCAAGCACGCAGCTGAGATGAATGCAGAAGCCGGCTTGTGAGCAGCAGACGCTTTTGCTTTAATAAGTGTAAACACGTGTGTTATAACCAGCTCGAGTGTGTGTGTGTGTAAGTGTAGGGCCTAACGCAATGCGGTGCAGGTTGTAAGAGTGCTGTGGTATGAATCATTAGAAATATGAGGATGAGGCTTTTATCTGCTCGTCTGCTTTCATCTGACAGCGTGATGTTAGGCTATTTCAGGCAGCTCCTTTATTCCGCGCTACACTCTGCTGCTGCTCTCTGCAAGTTTATTTATATTCACCTCAAGACATGATACAGCACAGGGGTCACCCACACTAGTTCATATATTTTTAATCTAACATACGTGTTTATATATGAGTTCAACAAAAATAGAAATATCAAGTGTAATAAGTGACAAAATAAAATTTCAGGAATTTTAGGATTATAATAGAGAGTTTGAATATGAAGTTCCTAATTAAGGGTGCAGCAAAATAAGTGAGTTTTTATCTTTCAGTCGGAGCATATTTGACATTCACGGGGCAACTGTTTCAGCAGGTGATGTCAGACTTAAATGTGTTCGACAATGTAAAATTGCAATAGGCTGTGTTAAGATGTTTTAGTCTATTAAAACGCATTAGGTTGTGTTAAGATGTTCAAATATGTTAGGATGTGCTAAGATCTCAAGTCTGGATTAAAATGGACGTGTTAAAATGTGAGTGTGTGTGCGCTGCAGTGTGTTGGCGCCTGCCCAGGGTTGTTCCCCGCCTTGTACCCCTAAATTCCCGGGATAGGGTCCGGTCCCCACGCGACCCCAGTTGGGATTAAGTGGTTCAGATAATGAAAGAATGAATGAATGTTAAGATGTTTAGTCTGGATTAAAATATGTTAGGACATGTTAAAATGTTTAGTATGGATTAAAACATGTTAGGATGTTTTAAAATGTTTAAGTCTGGATTAAAATATATTAGGATGTGTTGGTAAGATGTTTTAGTCTGTTAAAATGCATCAGGGTTTATTAAGATGTTAAAATATATTAGGATGTGTTAAAGTGTTTAAGTTTGGATTCAAATATGTTAGGATGTGTTAAAATGTTTTAGTCTGGATTAAAATATATTAGGATGTGTTAAGTGTGCATTAAATATGTGTTCGACTGTTTTAAGTTATTTTGGTTGTATTAAAATAAGTTAGTCTTTATTTTATTCTGCACTAGATGATGTCATGCTTTTTCGGCTGTGTTAGGCCTGGTTAAGATATCTTCTTCCCTTAGATTAAAATCCACATTGGACTTTGTTTTAAGATGCGTTAGTCTGCATTAGGTGGTATTAGGCTTTTTCAGCTCAGTTAGGCTAGATGTTTGTAATAAAATCTGCTAAAACACTGTTATTATTTGTTAAAAAAAAAAGTTGTATTAAGATATGTTAGTTTGATTCAACTGTCAGTTTGCGTTAGAGTGTGTTGTGCAGTGAGAGAGTTTTTTGGGGTTTCTCATGAATGTGGGGTGATAAAGGACTCGATATTCGCAGCACACATACATCCTTAATGTTGATTTTGCTTTGGGAGTGTGTCCTCGTTTGGGGTGTGTTTCCCTCCCGTGTGACCTCTCACATCCTCCAAGGAACACTTTCACTTACGGGGGACATGTTCGTATTTGTCAAGTGAAAACTTCAGCGGATGCATCGATGGACCATTGTGTGTGTGTGTGTTGGAGACAGCACACAAACAGTAGAGCATCCGCGTATCCGGCGGCTCTGTAATTACACAGCGACGTATTGGAGAGGGAGAGTGTGTAATTAGGGGAAGGGAATATTAATGCCGTCTGTGTGTGTCTGTGTGTGTGTGTGTGCGTGTGGAAATAGCACATCCTCTACACACTCTCAAAAGACTTAAATCTACTGAATCATTCTTATGTCTTCTCACATAGCTCATGTTTTGCTTCCGACTAAACACGCGCGCACACACACACACACACACTAATGCAGGTCTTATTTAAACTCTGAGAGCCCTAAAATCACACATTCTGGGGATGCTAAAGTGGCTAATTTTGACGTATTTGGATGTGTGACAATTCAAGTCCATGTGTGAGCTGTGTGTGTGTTTGTGCTGAGTTTCTAGTCTGTGTCGGTGAGTCATTTGGCTACACATTAAAAGCTTTTCTTTTTTGATCTAGTTTTCTTTAGATCAGTTTTTCTCAAACGTGCCCTGCTGAGAACACCCACGCATTCCTTATTTCTGTCTCTTTATCTGTCTGTCAATCCTTCCATCCCTCCATATCAGCTTACAGCACACACTGGAACAGGTACTCACTGCTCTTCACTGTGTGGTTGGCGTATGTGTGTGGATGATATGTGGCTGGTGTGTGTTTCTATATGACGTGTATAGAGGTGGGGTAGTGTGGGATTTATGTACTGTGTGTGTATTTGTGTGGTTAGTGTGTGTATGGGTAGATTGTGTATGGTGTAGGTATGTGGAATGAAGTGTAGTTTGGCTGGTGTGTGTGCTATTAATGTGTGTGTGTAGGTAATTGTTGTGTGATTGTGTGTGGTTGCAATGATTGTGTGGTTTGTGTATGTGGCTGGTATGTTGTTGGCTTGTGGTTGGAATGTTTGATGTTTGTTAGATTGTTGGTATGTGTGGTTCATGAGTGTAGTTGGTAAATTGTTGGTGTGTGTGGTTCATGAGTGTAGTTGGTATAATTTGACATGTGGTTCATGGTTGTGAGTTGGTAGAATTAGTGTTGGTGTGTGTGGTTCATAGTGTAGTTGGTATATAGTTGTAGTAATGTGGTTCATGAGTGTAGTTGGTATATTGGTGTGTGTGTGGTTCCGCAAGTGTAGTTGGTATATTCGTTGTGTATGTGGTTCGCAAGGTGTAGTTGGTAAAATTGGTTTAATTATTATTAATGGTTCTTAAGTATAGTTAGTAGGGTGTTGGTGTGTATATGGTTCATGACTGTGGTTAGTAGAATTGTTGGTGTGTGGTTCATGACTGTAGTTGGTAAATTGTTGGTGTGTGTATGGTTCATGGAAGCATGGTTGGTATATAGTTGTGTGTGTGGTTTGTAAGTGTAGTTGTTAAATTGTTGGTGTGTGGTTCATGAGTGTAGTTGGTATATTGGTGTGTGTGTGGTTCATGAGTGTACTTGGTATATTGGTGTGTGTGGTTCATGAGTGTAGTTGGTAAATTGGTGGTGTATTATTGATTTCATGAGTGTAGTTGGTAAATTGTTGGGGTGTGTGGTTCATGAGTGTAGTTGGTATATAGTTGTGTGTGTGGTTCATGAGTGTAGTTGGTATATTGGTGTGTGTGGTTCGTGAGTGTAGTTGGTAAATTGTTGGTGTGTGTGGTTCATGAGTGTAGTTAGTAAGTGTTGGTGTGTGTGGTTCACCAGAGTGTAGTTGGTAAATTGTTGGTATGTGTGGTTCCTGGGTATAGTTAGTAAGTGTTGGTATGTGTGGTTCATGAGTGTAGTTAGTAAATTGTTGATGTGTGCGGTTCATAGAGTGTAGTTGGTAAGTGTTGGTGTGTGTGGTTCTTGAGTGTAGTTGGTATCATTGGTGTGTGTGTGGTTCATGAGTGTAGTTGGTATATTTAATTATTATTGTGGTTCATAGTGTAGTTGGTATATTGGTGTGTGTGTGTGTGGGTGTGGTTCATGGAAGTGTAGTTAAATGAAATTGTTGGTGTGTGGTTCATGAATGTGGCTGGTAAGAATTGGTGTAATAATAATGTGGTTCCATGAGTGCAGTTGATATGTTAGAGGGTGTGTGTGTGTGGTTCATGAGTGTAGTTGGTATATTGGTGTGTGTGTTTGGCTCCTGAATCTGGTTGGTAAATTGTTGGTGTGTGTGTAGTTTGTTATATTGGTGTGTGTGTGTGTGTGGGACATGAGTGTAGTTGGTATATTGGTGTGTGTGGTTCATGAGTGTGGTTGGTATATTGGGGGTGTGTGGTTCATGAGTGTGGATTGTTATATTTGGGTGTGTGTGTAGTTCATAAGTGTAGTTGGTATATTAGTTGTGTGTGTGGTTCATGGAGTGTGGTTGGTATATTGGTGTGTGTGTGTGGGTGTGGTTCATGAGTGTAGTTCGTAAATTGTTGGTGTGTGTGGTTCATGAGTGTAGTTGGTAAAGTGTTGGGGTGTGTGGTTCATGAGTGTAGTTGGTATATAGTTGTGTGTGTGGTTCATGAGTGTAGTTGGTATATTGGTGTGTATGGTTCGTGAGTGTAGTTATTTAAGTGTTGGTAATAATGTGGTTCATGAGTGTAGTTAGTAGTATTTGGTGTGTGTGGTTCCATGAGTGTAGTTAGTAGAATTGTTTGGTGTGTGTAGTTTCATGGTATGGATTTGGTATATAGTTGTGTGTGTGGTTCATGAGTGTAGTTGGTAAATTGTTGATGTGTGCGGTTCATGAGTGTAGTTGGTAAATTGTTGGTGTGTGTGGTTCATGAGTGTAGTTGGTATATTGGTGTGTGTGTGGTTCATGAGTCATGGTGGTATGTTGGTGTGTGTGGTTTCATGAGTGTAGTTGGTATGGTAGGTATTTAATGTGTAGGTGTGGTTCATGAGTGTAGTTCGTAAATTGGTAATTGTGTGTGGTTTTATGAATGTAGCTGGTAAATTGGTGTATGTGTGTGGTTCATGAGTGTAGTTGGTGTTATGTTAGGGGTGTGTGTGGTTCATGAGTGTAGTTGGTATGTTGGTGTGTGTGTTTGGCTCCTGAATCTGGTTGGTAAATTGTTGGTGTGTGTGTGGTGTTATATTGGTGTGTGTGTGTGTGTGTGGTTCATTAGTTGGTATATTGGTGTGTGTGTGGTTCATGAGTGTAGTTTGGTATATTGGTGTGTGTGTGGTTCATAGTGTAGTTGGTATATTGGTGTGTGTAGCCAGGTTCATGAGTGTAGTTGGTATATTGTTGGTGTGTGTGATTCGCAGAGTGTAGTTGAGTATGTGGTGTGTGTGTGTGGTTCATGAGTGTGGTTGGTAAATTTTTGCCATTGATATTAGTTGGTATATTAGTGTACCAATAATGTGGTTCATAGTGTAGTTGGTAAATTGTTGGTGTGTGTGGTTCTGAGTGTAGTTAGTACATTGTTGATGTGTGGTTGGTGTGTGTGTGTGTGTAGTTGGTATAAGGTTGGTATGAGTGTATGGTATAAGTGTGTGGTTGGTAGTAAGGTTTGTGTGTGTGTGTGTGTGGTTGGTATAAGGTTGGTATGAGTGTATGGTATAGGGTGTGTGGTTGGTAAGTAAGGTTTGTGTGTGTGTGTGTGCTGGTTGGTATAAAGGGCTGTTATGAATGTTTGGTATAGTATTGTGGTTGCTAGTCAGGTTGCTGTGTGTGTGTATGTGGTTGCTATAAGGTTGGTGTGTGTGGTTTGTATGTGTGTATTTGGTATAAGTACGTAGTATAGGTATATTACTGGTATTATGATTATGGCATATTATTATTGGGTGGTATACAAGCAGGTTGGTGTGTGTGGTTGGTAGATTGTTGGTGTATGGTTTGTGTGTGGTTGGCATATGTGTGGTTGGTATAAGTATGTGGTTGGTACATTGTTGGTGTGTGTGTGTGTGTGGTTGGCATGTGTGGTTGGTATAAGGATAGTGTGTGTGGTTGGTACATTGCACTATTGTGTGGTTGGCATGTGTGGTTGGTATACAGTGAGGTTGGTGTGTGTGTGTGGTTGGTACATTGTTGGTGTTTGGTTGGCATGTGTGTGGGTGGCATACAGTAAGGTTGGTGTGTGTGGTTGGTACATTGTTGGTGTATGGTCAGTGTGTGTTTGGCATGTTGTTAGTTGCATGTGTGGTTGGTATATTGTTGGTGTGTGCTGGTAGCATCTATGTGATTGGTGGAAGGTGTGGTCTGTATACAGTAAGGTTGAGTGTGTTATTGTTGTGTGGATTTGGTACATATTGTTGGTGTATGGTTGGTGTGTGTGGTTGGTATAAAGGGTGTGAGTTGGTATACAATGGGTTGTTGTGTGTGTGTGTGTGGTTGGTATATTGTTGATTGTATGATTTGGTATTATTGTGGTTGGTATAAGGTGTGATTGGTATACAGTAAGGTTGGTGTGTGGTTGGTACATTGTTGGTGAGTGGTTGGCATGTGTAATTGTGGTAAATGTATGGTTGGTGAATTGTTGTGTGTTTGTGTGTGGTTGGTGTGTGTGTGTGTGTGTGTGTGGTTGGTATATGAGAATTGTTATAGGGGGTGTGGGTGATGTATTTATCAGGAATCCTTGCAGCAGCTGTGAGACTTGTCATATATTCAAACAGAATTGATGTAAAAAGCAATGATAAACATAAGTAAATGTAGAGATCAGCTTTTTCTTCATTTTCTCCCTAGCGACTGTGTGTGTGTGTGTGTTTGTGTTTGTGGGTGTGTGTGTGTGAGGTGTGGATATTCTGGCTCATTTCCTGTGTTAATTTGTGTGTTAGAAATTTGTCCCTTGTGTGCTCGTGCCAGTGGAGTTTTTGATGGCGACTAATTTGCAGGCTTCAGCTCACATCTGCCAGGCGTGTTTACACTACTCCATTCATCCATCCATGGCTCCGCATCACTCCACATGCACCTCCTCCTTCATCCTGAACCTCTATTCCTCCATTCTCCACCTGCATCTCCATCCCTCAATCCGTGCACTTTTCTCCCTCCCATCCTCCATTCTCCAATTGCATCTCCACCCGCCATCCACCACCTGCACCTTCACCTTCATCCTCCATCTTCCATCCTCCACCTTCATTCTCCACCTGCTCCTCCATTCTTCCATCCTCCTCCCTGGCAACCGTCTGCCTCAAGAACACATCATACAGCATAGCTTACTGCCCCCAGGTGTTTAAGTCAAACAAGTATTCTGATTTCTGGTTGATTAGGTATGTTGGGATTCCCAGCATGAGCGGTTTGTCAGCAGGGGCTCATGGGAGCATTGTGGGTATCAGCACATTCTGAGTGAAATGATCCTTAATAAAGCTCGCTCTTAATGCTAATTTCTGCTAGCATACCCACCAGAATCACAATGTTATCTTAGTATCAAGTGCAAGCAGAAATTAGAGTTAGTTTTTCAAAAGAACATGCTTTTATCTGCAGTAATGCGTTAGAAGTGGACATTAACAACATAGACGAGTAACCCGTCATTTTCAGGATAAGAGAGAATACATTTATGAGGGGTTTGTGCATCTAATAAATTCTTCAATAGCATTACATTTGCATTTTATTTACTTTTTTCAAATATCTGTCATTATTGCATTCAAATTAAATTTGCAACAAGAAACAGTTTTCTGTATAGATGATACGCAGCGCTTCAACAGTGAGAAATAAAATGTCAGTTTGGGCCAAATAACAACCAATAGTCTATTTACAACTAAAAAAGACAAAGAGTACAGCATTTTCATGGGCATAGACACAAAGAGTTGGCATCAATATTTTTAACAAATTTTGTGTAGCACAACGTCCTAATCAACATTATGTAGGCAATAGCGATATACTTTGTTGCAAATGTAATAACTTTACAGCACTTTGACCGATTTTTCTAGTGTTTCAAATTAGAGACAAGTGATTATTGTATTTCTTTAGCATATACAATGTACAATACATGCATAACATAACTTTAATAATTGAGATTTAATCCAAATTCATGCCATACATGAAACTATAGAACTTGTAATAAGTAAAATAGATAATTGTTGTTGAATTTGGTCATGAATTCACATTTTATTGCTCACTGTTATGTGTTCATGTATCGAGAATCTCCATCGATATCGGCCCTGAAAAAAGGTATCAGTCAACCTCTAATATTTACATATATATACACGTACATTGCTTATATTTAGTTTACATCATGACATGCACATGTACAGTTACTGTCTGCAAACATAAATACTATAAAGAAGATATTTCCTTTATTCTCTTCTCTCCCTGTCTGTTCCAGCAATGACGTGCTGTTAGGCTGTTCCAGGCTGTGTTAGTGACTTTATCATCTGCTCTAGTAACTCTGTGTTTTATATTCTCTCCTGTGTTGACTGCTATCCTTTAGACAAACATTTTAAGCGTGCTGAAATCAATTATGCGCTCATTGTTGCTCTCTACGCTCTTAACAACGCTCTGCTGCACTTGATCTGTCTGTCTGCCCTTCCTCAAACAAAAACGTGTGTGTTCCAACAACCCCTCCTCTCCCTTTACACAGACACAGACACACACACACACACAAAAAGATTACCTGGCCATTACTATCTTTGAGCCAATTCCATAGACTCCCATAATAATTAGATGTATATAATACTATATAATACTACTTCTACTGCCCTGACCTCATTAACCAAAAGCAAACCTTTCACCTTCTTTAGTCTCTCAAATAAAACATTATGGCATCCAGTCCTCACATACATAAAATGTCCCAAATCCAGGACGCATGTCTCCCTTTCCAGATGGACTGCCTGAGAGCCGGCTCTGGTTCAAGTCTTCACCAACCGCCTAGTGCCAGATCAGGATCCCTTGAGTTTTACCTTTCCACAGTTTTTGTTGGACCCCAGCACATGAAGTACATCAAGCGCCAGTTCTTAAAAGGGATGCCGCGAGGAATTATGGGCCGACGCTGATATCTGATATTTCTGCCCATAACTGCCCATGCCGATGCTGATAAATGAGGAAGAGCAGAGTTGCCCGAATTGTTAAGGACAAGATAGTTTTGATGTTCAAAGTTCCACTATGTGCTCCAGAATTTTGCCTCAAAAAAGATCACCGTAGCTCAAAACACCAAGCTAACACAACGGCAAGTCATTTTATCAGCATTTTGAGAAAAAGTCACTTCCCGCCGTATGTGGTGTATCAAGTCAAATAGGGCAGGTGTGACGCTCCATGTGCACTACCTAATGCATAGAGAGGCGTTAAGCTACAACCACAGCTATTTTCTGAGATGCATACTACCGCATAGAAAAGTATGATAAGAGCATCTTACCTACCATACTGTTAAGTGCGGTTATGTGGAGCAGGACACATTCCATGTCACGAGCTCATTACATTTGGAAAACAAACAACGCAATGTTTTAAAAAATTTGTTCAAGCAGGAAAGACTTTAGCAATATAAAGACAAGAGATTTGGACATGACTGGCACAAGTGCTATCTGTCAGATGTAAAATAAATACATCATACAATATCTGCTGGAAATATCAGGTAAATCTAAGCATAAATAAGAGAATAGTATAGCAGTATATTGAGGGAATACAGGAAAGTGAATTAAAAGTGATTTAACCAGTCCTCACAAACAAAAATGTCCCCACAAATCATTAAAATCTTACGAATATGAAAATCTTATAAATATACATTTTCTCTTTTCTGGAGACAGATCTTTTAAAGAACCCTACATACACAGTTTTTTAAAATAAAAATTGCAACTTTTCTAAAAAGCAGCTCTATAAAAATGTCCCTAAAAGCCAGAAAGAGAGGACATTCAGGATCTCCTGATGCATAAAACCTTAAACACCCCACACACACTCTCTAGAGGCAGGGCTTTCCTCTTTTACCTGTGCAGAAAATCAAACACACATAACACAGTCTCTCTCTGATTGGCCGAGGAGAGCAAATCCGTCCCCCGGGGTTCATTGTAACTCAACACCTGATGTGTGTGTGTGTGTAAGTGTGTGTGTCTGGGCTGGCGTGATCTGTAGCCGCAGAAAGCCCACGCCTGTCCCTGGAGACACACTGCCTGTCTCCCTCTTGCAGCCATTACCACACACACACTTTCACACACTCAGTGAGGGTGACCGCGCCGTTTCGGGCAGGTGAACTACTAAACAGCGTCCATTCGTCCGTCACCTGTAGCTTCTTTTCTCTCTCTGTTTTCTCAGGACTTCCATCAGAACTGGATTTTGGATTTTTTTTGTCCCTCATCTGCACACCTATTTCTTGCCTCTGGATTTTTTGGAAGTGATAAAAGGAAGAAAGTTTCTCCCGGAGCTTCATATCCTTGACATGGTGAGTCTTCAACCTTACGCCCGCCCGGGCTTTTTCTAACCTCTTACAAATAGCCTTTTTTGACCTCTCTCTTTTTCTACTTGGTATTTGCAAGCAGATTAATTTTCACATTTCTGCAGCAAAAACAAAATTGAAAAGATGATTTGATTTGATGAGAGAATCACCTCACTATTAGTTTCACTGAGCATTTTTTATTAAAATTTATTTTTACAATTTGTTATTTTTCACATACACATTTTTACACTTAAATAGTCTTTATATTGGTTTTTTAATTTGTTATTTTCATGTGCATTTTATGGTTAAAGTCGTTTTTATAGAATTAATTTCTACGATTTATTTTCACATACATAATAATACAAGTTCATCCTGTAGAGAAATGAACCCAGATCGTTCCTAAAACTCAAATTAAAATACAAATTAGAAATAAACAACAGATTATAGAAGTTAAAGACAAAATCTAAAAGATAAAAATATAGGAAAATATGTTTCCTGATATAGATTGATGCAAGCAGTAAATGTAGATGCACAGTATGGTAAACTACTAATATAAAATATCTTTATTATTAGAGTTATGATTAATTTATCATTTCCCTGAACACATGTTTTTGTGTAAATGAAATGAGAGAGAAAAAATTACACGGTATGAATGAGGCAAAAAACTTTTATTTATACTTTAAAAATTTCAGACACCCTCCTACTGACTTTTCTGTGTTTTGTTCTTTCCTTTGTGCTTAAGTAAACTACCTGCTCCTTGTTCGAGCAGTAAACACACACACACACAGACACATTGTGTGTTTAAGGCGCTATAAAGGCTGCTAGTAATGTCACAGTTAAGCTGCAGTGAGTGTTTGTCTGGAACTGGTGCTACTCAGGTTGGTGGAGTGTACCCGAGTCGTAGCTGTCCGATCGGGCCTGACTTATTAGTACTGCTGATATGAATTAATCATAGATAAATAGCCTATGGTTGGCGTCTGTAGTAGCAGATGGATTAAAAACAAATAGAAAAAACTCATAGATATTTGATTTTCTCCTCCATTGCTGTTTAATACATTTTCATTTTTCTACTTCTGGTTCACCAAATTACTACCAAATACTGTTCATTTTTTTAATAGATTATCTCTATATTCATATTAAACTGTTACAAATCCTATGCACATTTAGTGCAAAAAGACACTGCAGTTTATTACTCTAGTTTTTCTCGACGGTTGCAATATTTACATATGTTAATGTACACCTCACGTGACTAGAATTGCACATTTACAGTTTCTACCTCTACTTTAGACTTTAGACTTTATATTTGTAGTTTGTGCCATATATGAGGCGTTTGTAGTGAATGGACTGGGGAGTTAGCTCTGTGTGATCGGAGTGCATGGATTCAAGTCCCGGACTGAGTAAAAAAGTACCACTGGGGTCTGTGATGGTGAGGAGTACCTCTCCTGGAGCAATCTGAGCAGACACATTGGCCAATCAGGCATACTTGGGCCAATTCAGCACCAATCAGAAACAGCGGCTATATGAAAACACACATCCTTATGAAGAGAGAAAGGCTTCCGTCTGACCAAACGCTACATGAAAGCTGAAAGTTGCTGAAAGAAATACAATTATTCCTCAATTGAAATGATTTTGTTTTGTTTGAAAAAAGCCAAATCTTCATTGATCATTCCTCTCCTATTTTGATTCAGTTTTTTGAATCCTGTTTAATCAGTCATTTGACTCCATTGATTTATTATATCAGTGGATATCAGTTGAAATTCAGTGATGATCCTGGATATCTCTCTATCTGTGGTCTGCTCATCCAGTTGATCTTGCTGGGGAGGAGAAGGAAAGTCTGAGATTGGTGAAAGTTGGGAAGGATGAATGTGGGATGGATCAGTGTTGGACCTCCTCCATTTGATATAGTCAGGTTCCAGCTCTCCATCTTCTCCTTTTATTATTCCATTTAATTAATTTGTGATAATATCATTGGGATTCTTTTTGGGTAGTCATGGATTCTTTTAGCGTGATTTGGAACAGATCTGTTCGACCTCGACTCGACTCTTGACCCGTCAGCAGTGTCAACAAGTTCCTGAAATGTGCTGAGTTCTCGCCTTTCCGCACAAGAACATCCTGAAAGTCATTGGAAGAGCAGAAATTGCATTTTCAGTTGACACTGTACAAACTAGGACTTGACGTATGTTTTTTATCGAATATATTCTTTAAATAACAAATGCAGCTCAAAAATTTAATACGCTTATGTTTAATTCTGCGATCATTCATCGTACCCTCAGACAAAAAGCTCTGAATTCAGATTCAGATGCTTTTGCTATGTTTGAATACTTGGCATTGATGGAAGCAACTTGTAACATCTAGCAAATGCATGGTGCAGTAGGTTAGGAGTTAATAATATATTTAGAAACCTTTATTTTATTGGCATGGGATTTTTTTAAAAATGCGGCACTGTCATTTGTTTAATAATGCGATAACAATAAAAATGCCAAATATCAGTGATAATGCTTGAGCCTGATCTATAATTGGTCAGCCCCAAGTGCTGGGCTTACATTTAGCATTTATGAATGGCTTATCCGGAAACAACTTAATTTCCCTACTCAGGACGGATTCTCCTGAGAGCAACTTAAGTTGGAGTGCTGGCTCGGGGACCCAGTGTTGTGCCAGAGGTTGGATTCGAACCCACAACCTCTTGGCCCAAAGGTGAGTGTTTTACCACTAGGCCACTAACACCCCAGCTCTCCATTTTTTTTTCATACAAAACACATTAATAAACAAACTAGACCAATAGATAGATCAATACTTTCATTCATTCATGATCCAAACCGCTTAATCCCAGTCAGAGATTAAGGACTAGGCTATCAGGGACACACACTCACACAGTCACACTGACATTCACACCTTGCTGAGCCAATTTTAGAGTCATGCTTTTGGACTACGACCGACCCCAGGATCGAACCATGTGTGTATAATGAAGTTAAACAAACCAAAACAACTAAATAAATGAATAATATAGGTTCCTGAAATTCTAAGAACTATTAAAATGAGTAATTTACATTTGAAAATTGTATCTTAATTAATAAGTCCATTTTGCAGCTTTGTCATATATATATATATATATATATATATATATATATATATATATATATATATATATATATATTTATATATTTATACTATATATATATATATATATATATATATATACATATATGTGTGTGTGTGTGTTTATATGCATATATTATATAAAGTATTATATAAGTTCAAATAACAAAATAGTTAAGAGTTAAAAGGTTAAAAACATTATTAGTATTATTATTATTATCACATGTCGATAGACTGATAAATATTGATTAGACTGATAATCAGTCAACCTTTGGAACCAACTCTATATTCATAAACACTGTGATCCCACGGCAGGCAGCGGACTCCCTAATAGGCAGGTAATAAGAAAAAGCCTCTCGGCCCTGGGAACCTTCCATATTCTGAGCGGCTCCCGGGACTCACTGTGTGTGTGTGTGTGTTCAGTGCCGGATTTGTTTTTGCGAAAATCTACCTCTGAATGTAATGTGACAATTAGGCTGTAACTCGGGACAGCATGTCATTTATTAAGCAATCTCATGCTACAAGTAGGGGCTCGCCTTTTTCGCTCGAAAAAACACACACACACACAAACACACAACCGAGAGTAACAAGACTCTAATCCATATTCGTGCTTCTGACACTCACCACGACAGGATGACGCCGCTCCATACATAAGCTCTTCTTTTTCCAGATTGGCGTGTTTTGTTCTCTTTGTGGCGTGTGGGGCCACGCACGCACTCCGCCTCCGCACGCAGCGGTAGGTTGGGATTAAAGCCACGCTCCTTCTCCAGAGGACCCCATACTGGGACCATCGCACCATTGTAATATAATTGCTTCCTTACTTATCATACGCAACTATCTGTGACTGCCACTATGAGTTTTAATGAGCAGAATAAAAAATAAAGAAAGAAGGCTGAACGCATTTGTTTTGGTGCAGTTGAATTTAGTGTTAGTTCCAACTCTTGTGTTGCAATTCTGCATCTTCACATAGTGCGTATGGAGCAGGCCTTATCATAAAATAATGAATGTGTGTTGCTGCGTGCAGTGCAGTGTTCATTTTCTACAGAAAAATATCTTAAACAACAAGGCCTTTTAACTATATATACTCTCAGATCTTCACATTCTAAAATTCTCCACACAGCAAGAGTTAAAAAGACAGCAGCTTATAGTCTTGATGCAACAAACATTTTAAACACACAATCAGGAGCAATTAAAAAAGCTAAAATAAATGATTTTCGTTTTTAAAAGCACTCATAGCCCTATTGGGTTTTTTGAGAACCTTTTCTTTTTTTTCATTTTTTAGTGCACTTAGTTTTGTATAATTATAATCCTTTACACTATATAAAAATTTCTTTTAATGCCTTTCCACGTACTGCACTATTCCTTCATTAGTCTTAATTTGTTCTTTTCATGCCATCATCTACATATTTTACATTTCACACTTGCTTTTTGGTTTATCTCTCTTTTATGAGTTTAGTCTTAAGGTAAAGCACTTTGAGTTGTATGAAAAGTGCTGTACAAATAGAGATTACTGAGGTGTGATATAAGCAGAAAGCCCTTAAGTTAGTGTATGTGAAATGTGAAGTGATTATAAAGCTCCGGTGTTGATGTCGAGTTCCAGTAGCATTTAACAGAACTGTCTGGCTACTTGGAAATTATCTGGCGCCACAAGAAGTCTCATGTAGAGCTGTTCTCTGTAGTGCTGATTCCAGTCTTACTCTTATGTCAGTGTTGAGATTCAATCCAGTATTGAGATCAGTGCAGATTCAATCAAGTGTTGAGATCAAATCAAGTGCTGAGATCAATCCAGGCAGTGACATCTGTGTAGATCTAATCAAGTGTTGAGATCCAATCTAGTGTTGAGAGCAGTGTAGATCCAAACCAGTGTTGAGATCAGTGTAGATTTAATCGTGTTGAGTTCAAATCAAGTGTTGAGATCCAATCCAATGTTGTGATCCGATCCAGTGTTGAGATCAGTGTCGATCCAATCCAATGTTGAGATCAGTGGAGATCCAATCCAGTGTTGAGATCTATTATAATGCTGAGCTAAGTGTAGATCCAATCCAGTGTTAACATCAGTGTAGATTGAATTCAAAGGTGAGACAATATTGTAATCCATATACAATATGGATTCCTGCCAGGTGTTGTAACCAGGTAGTCAATGCTGTTCACCTGTTTAAAATGTTATGGCTGGTCAGTGTAGAACTCGACTCTAGAGGATAGTGTAAATATAAAATGAGCTCTGCTATAAGTATAGAGCTTGAACGCTCGTGCCGAGTCGTGATTTTAAGCAGAGAGCTCTGACATCAGCGCCGCTCTTATGTCAGCGTTGGGTTCTGATGTCAGCAGAATATTCTGAGCCCTGCGAATTTAAGAGGATCTATACTGGGTGAAGTGTGCAGGAATTACAGCTTTTACATTCCCACTCTTCAGCGTCCAAACACTCCCAAACTGCGCCCTAAGCACTTCCTCCTCCGTACCACTTGCACTTTTGGGAGGTGAAAAAAAATCCCCAAACAAACAGTCTGTTTGCAGCGGCAAAAGTTGACAGTAAAACAAAAGTCGCCTGTCACTCAAATATAATCTAAAATGTGGAGAAGATTTACACTCGTGTGTCCTTTGACTTCTTGGTCGTCTGAAAGCCACAAAGTGTCAGATTAGTTACGGAGGATTTAAGGGTTGTGTCGAGTTTAATTTCATTCCTGCTAGAGTCATTTTTTCTTTTTTTCTCCAATACGTATTAATTAAGGAAGAAGCTGCCATATTTCTTATTTAGTTGATTAGTGTGTTGATGTAAGAGACACTAATGAGATGACTGATGGAACAGAGATCAATGATGTTGGGTCGAAAATGCACCTTGTCGCTTTGTGCGTGATTTTGAAGGGCAAACAAGTTGTGGAGCTTTAGGGGACGAGGTCTAACTATATCAGACTGAGCTGACCAGCTGCTTATGAGTATTTTTTAGGGGTTTATGTAAAGGTGTAAACCGTGTTACTATTTGTGATACATCAGAAAATGTGCATTATATGTTTGCACTTTTTACAACCTTGCTTTATTGTTCTGTTAATGTCTTTGTGTACAGTCTCTATTGCACAGAATTTACACATGGAACTCTTTTTGTAATTTTGTTTGATTAAAATTTTTGCTGTGCTCATTTGTTTCGTTGTACACTCTTGAGTCACTAAAAAAGCAGCTTGGTACTTTTGCCCAAATCTTTGGCAAATGTTGCCTTATTTTCCATGGACGATGGTTCAACTTACGATTTTTCAATCTTATGATGACGATACAACAAAATTGTAAAAATATTTTACGTTTCGTGTGGCAGCCATAAGCAGCAGTACAATACGTTGGGACACTGCCGGGATGTACACACCTCCCGCCTTGTGAGATGCCTCACTCTCGGTAGCGATCAACAGAGTTTAGTTGTCTTGGTGTTAAAGCGAGTGTTTTTTTTCCGGTTTTTGGTGCTTGAAAGCCCAATTTTATTGTCTTCCAAACCCCCAAGTATTTCTGCTGCTGGTAGTGGTAGTGACTGCTTATAGTGTAGTAAGTCTCAACTTAAGATGTTTTCAAGTTACAATGGGGTCATTGGAATTCATCTTGGGGACTACCTTTATTACTTTTACCCCCCGAAATCGAACAATTGTCTGAGCAAAGCATGATTGGTGCCAAGAATGATCAATAGTGATTTGTACCTATGTCTGAGTGAAAGGGGGCAGTTTGAACATTTAATATGTAACTTTACTTGCAAAAATTAGATAATTGCCATCACCTCACAGCAACAAGGTCTTGGGTTTGTTAGGACTTTCCAAAAGCATGCACTTTAGGTTGATTGGTTAATCCAAGTTGGCCCCAAAAGGTATTAATGTGATTATGTTTGTGTGAGTGTGTTGGTGGTGCCCTGTGGATAGACTCCAGTCCCCACAACCCCAATAGTGAATGACTAAATAGATAATTGTCAAATTTGGTGATTAACTGACAGTGTATTGTTTACTGTTAAAGTTGTCATGTATTGTTAATGTAAAAATATTGTTGGTATTGTAGCGCTGCATTTAAACTGTTGTGGGCATTATGATAATCACGTGTTGGCATTGTAAGTCTGAACTATGAATTCAGGTGAAAGAAATCAGTTGATGTTTGCCAAAGTTATGAGTTAAAATACAGGGCTTCCTTTTGACTGACTGTATATTACATTGCATCCTATTATAATTCAAATGATCATTGTTGCACTTTATAATTAACACAAAACCACAATAATGTAATGTGCTAGATAGTGAGAGAGAGATCTTGCTCATTACAATTCTTTTACATTTGCTTGAGATCAAGTTGAAGTGTCAGAGTTTAACCGTGAGCCTGAACAAAATTCCTTCTGTAAAATTCCGTCTGCTATCAAACACTCAGATTTTCTGTTTTTAGTCAGTAAAATGCAGCCCTCTGGCAGTGAAATAAGTGACGTCAGGTTGAAGCGTGTTCTGGGATCTTCTTATCTCTGCTGTTTGAAGGTCGAATCCCGTCGGCTAACGGGGGCGTTGAGATCATACCACATCTCTGTTTTTTTCATCTTGACTCCAACTTCTGCATATTAAAAAACACAATTCATTGCATGTTTTATGATTACTTCTGCTCTTTAACTAATCCGGGCGAAATGAATAACAGTGTTTTACAGTGTTGCATGCATTGTCTTTAGCCAGTGTAGAGTTTAGAAGGGCAAGGCTTTTTCCTTGTTTGTTTTTAGAAAATTCTTGCGTTTTACGCCAGCCTTTTACAGTGTGCTGCATCAGTGCTGCCTCATTCATGTCTGATTGCCTTCCATAACCCCTAAATTATCTGCCATTAAGTGTGATTTGATGTCATTTTTGGTACTTAATTAAGCCTTAACTAAATAGACGTTAATGACCTTACAACTAGACACTGCCTGCTCTCATCAGCCATTCCTTAAGAAAATGTGCACTAGATGTATACAATACTGTGTTAGACATTTGCTTCCTGCTTTCACTGTTACACATAAAAAAGTATGTAAAGAAACTGTGATAGAATCTGTTTGCCTCATTTTTTTGCCCAGCCTTTTTTATAGCAAACGCAGAGGTCACATTTAGTTGTGTTGCGCTGTGTTCATTAATTCAATTCAATAATATAAATATTGTCACGTCTGCGGCTCCTCCCCGAAGCTCGGACTCGCCAGAGTATTAAACCCGAGGTTTGACGAGTGTGTCGGGGTTGTTTTGGTGTGTGTGTCTGTCCCCGTAAGGAAACCCTCTTAGTCACTTCCTGGTTTGTCATGTCATGGGCTGGGCTTCACAACCCTCATGTGTCTGATTCTCATTGGTTTGTGTTTGGTTAAATTAATTTGTGTTTTCCTATTTAACCAGCCCGATCCAGTCACTCTTTGTCCGTCCACCCTCATGATTGCCGCTTTGTGTCTGCTCCATCTTAGAAGCCAGCCAGTTACGCCGACCAACCACTAACCGCTAAGCTACATTGAGGCTACCCGATTTGGCTTGGCTGTGCTGTGTGCATTTTTCATGTTTGCACTTTATCCGTTTTGTGAATAAACTCTTTCAACTTTATTCCTGTATTTGCGTCTGACTTCTTGCTCTCAACGTGACATATGTGACCCTCCACGGCAAAACCAGTCGCTTGTCGCAACGGAGGTTTCCGAGAAAAACGAGCGTTTATGTTGCGTGGGGTAAAATTTTGGATTTTTTGTTTTTAGTGTTTTGAAACAGTGGAAGGTCTATACTGTACTGTTGTGAATAAATTTGGCTGAAAAACTTACCCTTTTCCATCCTAAAAACGTGACTTTCTTGAGGTGAGGAATTCAATTCCAGCAGAATGTTAAAAGTTTCTGTTTTGACCGCTCTACTTCAATATTTACGGTAAATCCACTCGTTGACTAGCGTGAAGATAGTTCTGCGGAATCCATCTCCGTCTCCCGAGTTCAGTTCACCTAACGCAGGTAGGCTATCTGTGTGGCTGTGAATGCCGCGTAGGCTCAATTTTGAAAATTTGCGACTGGTTTTGCCGTGGAGGGTCACATATATAGGCATGGTTTAGGATTATTTATTATTATCTAATTATTATGGGAGTCAATGGAGGGACCTCACAAAGATAGAAATACAAGTGTGTGTGTGTGTGTGTGTAATGGTCCACTAGCCTTGCTGTAGAAGCCTGACTCAGCTCACTCCTCTTATCTCTCCGGGTTTTTCGTCTCCAGAGTGGATCTGTGCTTCCTAATAAAGCTCTGCTCTCTGCACTACATTAAGTGGGGATTAGGGAAGGCCGCTCGCTCTCTCGGTCGCTCGCTCGGAACTCGCCTTGACTCATGTCGGCTCTTCGCAAATTCGTCCGGATGCTCGCTCTTCGGCAGGTTATTGATTAAAGCCTCCTCTTCCTCTTCTCCTCCTGTTGTGTCTTAATCCACTTTTTTGCCCCACTGACCGGAGCGCTGACCCGAGTTTAGACGCTTACCAGCCGTACTCTCACCAGTTCAGGGAAAGCTACTTTTCAAGCTACAAAGTATTTATGATTAAAAGTATTTAACCTGCAGAACGTTACTGTTTAATAAGCCGATAATTGCATCAGACCACTGCTTAGATTTATCCGATATTGCCAGCCGGTATTTGATGATGCATTTATTGTATATTGGAAAAGTAGCACTTATGCCAGGCATGTCCAAAGTCCGAGGTAGGATTTTATATGGCCTGCGCCTTCTGTCTTAAAATGTATGGCGTTGTTTTGTGATAAATAGGTGCGCTCCAGAACATTCGCGAGCCGTTACGCTTGTCATTACGCGCTCAACTCTGCCTGCACACACAATAGCGAATGCAAGCTCGCACATGAGCTGTGTCCCAAACCGCATTCTACCGCTATTAAAAGTATGGCAGGTAGGGCACTATGCGGTAGTATGCATCTCAGGAAATAGTCGGGGTTGTGTCTTAACGGCTCTCTGTGCACTAGGTAGTGTACATAGAGTGTCACACACGCCCTATTTGACTTTGTACACCATATAGGAACAGAAAGTGACTTTTTCTTAAAATGTTGTACACTACGTTCAAAGTGCTCATTCCTCGCTCGACTCTGCCTTCACATTCACTTGACTTGCCGCTGAGTGTATTGCTTCCATCAAAGCCAAGGTGGACTCCGTCATCCAACTCGACTTTGCAGCTGCCGAGTGCGCACTGAGATGCAACGAGCATGGTAGGACAAAAACAGAAGAAAATGCATAAAAACGCATGGATGACATTCTTGGCAGCGTAAACGCGCTGTGTGTGTGTGTTTTTGTGTGTGAGCGCTCGCGACTATCATGTGGAACACCAACACTTGCAAGAATGCTCCGTTTCAGTCAAATCTTCCCATTTATTAAAGACAAAACTCATATTTTAGCTGATAAATAACAACCAGCGTTCTACTCACAATATTTTGATATATCTCTTAAAATATCTTCAGTGTTTATTCCAGAGACGTGTTCATCGCATTCTTGTGACGTGGTTCTGAGTCATGCACAGAGATTTGTGGGAAATGTAGTTCTCTTCCTAAAAGAGAGAATATTTCGAAATATATACGGTATATCACGATATAGCGTAAAAATGTCACCATATTATTTTTAGTCCATATTGCCCAGCCTTAGTTGAAAGTAACAATGTGAAAGTAACAATGTGGCAATGTAGCAATTAGCCATGCTAAAATTGCGATTTGTAAAATCCCATGACAAGTGAAAGTGAGTGATTTTTGTCATTGTGAACACACCACAGCACAGCGCACAGTGCACCGCAAGGAAATGCGACCTCTGCATTTAACCCATCCGTGCAGTGGGCAGCTAACACGCGCCAGGGGAGCAGTGCTTGGGGACGGTACGTTGCTCATGAGTACCTCAGTGGTAACTTTACCGGCCCTGGATTCGAACCTGCGACCTTCTGATCATGGGGCGAACACCCTACCGTTACTTAGTAGCTTTTTGAAGCCACAGCATGTTAAAAGTAGCTGTATTTTTCCCATTCTGCGTGTTCTGACCATTGGCATGTCTTTGTTGGTACGCGTTGTTTGTAATAAAACGCCATCAGCGACTAGAGCGTTTACATGAGGGAGCAGCTTTACTCAATCCGAGGGGTTTTCATGTAAATTTAAAAGGCAATTCTTTCAACAAAGCACAAGGCTTCTGTTTCTTTTTGATGATTAATTAAGGCTAATTCCTGCCAGCGTATTCGCGGGAGCGTTCCAAAGTTCTGTTAACATCAAGCGCTCACAGAAACGAGCACCAGTTCACTGATCAATCCATTTGCATCGAGTTGAAGATTTGCATTCCTAAAACTGCAGCGCTGTAACTTAAAGTGCGAGATCGCGTCCGTAAATATGTAAATATCTGGTTAAACTGTCGAATGTTGATCCAGAACGTTCTGCCCCTCCCTATCACTTCAAGACCCTCTCCTCCTTTTGTTCGTTTTTCTTCCTCTCTCGTTCCCCCCCTCTCTTCTTCTCTCTCACTCTAACTCCTTCTGTCCCTCTCTTCCTCCCCCTTTCTCTCCTTCTCTTGCTCCCTCTCTCCTCTCTCCCTCCCTCTCTCTTTTTTTCACCTTCCCTCTTCCTTTCTCTCTCCCTCTTACTCATCTTTTATCTCTCTCCCCCCTTTCTTTCTTTCTTTCTTTCTTTCTCTTCCTCGCCCTCTCTCTCTCTCTTTGACCCCTCTCTCTCATCACCCCTCTCCCTCTTTCTGTCTCTTTTTCTTCATCCCCATCTCTCTCACCTTGTTATCTGTCTCTTCCACCCTTCTCTCTCCCTCTGTCTCCCTCTTTCTCTTCCTCCCTCTCTCTCTGTCAAGTTTTCTCTCTCTCTTCCCCCTCCCTCTCTTCTCTCTCCCTCTATATCTGTCTGTCTCTGTCTCTCCCTCTCTTTCTCCACCTTCTCTCCCTCTCACTCATCTTTTATCTCTCTCTCTCTCTCTCTCTCTCTCTCTCTCTCTCTCTCCGTCAGCAGTGATAACTCTGTGAGTTGGATTAACTGCGTCCCAAAGCAGTTTTTTTTAATTGAGTAACTTTTTTATTCGGAGTCTCTTTTCTCTCGTTCTGACTTGATTTAGGATTCGCTTCACACTGAGAAAGCCCAGAGCTCCCTCTATATCACAACCAGACAGACTCAGCAGCGGCACGCACACACATACATACTCGCGCACACACACACAAACAGAAGCTGCGTCAATCGGCATGCTGCAGAGTAGATATAATGTGCATTAGCAGCAGTTTCCCCCCGTCTGACTAATTATACAGTTAGTTTGATTTCCCTCTAGTAAAAACCTCACTGTTGTTGTGGAATAAAAGTGCGGCCGTGTGTGTGTTTCTGACCTAGACTCCCTGCAGGCTGGGGACGGACCTGCTTTTGGGAAGGAAAAATGTCGTCCCCGTTTGCTTTTAGGGTTTTAGGAAAAGAGTGATGATTTGTGAACACAGCACAGCACCCACTGCACCACCACAACCAAGTTGTGAACTCTGCATTTGATCCTTCCGTGAAGGAGCAGTGTACAGCTTATAGAGCAGCACAGCACCTGGGGGGCAGTGCTTGGGGACGGTATCTTGCTCATGAGTACCTCGGTGGTACCTTTACCAAACCGGGACTCGAACCAGCAACCTTCTGATCACGGGGCCAACACCCTAATTCTGTCCCGTGTTTCTCCCTCTCTCCTTTCGCTCTTGCATTTTCCCTCTCTTCCTTTACTTTCGTCCTCTTTCTCCCCCTCTCTCTTCCCCCATCTGTCTCTCTCTCTCTCTCTCTCTCCATCTTTTCTCCTCCCTTCTCTCTCTCACCTTTTCTCTCTCTTATCCTCCCTCTCCCTCTCTTACTCTTGCTCTTCTTCTCCTGATCCCTCTCTTCCTCCCCGTCTCTTTCTTCCGCCCTCTTCTCTTCATTTAATTCATTTTTTTCTTCATCTTTCTCACAGTCTCTCCCCCTTTGTCTTTATCCATCTCCCTCTCTTTCCCCCCTCTTCCTCTTCTCTCACTCCCTCTCTCTCGTCCTCTCTCCTTCACTCTCTCTCCTTTCTTTCCACATTCTCTCCCCCTCTCTCTTTCCTCCTTTCTCCATCTCTCTCATCTTTTCTCATTTTATTCTCCCTCTTTGTCTCTATCTTCCACACCTTCTCTTACTTTCATTCCTTTTTTTCCTTCCTCTTCCTTTTCTCCACTCTCACTCCCTCTTTCTCCCCTCTGTTTCTCTTCTCCCTCCCCCGTCTCTCTGTCCTTTCTTCCCACCTTTTCTCCCCTCTTCCTCTCATCTTTTCTCACTCTCTCATTTCCCTCTCTCTTTCTCCTGCTCTCCTTCTCTTGCTCCCTCTCTCCATTCTCTCCCTTCCTGCCTCTTTCTTCCAACCCTTCTCTTTTTCTCTCTCTTTCTCTTCCTCCCTTTTCATCTTTTATGACTCTCTCCCCCCCACTCTCTCTCTCTCTCTCACTCTCTCCTTTCTCTCCACCTTCTCTCCCCCTCTTTTATCTTTTATCACTCTCTTCCCTCAGACTTTCCCTTCTTCCCCCTCTCTCCTCCTCTCTTACTCTAACTCCTTTTGTTCCACTCTTTCTCCCTCCCCCTTCTCTGTTTCACTCTCTCATTCTCTCTCTCTCTCTTCCGCTCCTTCTCTTACTCCCTCTTTCCCCCTAGCTTTCTTTTGTTGTTCTTTCTCCCCCCCATCTCTTTTCTGCCCCCTCTCTCCTCCTCTCTCACTCTCTGTAACTCCTTCTGTCTCTCTTTTTAACTCCCTCCGTATCTATATCCCTCCCCTCTTTCTCTCATCTTTTCTCACTCTTTCATTATCCCTCTCTTTCTCCTGCTCTTTGTCTTCCTTCTACTCTATCTCTTTCTCTTCTTCCCCTTCTCTCTTACCTTTTAGCACTCTCTCTTTTCCCCCTGCTATTCTCTCTCTCTCTCGTCCCTCTTTTCCTCCCACCCTCTCCCCCAACTTTCATCTTTTATCATTTTCTTTCTCTTCCCCCCTTCTCTTTCTCTCTATTTCTGTCCCACTCCCACTCCCTCACCCCTGTCGTCTTTCTCTACCTTCCCCACTCCCAAAGTTTCTCTGTGTGGTAAACGAGTGGAAGAGGTGAGAAACAGATGTATCGAGATTTGTCCTCTCTTCCTTTGAGGATGCTCTGCTGCTCATCTGACGTTACCCCTCATCTAATCTGTGCTGTTAGTCATATACTTGACGTCTCTCTACCTTTCTGAGGTTTCTGTTCTTCTCTGTATGGGTACTGCTTTCTTTTTTGAGAGGATACTCTTCTTCTCCACCGCAAGGTTACTCATCCCTTCCTCTCAGAGGTTTCTGTTCTTCGTTTTAGCTGCTCCTCTCTTCCTCTGACGATACTTTGCTTATTCCCTGAGGTTTTTCTTCGTCTTTGCAAGGTTACTCTTCCCATCCACTGTTACCCACCCAAGGTTACTCCTCTGAGGATTTTTCTTCCTTCTCTAATGCTGCTCCTCCACCTTTTCTGCTATCTCTGATTCCTCTGCGGTTTACTCCCTTCTGTTTCTGGGTTACTCCTCCTTTGTACCGTTACTCTGCTTCACTTCTGCTCTTGCTTTTCTGCCCCCCTTTTCCACTGAGCTGGTGCCAGTTCCCAAATTAAATCCACTGCCACACAGCAGAAAAGTGCCTCAACTTTCAGGATGCTGTCAGCTCCTATTTGTGGTTGAGAGTCTGCATTTCTAGGAATGCGTTTGCAATACACTTTGAACAGTGTGTTGCGATTAAGCGTGAGATTAGTATTGTCAGTGATTGACGTAGTTTGTGTCTCGTTGTACCAAATGGCAGCCTAATATTTGTCCTAAACTTGTTTATTATTGGTGTTTTTGACAGCTGCACGGCTCTCATATTTAGTTGTACCGGAGCAGTCACTCACACGGCAAGCTTGCTGCTCTCACAACTCTGACTCGACTTGACATTGACTGTAATTAAGTTTTCATTTACCAGAGCGGGAGAAAAATCTGAAGGCTGACGCCCCGGTGTTTTAACGGCCTGACCATTAAGGGCAGTAGGTAGTGTAGCTTCCTGGATGGTTCAAGTCCTGGACTGGTAAAGGTAACGCTGAGGTACTCATGAGCAAGGTACCCTGTCCAACCACTGCTACCCGGATGCTGCCAAGGCTACCCAGGGCATCGTACACGTATGGGTCAAATGCAGGTTCCTTGATGTTGTGTACCAGAGCTATTGACTTATTTATTTATTTATTTATTTGGCCTATTAGTTGTATCAACATTGCATGTAATCAGTACCTGACTGTCAAATCAATTCAGTATAATTCAAAAATTTCAGCAATATTGTCACGTGTCATAGAACTGAACATCTCTATATTTTCGCTGTCCACTTTTCTTTTTTTTTTTGGAGAGCGCTATTTGTCCCTCATTATTCCCTCCCTTTCTCCGTCTCACCCATCTTTTTCTCAACTTACTCTGGCTCAGTCGCCTGTATCTCTCCCTTTCTCTCGCTCAGTCATCTGCTTCACTCCCTTTGTTTTCTTTGCCTCTAGCTCTCATCTGTCTGCACTGTAGAGTTGCAGTGTTTACCGTCTGGAATGCATTTGATTGGCTGAGTGGTATCACATGGGATGGCTTAACTTGTATGCAATTGGTCTGTGCGTTTCCTCATCCACTAAACCATGACAGAAAAAACAACAAAAGCTGCGACGATTAAAATAGAAGCACCTCGTCAGGTTTTAAACCATAACCTTCTGTTTTGGCTATAGATCCGGGTCCGTATGCGACAGTTTCTGGGTCCGGACCCGGACCGCGGTCTGCCTGTTAGTGACCTCTCCCCTTGAGCATTTTTTAGGTTTAGAGTCCTGCTCAGGGACCCAGTGATTGTAGTGCTGGAGGTATGATTCGAACCCACAATCTCTTGTTCTAGAGGCGAATATCCTAACCATTAAGACCACCACCGTCCCAATGCATTACATTGGCCGAGAATCCAACTTGAGCATTCTGTATGGCACTTCTGCTGATGCTCACCTTTTAAGGCGACATGACGTGAGCCAGAACATGTCGATTAGAGATTCTGAATGTCAGTTTCCAATATTTTTTGATTAACTGCCCAGCCCAAGCTCAGGATAGAGATGGTGTCTCCCGGCCTCTGGCAGTCCACTCGGCTGACTGATGTCTAATCCAATTTGCTTCGAAACCCGCATCGTCGGAAGCGCAAGCCGTCCGTCCTGGCTTTGTGAAGGCGGCTGCGGCGATGTTTGTCATCGCTCTAATTGCGGAGTTGATCTCGGAATGGCCGTCTCCAGCTTCCCGCCCTCCGGGGGACATTGATCTCTGTGTTTTGATTAATTGGAGTGTCAGACTCGCCTCGCTGACGACTAAACGCCCAAAGCCGGTGACAAGCGCTGTCAGCGTAATGAAATATTACTGTCATCTGCCAATCAATGCGGTGACCGTGGAGCCTGAGCGCAATCCTGTTTACTTTCAGCACAAATCGACACAGACGCTGCGAGTGCATGCTTACCTTGAGCCGTAAGCCAGACTGCTGTATCGATTCTAATCTTTATTTCCCTGCTGAAATAATCACCCCAGTCCGGCACGCTGGTTTTAGATGAACATCTTCATTTAGTCCATGAAAATGAATTTTACTAATGTTTTCTATGAATAGATGAAAGTGTCGTTTCTATTATTGCACCTACAGTGATATGAAAACAACAAAAAAGGGTCAGAAATAAATTTTTCACCTTTGCATAAATTATTTTACACTCTACTCTGTTCTTCTCTTGCTTATATTTCAGCTAATTTCTTTTGCAAAAATATGGGGTGTGTTGTGCTGTGTTCACAACAAAATTCAAAAATCATTTAAATATTCTCTTTACAATACTTCACAAAGAAACTATGAAAACAAAGTGTTGCTTATCCAGGGAGTGGCTTTATAGTCTGTAATAAGAGATATAATGAGCAACAGCCAAAATATCCGTCTATCTGTTGACTGACTTCCTCCAATTCCTTTACATTCCACTACACAGTCAGGCACAAATAATTGGTTTACTTGGATAAGTAGAACTAAACCTGATTACCCTTTTCCTCTCTAAAGCCAGACAGTTGCACCTTTTGACTCCACTCCAGGTGGGCACACTTGACTTGGCTCGCAAAAGCCCAGAGGACGAATAAAAGGAGTCAGCTTGTTAGAATATGTCGACAAACAAAAGTACGATGAGCGTCCTGAATGATAAAATCTTGAGCTGTGACCCAACAGGGGTTTGGAGGTCGGGGGTCCAAACCTCCACTTGTGCCCAAGCTGTTCCAGAGAGACGTTCCCTGTGATTATGCATTATAATTCACTCAGCCAAATGTTAGAAGGCTACATTGGAGCATGAGTTCCTCAGGACTGGGGATACAAACTAATAACTACTGTTATCTGCACTTTAATGCCCATTTTAATGTCTTCTTGTGCCAGCAGCTATACCACCTGCAGTTCAGATTTAGTAATCCACCTGAAGCTGAGCAGGTTTGGTCTTGTTCAGGATTTACATTCATGAGATGTATTCCTTGTTCACACTTCATGTCTTAAATGTAGTCAGATCACTTTCATACTGTCATGAAATGTTACAAATAAACACAGGTAATGATATGAACGTGAACGTGAGTGATTATTTGTCATTGTGAACGCACCACAGCACAGCACACAGTGACCTCTGAATTTGACCCATCCATGAAGCAGCAGTGGGCAGCTAACAAGCGCCCGGGGAGCAGTGCTTGGGGACGGTACCTTGCTCATGAGTACCTCAGTGGTAACTTTATCGGCCCTGGATTCGAACCTGCGACCTTCTAATCACGGGGCGAACACCCTACTGTTACACCACCAACTGCCCCGCATGTGCCAAACATGGGCAAAATGGACTTGCAGCAATCCTCAGTAATAGATTATTGGCAGCGCACGGGGAGTAGTGCTTGAGGACGGTACCTTCCTCATGAGTACCTTAGTTGTACTTTTGGTAGTTACACTACCAACAGCCCCAACTAAAATCCCTGCCTCTTTCTGTTGCGTTGGCCCTCGTCCTGTGCTCTCATTAGCTGTAGCTCACCGGAATTGGGGCAGTTGGTAGTGTAACGGTTCGGGAGTTTGCCCCGTGACTGGAAGGTCGCCGGTTCAAGTCCCAAACCGGTAAAGGTACCACTGAGGTAGTCCTGAGCAAGGTATTGTCCCCGAGCCTTGCTTCCCGGGCACTGCTCGTGTCAGCTGCACACTGCTCCTTCACGGATGGATCAAATGCAGAGGTCACATTTGTTTGTGCTGTAGTGTGTTCACAATGACAAATTATCACTCACTTCAGATTTAGCAGGCCAGACATCTGATTCGAGTCAGCGACTAGTCGACAAGTTTGTTTGATCATATCTATGTAGTGTTCACCCATAGCGACTGCTTCAAAAACAGGCTTAAAAATGATATTATACAAATTGCAAAAAGTAATTGTGCTATAATGGTTAGCACTGCCACCTCACAGCAAGAAGGTGGTGGGTTCGATCCCCGGGGACGGCCGTGGGGTCTTTCTGCGTGGAGTTTGCATGCTCTTCCCGTGTTTGCGTGGGTTTCCTCCGGTTGCTCCGGTTTCCTCCCACAGTCCAAAGGCATGCAATATAGGTTTGAAGTGATTGTTTGCCCTGTGGTGTGTTGGCACCCGTCCAGGGTTGATTCCCGCCTTGCGCCCATAGTCCCGGGATAGGCTCCGGTCCCCGCAACCCTGATAGGGATTAAGCGGTTTAGATAATGACTGACTGACTGAAGTTTTCAGGGAAAAACAGTGATTTTTTTTCCCATCCTGAAAACATTATTTGTTATATAGTGGAATTTTCCTCTTGAAATGAATGCAGAACAATATGGCAGGTTTTTTTTTCAGTGACAAGTTTGAAAAAAACATCAGATTTTTTTCCCAGCTGGTTAATCCAGAAAAACAGAGCAGATTTTTTCCCTAAATGAAAACTTGAACTCGTTAATTCAGAAGAATTGCTGGATTTTTCCTCAGTGGAGGTTTTATTTAGTTAATTTTTTTCCCAATGAAAACTCATTATCCAACACGTTTTCCAAACCGCTTAATCCCTGTGGGGCTGTGGGGACCGGAGCGTATCGACCCTGGGCAGGTGCCAACCCACCGCAGGGCACCAATGAAGACTTTATTTGGTTAATTCAGAAAAAACTGTAGAATGTGTTCCTCACTGAAAACTGTATCTTATTAATTCAGAAAAACAGCATTTTCCCCAGTGAAAACTTTGTCATTAATTCAGAAAACAGCAAAAAATCCCCCTTGAATTCAGAAAACATTTCCTTAAAGAAGACTTTCTCTATAAATACTTAATTTTGTTAATCCAGAAAAACAGCTAAATCTTTTTCTAATTATTCAAAAAAAAGCAGGAATTCTCCTCAACGAAAACCTCATTAATTGAGAAAAGCAGCAGAATTTTTTTGTTCAATGACAGAAAAATAGCTTACTTTGTTTTTTTTTAAATAAAAAAATCCTCTGAATTTTTTAATAATTATGTAACAGACCAGACTTATTATTCCCGATTAAATGCATTACACCTCCATACATCGGTATGTGCCTGTTACAGCTCTGCGTTTGCACGTACGGATCGGAGCGGCTCGGTCAACCCTCGGCTAATGATTGACTGGTGGTTATAGGGGTCGTAGATCAGCGCGGCGATCGGCCGCGTTACGTTAGCAGACGGGTTTATGGCGGCTTTTGCTATGTCTGAATAGGGCAGTAAAACACTCGAACACTGGAATGAAACGGTGACATGGGAACTCGAGGGCTATTGTTTTGACGCGGTCTCCTCAGCAGATGTTCAGTAACTGAGCGGACACTCAACCTTTCATTGTAATGTGTGTGTGTGTGTGTATGTGTGCGTAAAGAAAACAAGACTCATTCATGTTGGGGCAATTACCCAGATCTAAGGTTATGACCTCGCATTCTTCGTTAAGCGTACACATGAGAATTCGCAAGACAAAGAAACTAATGATTAGTGTTCTCACACTGAGAGTTTTGAGATAAAAACTCTTCAAGAAAAACAACGTCTTTGTGAATTAACTAGCGGAGGAAAATCTTGAATCGTTTTGCGGCGATCCAACACTAAAGTTCTGTACTTGCCGACACACACGACCAGAAGCCTCGTCCAAACGAAGAGAAGGGAAGGAAACTAATAATTAGTGTTCTCACACTGAGAGGTTTTTAGTTCAGTTTTTATTTTTTGCACTACCAGTCAAAACACTCATCCAAACTACGAATTTGCAGGGCAAAGAAACCAATGATTAGTCTCACACTGAGACGGTTTTTAGGCAAAAAATACTTTAAAAGGAAAATAAGTCTGAACCAAAGACTGAAGTGAAACTGTGTGGTGCCTTAAATCATGTCATAAACATCCAACAACCCAGAGTTGGTTCTCTTAATTTTTTTTGTATAAACTTCTGTATTTTCTGACATATACTACCAATTAAAAGACTTGTCCAGCAACTAATAATTAGTGTTCTCACAATGAGAGGGTTTCAAGAAAATGAAAACGCTTCAAAATAATAAGTCCGAAGAGTGCTAAACTAAAGTTCTATGATGCTTTGACTTATTTCATCAAGATCCAACAACACGGTAATGGTTCAATTTAGTTTTACTGTATCATTCTGTATTTGCTGAGATACACTGCCAAAAGTCTTGTTTAGCCCAAGAATTTGTAAGGCAAAGAGACTAATTCTTGCACTAAAAGCGTTAAGAAAAAAAAAAACACTTCTCAAAGTCAAAGTCAAAGTAAACTTTGTCATTTGAGCTATATACCAGTATACAGAGAGATGAGACGACGTGGCTCCAGTTTTACAGCGTATAAAGAACAAATGAGGCACACAGAGTAGGCAATATATACAAAAATAAAATATAAAAACTCTAAACAAGAAGTAAAAAAGAGACTACAATTCAATTCAAACTACAATTACAGTCAAAACAGACAATCTATTAAAAAATAACGGTGTCTTTATAAAGTCTAAGCTAACTATGTAAAGTGTTCAATAATATGTGCAAATATCATTACAAGAGTAGAAACTAGAATTCCAATCATGGAACACAATCGTAGACTTGTGCGTTAAATGTGAGTAAGATCGGCAGCAGTTTAGCTCAATACCCTAAAGACGACTGAAGCTAAATTTTGTGACGCCTTGAATCACTTAATCAGCAACGTCCCGTTTTAGCATTAATGGTCTGTATCTGCTAATATACACTAGCAGTCAAAAGACTCGTCCAAACCCAGAATTTGGAGCTAAAGAAAGAAAGAAACTCACACTGATAGGGTTTTGAGAAATTTCAACATCCCTTAAGAGTGCAGAACATGCCGACTTTATAACAGATACTGTTTTATTTAAGAGGCTGTCTGTAAAAAAAATGTCATATTGAAACTGTTACAGAACTTTAAACACATTCAGTGTAAAAGTCAACTCTAAGACCATAATTGTAGGCTAAATACAGCGTGTAACCTAATTGTCTCTCTTTCTACTTCTAGTTTTAAGTTGATATGTTATATTTTTATTGATGAATTGCTTATTCTATGTGCCTTATTTGTTCTTTGTTCCTTGTTCTTTGCACTGTTAAACTGGAGCCACGTTGCCTCGTCTCTTCTTCTGTACTTCTATAGCAGAGATGACACTAAAGTTGACTTTGACTTTGAGTCAAATTTTGTGCTGCCTTGAATTATTTCATGAAGATTTGACAGCACACTACAGTACACTACCAATTAAAAGACTTATACTGAGAGGGTTCCAAGAAAAAAGCTCTTCAGAAAACTTCTCTGAAGAGTACAGAAACTAAAGGTTTTCTGACGTCTTGAGTTATTTCATGGAGATCTGAAAATACAGCAAGGGTCCTGTTTTAATGTTAAAGTTCTATATTTGCTGATATACATTAGCAGTTAAAAGATTTATCCAAACTGGAATTTGGAAGGCAAAGTAAGTCTTGATTAATAGTCTCATACTGAGAGACTTTCGAGAAAAAAACACTTTAAAGCTCAATACCCCAAAGACAGCTGAAGCCAAATTTTGTGACGGCTTAAATCATTTAATCGAGACTAATGTTTTAACATTAAAGGTCTGTATTTGGGTGTTGGTGGCCTAGTGGTAGGACACTCACCTTTGGACCAAGAGGTTGTGGGTTCAAATCTGACCTCAGGCGTTACCAACATTGGGTCCCTGAGCAAGACCCTTAACCCTAAGTTGCTTGCAGGGGAACTGTCCCTGAAATTAGGAGATGTAAGTAGCTCTGTAAATGCTGTAAATGTATTTGCTAATATACACTACTTGTCAAAATACTCGTCCAAACCAAGAATTTGGTGCTAAAGAATGTAACTCCTGATTAATGCTTTCACACTGAGAGGGCTTTGAGAAAATGTAAAACTCTACATCCATAGACAACTGAACTGAGCCGGATATTTATTTAAAAAAAATTCTCTTCCCCGTTTTCGAAAATTATTTCGTACACATAAGCCTGTTTTCAAAAAAATCTCTAAATACGCTGTCAAGAGCTGCGTAGAACCATGTCAGCCAATCAGAATCCTGAGCAGGAGAGAAGCTCGCGACATACAGGTAGGACAATTTCACACTAAAAATCTCTCCACCATTCAGAGGTACGTCCAGGTCTGCTCCAAAATCGATCCAGACCAAGACTCATCCAAACCAGGAATTTGGAACTAAAGAAAAAAAAAAATGATTTGTTTTCTCACACTGAGAGTGTTTTGAGGAAACTGAAATCGCTTCAAAATAATATGCCTGAAGATTGCTGAACTCAAATTTTGTGATGCCTTGAATTATTTCATGAAGATTTGACAACCCAGCAATGGTTAGTTTGTCTGGTTTTTTGTATGTTCTGTATTCGCTGATATACGCTACTAATTAAAAGATTCGTCCAAGTCTCTGGAATTGAGAAAGATACTTATGAATATTGTCCTCACACTGTCCGAGTTCTGAGAAAAATTAAATCTCTGATTATTTGTCATCGTGAAGACACCAAAGCACACAGTGCACCACAACGAAATGTGACCTCTGCATTTGACCCATCCGTGCAGGAGCAGTGGTCAGCTAACAAGCCCGGGGAGCATTGCTTGGGGACGGTACCTTGCTCATGAGTACCTCAGTGGTAACTTTACCGGCCCTGGATTCGAACCTGCAATCTTCTGATCACAGGGCAAACACCCTACCGTTACGCCACCAACTGCCCTGAAGATGAGTGAACTAAGCTTTGTTATGCTTTGAATTCTTTCATGAAGATGTTAGTTAAACCAAGGATTTGTAGGACAAAGAAAGTCCTGATTATCGTTCTCACACTAAGAGTGTTTTGAGAAAATTAAAAATCTTTAAGAACCATTTCAGTTAATCATGGATATAAATATAAGATCCAAGATCAATGTACAAGATTCTTTCGTTGTTGCCATGAAACAGAGTTGGTGGTGATAGTTTTGATACCGAATGGTAGCTCAGTTCCAATGTAGGAATTTTAAACTTTAGACTTTAAGGCCAGTTTCCCCAACTATGATTAATTTTAAGCCTAGACTGGCTTAGAGTTTTAGTGCTGAATCTCCTTTGGTAGTGCAATTTGTCAAAGACCAGGCCTCATCCCTGTTCAAGAAACCAGGCCTGAACATTTAAAGTCAGTATTAAGTTTTATTCAGTTAGTCATACACACGTTTTTGCCTGGAGTGACCTTTTAAAAAACCCTTTAACCCTGCTGATGAAATATTGATCGAGTTATTAAATATTTTCCTTTTTTTCTGTGGGTATTGGTGTTGATCATCATCTCCACCTGCTGCTATGAGGTCTGGAGATTTGCCGAGAGGCAGTTTTTAAATATTTGCCTTATTATAAGGATTAATCTTAGATTTTTGGTTTTAGACTTAGATTGTGTTAATTGTTAAATCTGGATTTAATTCCCTTTTAGCCACAGTTTTGTTTTTGGCCCCTTTTTTAAAAAGCCTTTAATAGAGCTGAAAGCATATTAATTAATTTATTAAATATTATTGTAATATTTTCTATAAGTGTTGGTTTGACCATCGTCTTTATATGCTTTTAAATTGGCCTTTTGAAGAAATCCAGCAGAAGAAAGATATTTTTTTCAGTTTTTAAACATTTGCCCGATTTATAAGGATTAGTCTTAGATTATGCGGAGGTTTGTTTTTGGATTTAGATTGTGGTTAGTGTTAAATCTGGATTTAATTCCCCGTTAGCTACATTTGCATTTTAGGGGGGTGGAGTGGCCCTTCTAAATGCTCACAGTCCTTCTGAGACTCTTTATTCCAGAAATTTAAGAATATTATGGTAATATTTTTTGCTGCAAGCGATGCATTCAGTATCAATCCCACGTGCTACTGCTGCTACTGTTGTGTGCTAAAGATTGCAAATAATGAAAAAGCATTTTTTGAGTGTTTGTGTGAAGCGGTTTGAGTGCCGCGTGAGGACCCCGTTCATTAATTGAACGCTTAAAAAATCTCTCGCACCGCCTCGTTACTCGTTTTCAGCCAGACTGGGGCTGATATGTGATTAATAATTAAAGCTTGTTTGCCTGGAGTTGTTTAGATATTCCAGGCCTTAACCCTTAATTGCAGTTAAATCTGTTTTCCTCGACGTCGGAGTGGCGGCGCGTCTCCGGCGTTGTGCTGTTTATTTATTTATTTGACTGGCGTTAGTGTTAAGGCGAGGTGTAAACATGTCAGAAATTAGCAGACTACGATGGCGCTTGCTTGGGCGGCACTAATAAACCTGTTAAACTGATATTTACGGGCCGCGGGGATGCGATTCCGCCGAGTGGAAGCAGATGTCAGGCCGAGCGTGAGGCTGTAGATTAATGTGGATCCCCCAGATTTGAGTGTGTGTGTGTATTTATGTGTGGGTGTGAGGGAGGTCGTTTTGTAACAGGTGGCTGCTTTGAGATCAGGTTCAAAGCTCAAAGCAGAGTCATAACCTCCTTAGAGACGCAAATTTTGGCTTGGTGTCTTGCATTAAGAGATGTGAGGCTCTAGATTATAAAGAATGCTGCGTGTGTGTGTGTGTGTGTGTGTGTCTACAGAGAGCATGCAGGCATTCCTGAAATTTTTTTAGCGTTTGGTTTTTAGGTTAGGTTTAGTTCAGGACTTACATTGTGAATAAATGGTCGTTTGGATTAGAGTTTATTCTAGTCTGGTTAAGTTATTTCGGGTTTTGGGCTAGGATTAGATCATCTTGAGGTTTAGACTGTGATTAAGTTTAGGGTTAGGATTATGGTGGGGTTTATGGCTAGGTTTAGGGTATGTGTTAGTATTAGATTATTAGAGTAGATTAGATTATGTTTAGAATTAGACTGGTCAGGTTTAAGGTTAGATTTAGATTGTGGTCAGGGTTAGGGAATCAGAATATGGTTTTGTTTGGAGTTTTCAGGTTAGGATCAAATGAAGTTTAGCATTAGATTTACAGTTAGGATTAGATCATGTTGATCTTTAGAGTTAGAATTAGATTATGGTGAACTTTAGATTAGGGTTAGAATAAAAATGTATTGAGGTTTAGGTTTAGAATAAATTAAAGGGATGTTTAGAGCTAGGATTAGATCATGTATAGCTTTAAGGATAGAATTAGATTATGGCTAACATTAGATTAGGGTTAGGATTAGATTATGGTAACGTTTTTATTTTTTAAATGTTTTAACGGTCAGGTTTATTAGATTTAGTTCAGGGTTCGGGGCAGTTATCTTTCATATTGAAAACTGTCCGTCAATTTCCACTTCTATCTTAAAATGTATATTTCGTGTCTTACTTATTTATATATTGTTTATTCCATGTGCCCTATCTGTTCTTTGTTCTCTATTTCTTGTTGCACTGTGTAAACTGGAGCCACGTCTTCTCGTCTCTCTGTATATCTGTACAGTATATAGAAGAGATGACAAAGTTGACTTTGACTTTGACTTGACTTTGAGTCAGTGGCGTCATCAGACAGGTTCGAATTAATGACCGAAAAAGTTACCACTGAGGTACTCATGAGCAAGGTACCGTCCCCAAGCACTGCTCTCCGGACGCTGCATTTCTTAGCTGCCCAGTGCACCTTCAGGGATGGGTCAAATGCAGAGGTCACATTGCATTGTGAGACGCACTGTGTGCTGTGCTGTGGTGTGATCACACTGACAAATAATCACTCACTTTCACTTACTTTTATATTGAGCTTCAGGGTTAGCATTAACTAACATTAGATTAGATTAGGGTTAGGATTAGATGTGTGTGTGTGAGTGCAACTAAGCACAGGTGTGTGTGTGATCCAAATTCAGCTCAGCTTCTCCTCTCGTGTCTCGATGAGTGTGTTTTAGGTGGCTGCTGATCTGAGCGATCTGTTCTGAAGCGGGAAATCAGACGAGACAGATGAGAGACGCTGCTCTCTACAACACACCTCATTACACACACTCTACAGACACACACACTCTCCACACACACACTCACACTACACCTCTGCACGACAGCTCGTAACACACCTACTTTAACCCAAGAGCTTTGTAACACACACACACACACCATAACTGTCACTGTCTCACACACTCGTTTCGTCTCCTCTCGGTCTCACTGTTTTTCTTCCCCTCCATCCTCCTTTTCTGTTTCTCTCCGTCCTTCCCTTTCACTCCATCTCCCCTTTTCCTCACTGTAGACGATATGACCTCAAATCAATATCATAATTAATTGAACATTTTACCTCGATTGTGAGTAATTATTTTTAATGATCAATTTTCGTTTGACTTTTTGCTGTCATAGTTGCCATGAGATTTCAGCACTGCCGAAATTGTTCAGTGCTTGTTTTTAGTTTAATTTTAGTTCAGATTCAGGTATTACATTGTGTTAAAGTATAGTTTGGATTGATCTTATGACTAGTCTGGTTAGATTAATGTTAGATTTAGGATTAGACTTAGTCTTTGGTTAGGTTTAGATTAGGTTATAGGTTTGAATAAGGTTAATGTGAAGTTTAGAGCTAAGATTTGATTATATTAATCTTAAGCCTTAGAATAAGGGTTACAGTTATGTTTTTTGTCAGGTTTAGGTCATATTGAGATGTAGCGTTAGAGTTATGTTAGTTAAAATTAGATTATGGTAAGGATTAGATTATGGTGAATTTGAGAGTTAAAATAAGATTAGAGTTAGAATTAGATCATGGTGAGGTTTAGAGTTCGGATTAGATCATGTTGAGCTTTAGAATTAGGTTAAAGATTAGGATTAGATTATGGTTAAAGTAAGATTAAATTATGTTGAGGTTTAGATTCATTTTGGGCCAGCTTCCCAGACTATGATTAAGCCTAAGCCTAGACTAGCTTTGAGTTTTAGTGAAGAATCTTCAATGTTACTGCAATTTAATCCAAGATTAGTCTTAATCCATGTTCAAGAAACTAGCTCTTTATGTTTAGAGAGTGGTTACATTTAGGGTTAGGATTAGTTTATGGTGGGGATTAAAAATAGTTTATGAGTAGGTTTAGGGTTAAGGTTAGGCTTAGATTGTGTTTAGGATTAGACTGTGGGTAGGTATGGATTTAGGATTAGACTATGGAGGGGATTGGGGTAAGAATCACTTTATGGTTAGGTTATGTTAAGATTATATTATGGTTAGGATTACATTGTGTTTAGGATTATTGTTAAAATTATATTAGCCTGGTTTCTTGCTCTTGGATTAAGCCTAGTCTTGGACTATGCTGTAGTACTAATGGAGATTTACCATTTAAACTCAAAACAAGTCTAGGCTTAATCCTCGACTTGGAAATTGACCCATTATGTTTAAGATTGGAATTAAAATTAAATATGGTTAGGTTTAGGGTTATAATTAGATTGGGGCTAGGATAAGACTGTGGTGGGGTTTGGCATCAGGTTAAGTTTAGGATTATATTATGGCAAAGTTTAGGGTTAGATTTTGTAATGAAATACTTTTATTTGACTTTTTGCTCTCATAGTCGTCATGAGATCTAGTGTCTTATCCAGAACGACTTCCATTTCCTAATTTCAGAGAGAGACTCCCTGGAGCTACTTGGGTTTAAGAGGCTTGCTCAGGGGCCCAGTGATGAGAATGCTGGAAGTAGGATTGGAACCTATGACCTCCTGGTCCAGAGGCAAGCATCCTAACCACCAGACCACAAACAGATCAGTTATTAAAGGTGACGCTTGTCTAGTCGTTGGAATCCTCGCCGCTGGACCAAGAGGCTGTGAGTTCGAATCCTACCTCCAGCACATCATTGTTGTGTTCCCGAGCAAGACGCTTAACCCCAAGTTGCTCCCAAAGAAACTGTCCCTGAAATTAGCCAGTCATGATAGCTCATTTGGCTAAAGAGTTAGGGTGGGAAGATGCCTAACCTTTTAGGTTCAAATCCCACCAAGACTCAAATCATTTTGGTGTAGCCTGTGGAATAACAGTTAGGGAGTTGGCCCTATTGCCCAGGGAGCAGTGTTTGTGGACAGTATCTTGCTCATGATTACCTCTGTGGTATCTTTATCGGTCCGGGATGGGACTTGAACCAGCGAGCTTCCGATCATGGGGCCAACTCTCTAACCTTTACTCTACCAACTGCTACAGTATCTCAATGAAGGGTTTGTATTGTTTCGATTAATTTTCAACGAATTGCCCACCCCTACTCACCGTCACTCCCTCGTTTATCTCTCTCTCCCTCTCTCTCTCTCTCTCTCTCTCACCTCGAACCCCTCCATCTGTTCCTCCTCCTCCCTCATTCCATCTTGTTGGTACCAGTCCCCTCTTTTCTCACTCTTATTAGTGTAAATGCTCCATTAACTCCTCTGTCGATATGTTGCACTGGGGGGCAAAGTGATTTCATAAATCTTTTAGGACCGATGTGTGTGTGTGCGCGCATGTTGTGATACCGCCTCCCCAGGGGCCCGTCTCCTCCCAACTGCAGCATTCTTAGGGGGCCCCTGGGGCAGTTTCTATCTGCCTTTCTCTCTATCTATCTATCTATCTATCTCTCTCTCTCTGTCAGCCCCCTGCCAGCCTGTAATTAGTCTCTCCCCAAAAATATAGATGTTATAAAATACTGTATATTTTAGATAAAGTATTTTTGTCAGGTTACTATATTACCAAGTACATCATAAATATGTTGACTAATAAACTACCCATATACCAACATAATTAAATATATTCTAAAAATGTTTGCTACTTTGGTATATACTTTATATACACTTTTGTAAAATTTCATGTTCATTTATTTTAAAGAAGATATCCTCATTTTGTAATTGTGTTTGCAATGTAATGCTGGATATATTGATGGGATTAAATCTATTATATATAGATATTTAATATAACTTAATATAATTTAATAATACATTTAATTTCTGTATGCTCCACTTTTGGAAGTCCATAACTGTGCTTCGTAGCAAAGTTTCCCACTCAGATAATCCAGTAACACTCCTTCGCCCGAAACAGAGATAGAGGAGAAAAAAAGCTTTTCGGCAAAGCTCGGGGGGGGGAAGAGGAGTTAAAAGCCCCCATTAATGCCCCTTGGAGGGCTGTAAAAAAGACAGAGGCTTTGGATGGCTCCAAGGTCACAATTAGCGTTAATAAGCTACTGCTTTATTCAGTAGCTCATAAGGACGAACGCTAGTTTTAAGACACTAGAGATGTTTTTTTTAAAAACACTACTTTCTGATTGGTGTGGAATTGGCAGTAGTGGAATCAGATTGGCATCACAGTACGCTATTGGCAGCTGCGAGATGGAGTCGGAGGATGAAGTCTACCTTGGCCACGATTGAGATAAGAATCTGTGGCTGTATTTTTCAAAATGTATGACTCTGAAAGGCCAAACAAACAGAACTTACACGTTTGAGTGTAACTTACTTACACAAGCTGAAAATCTATATTAAAAATAAAATATATATTTTCATATAACTTACAACTTTCTTAATTAGTATGCTTTAAGTGTGACATACAGCACAAATATTAAGTTCTAAATTCCTAAATTCCTAAATTCTCAGTCCGTCTCCAATCTGCAGCTGTAGAGTCTATAATGTGTCCCCAAAACCAGTCTGTGACACACACACACGCACACACACACACATTCCTACCTCAGCCACAAATCTCACTCGACTGAACACCACTTGAAAGCCACAAATCTAGTTGGACTGAGTAGCTGCAGGGAGAGAAACAAGCTGAATGCTGCACCTGGCTGCTGGTGATGAGCGCTGTGTGTGTGTGTGTGTGTGTGTTTGTGTTTGTGTGTGTTTGTGTCTGTGTGTGTGTGTGTGCATGTGTCGCATTTCAAAAATAAATAGGATTCAAACATCAAATAGAGGTTTCTGTAGCCGAGGCGCTGAGATATGATTGCTTTTGGCTAAACACTCTTTAACCTCAGCCTCCGGTCCCTCGCTCCCAAACTGCGGCCCTTTTACCCCCCGAAACGCTCTCTCTCGGGAATTGGGGTGGGGGGGAGAATTGTGAGATAAACTGGAGTTTGCCCCGGGAGAGCGCGTCTCCTCCGAAACGAGACCGGCATCCTTGCTGCTGTGGGGAGAAGATATCACCCTCACTTAAATTCTCACTTGCTTCTTAAGCAGTAAACACATCAAAAATTTGGCCCTGGTACCCCCACTCCCCTCCAACGCCACACCAGACCCGCCTCCCTATGCCATGCCACACCACACTCTAAACACCCACTCACAGAAACTCATGAGAAAAAAATAAGAAGTTTATTCTATAAGTTCGTATTTTTTTTATTGAGCAAAAGTGTAAAAGTCATTTTTATGAGCAGTAATGATGTTGAAGTGAAATCTTACGGAGCGAAATTAAGATTATGATCAATACATTTTTTTTGGTGGCATAACGGTAGGGTATTCGCCCCATGATCAGAACGTTGCTGGTTTGAATCCTAGACAGGCAATGTTATCACAGAGGTAATCATGAGCAAGGTATTGTCCTTGAGCACTGCTGCCCACTGCTCCTTTATGGATGGGTCAAATGCAAATGTCACTTTTTGGTTGTGGTGCAGTGTGTGCTGTGCTGTGGTGTGTTCACAATGACAAATAATCACTCACTAAAAAAATGTGTCTTACCAGTACAGGTTAAAACCACCTTGGATGAACGGACAGTTAGAGTTAAATACTGTATAGTAAATAGAAATCATTTATTTTTTGGACATAAGCCGATGTGAACTCAACTACATTAGGTTACATAAGGATAAGCCATTTTCCAAAAATGACATCTTTCCAATACCAAAGTGAATTTAAGTGAGTGATTGTGAACACAGCACACAGTGCACACAACAAAATGTGAGCTCTGCATTTGACCCATCCGTGAAAGAGCAGTGGGCAGCTTTAGAGCAGCACCCAGGGGAGTAGTTCTTGTGGACGGGCCCTTGCTTGTGAATACCTCCGAGGTACCTTTACCGAACCAGGGTAAGCGCCATAACCGTTATGTTACTAACTGCTTCAACTGGATATTAACGGCTATCATTAGCAAAAACAGCTACAAACCTTGGTAAGACCTTCGGTAGCTCAGTTGGTAGAGCAGAGGACGGTAGTAATTGTACGGATATCTTTGGGTCACTCGTTTGAATCCGTCTCGAAGAAAGCTCTCTTTGGGGTTGTGGTGTAGTGGTTAGGTTTCTTATCTCTGGGTTAAAAAGTTGCGGGTTCGAATCCTACATCCAGCACTACCATCATTGGGTTCCTGAGCAAGACCCTTAACCCCAAGTTGCTCCAGGGAGACTAGGGAAGTGGAGGTCACTCTGGATGAGAGCAGTCCCTTAATTCTTCATGATAATATCCTGTCTTTACCTGTAAAGCTGCGGGAATGGTCTCGTTTCTTATTTTTAATCACATTGACTGACCGCTACAAAAATAGACATGCCTTGCCCACATTAGGTCGAATCCTTCAGAGGTCAGTCTTGATGAGGCGCAAACCTGATGCAGTATGAGCAAATTTTCCATGAGGCTTTAAAAAATTATTCCAATATCCATAATTCCTCTCCTCCCTCGTTCAGGCCTCGGCTCTCATTTGAGGTAAATGTTTCATTCAATTTGCCTAAAGCCAAGTTGGACTGTAATTCCTGGCACGGGCATTAACCCCCATTTGGAGGGATTTAAACCAAGCGAGCGAGTGATAATGGCAGAGAAGTCATATTGACAGGATTAAATAAGTGTTCTCAGGACGGGACTCTCCGCCCTCAGCTCTTCTTTTAACTCATTTACTTAATTGAATCTCAGGCCGAAAACCTAAAAAAATTGGGCATTTCGGGACGGAATACCGAACAGCGAATGCGCAGCAGCTGGTAGGAGGAAGAGTGCTGTGTTAAAGTGAGTTGTCATGTCTTTATTAGCATTTGGCGAGCGTTAGACTAGTCCATCACTTTTGCCGGTGGTGGATTATTTTCCCGGCGAGGCGAAGGAACGGCTGATGCGTTCGGCAATCGGTTTTCTCTTCGGGGATTATGTAAGATTTAAACGTCAGTCCGTCAACGATGAATGGAGGAGGTGAGAGTTCTTTTTGGAAGCCGTCATCAGTGTGAAAACAACACTCCAGACCATCATACCACGTGAAGTTGAGTGTGTCCAACCAACACGGATTAAAAACACCTGGGATTAAGGGTCAGATGTTCATTTCTTTGACCTTGTTGCATCATCCATAGTTTTAACAAGGCAATTTCTTGAAGTGGGAATGGGAGTTAAATATAGATCATCATTTATAGCATCATCATTGGACATAAAGGTGTAGGAGTTTAAATGTTTGAGTAAAAAAAAGACGCCAACACACCACAGGGCACACACTCACACAATCACACTCTCACTCACACCTTACGGGGCCTATTAAGAATTGCCAGTTAACTGATAGTTCATGCTCTTGAACCGTGGGAGGAAACCCACGCGAACACAAGGAGAGCATGCAAACTCCACACAGACAGGCCCAACGTTTGACCCGGGGGTCAACCCCGGACCTTTTCGCAGTGCAGAGCTAACCACTGCACTGCTCCAACACAGAATATTTGAACAGAATGTTTCTGATATTGTAATTTAGGGCGGTGCGATATGACGAAATCTAGCGGATGAGGAAATGAAATCATCTGTGTTTCCATATTCTCCTCTATGGTTTATTTGGTGGTGTGGCAAAATCAGTCAATCAGTCAACGCCCAAGAGTAAGTTATCGGGGCGTAGAACTTGGTTATGTGTTTTTAAGAAAGCAGCCCCGAGGCTTTGAGCTGAACTCCTGAAGATTGATTTGAAAGCACCTCAGTCACTTCTCATACTATAAAGATTACTTTCTAGGCTTGATTTAAAGCAACAGTTTGTCATTTTGCTTTTAGAGGTGTGTTTTGGACTTTGGGATGAGCTAAAGCCACTCAGTGGCTCTCAAACGTTTACTCTGTCATTCCCCACTTCAAATTTGAGGGAATTTTCGAGCCCCCCCCTCTCCCATTCATTATCTGAACCGCTTAATCCCAACTGGGGTCGCGGGGGAAATGGAACCTATCCCGGGAACTTGCGGGTGCAAGGTGGGGAACAACCCTGGGCAGGCGCCAACACACCACAGGGCACACTCACACGGTCTCACACACACAGTCATACCTTACGGGGGCAATTTAGAGTCACCAGTTAACCTATATCGCATGCCTTTGGACTGTGTGAGGAAACCAGAGCCCCCGGAGGAAACCCACGCCAACACGGGGAGAGCATACAAACTCCACACAGAAAGACTTTACGGCCGTCCCCGGGGTTCAAACCCAGGACCTTCTCACTGTGAGACGGCAGCGCTAACCACTGCACTGCCAAACACAAAGTTGTAATATTTCAAATTTACTGAAGTAACATCAAGATCTTTTTTTTTAAATCAGTAACAGTACACACATCTCAATAAACACAGAACACAGAATATAAAATAAAACTATGTATTAATCAAAAATACAGACAATACTGGTGAAATTTTAGGCCCACTTCAGTTTCTCACATTGCAATCTGTGCAAAAAGGTGAGCTCCATTTTTCTCCCGGTCTTCTAGCTGATGTTATTTTAACCCTTGTGTTATGTTGGTTTCTCAGGAACACCAGTGATGTTGCTGAGTCAATCTGACCCGGGGCACGTTTAATTATCCAAAAGTGTCAGAAACCGAAAAATCCCAATAAACACATCAGAGATCATGGTTTAATGAGGATAATTCACTCGTTTCTCATGATCTTTTATTTAAAATGGGTCAGTTTGACCCACAACTTAACAGGTTAACATGTGTGTGGGCTGTTCATGATTCCTTTGTGAGTGATGTGTGATCTTTATTGTCAATACATAATATTGTCCTTCTTCTCCATCATCATCATTATCATCATCATCATCATCATCTTCTTCTTCTTCTTCTTCATCATCATCTTCTTCTCTTCTTCTTTTTCTTCTTCATTTTTCTCTTCTGCCTCTTCCCCCTCCCTCTTCTCCCTCTCCTGCTTCTCCATCATCTTCCTCTTCTTTCCCTTCCACTCCTTCTTCTCTCTTCCTCTAATTCTTCTTCTTGTTCTGCTTCCATATCATCATCATCATCATCATCATCATCATCATCTTTTTCTTCTTCTTCTTCTTCTTCTTCTTCTTCTTCTTCTTCTTCTTCTTCTTCTTCTAATACTTCCTCTTCCTTCTCCTCTCTTATTCTTCTTCTTCTCCTGCCTCTTCTTCTTCTAATTCTCCCTCTCCCTCCTCCCTCTTTTTTTACTTCTATCCGTCTTCGTTTTCTTCTTGTGCTCCTTCTCCCTCTTCCTCTTCATCATCATCCTTATTATCATCGTCATCATCATCATCATCATCATCATCATCATCATCATCTTCTACGTCTTCTTGGGTAACAACAGTAGTAAATGATTTCTCCTTCTTCTTCCTCTTCTTCTTTTTCTTCTTCTTCTTCTTTGTGTTCTTCTCGTTCTCCCCACTTCTTTGGTCCCAAACTACTTCCACACTTTTCGTCGTAGAGACACCATTTATGGCTTAAACTGTTTAACTCAGTTGCTCTTTTACTTCTTCTTTATCTTTATCTTTCATCACCACCTCATCCCTCTCTACTTTTCATCAGCACTCAGAAATCACACCACTCTCTCTGTTTAATCTCGCTGTTATTTTTTTAAAAACTTGAACAATTACAAATTGCTCCTTCGTCCTAAATCAGATTGTCAGAGATTTGTGCTAATCTTAATCCTGCAACACAAAGGAGTGTCAAGCCTTTGTCAGAGTGTGAGACTGTGTGTGTGTGTGTGTGTGTGTTGCATGTGATTAATTTGTCAAAGGTCCCGGTTGGCACTTAGCTGATTAGCTTGTGGCTAATAGGTATGAGTAGCGTCTTAATCATCCGACACACACGCACACCTCGAACACACCACAGATGGGCCCCTGAAGACACACACACACACACAGACAGGGGCCGGAGGTGTAAAAGGGGGTGGTACCAGCCAGCGAAACTGGAAAGGCAGAGCCGGGACTCTTTCCAACGCCGAGCCATTCAGAGCCACTTTGAGTCACACAAAGCACTTGATCTAATTACCACGGCGACGGCATTCACCACCGCGACAGGGGACGTCTGTGTGTGTGTGTGTGTGTATGTGAGTAATGTAATGAGTGTAACCAGCTTAATCAGGTAATGAGGCTCAACGTGTGTGTGTGACGTTATGTTTATGTCGGGTGATGATGATGTGTGTGTGTGCATCCCAGCACATACACACACATACACAAACACAACACAAACACACACACAAATATGTATAAACACTCAACATATATAAACATGGATAAACCACACACAACACAAACACATACACATACACATACATGCACATACACACACACATCCCAAACACACAAATACACACACACACACACATAAACATGAAAATCCACACACACAACATAAACAAACACACACACATACACAAACACTCTGAACTGAACGTGTGTGTGATGTGTGTGTGATATGATGGATGATGATGATGCTGATGTAAGCGTGTGTGTAATGGACGTAATGGAGGATGATGATGATGATGATGTGTTTGATGAGGATGATGAGGATGATGTGTGTTTGTGTGTGTGTCTCTTGAAGGTGGCCGTTAGTCGGTGTGTGAGCTGCTAGCCGGACGGTGGGCAGAGTCTCAGGATGATGGAACTGTATCCCGGAGCAACGGCGGCTCCACGCGCCACGGCAACGGCGGTCCTGATGCTGCTGCTGCTGACGCTGGACCTCAACACACTCACACAGGCAGACAGTGAGTAGAGCTGAGATTATCAACACACACACACACACACACATTCACACACATACAAACACTGATACATACACACACACACACAGACAGCAAGTAGAGCTGAGATTGACAACACACACATACACATTCACACACATACAAACACTGATACTCGCATACACACACACACACACACAGAAAACGAGTAGAGCGGAGATTGACAACATACACTAACACACACACATCCACTGATACACTCACACAAACAACAGCATTTAGGTAAATCATTCATCTTTACAGCCACCATAAATGGCTGCTGGTGTAATATTGTGTGTGTGTGTGTGTGTGTGTGCGTTTGGGGTCAGGGGTGTGATGACATAATACCTCATATCATCAGCGAGACCTTTGAAAACATGCAGCTTACACCTGACACACACACACACACATCAGCAGTGTCTTCTCTCGTTTCTCCTCAGACTTATTCATTTTGCCCCCGTTAAAATCCAACCAAATTGAACACCAAGCGTGACGGCTTCGTTTCGGTGGCGCCTGGCGGGCCCCTGGGGGACGGAGACGCTAATGAGACGGCAGCGGTGTTACTAAACGCCACTCGCATGCTAATACTCCAACGCCTAGTCGCTCGCCGCTCCCGAAGGCCGAATCTGAGGGTCCGGCGCCCAAATTCTCATTCAGTGGTTCTTCATAATTCATTAATTTCTACATTGTAGATTAATATTGAAGATATGAAAACTGGCAGTTGGTAGTATAAGGGTTAGCGAGTTAGCCCTGTTATCAGTGAGTCGTCGGTTTCAAGTCCCGGACCGGTAAAGGTACCACTAAGGTACTCATGAGCAAGGTACCGTCTTGATCACAGGGACTGAAGTGAAGTGGTGATAAAAACCATCAAAGCTCTTGTAACTGTCTGGATTGTTTCTTTATGCGTGTCTTTGTTTAAACAGCAAGAGAGAGAGACACATTCACACACACTAGCGCGCACATGCAGAAAGGAAATGTGTACGGCATGCAATTGAGAGAGAGCGAGAGAGAGAGAGAGAGAGAGAGAGAATGACAGAGAGGGAGAGAGAGAGAAAAAAGAGGGAAAGGAAAAGGGATGAGAGAAAAGAGAGAGTGAGAGAGAGAGAAGGTTAGAGAGGGAGAGAGATGCAGAGAGATGGTATAAGAGAAAGACAGAGGGGGATGTGGAAAGAAAAGGATGGAGAGCGATGGAGAAAGAGAGGGGGAGAAAGAGAAGGAGAATGATGGAAAAAGAGAGTGGGGGAGTAAAAGAGAGAGAGGGGAGAATTCAAAGAAAGCGAGAGATGGAGAAAAGAAAATAGAGAGAGAGAGAGAGAGAGAGATGGAGAAGAAGGAGAGATGGAGAGAGAGGAAAAGGCAAAGAATTAGAGAAAAGGAGAGAGAGAAAGAGAGAGAGAGAGAGAGAGAGAGAGAGAGAGAGGAGCAAATGGAGCAGAAGCGAATGATAGTCTGAGGTTTTGCTTTAAACCTGAGACAAAGAAAGAAAGAAAAAAAGAAAGAAAGAAAGTGTTGCCTGCAGTACTCAGATGGAGGTCTGGAGGCAAAATCACTCAACACATGACAAGCCAGTGACCTGCACCTGAGACCAGCCTAACCTACACACACTCTAACACGCACACACACCATTGTTGTTTAAGTAATTCAGTAAAGTTTGCGTAATTAAATAACAGAGCAGCTATCTGTCAGTATAAATTCATCAGTGGTGTCCCCCGGCTGTAGCGCTGCAGCGTGTGTTGGTGTGTGTGTGTGTGTGTGTGTGTAATGAGGTTTGGTCTACAGTAGATGTAATAAGCTGTGGGTTGTGTTGTTGTGTTGGATGGATGTGTGCTGAGACTCTGAGACTCACACTGAGAGTTTATAGTGACAGAGCGGTGAAGAGACACGTAGTAATGAAGTGCTGTACACACACACACACACACACTTCACTGTACTCGATGGTCAGTGGGCTGTACATGATGATTTGTTAGCTCAATAAGCTTTTGACTGCCCTTAAACTCTAATCTTAACCATAAGGTCAGTATATACACTATACTCTCTCTCTCTTTCTCCCTCTATATGTCACTCTTTCCCTCTTTTCATTTTCCGTTTGTATGTCCCTCTCTCTCTTTCTCTCTCTCTCCCACTCTCTTTATAGATCTTTTTGTTTCTCTCTTTCGCCATCTCTGTATCTCTCTCTCTCTCTCTCTCTTTTATATATCTCATTTCATCTCTCTCTCTTTCTCTCTCTCCCACTCTATATATCTCTCCTTGTTTCTCTCTTTCGCCGTCTCTGTATCTCTCTCTCTCTCCTACTCTCTCCTACTCTCTTTATATATTTCTCTTCGTTTCTCTCTTTCTCCCTGGCTTTTTTCCTCTCTCTCACTCTCTCGCTCTCTTCCTCTCTCTTTTGTCTCTCTCTTTTATCTCTCTCTCTCTCTCTTCCTCTCTCTTTTATATATCTCACTTCATCTCTCTCTCTTTCTCTCTCTCCCACTCTATATATCTCTTTGTTTCTCTCTTTCGCCGTCTCTGTATCTCTCTCTCTCTCTCTCTCTCTCTCTCTCTCTCTCTCTCTCTGTCTCTCTCAATTGCGTGCCGTACACATTTCCTTTCTGCATTTCCGCGCTAGTGTGTGTGAATGTGTGTGTGTGTGTGTGTCCGTCTCTCTGGCGAACACAATAACTCTGACCTTTCCAATGCAGAATGAATAGAATGGGAGGAGGAGACAAGAAGCGTCTGGACTTTTATCACTCCATCTGCTGCGTTACACTCTCCTGTCCTCCAACACGCGGTCATGTATTAATCGCATTGTGGGGACCTTTTTGTCCCCTAAAATCACGTTTTTTGGGCTCTGTGGGGACGTTTGAGAGGTCCCCATGAGGAGAAATGACTTTATAGAAAATGTGCTTGCTTTATTTGAGAAAATAAAAGAGGTAAAAGATGTGCTTTTGGTTACTGAGGTTAAGGTTAGGGTTAGGATTAGGTGTAGGTGTAAAATTATATACGTCTAGTCATTATGGGAGCCTATGGAAAGACCTCACAAAGACAGTAATACAAGACTGTGTGTGTGTGTGTGTGTTAGGGGTTTGTGAGGACCTGACTGTCCCCTAAAAGACAGGAAGAAATTTCACTTTGTCCATGTTTTTGTGTCTTTTTGGGGAGATTGTGGTATGTGAGGAGCTGAAGTGTCAACTGCTTGGGCTTTTGATGAGACACACTGGGCTCTCTGTCTGACTTCCACTAACGCTCAGTTATTTGAGAACAAGCGAGAAAGAAGGGGATTTAAAATCAGGGTGAAGCTCAGTGTGACAACAGCGTGACAGGGTGTGTGTGTGTGTGAGTGTGTGTGACTTTACCTTGCTGTTTTGACTTGCTATATCACTGCAGTTGCATATATAGAGCTGTCAGACTTGATTACAGTGCAACCCGATACACTGTCAGCAAGTTATGGTGCGACACTCACATACACACTCGCACACACACACTCACATGCACACACTCACACATACACACGCACGTGCACACACACACACTGCTGCTTTATGCAGAAAAGCGGGAAAACAACATAAGAACCCCTATCAAATGTAAGTCTTTTATTTCAGCTGAGTGTGTTAATGGAGGAGGGAGAGAAACGGAATGAGAGAGCAGGAGAGGACGCAAGAGATGGAGGGATGAAAAGAGAGAAAAGAGAAAGGGAGAGAGAGAATTTGGGGAAGAGGAAGCGGGAGAGAGAGAAAGACCGAGAGGAAGATTGAGGGAGGGAGGGAGAGAGAGGAAGTGAGAAATGGAGATATGAAAAGAGAAAGCGAGAAAGGGAGGGGGGGGTGATAGAAATGGGGAAAGAGAAAGAGGAAGATTGCGGGAGGGAGAGAGAGAGAGAAGGAGAGAGAGAGTGAGAGAGAAAGAAAGAAAGAAAGAGGAAGATTGACGGAGGGAGAGAGAGGAAGTGAGAAATGGAGAGATGAAAAGAGAGAACAAGACAGAGCTAAGGAGAGATAGAAAGGGGGAAGAGAAAGGGAGAGGAAGAAGGAGAGAAGGACGGAGAAAGAGAGAGTAAGACGGAGGGAGAGTGAAATGGAGAGAGAGTAAGAGAGGAAGAGGGGGAGTTGACTAAAAAGAGAAGGAAGAAGGAAAGAGAAAAAGAGGGGGGAGAGAGACAGAGAGTGACAGAGAGGGTTGTAAAGAGAGTGAGCGAGAGAGGGAAAGGGAGGGAGAGAGAGAGTAATGGTAGCAGAGAGAGACAGGAAAGAGAGGGGGAGAGGGATGGAGGGATTGAGGGAAAGAGGGAGGGAAGGAGAGGGAAAAAGAATGAGAGAGAGACAGAGAGATGTAACGAGAGAGGGAGACAGTGAAAAAGAGTAATGAAATAAGAGAAAGAGAGAGAGGTGGGGAAAGAGAGGTGAAGAGATGGTGGGAGAGGGAGGAGGGATAGAGGCAAAAAGAGAGAGGGAGATCGAGGGAGAGAAAAAGACAGAAAGAGAAACAGAGAGAGAGAGGTGGGAGGGAGAGAGAAAGAGAGACTAAGATATATATATATACTGTATATATACACAGACAGAAGACAGAAGAGAGGGAGAGAGTTAGATAAAGAGAGAGGTGGCGAGAGAAGAGGGAGAGAGAGCAAGAGAGGGAGAAAGAGAGCAATGGAATTGAAGAAAGAGAGACAGAGACATGGAAAAGAGAAAAAAAATAGATGGAGAGAGAAAGAGCGAGAGAGCAAAAGAGTGAGGAACAGAAGAGGGAGACAAAGGAAAGGAGAGAGAGAGACAGAAGGAGAGACAATGGTTAAGGAGATGGAGAAAGAGAGTGAGAATACTGGAATAAGAGAACGAGACACTGAGAAAGAGAGAGGGGGAGAGAGAGAGAGAGAGGGAGATAGACAGGGAGAGAGAGACGAGAGAGAGAGAGAGAGAGAGATTGAAGGTCACTTTGTAAGTTCCACCTCAGTTGGAGCTGCTAATGGATCTTCATGTCAACTCAGGGGGCGTTTGATGTGTCGTTTTCCACACTGCTAACGGAATCTTCTGGAAAGTGTGTTTGTGTGTTGGTGAGTGTGCTGGTGTGTGTGTGTGTGTGTGTGTATTAAATGTGATAAAACAGCAGTGCCAGGAGCAGGTTGGAGCAGGCAAATTCGTCTCACAAGGTCACACTGCTCCTCCTTACACTCCCCTAAACTCCAGCTGTAACATTCAGGAAAGTACTGGAACCTGAACAAGGTACCAGTGAGTTCCACATCTTAAAGTACCAAAGCACAGACACTAATCCCTGTCCTGAGTAGCTCTAAGTCCTCTTTATCTCTCATCTGGCTCTTTCTTACCTTTACTCCTCTCTTCTTTTCCCTTGTCTGCCCTCCCTTCCTTTTTTTCCTTTCCTCTTGTCTCCTCTTTTCTCCTCCTTTCTCCTCTTCTCTGCTTCTCTCTTTTCTTTGCTCTCTTCTTTTCATTGTTCCTGTTTCTTCGTCTCCAGTTTTTCTCATTTCATCTCACGACATCTTCTCTGGTTCTACCTTTCTTTGCTCCCTTTATTTTTCCACTGTGTTCTTCCCTAGTATTTCACGTCCACTTACTCCTCCCACCTCTCATCACATCCCAGGTTCTTTGTTCTGGACCAGCAACGTTTTGGTGACGGCTCTTAGCCGATTTTGCGGTGTGTGTGTATACGTATGTGTCAGCGCAGGCAGATTTTTAGGTGTTCATGAGCATACTGAAAGTGAGTGATTCTTTGTCATTGTGAACACACCACAGCACAGCACATAGTGCACCACAACCAAATGTGACCTCTGCATTTTGACCCATCCGTGAAGGAGCAGTGGGCAGCTAATGGGGAGCAATGCTTGGGACGGTACCTTTTTACCGATAACTTTACTGGTCCTGGATTCGAACCTGCGACCCCCTGATCACGGTGAAGTACGCCCTGCCGTTACGCTACCAACTGCCTCTTTTTGAGTATCTGAGAAACTTGAGATTTTACTGATTTTTAGGACAATTTCATCAAAATCTAATAGTTCTCATAAAGACGATTTTGTACAAAATTTCCAGGAGAAAAAGGAAGTGACTCACAATGATAACAAGATACAAGTGTGTGTGTGTGTGTGATTACTGTATTATGAAACTGTAATGTCTCATACAGAGTGTGTGATGCGGCTGGTTGTGTAACAACACTGCTACAGATCAACAACCCAAAAACTATAGTATAAAGAGTGTGTTTCACTGTGAGTCATTGTGTGTGTGTGTGTGTGTGTATAGGAGGTATTAAATTGCCATAAACCCTGTAAGGAAGTGTTAATGTTCCTCTTCTGTTTGCCCCTAATGTCTCTCTATGTCTCCATATCTCCATTTCTTTGTTCTTATGTTCACACAAATAAGATGTGCTTTGATTTACTTTTTTGTCTATATTCTTTAATTTTTCTCCATCTTTTTCTTGCTCTTCCTTTTTTCTGTGTCTGTCATTCTCTGTTGCTTTATTTCAGCAGCGCTATCGATATAAAATCTACAAATATCATTATCACCGAAGCAAACATGAAAATTAAATGAGCAAACACTGAGCTTCATAATAGACTTTTAATAAATAATAAAGACCAAGAGAAGCGGAAAATGATGTCTGTGTGTGTGTGTGTGTCTTTATAAAGGACTGGAAAATGATGTTAATTCATTTTATTGTTTTATTTCTTGCCATTTTCCTCGTTCGATTTTTAGTTTTATGATTTAATTTGCTCTATTTTAAACAATTGTTTTTCTTCTTGTTGTTGTTTTTATGACTCTGTTTTTACCCTCATTGCTATACAGCACTTGTGTGTGTGTTTGTTTACTCCAGTGTGGGGACTTTGACCTGACTATGCACCAATAAAGTGGGGATGTGTGTCGCGATGGAGACATAAACCCCCCAATTTTTATTCCAGCTGAACTTCTCCCTTTAAAACCACAGTCCATATTCTTAAAGTGTGTATGTGCGTGTGTTTTTAAGGCATGCCCAGCTTTGTAAAGTCTCCCGAGGATCAGACGGGCATCTCGGGTGGCGTGGCGTCGTTCGTGTGCCAAGCCATTGGGGAACCCAAGCCACGAATCACCTGGATGAAGAAGGGGAAGAAAGTCAGCTCACAGCGCTTCGAGGTTTGTGTTTGTGTGTGTGTCAGTGATGGGTGAAGAGAAATGGAACAGCAAAAACATGAACGCCGAGGTTGTTATAAGTAATGGGCAACAGAAAATTTGAGTGGTTTTAATATTGTGACTCTTATAACTTTAAACAGGGCAGGCTGATGGTGTGTGTGTGTGTGTGTGTGTGTTGAGCTTGTCGAGGAGTGTGAGGTTGACTGTTGTGATCAAAGAAAAATCTGTACATGTTTCGCTCTTGCTTCTCAGATTGCAAGACATGTCTCTGAGGATGCGGAGGGAATTCGGGGAGGTTTGTTTGATGTGTGATGTTGGGTGTCGTGTGTGTGTGCGTGTGTGTATGTTTAGGTGATCGAGTTTGATGACGGCTCAGGCTCGGTGTTGAGGATCCAGCCTTTAAGGACGCACCGTGACGAGGCGATTTATGAATGCACAGCAACCAACAGTGTCGGGGAAATCAACACCAGTGCCAAACTCACTGTGCTGGAAGGTACACACACATACACACACACAAACACACACTCCTGTGTACACACATACATACACACATACATACACACACACATGCACACACACATGCAATCACGAACAAACGTGCATACACCAGAGTTGGATGTCTCGAGACCGGTCTTCGTCGCGAGACCACTTTTACCATAATATCAAACCATAAGTATTGATATAATATTATGAGATTTTGCACTGGGAGCATCATGTGATAAGGGACACTAATTTATTGTTTTTTCATAAATTTGATAAATAGCATGAAACCTTGCTCCACATATTTTTCTTTTTAATTAAACGAATGACACAAATATTATATTTCTGTGAAACATATACTGTTATGGGAAATACACCATTTAAAAAGGAAACCATAAGGTAGCATTTTTCGATGCGGTAGCGTAAATCGATAGACTCTGCTATCGATTTGTGCTACGGTAGCATTTTTCGACAAGGCAGCATAAATCGAGAGAACACCGGGACTACCTCAACCTTCACCAGGCACCTGGAGCGTCAACACGTGCCGTACAAATTATTTAGGGACAGTTTTTTTTTTTTTTTGCAAACTTCTCTGCAGACAACATTTCTGGTGAAGAATCTAACTACATGCTAACAGGCCTAATCCATTTCAGGGAAGTTGATATCATACGGTGTAATTTGGCTAGTACTACTACAATGGGACATGATGCAGTTTCAAGTTTATAATTGTGTATCTTCAATTTGATGTTACAATTTCATCTACAAATGAAGTATAATTGAAATCAGTTACATATTTCCCATTCTTTAGACAGTTGTTGGAGGTGTTAGCCGTTTTGTCAGATGACTTTGGGGCCAGTTAGTACCAGTCATGTCAGTTCTCAACAGCACACAAAAGTTAAGGGAGTCTTTTTTTTTTTGGTCTTGGTCTCGGTCTTGGTCTCGCCTCGACTCTGTCTTGGTCTTAGTCTTGGTCTTGTCTTGGTCTCGATACTCTCTGGTCTTGGTAGTGTCTTGGTCTTGGTTTAGGCGGTCTTGACTACAAGTCTAGCATACACACACACAGATGCAAACACATGCATGCACACACACGCGCACACACACACACACACCTGCATGCATGAATGCACACGCGCGCACACACACATACAGTACATGCATGCAATCACACATGCATTGCCACACACACACATATGCATTCACACATATACACAAATGCATGCATGAAAACACAGATGCACGCACGCTCACACATACATGCATGCAAATACGCAAACACATACGTGCATACAAACACACATGCTTCCACACACACACACACCCACAGATGCCAACACATGCATGCACACACACGTACACATATGCATGGACACATACACACACACATGCATGCATACATGCGTGCAAACACACTCGCACACCTGCATGCATGAAAACACAAAGGCACACACATATGCATGCAAACATACACACACATGCGTGCATGCACACTCACATGCATCTACACACACATGCATGCATGAAAATAAATACACACTCACACACCTGCATGCCTGCAAACACACATGAGGCCACACACATATGCATACACACACACACACACACACACACACATGCATGCACACATACTCACACACACATGCACCCATACACGCATATGCATGCACACATGCACACACACACAGACTCACAGGTGCATCCACACACATGCCTGCAAACACATGCGCCCACACATGTATGAAGATACACATCTCGACAAAAACACACACATGCACAAACTCATGAACGCAGGCATGCATTCACACACACAAACACAAATGTGTACACACATAAACACACACACGTGCATGCATGTATGCTATGTAGAAGAGTTTGGTGTCTAGTGGAGGTGGAACTCAGTAAACATGTTGATAAATATTCAATCCTTTTGAATAATCCACACAAACACACACCCTCACACAGTCACACACAAATACATGCGCATGTGTGTGTGTGTGATTTTTTTTCCGAGCTGTGCAAGGCTTTGGGCCATCAGTCGTTTTGCCTTTTTTAACTTTCTGGTTCAGTGCGTTCTCATAATTACAGCCAGGGGAGAATGTAAGGTGCAGGCGCTTCACACACACTCCAAACACACACACACACACACCCTTAATATACACACAAACTCACACACTGCAGTCAACACCAGCAGCATCACATCTCTTAAACGCAAGGCAGATTAATCAGTTTATCAGCATGCATCTAATTAGTATGAAAATAAATGCATATTAACACACGAGCACCACGATGCTTGTCAGTCCTGTAGCACCTCCATGTAGCTGTACATACATCACTCCACACACACACACACACACACACACACACACACACACACGGACTACTGTGTCTTATATAAAATAGTAATGTTTCATGTTGGCTGAGTACTGCCATCTTTCGCTCCCTCGTGTTTTGTTTGTGTAACCTTCATCATTCTTTTACTGTATATCACATGCACGGATTTTCCATTCTCACTGTGATTTTTGATGATAAAAAATTAATCATTGACTTTCTAAAAAGGGCACGAACACACACACACACATTCAGACACACACACACTCTTGGGGAATATGTGGCAGTCTCGCCTCTGTTGACAACTTTCAGCTTTCAGTGAACTTTGTACAGCTTACTTTGTGGACAAAACTTAAGTCCATGAAGTTTATGCCAAGTGTGTGTGTCAGTGTCTGTAAGTGTGTGTGTGTGTGTGGTTTGAGGCCTAAATGGAGATCATTCACAGCAGATTGAGTAATTCAGATGGACTGATCTCTGACCACATGTAGATTACAGCAACAACACACGCACACAAAGACACACACACAGCGGGGCTGGTGGAGACGCCACGTCTTGCTGTGCGGTCGTGGTAAGCGTGTCGAGGCGTGTGTTAGGAAGGCACTCATGCTGCACTCTGATAGCATCAGGCTTCTGCCTCATTTCCACTCTGAGACTGCAGTGACACACCCACACACAAACACACACACACACATACGCACAGGGGGCCTCGATAGGGGGAGTTGAGATAGTGGAAAAGATCTCACACACCTTTTGCACATCATTCAACACACACTTTCTGCGCACGAAGAGATGCCAAGGCGCATGTGGAGAAAGTCGAGGGCAGAGAAACTGAGCTGATAAAGATCCACACTCAAATTGGTTAAGCAGCTGCGGCATTCGCTTCACTCAGATGGTCCCCGTGGAAGCGAACCAACATCACCACCAAGACCGAAATTTGCCTGTTCCAGACCCTGAACCCACTGCTCCCCTTCTATGGATCACAAACTTGGAAGCTGCTCGGGGCAGTTGGTAGCGTAACGGTTAGGGCGTTCAACCAGTGATGAGAAGGTCGCCGGTTCGAATCTGATGTACCCACGATGGTACTCAAAGTACCATCCTCAAGCTACTACTCCCTACTACTGCTGCCCATGTCAGCTGCCCACTGCTCCTTCATGGATGGGTCAAATGCAGAGGTCACAGTCAGTCACTTTGACTTTCAAATCGAAGTGTAGTCTTCCAAGAGGTCTTCCAAATGCAATGACTACGCCACACTCTGTCGGTCTGGGATCGCAACCACCTCCAAAACAAGGATATTTCGATGCAGATGCGAAAATCAAGCGACATTCGAGGAGCAGATTCCCAAACGGTGATTATGTTGGTACGACCGTGTTTGTAGAATAGCCTGCTAGCACACAAACATCCACTGGTGAAATCGGTCCTCTCAACGCCAAAGAAGACTTGAATCACACAGGTCGAAGAAGGTTAACGAATTCAACCTCGACGAGGCCAGGAGCACCACCATGGGCCACCAGGCATGGAAACACCTTGTAAACGGAATCCGGTAACCATGGGCACCCACAGCAGCGTACGGTCTACAGTCAAGTGCCTGCTAGAGATTGCAGAAGAAGAAGCCCATGAATTATACGTAAATGGGGCAACGGTTAAGATGTTGGCACTATGATCAGTGGGTCGCAAGTTTAAATCCCAATCTGGTAAAGGTACCACTGAGGTTCTCATGAGCAAGATACCATCTCCAAGCACTGCTCCATGGGTGCTGTCAGAAAATCACGGATGGGTCAAATGCTGAGGTGACATTTGGTTGTGGTGCACTGTGTGCTGTGGTGTGTTCACAATGATAATCACTCGCACAAACACACACACACACACACACTTCTGTATCATTTCAGAGTGTGTTGTGTTTAAATCAGCAGCCCATAAGTGTGGTTACACTGTTAATGCATACAGCAAGAAAGAAGGAAAACTGTTATTTCAAGCCACCCACCAAACACACACACACACACACTGACACATACACACACACTCACTCACACAGTTGCCACTCCATGTCATAGGTTTAATTTCCAATGGCTGGCATGACTTGAGTCCTCTCCTGCACTCAAACTGAGTTTAGCAAAATAGCAATTACCTAACCAGCCATCAGGCCTGGCCTGGGCACAAACATGAACACACACACACACACCAGCACACACACTCTCAAAACACACATTTGTGCCGTCTGTGTTCCAGCAGGCTACATGCACTTTCCGCAGCCATTTTCACCTGGCGTTCTAATGTGAATAATTCAGCGTGTGTGTGTGTGTATGTGTGTGTATGTGTGTGTGTGTTTTGCAGAAGTGAGCCTGACTCTGCCTCCTCCAACCCTCTTAATAAACGTACTAATTAACTGATGAGCCTCATCATGTAATTAACTGGAGAGCAGAGCAGAGAAATCTGACAGAATTCATTCCAGTCAGATCCCAGTTATGGGCTGCCTCTTTTCAGTGTGTGTGTGTGTGTGTGTGTGTGTGTGTGTGTGATTGAGGATAAATGAGGAGTGAAGTGGTTTCCCCTTCGCATATGGTAAGGGAGGCATGTGAAATCATTGCTGTCACCTTTACTCTAGAAAGGGAGAAAGAGAAATAAAAGGAGGAAGGGTAGGAGAAAGAAGAAGGGAGGAAGGAAAAAGGAAGGACTAAGGGAGAATAGGAGAGACGGAATGGAAAAAAGAGAGGAAATGAGAAAAAAGAAGGAAGGAGTGGAGCTAGTGAGAAGAGGAGGAAGAAAAGGAGGGAGGGAGGGAGAAAAGGAGGAGTGGGAAGGAGGGAGAAAGGAGGGAGACATATAGAGAGAGAGTAGGAGTGAGGAAGAGAGAAAAGGTGGGAGGAAAAAGGAAAAAGGAAGGACAGAACGAGAGCAAAGAAGGAAGTGAGTGAGAAAAAAGAAGGGGGAAACGGAGCAAGTGGGGAATGGAGGGAGGGAGGGAGGGAGAAAAAAGGAAGGAGAGAGTAAAAAAAAGAAAAAGAGTAAAAAAAAAATAGGGAGGGAGGGCGAAAGGAGCGAAAAACAGAGGGAAAGAGTGAGAACAGAAAAAGGAGCAGAGCTAGTGAGAAAAAGAGAGATGAAGAAAAGGACAGAGCAAAGACGTGGGGGGAAAAGGAGGAATGGAGCAAGAAAAGGAGGGAGGAAGAGAAAAAAAGGGAGACAGGAGAAAATGATGGCGGGATAGAGAACAAAGGAAGAAGTGAGTGAATAAAAAAGAGGGAGAAAGAGGGAGGCAGAAAAAGACACAGGGAGGGAGCAAAAAGGAGGAAGGCAGAAAAAAGGAGAGTGAGAAAAAAGGAAGTGAGTGAGAAACCAGAGGGAGAAAAGGACAGAGGGAGGTAGAAAAAAGGAGAGAGAGAGAAAAAGAGGAGGGAGAGAGCAAGAAAAAGTGTTGGGAGGAGGTGAGAAATGGAGGGAGGGAAGGAAGGAGAAAAGAAAGAAGGGAGTTTTAAAAAAAGGAGGGACACAGTGAAAAAAATGGAGTGAGGTAACTACAAAAAAGGAGGGAGGAAACAAGAAAAGGAGGGAGAATAGGAGGGAGGGGGGCCAGAAAATGGAGGGAGGAAGGGAGGGAGGGAGAAAGAATGGAAGGAGAGAGAAATAAGGAGGAAGGGAGCAAGAAAAATTGAGTAAGAGGCAGGAAAAAGAGTGAGGCAGTGAGAATAAAGTAGGGAGGGAGAAGGGAAAAATGTAGAGGGAGGAATAAAAATAGGAGAGAGAGGAAGGGAGGGATGGAAGGATGCAGAGCTCAGGGGAGGTGAGGAGGAGTGGGGGCTGTAACAAATGATTTCAGTATAATTAAATATAAATGACGAGACATGCTCAGCAGGACAAGAGGAAACGAGGGATGCTCTCTTCTCTCTCTCTCTCTCTCTCTCTCTCTCTCTCTCTCAGACACACACTCTCTCCATTCCTGCTTACTGTTTAAAACACTGTGAAAAATCACCATAAAAGTGAAATTCACTTAAATATAGTGCACTTATATAAGAGGTGAAGGGGAATGTAAAGATGAAGAGAGAGGCGAGAGAAAACAAGATTACCCTGAACTTTTATTATTCAGCATATTTTGATAAGTATGCATCTTCTGTTGAATGAAATTGTTGACGGATTATTAAGGTAATTTGAGTAAACTAACAAAAAAAATAAATACATTAAAGGAATGACGAAAAAGTATCCGATTACAAATTGCGCGTTTGCTGTGATTGCGGTGATAAAGTGGTGAAAAAGGTCAAAAGAAGCTGATGATTGTTGATCTAGCTGTTAAACTGTGAAATGTTAACTGTTAAATAAATGTTAATAGGAAGGAAAAAAGGAAGGATGAAAAAGCAAAGGATGAGGGAAGGGAGAAACGAGGGATGCCCACATCAAGAACAGGCTAACCACAAGTAAAGCAATTGCACTGTTCTCCTTAACGGAGATGCCCCCTTGTGGACAAAATTGGGAATAACATTAATGGAAACGCCCCCTGTGGTGAAAATTGTGAATGACAACCTTAATAAAGTGCATCCTTGTGGCCAAAAATTGGAGTGACAACCTTAATGGAGACGCACTTTCTGGCCAACGTTGGGAATTAGTACATTAATGGAGATGCGTCCATGGCGAAAATTGGCAAAGATGAACTTAATGAAGATGCCCCCTTGTGGTCAAAATTGGAAATGATGACCTTTATGACGATGTCCTGTTGTGGTCAATAGTGGAATTGACAACCTTAATCAAGACGTCCCCTTGTGGTAAATATTGGGAATGACGACCTAAAGTTTCTGGGACCCCCGTGACACCGAGATGGATTCAGGGGTTCGGATAATGAATGAATGAATGAACTTTAATGGAGACGCCCCCTTGTGGACAAAATTGGGTATGACACCTTTAACAGAGATGTTCCCTTGTGGACAAAATTGGGAATGTCAGCTTGAACGTTGATGCTTCCTTGTGGTCAAAACTGTGAATGACGACTTTAATGGAGATGCTCCCTTGAGGACAAAATTGGGACTGGCAACCTTAATGAAGATGCCCCCTTGTGGCCAAAATAGGAAATAACACTCTTAACGAAGATACCCCCATGTGGACAAAATTGGGAATGGCAACCTTAGTGAAGATGCCCCCTTGTGGCCAATATTGGTAAGTGACCTGAAAAAGAAAAGAAGGGACAAAAGTGCCTTTAAATCAGATAAATAAGCTCATTATCAGTTCAGGAACATCTCACAGCGAGGCGAAGAGAAGCAGAGGCCCTTGCTGATTTCCAGATGTTCCCCTTTTTAAGATATCATATTTTGCAGTGAAGGGAAAAGCAATGGAGAAGGGGAGGAGGAGTGAGGGAGAGATAAATGAGGTCAGGGGAGAGAGGGATGTGTGAGGAAGATAAGGAGGAAGGGATGAGGAAGACGTGCAGAGAGAAATTCACCTGCAGGAGCCAGAGAGGAGGAGGAGGAGGAGGAGGGAGAGGTTAGAAGGGAGAGTGTGTGTGTGCGTTGATATGGATGAAGTGTGTGTCTCTCTAAAAACGATCATAACAGTCGTGTGCAGTGGGATAGAGAGCGCAGGATGTGTTCCAACACGCTGCTGCTTGGGACTGTCTGCACACACACAAACACACACACGTCACCAGTTTCAGAACTGAGAGATCTGTCGTCTATTTTCATTCCCTCAAACTATTTCTCGTTACATGTGTTTTATGTTTGTTATATTTTTCCTCTTTACTGTGTGTGTGAACAGGACAGTGATGGATGGAGGTTTGGCTTAAAAAACGTAAAAACGCACACATCAGTTACTCAGTGCGTGTGGAATTCTGCTTTAACTTTATTAAACACATAAAACATGCTTTTTATCAAGATCACCTGGACGGGCCCGTAAAGGGAAAGGTCAGGACTGTAGCTTCATCCATCACATATTTCCTAAACACCCTGAACATGTGAAGACAGAATGATGAGAAAGAAAGAGGTGCGGTGACATGAGAATATTTCATATTTATGTTTTACATCAACACTGGCTCTCCTTCATATAGTTTATAGACGTTATCTAGATGTAAAATGTTTAGAATCCATATAGGAGCGAGAAGTGAGAAAAGGGAGGAACAGAATGAGAAAAACTGGGGGAGAGAACGAAAAAAAGGAGGGAGGGAGTGAAAAAAATTGGAGGCAGGGAACAAGAAATGGAGGGGAAAAATAATGGCGCCACTTACACACAGAAGGGAGGGAAAGAGGAAAAGGAAGGAGTGAAGGACAGAAAGAAAAAGGAAGGAGGTTGTGAGAAAAGGAGGGAGCAAGAAGAACGAAGAGAGAAAAATGTGAAAAAAGAATGGAGTGAGAGAGAAAAGGAGGGCGAGAACAAGAAATAAGAGGGAGGGAGTGAAAAAAGGAAGTAGGGAACAAGAAGAGGAGGGAGAGAATGAATAAAAAGGAGGTAGGGAGCGAGGGAGAGAAAAGGGAAAGAAGGAGTGAGGAAAGGATGGAGGGAGCCAAAAAGAGGAGAGGAAGTGAGAAAAAGAGGGAGGAAGAGAGACAGGGAGCAAATAAAAGAGTGAGGGAGCGAAAAAAGAGGAGTGCGGGAATAAGAAAAGAAGAGGGAGAGATAAAGGGAGGGATGGAAAAAAAAAAGGATGGAGCGACGGAGAAAAGGAGGAAGGGACTGAGAAAAATAAAGGAGGGAATGAGATAAGAGGAGGGAGTGAAAGATACAGAATTCCCTTTTTAAGCTCAAAGTCTATATTTACTACTATATACACTGGCTTCAAAAATTATATGAAAAATCATTTCTGTAACACCACTCCGTGCCTGCATGGCATGAATCTAGAAAAGTCGGGTTAGTAAGTGTGTGTGTGTGTGTGTGTGTGTTTGTTCAGAGACTTGCGTAAGCCCGGTAAGGATGAGGAGATGTGACTCTGTACTTGCACAGATCTCAGTAACTGGCAGTAAAATCTCTCGTCTCGTTCACCGTTTGAAGCGTTGTTGTTGATTTTTATTTGAGGCCAATGTTTGGGATAATAAGAGAGAGAGAGAGACGGTATGTTCCTGTAGTGCCAGAGTCAACAGAGAGAGACTCTCACACACCCACACCCACACACGCACACCCACACCCACCATGTGTGTACGTGCGTTTGTGAAGGGACGTGTGGCTGTAAACATGTTGATTTCAGCTGTGAGCTGCTGGGTGAAAATGACGGCTGTGTAAAAGCTGCCGTGATGTTATTAAAGTCATGAACGTTGCTGCTTCGTCACTGTGTGTGTGTGTTTCAGCTGTCACACTTCTTCCTTCAGACACCAGACACCAGCTTGAGCATATCATTTTTTTTGTGGTTGTATTTATTGGCCGACATCATTTTTTTTAATGTGCACTCAAAACCTTTTATTCACAAACTGTTCTCCACTTCTGCAGCACTGTATGTGCAAGTTTCAGCTTCGGTGGTTGGTGTTAAGACATTAAGAGCATATTTTTAAAAATATGTTTTTATGTACAATATACTAATAAAATAGTAGAATATAGCTGAAAGTGGCAATAAGTGGGGTCCAAGCATAAGTTGCAAAAAGCAGCACAATAGCAGCTGATGCAGTAAGCGTGAAAGAAATCAGTCAGTGAGTCAGAAGTCAAAATTAGCAAAAAGAAAACCCAATTATGACATCACAAAAATGTATGTATGTATGTAGTGTTATAGTTTTGATTTCCTATCATAACGCAGAACACTGAAGTGAAATGGCATAGGATGAAACCACATAACTACATGTACCATATCAAGACATAAGGGGCTAGATTTTACAACAATAAAGTGAACTGACATAAGATAAAGAATTAAAGATGCTAATAGAAATTTGTGACCTGGTAGTGAAGCTTCTTTTTGTTATAACAGATTTAATAAGTTCACCTCTAACAGTGTTCATGTAAGAATTGGGTGGTTTTCTATACTTTTACGCAGAGGTGGACAGTAACTAAGTACATTTACTTAAGTACTGTACTTAAGTAGAGTTTTTGAGGATCTGTACTTCACTTGAGTAGTATTTTATTTGGAAACTTATGACGTTCACTTCACTACATTTTAAAGACAAATACTGTACTTTTTACTTCACTACATTTCTATCAAGGTTCTCGTAACTCGTTACTTTCAAATCTGAGGATAAAGTGGATGTTATTCCCCCTTTTCTAAAACGTGATCGGTTGTTTGGCAGCTGACAGTCTATCAGTAATCAGTAGGGTTACATCACGCCTGTAGAGGTGTAGAGCTGAGTTTTAAGCAGGTTGGAATGTTGATTTATGTTCTGTGTATTTTTTACGTTCTGAGCAGGCTACATTTACAGCTATTGCACTGTCCTCCTGATTAACATACACATACATGTGTGCACACACTGCCAGAGCTGTGTCAGAACACTACCATGTTGTTTTGTGGCGGTGTGTAGTCTTAAAATTAATTAATAAAATAAACTAATGACTCCTTTTCTTTATCAGTTTAGCTGGGGTTTCATTTTGTAGTATTCCACCAGTTCCTTATTCTACAGCTTCTACAAGCTAGTCGGAGGCATTAGGTTTTGTAAGTGCTGTGGCAATAATGCAACAACGCGGTGAAAGAAGATGTACTTTTAACACTTAAGCATTTTTTAAAATAAGTTCTTCAGTACTTTAACTTAAGTAAAAATTTGACTGTACGACTTTTACTTGTATTGTAACATTATAGTAACATTTGACTAGTCGTATCTAACTTTCACTTAAGTATCGATGTTAGCTACTTTGCCCACCTCTGCTTTTATGTCAATTATAAAAGCTCTGTTATGACATCACTGAAATATATGTGATGTCATAAGTGCCGTCTAAGCGGCCCCTAGAGGTCAAAGTGGTTTTTTCTTTTGCTATAGCCCCAATTACCGGCCAATCGATCATGATGATCGGCCGAAAATGTCCCTGAAAATTTCAGTCTTACTGTCTTACGGTTTATGCCACACAATTTGTTTTGTAGGAAATAATAATAATAATAATAATAATAATAATAACAATGAAGAAGAAACACAAGTTACAAATATGGATATTTCTGTACAAACTGAAAAACAGAGAGATTTTTAAAGAGAGTGAGAACACAGAATGAGAAAATGTATGACATGAATGAGCCAGAAGTAGAGAATAAATAACCAACTGTACAATCTGAACCAAGCTTGTGCAGTAGTGCAATGTTGACAGTATGAGGAGCATGATTTGACAGTATAGGTGTGTAGAAATGCAGTGCAGTGTGGGAGTCAGTCTCTGGCCTTATTGCAGTGGGGAAAAAGCTGGCCTTATGGTGTGAGGATTTGGTTTTAATAGGCTGCAACCTTCTGCAGGAGAAAATGAGGGAGGGACTGAGAAACAAGGAGTGAGCGAGTGAGAAAAGTCGGGAGGGTGGTAGAAAAGGGTGCGAGGGAGCGAGAAAACGAGGGAGAAGGGAGCAAGAAAAGGAGGGCGGTAGGGAGAGAAAAATATTGAGGAAATGAGGGATAGACAAAAGAGGGCGCAAGCAAGTAAAGAGGACGGAGGGAGCGAGAAAAGAAGGGAGGGAGTGAGAAAATGGAGGGAGGGAGAGAGGCAAATGTAAGGATGAACCGAGAAAAAGGAGGAAGTGAGCGAAGAAAAGAGGGAGGGAGAGAAAAAGTAGGTCAAGAGCAAGAAGAAAGGAGGGAGAGAGTGAGAAAAGGAGGGAGGACAGTGGGCAGCTTTTGGCAGTGTTTGGGGATGGTACCTTGCTCATAAGTACCTTAGTAGTACCTTTACCGGTCCAGGACTTGAACCGGTGACCTTCTGGCCTTCTCACAGGGACAACTCCCTAACCGTTACACTGCCAACTCTCTTCTTGATCCAGCGGAGAGTTTGATACACAAATAGACATCAACAACTTTGATGCCTCAACAGGTGCCCTAGTACCTTCACATTTTTTGTTATTTGTAGGTAGAAGCGTCTTTATTCTCTCATGATATCATCACGGTGCATTTCAGGTCATATTCTCGATTGATAATGAAAGTTTGCCAAACCCTGTATTTATTTTGCGTGTGAACATTGCAAACTAGCTTTATGAACTGTAATGGAACTGGGTTTGTTTGCTGTAAGAGCACCATAAAGTGGAAGCTCATCTGTTTCTATAACTACTTGTATCACAAGATCATTTAAAGCCTACCAGCCATGTGACTCACGGCATTGTGCGGAATTTAAAACCTTTTCAGATTAATTGCTAATTGTCCCTTTAAGCAGTGAAACATGATGCAAGGTTTTGTGCTCAGGTATGTTCTGCTGTTATAATAATTGTAACTGCAGGGGCTCGATTCATTTTTGTCAAACTGAATCATGTTTAAAAAGTGATTAGTCTCACACACACACAACCGCTGACACTGATCTCGCTCTGATAACCCACCACTTCATCAAACTCCAGATTAATTGAGCCATTAATTACACATTCACTCACTGTCCAGTGTACTGAAGCTGTGTGTGAAAGTTACTGAAGGTAGGTCAGTAGCAATCAAATGGGAGTCATGTTAAATATTTATGGCTGCTTATCGAGCGATCTTGTCTAACTCCGCACTTTATGGTGGCAATGGCACGTTGGGAATGTAATCTGTTATAACACGCTTCATAAACGCGCTTTAAAAGGCTTTTATCGCAAACACATCACAGGTTTTTTTAGCTAACGTCCTTCCACTTCTTGGTCCGGGACAGTGATGATTAGTGTTAATGGAGGTGAACTAAATACTTTTAACAAATCACGCTTCAGGTGTTAACATTCGTCACAGTTTGACCTCTCACTCTCTTTCTATGTTGCTCTCAGTTTTTAATAATTCTGTAATAGCAGAACAGTTCATTTTTAAAGTTAATTAAAGTGAGTTATTATTTGACCACAGCAAAGCACACACTGCACAAAACGGAATATGACCTCTGCATTTAACCAATCCGTGAAGGAGCAGACGGCAGCTTTTTTGGCAGCGGCTGGGGAGCAGTGCTCGGGACGGAACGTCAGCGGAGGGAGCAAAAAAGAAGAAGGGAGGGGAAGCGAGAAAAGGAGGGAGAGAGAGAGAAGGGAGGGAGGGAGTGAGAAAAGGAGGGAGGGAATGAGAAAAAAGGGAGGGAGAGCGAAAATGAAGGAGGGAGATGGGAAGAGGGAGGGAGAGAGTGAGAATGAGGTAGGGAGGAAGGATGGGAGAAGGAGGCAGGAGAGTGAGAAAAGGGGGCAGGGAGAGAAAAAGGAGTGAGTGAGGAGGAAGGAGGGAGGGAGCAAGAACAGAGGAGGGAGGAAGCAAGAAACGAGGAGGGAGCAAGTGAGAAAAGGAGGGAGCAAGAGAGAAAAGAGGAGGGAGCGAGTGAGAAAAGAGGAGGGAGCAAGTGAGAAAAGGAGAGAGCAAGAGAAAAAAGAGGAGGGAACGAGTGAGAAAAGGAGGGAGCAAGAGAGAAAAGAGGAGGGAGCAAGTGAAAAAAGGAGAGAACAAGAGAAAAAAGAGGAGGGAGCGAGTGAGAAAAGGAGGGAGCAAGTGAGAAAAAAGGAGAGAGCAAGTGAGAAAAGAAGAGGGAGCGAGTGAAAAAAGGAGAGAGCATGAGAAAAAAGAGGAGGAAACGAGTGAGAAAATTATAGAGCAAGTGAGAAAAGAGGAAGGAGCAAGTGAGAAAAGAGGAAGGAGCAAGTGAGAAAAGAGGAGAGAGCAAGTGAGAAAATGAGAGAGCAAGTGAGAAAAGAGGAGAGAGCAAGTGAGAAAAGAGGAGGGAGCGAGTGAGAAAAAGAAGATGGAAAGAATAAGGAGGGAGGGAATAAGAAGGGAGTAGGAATAGAGGGTGGAGTAAGTGAGAAAAGGAGGGGGAGAGAGAATAAGGAGGTTGGGAGGGATAAAGGAGGAGGGACCAAGTGAAAAAAGGAAGGAGGAAACAAGAAAAGAGGAGGTAGTGAGCAAGTTTCTCAGTGGTACCTTTACCGGTCCGGGTCTTGAAGCAGTGACTCTCTGCTCACAATTCTTACTGTTACACTACCAACTACCAAATCTTGCCCAATCCAGAAATGTTAGGGTTAGGTGTGTGTTGCACAAAGATGTCAAGTTCTGTACTTTTTCATTGTAAACTGAAGTAGAATCCAGCGGGCTTCAGTGAAAATCCAGACAAGAAGTCAGCGAACAAGTTACAGGTAAGTATGGTAATGGTTAGAGAGTTGGTCCTGTGATCGGAAGGTCACCTTTTCAAGTCCTGGATTGGGAAAGGTACCGCTGAGGTACTCATGAGCAACGTAACATCCCTGCAACTTGGGGCTAAGGATTCTTTAATATGGCCTGTAACATGTAACGCCACAGCTATAGATATTTGCAATTCACCCAGTTTTAGAAACCATTATTATAAAATATTTAACGCCAGATTATTTTTACACACTGTATACGGTAAGGTATTTCATTTCTGATTGGGATGCAGGCAGTAAAGTGTGATTCCAGATGAGCTGGCAGGGTTTTTTAGCGGGCAAACTCAAAATCTTCAAAAGGATGTGATGTAATGAAACTCAGTTTACTGAAATCACGCAACTCAACCTCTACACGACAAGCCCTGAAGCACAGATTTAAAACATTGCCTCTGAAAGCTTTCAGTTCTCTTTCTGTATCTAATAAGGAACCTCTGCACCTTTGCCGATAATTTTGACAAAAATTGTGTTGTGTTGTGTTGTGTTGTGTTGTGTCACACTTGCTTTGAATCGTACTTGTGCCACATTGTGTTTGTGTTGTGTCACGCTTGTGTTGTATCACACTTATGTTTTGTTGTATCACACTTGTGTAGTGTTTTACACTTATGTTGAGTTGTATCACACTTATGTTTTGTTGTATCACACGTGTTTTGTTGTATCACACTTGTGTTCTATCACACTTGTGTTGTATGACATTTGCCTTGTATCACACTTGTGTTGTGTTGTTTCACACTTGGGTTGTGTTGTATCACACTCGCGTTGCATTGTATCACACTTGTGTTGTATCACATTTGCCTAGTGTTGCATTACACGTTTTATTGTATCACACTTGTGTTATGTTATATCACACTTGTGTTGTGTTGCATCACACTTGTGTTGTGTGACACTTGGGTTGTGTGGTGTGACACTTGCGTTGTGTTGTGTGACACTTGCGTTGTGTTGTGTGACACTTGTGTTGAATCACACTTGCATTCTGTTGCCTGAGTTTTGTGTATTTTAAGCACATCAGTGAATGTGCGGTGTGTTCGCACATGCATTATCAATTTGATTAATATGTTTTGTTGCTTTGCGGCAGGTTTTCTATGTTGAATTGCGTTGGGCTCTCGGTCACCGTACGTTTGCCGTCACTTCTAACAAGTAAAAGCCAACTGAATCTTTTTCTCCTCCAACTCTGACGCCTACATATCAAAGTCCTTCAGCACTGTCTCAGATTTCAGCCCTGGAACAGCATGATAATTCACCCAGGAACTGAATTTGATTTCTTTTCTTGGTTCAGCCTCCCGTTTCATATTGACTGAGCAGAGTGACGCCTCCTCACAGCTCTCTAATTGGGGCTGGGTGAAAATAAAAAGATGTTCCATCTCACACTTGCTTCTTGGGGCTGTGGATTCTCATAAGGAGAAAGAGAGGGTGAGAGTGCTGCTCTTTGTCTTTGTGAGATCTCTCTCATCAGCTGCAGGCTTTTTTTTCATCGCGTCCAGCACTGAGAAGTTAAAGAACTTCAAAGAACGAGGAGAGAGGAAAGTTAATGTTAATGTTAACACACACACAGTAACCATGGTGTCCAGACCATAATTTTTGCTGCCGAAGAATCAGCTAGAGAAACCCTCGAACTGTCTCGGATTTCAATACTTAATGATCTTTGTGTAGGTTCTCAGTCGTCCAGGACGTGGTCATCTTGAGGGCTTGAACAGAAAGCAGCTGGACTTCTTTTCAGAATTCTTGAAGATGCTTCACTTCTCATTCTTCTTCAGTTCTAAAAATATCTGATAACGAGGAGAGAGGAAAGTTAATGTTAATGTTAACACACACAGTAACTATGGTGTCCAGACCATAATTTTTGCTGCCGAAGAATCAGCTAGAGAAACTCTCGAACTGTCTCGGATTTCAATACTTAATGATCTTTGTGTAGGTTCTCAGTCGTCCAGGACGTGGTCATCTTGAGGCTTGAACGAGAAAGCAGCTGGACTTCTTTCTGCAGAATTCTTGAAGATGCTTCACTTCTCATTCTTCTTCAGTTCTAAAAATATCTGATAATGCGTTCCAGGTGTTTGACAACCTCAAATAGGGTTGTCACCTTGAAAGTGGACTCGCTGACTCGCCCTGCTGTCCACTGGGTCACTAGGATCACTTAGAGGAGATGGGACACTCTTTTAAAGATATCAGTCTTCACATTTTGGACGGAGGGAACAGATGGTGTGATCCTCGGGAGCACCTTAAAACAGTTCAAATCTGATGTGGAGTTTCAGGTGTTGTCCTCTAGTGGGGTTGTCACCTTGAAAGTGGTCATGACAACTGGTCCACTGAGGTGGTTAGGGTCACTCTGGGCAAGGTGTGGATCAAGGTGGTGGATGTAGAAAGAGAGAGGGGGGGGAAGATGAGAACGAAGAGGGGGATGTGAAAGAGAGAGAAGAGAGGGATAATGAAAGAGAAGAGGGAGATGTAGAGAAGAAGGGGGGAAAATAGAGAAGGGGGAGTGTAGAAAGATGAGATGAGAGTAGAGAGAGAAGGGGGGATGTAGAAAGGGGAGGAAAGAGAGGAGAGGAGATGAGATGACAGGAGAGGAGATGTAGAGAAAGAGGGGAGAGATAGAGAGAAGAGAGAGAGGATGTGAAAGAGAGAGAGAGAGGGGAAAGATGAAGAGAGAGATGTGAAAGAGAGGAGATGTGAAAGGGGAGAGATGAGAGGGAAGATGTAGAAAGAGAGGGAAAGATCGAGAAGGGGGAGATGTAGAAAGAGAGGAGATGTAGAAAGAGGAAGATAGAGATAGAAGAGAGGAGATGTAGAAAGGGGGAGACAGAGAGAGAGAAGAGAGAGAAGATGTAGAAAGAGAGGGGGATGTAGAAAGGAAAGAGATAAAGAAAGAGGGGAGGAGAGGGAGAGCGATGGATGAAATTGAAAGAAAGAAAGAGATAGAGCAGGGAAGGAAAGAAAGTGTGCAGATGGCTGAAAGAAAGAAAGGAAGTGGAAACAAAAAAGAGAGGGAGGGGGTTAAAAGAAAGAGGGGAGGGAGTGAGACAAAAGTTAAAAGAGAGACAGAAAAAAGAAAAAGAGAGATGGGCATGGGAAAAGAAAGTAGGAAAGTGTAGGGAGAAACATAGATAGAGGAGAGAGAGTATGGAGGGAAGGTAGAAAGAAAGAGAGAGGGGAGGGGACGGAGACAGAAGGGACGAGGAGGGGAGAAAGAAAGAAGCGAAAAGAGACAAGAGCTAGAAAGGGATAAAGAGAACAAAGAGAGAGAGGAGCTCGTGGGAGAGAAAAGAAGGTCAGACAACTAGAGAGAGAGGAGAAGGGAAGAAAAGGCGGTGGGAGAAAGAGATTGAGAGAGGCTAGAGACAAGGAAAGAAGAGAGAGGGAAAAGAAGAAAGAAGAAGACAGGATGGAGATTCAAAAGCGGTTCCTATTACAGGTTGCTGATACTGGTGTATAGATGAATGTGAGGCCTCGCTGCATTGTGTGACTAAATATGACATGCCACTCACTCTCTCACACTCACACACACACACACACACTCCAAACCTGCAGGTCATATGATACAGGGCCAGAGAGGTGCATTATGGGAAGTGTGAAGTTGACACACGGACAGAGCCAGACTGTCAGACTGCATGAGGAGCTGTGATACAGTGAATTTTACACTTCCATTAATAGAAAACACTAACACCCAGCGGAGTGCCACTTCCTGCCACACACGCCTTAACAACAGCTGCATACACTACACAACCTGACCTCGGACCCCTGTGTAAGTGTGTGTGTTGGTGTAAGTGTGTGTGCGTGTGTGTGTGTGTGTGTTGTCAGGATTTGGTTGCCCCTATAAAGATAGGAAAAATAATGTCCCCATAGTGACAACTGTTTTCCACGGAGCCGTTGGTTAGGGAATTGGAGCCTGCTGATCAGAGAATTGGCGGTTCAAGTTCCAGACCTGTGAAGATGCCACTAGAGACGCACATAAAGCAGGTACCGTCTCCAAAGCACAGTCAATGCCAGATTATGTAAGATCAGAGGTGGAAATAACAGTCACATTTACTCCGTTACTGTAATTGAGTAGTTTTATTGAGTAATTTGTAATTTTTAAGTAGTTTTTAGAGGCAGGTCATTTATATCTTTTACTCAAGTACATTTTATTAAGTATTTTACTTTTATCCCCCCGTTACTTAGTAAAAATAATCACGAGGAAAAAAATAATCCGTCTGAACTGAAAAGGAAATTAACGTGAAAGCGTTCGCCTTGACATTCACACTATTACAATGTGGCCTGTCGTTGGATGATATGGCCGGTGCCGAAATCTTAAAGTGGTTGCACATTATACCTCTCGACAGGTTGTAAACATTATGCAGTTAATTGTCAATTATATTTTTCTATAAAAGTGTTACACAGTGTTACTATGGGAAGCAGCTTGTCTTTAAAATGTGGTGTCCCGGACACTTTTGAGTTTGAGTTTTGAGTTTGAATTTTTAAAATTAGGTACTTTTTTACTTTTACCGGTAGATTTTTAGATGGGTACTGTTACTTTTTACTTGAGTAGAATTTAAGCAAAATAAAGAATACTTTTACTTTATTACAATTTTTTGTTACTTTCACCTCTCCTGTAAGATATAGACAGTTGAGCAACAATGGGACAGTTGGTAGTGTATGATTCTGAATTTGGTCCTGTATTGATCAGAAAATTAAATCGGTTGAAGTCCCAGACAGTAAAGTTGCCGCTATGAGCTACTCGTGAGCAAAGTACTGAGACTTTGGGAAAAATTACTAAACATATATTTTTCTGCTCTTTATACTTATATATTTTTATTTCATTTAATTAATTAATTATCATTCTTTATTTATTGGTTTCACACTGGTAGGTGTCCACTAGTATAGAAATTTTTGTAGTTTATGGCAAGAGTCTTATCCTGACAGCCCACACTGCCCTCTGGCGTCACTTTATCAAGCATATTACATGATGCTACAGTGAAAGAGAAATAGCGACACCTTCAAGCCCCTTGGTGTGTGTTAGGTAATGTGTGTGTGGCATTGATCCCAGACCTCACAGAACAGAAGCTGAGAGCAGTGTAATGTGAGAGTCGGTATGACATCAGGACAGAGCTTTAAGGAGGCAGTGTGTGTCAGGTGTGAGGTGTGGACTCATGTGTGAAGTGTGTGTGTGGTGTAGTGATTATATCTGAGAATCTTCTGAGGTCCCTAAAGCCAGAATAAACCCTGACAAGCAAATGTCCATCAGAAACCAATTTCTACTGTAGTTTCCACTATAATACTACTACTACTACTACAGCCTACTACTACTAATAATAATTATTATTATTATTATTATTATTATTAAATATTTGCGTTAATATGTAATAATACATACTATTTATAAATGAAGACGGCACGGTGGCGCAGTGATTAGCGCTGCCGCCTCAAGCAGCGAAGGTCCTGGGTTCAACCCCGGGGCCAGCCATAGGGTCTTTCTGTGTGGAGTTTGTGTACTCTCTCCGTGTTAGCGTGGGTTTCCTCAGGTGCTCCGGTTTCCCTCCTGTGTCAGGCATACAATACAGGCTGATGGTGACTCTGAATTGGCCTTTCTTGGGGTGTTAATGTGTGTGTGATTATTGGCAGGTGTGTGTGCCCTGGTGTGTGCACAGCACCTACCCAGGAGTTCTGGGCTGTGAAATGACTGACTATTTATAAATACTTTATTTATTAACTTATTGTGTGTGTGTGTAGTATTATTATATACAAAACGCTAGCTGTGAAAATATCAGTGAACTGAACAAAAATATAGTTAAAAGTGGATGGCAAGTGTAATCATGAATTTTAATATCTTTAAGAAACAGCTGTGTGTGTGTGTGTGTGTGTGTGTGTGATCTTTATTCATAATGGTTCGTGTTTTTCTTTGATAGGGACATGAAACTCTCTCTTTGATATTATTATATCGTCACATCAGTGACGAACGCAACTGCAACCTCGTGAGGAGACGAGCTCGCATACTGTGCCTTAAGTGTGTGTGTGTGTGTGTGTGTTTATGGCGTTTGGTGGTTTCTGTGTCAGAGTGAATCCAGCTTTGGATATCAACCATCTGAACGATTCTTTTATCTTCAACTAAACAGGCTTCTCCCTCCTCCCTCTGTATATCTCTCTCTTTCTCTCAAAACCCACACACACACTCACACACTCTCAGTCCTGAAGGGATGCTGGGTTCTGATAAAGAAGTAATTAATGCTGCAGGATTTATTCTTTTAATAATAGCAACTTATTTATCTCTCTCTCCTTCTCTGATGACATTGAAAGTCTTACTTCATTTCCACATTTTTCTCACTCGTGACTCTACTGTCGTTCCAGTAAATCCTGAAGCTTCCTTCTTCGTCTGCTTTGCAGTATTTTTTGGTTCGGAATCACATAAAGCGTATAAATCTTATATTCTGATGGATTGTAAATCAGAAGACAAACCACTTGCACCCTCTACTTAGGCCCAGTTCTTTTATGAGGTTTGATTTAGTCTGGATTAGATTAGGTACTTGGTTTAGTGGACTACGTTTAGTCTGGATTATGCTATTTGATTTGGCCTGGGTTATGGTACTTGGTTTAGTCTTGGTTATGGTACTTGATATAGTCTGGATTGTGGTAATTTATTTATGGTACTTGGTTTAGTCTGGGTTATGGGGTTTGAGTTGGTCTAGGTTGTGATACTTGGTACTGTGTACTTGGATAGTCTGGGTTTGGTACTTTATGTATCCTGGGTTATGTTACTTGATTTAGTCTGGGTTATGGTACTTGGATTAGGATACTTGTTTTAGCCTGGGTTATAGTACTTTGTTTAGGCTGTGTTATGGTACTTTGTTTAATCTGGGTTATGGTGTTTTTTGTCTGATTTATGGGTCTTTTTTGTAGCCTGGGTTATGGTACTTTGCTTAGGCTTTGTTATGGTACGTGGTCTAATCTGGGTTATGGTGTTTTTTGTCTGATTTATGGGTCTTTTTTGTAGCCTGGGTTATGGTATTTGGTTTGGGGTACTTGGTTTGGTTAAAGTTATAGTATTTGGTTTAATCTGGGTTACAGTATTAAGCCTGGATTACGGGATTTGATTTAGTTTGGATGATGGTACTTGGTTTAACGAATTTGGCGTAGTTTGGATTATGGTATTTGTTTGGTCTGCATTGTTAGTCTGGGTTATGGTATTTTCTGTTGTTTAGGGTGTAAGTTATAGTATGGTGCTTGGTGTCTGAGTTACAATATTTATTTAGTCTGCATCTGTGAGTTTTCTTTTTTGTCCTGGATTATGACACTTTTTGTCTGGGTAATGGATCTTTTTAGTACTTGTTTTAGCCTGGTTATCGTACCTGGTTTAGTCTGTGTTGTAGTTCTTGCTTTAGCCTGGATTATGGTACATGATTTATGCAGGGTTATGGTACCTGGTTTAGTCTGGGTTATAGATCTTGGTTTAGCCTTGTTTAGGGTACTTGGTTTATGCTGGGTTATGGTACTTAGGTTAAAGTTCTTGCTTTAGCCTTGTTTATCGTACTTGATTTATGTGGGGTTATGGTACCTGGTTTAGTCTGGGTTATGGCAATGTGTTTATGGTACTTGGTTTAGTCAGGATTATGGTACTTGATTTAGTTTAGGTTAAAGTTCTTACTTTGTATGTTTATCGTCTTGATTTGTACAGGGTTATAATTTTCCTGGTTTAGTCTGGGTTATAGATCTTGGTTTAGCCTTGTTTAGGGTACTCGGTTTATGCTGGGTTATTGTACTTGATTTAGTTTAGGTTAAAGTTCTTGCTTTAGTCTTGTTTATCGTACTTGATTTATGCAGGGTTATGGTACCTGGTTTAGTCTGGGTTATAGATCTTGGTTTAGCCTTGTTTAGGGTACTCGGTTTATGCTGGGTTAGTGTACTTGATTTAGTTTAGGTTAAAGTTCTTGCTTGTCTTATTTACATAAATGCTTGATTTATGCAGGGGTTATGGTACCTGGTTTGGTCCTGGGTTATAGATCTTCAGGTTTAGCCTTGTTTAGAATTACTCGGTTTTATGCTGGGTTATTGTACTTGATTTAGTTTAGGTTAAAGTTCTTGCTTTAGCTTTGTTTATAAATGCTTGATTTGTCTTGGGGTCATGGTACCTAGTTTAGTCTGGGTCATAGATCTTGGTTTAGCCTTGTTTTGAATTACTTTCGGTTTATGCTGGGTTATTGTGCTTGATTTAGCAGTTTGGAGTTAAAGTTCTTGCTTTAGCCTTGTTTATAAATACTTGATTTATACTTGGGGGTTATGGTACCTGGTTTAGTCCTGGGTTATATAGATCTTGGTTTAGCCTTGTTTAGAAGATTGCTTGGTTTATGCTGGGTTATAGTTGCCTGGTTGGATTTAGGTTAAAGTTCTTGCTTTAGCCTTGTTTATCGTATGATTTATGCAGGGGTTATAATTTACCTAGTTTAGTCTGGGTCCTAACAGATCTTGGTTTATGTGTTTATGGTACTTGGTTTAGTCAGGATTATGGTACTTGATTTAGTTTAGGTTAAAGTTCTTGCTTTAGCCTTGTTTATCGTACTTGATTTATGCGGGGTTATGGTACCTAGTTTAGTCTGGGTCATAGATCTTGGTTTAGCCTTGTTTAGGGTACTCGGTTTATGCTGGGTTATTGTACTTAGTTGGATTTGAGTTAAGTTCTTGCTTTAGCCTTGTTTTATCATCTTGATTTATCTTGAGGTCATGGTACCTAGTTTAGTCTGGTCATAGATCTTGGTTTAGCCTTATTTAGGGTACTCGGTTTATGCTGGGTTATTGTACTTGATTTAGTTTAGGTTAAAGTTCTTGCTTTAGCCTTGTTTATCATCTTGATTTATCTTGAGAGGTTATGGTGCCTGGTTTAGTCTGGGTTATAGATCTTGGTTTAGCCTTGTTGGTGCTCGGTTTATGCTGGAGTTATTGTACTTGATTTAGTTTAGGTTGAAGTTCTTGCTTTATGTATTTTATAAATATGATTTATGCGGGGTTATGGTACCTAGTTTAGTCTGGGTCATAGATCTTGGTTTAGCCTTGTTTAGAGTACTTGGTTTAGTCAGGATTATGTTACTTGATTTAGTTTGAGTTGAAGTTCTTGCTTTAGCCTTGTTTACTCGTCTTTCTTGATTTATGCGGGGTTATGGTACCTAGTTTAGTCTGGGTCATAGATCTTGGTTTAGCCTTGTTTAGGGTACTCGGTTTATGCTGGGTTATTGTACTTGATTTAGTTTAGGTTAAAGTTCTTGCTTTAGCCTTGTTTATCGTACTTGATTTGTGCGGGGTCATGGTACCTAGTTTAGTCTGGGTCATAGATCTTGGTTTAGCCTTGTTTAGGGTACTCGGTTTATGCTGGGTTATGGTACTTGATTTAGTTAGGTTAAGTTCTTGCTTTGTACTTTGTTTTGTCTTATGATTTATGCAGGTTTAAGGTACCTGGTTTTGTCTGGGTTATAGATCTTGGTTTCAGCCTTGTTTAGGGTATGGTTTGTCTTTGGGTTATGGTACTTGATTTAATTTAGGTTAAAGTTTTTGCTTTAGCCTTGTTTACTCATCCTTGATTTATGTGGGGTTATGGTACCTGGTTTAGTCTGGGTTATGGCAATTTGTTTATGGCACTTGGTGTAGTCAGGGCTATGGTATGGTTATTAATCCATTTTTGGGTTATTTAGATATGTTTTGGTCTGTTCTGTGTGTGTGTGTGTGTGTTTGTGTGTGTTTGTGTGTGTGTGTATGTGCAGGTTTGATTAGACTATAGTTCTCCTAAACCACTCCGTCTCCCCCGAGCTTGCTTCAAAGAGCTGGCTTCAAACAGCACCTATTAAAGACTTATTAGGATCTGAGATGCTGCCTGTGTGTGTGTGTGTATGTGTGTGTGTGGGGGGTGTTCATGTATTTATCGCATTGTGGGGACCTTTTGTCAAAAAAATCACTAAAATCACTTTTATCTGTTTTTTGGGGGCTTTGTGGGGACATTTGAGAGGTCCCCATGAGGAAGAAAATAAACTATAGAAAATCTGCTTGTTTTATTTGAGAAAATAAAAAGAGGTAAAAGATGTGTGCTTTGATTTACTGAAAGGAGTTAAAGGTTGGGTTAGGATTAGGTGTAGGTGTAAAATTATGTACTTTAGTCATTTATGGGAGTCTATGGAAGGACCCCTGAAGAATGGTAATAAGATTGTGTGTGTGTGTGTGTGAGAGAGAGAGAGAGAGAGAGATGAACAGTGCAGGGCAAATTAGTGATACATTCCACATCCTGGTTATTGAAGATGAAGGAGGAGGGGATGGAGCTGTGGAAGGTCACATGACCTACATGACTCCGCCCCCTGACATCACTCAGCCTTAATTGGGTCAGACCCCTTGAGTCCCGCCCCCTTACACACACACACACACATCTCTTCCTCATCCCTCGCTCATCTCTCATCCCTATCTTTCTTCTCTCTTCCCCATCTTTGTCTTCTGTTCTCTCATCATCCCTCACTCTTCTTCTCTTGTCTTTCTCTTCCATCATTCTCTTCCTCTCTTCCTAATCCCTCATTCTTCAACTTCTCTGATCCCCACCCTCACTCTTCACTCATCCTCACCCGCATCCCTCTTATCTCTTCTCTTTTTTCTCATTCCTCACTCATCTCCTCTTCCTTATCCTTCTTCTCTCTTCTCTCCATTTTCTGATCTTTCATCATTCCTTCTTCTGTCTTTCCTCCACCTCACTTTCTTTTTTTTACTCATCCCTCTCTTTTCCTCATCCCTCACTCTTCTCTCTTCCTTCTCCCTCACTCTTCTCTCTTCCTAATCCCCCTCTTCTCTTCTTCTCTTCTCTTCTCGTCTCTTCTCTTCTCTTCTCTTCTCTTCTCTTCTCTTCTCTTTCTTCCTCTTCTCTTCTCTCTTTTCTTCTCTCTTCCTCCTTCCTCAGTCTTCCTCACTCTCTCTTCCCTTCTCCCTCAGTCTTCTCTTCTCCTCCTCTTTTCCTCCTCCCTCAGTCTTTTCTTATCCTCCTCTCTTCCTCCTTCCTCAATCTTCTCTTCTCCCCCTCTCTCTTCCTTCTCCTTCAGTCTTCTCTTCTCCTCCTCTCTTCCGCCTTCCTTAGTCTTTTTTTTTCTCCTCCAGTCTTCCTCCTCCCTCAGTCTTCTCTTCTCTTCTCTTCTGTTCTCTTCTCTACTCTTCTCCTCTTTTCTCTTTCCTCCCCCTCCAGTCTTCTCTTCTCTCCTTCCTCCTCCTCAATCCTCTTCTCTTTCTCTCTTCCTCATCCCTCACTCTTTAATCTTATCTTCTGTCTTCCTCATCTGTCAGTGTAATTAAATTAATGTAGTTATTAACTCATTACAGTTAGCATTAAAGAATTGTTTTTCACAGCCATTTTTAAGCATTTTACAAGCAGTATTTGCATATCAGAAGAGTAAATGGTTGTTGTTATTATTATTTAAACATGTGTGTGTGTGTGCATGTGTGTGTGTGTGCATGTGTATGTGGATCTCTCTCCTGCTGGGTTTAATTTTGTCTCTTTATGAAGCTGCTGCAGGTGGAACCTTAGAGGAATGTTTGCTGTAATCTGGAAACATGTCAGCTCACTAAAGCACACACATACACACACACACCCTATGACAGAGTGGTCCTGGTGTGCATTTACAACAAGCATTTCCCACACAGCCCTCAGTTGCGTCTCACACGCAAATGTGTGTGTGTGTGTGTGTGCGTGTGAGAGAGTGTTTCTTTATCCTGTCCACAACACGTTACAAAAGAGCTGAACACCCCCTGTCTGTCCTCCTCTCTCTCTCTCTCTCTCTGTCATCCATCCTCCATCCTATCTAGATAATGCTGTTTGAGAGAGAGAAAAAAGAGAAAGAGAGAAAAGAAAGAAGAAAGACATACACAGAAAGAAAAGAAAAGGGATTAGAGAGAAAAAAAAAAGTCAGATAAAGACCCTGAGAGACAAGAAAAAATATAGAAAGAAAAGACATAGCAAAATAAGGAACTGTGGGTGAAAGAAAAAGAGTGAAAGAAGAAAGGTGAAAGGTGAAAGAAAGAGAAATGCAGAGAGAGAGACAAAGACAGAAGGGAGGAGGGAGAGAGTGAGACAGAGAATTGTGAGAAATATTTAGAGAGAAAGAGGGAGTGGACAAAAGAAAGAAAGAGAAAAAGGTAGAAATCAGCTGGAGTATCAATAGAAACTGACAGTTGGGAAATGTTGTTTCTGACTGAGAGAAAGAGAGAGTAACAGAGTGAGAGAAAAGAAAGAGAGAAAGTGAACCAGAGAGAGAGATCAGGTAGAGCACCAACAGAAACTGGCCAATTGAAATGTCATTCTAGAGAGAGAGAAAGAGTGGCCGAGAGAAAAGAGGTAGAGAAATAGAGATAGAGAAAGAAGTAGAATCAGCTGGAGCATCAATTTAAACTGACAGTGTTAATATGGTCTCTGCTTGGCATTCCCGTCGTCCTGCTGTGATTTCCCGCGGGCTGCCTCAGGGTTGTGGGGTGGGGATTGGGTTGTTTTGGGGGGTGGATGTTGGAGACTTTCCGGAGTGCCATCGCTCATGCTCATACCCCTCTTTCACTCGGAAAGTCTCCCGATTCCACAGATTCCAGTCCGACTGGAGCTCCGACGGCTGTCCCGAGGCTTCCCTCTGACGAACATAAAGGAGGGAGGGAGCGAGGGATGAAAGGGAGGGAGGGATGAAAGGAGGAGGGCTGTTAGCTAATAGCAGTGGAACAGTACAGGTTCAGGTTTCAGTGGGAAAATGCCCCGTTTGTGCTCTGTGAGCTTTAAGAATGTCACTAATGCTGCTGCTGCTGCCACTGTGACTGTTTACTGCAGCGTCTCGAGTTTCGTCCACAATGGAGACGTTCCTCCACATTCAACACCACCCACCTTCTATCTCTCATTCTCTCACTTGTTCTCTAACTCTTGCATTTTCATTGTGTGTGTGTGTGTGTGTATTTAGGTGGTTTGTGAGGACCTGGTTGTCCCATAAAAGATGAGACATTGTGGGGACATTTTGGTATGCGAAGGCCAGTCCCATGAAAAATTTTATTTAAAATGGAACCAAGAAACTGTCTTGTCAACATAGATAGGCATAGTAGCCTACAAATATAAAGTTGGGGCAGTGGCAGTGTAACAGTTAGGGAGGTCATCTTGTGATCAGACCATTGCTAGTCCTGGACAAGTGACCTACAGAGAGACCATAGTAGGTCACTGTTCCCAAGCACTGCTCCTCAGGTCAAATGCAAAGGTCGCAGTGCAAAGTTGACTTGAACTTGAAAGTTTGGACTGGTTCCCAGATTCAGCACTGGCTGAGCACTAGCACCACCATCAGCGCAGTGGTGAAACAGGTACTGTGAGAAACTCTGATGCAAGTGGTTGCTCATGCTCTTGCCCTTTATGCCAGAGCCAAGTTGGCTGGAATTGGTGTCTGGAACATCGGTCTCTTTGTCCAGATAGAAGAGGTGACTGTGTCACAATATTTCCCTACTGACCTCCCATTTGAGCTGTGGTCTCTCTCTCTCTCTCTCTCTCTCTCCATCTCTCTCTGGTTTGTCGTTTCGCTCCCCTCGAGCCCCATTAGTCGCTCCGTTTCTGTTCGCCCGACCCTTGCATGTGACCTCCCAAAAATACCCAGCCAACCTTCAGCCCTCGGTGCCAGCAGCTAAACAACATGACAACAAACCAAGACAAAGAGTCAAGAGAGCTGAGCTGGGTGTTCCTCAGAAGAGAAAGAAGAGATAAACGAGAGGATGGGAGGGGTTATTCAGCAAGGATCTCCTGCAGTTTTATTTGTGTTGTCTCTGGCCAGAAACCTCTCTTCTTTTTTTCCAGACGTGCAGAATGGAAACAATGATTACTGTGAAATTGAAGACTCAATTAATACATAGCCGTCAGTGGTGGAGTCAGGTTTAGGTACCGTGAAGGGTCAGTGGGCAGCACCCGTGCCAACTGCCATACGTCACCGCCTTTACATCACAGGGCCAAAAGGAGGGGTCATAAAAGATGTGCGAACTTCCTTCTTCTTTCTTAGGCCAGTTGGAAAAGATTGACATCAAACCCCAAGCTGGGTGACTTCCAAAGTCGGACCCTCCATTTGGGGGACAGAATTCGCACTTCTTTAGGTGATTGTAACATGGTGCTTTTAGAATTGTGGTCAAATTAGATTCTCAATTCCACAGTGATAAAAGTTTAAATTACTTTAATGTAGGTTGACTGAATCAGTTCTTATTTGTCTGAGTGTTTTGTGTAGAAGGCCGCAGTGGATTGATCTGGAACGACCCCTGAGCTAATCGATAAGCTAAAGTCATTAGAGTGCTTACACAACTTTACCACAGTGATAACACACACACACTCATTGGTGTAGTTACACAGATGAATGTTTGATGTTTAAATGCTTGGTCAGGTGTTACGTGGTGTGGTGTAACACTCCGTTCTTACACACTGTTGGTTTTTCCCACATTATCAGCAGGCAGGTAGAGACTGATAGCAAGACTCTGGCTCGGCCTGTTTGCCTTCTCAATGCTTTACACACACACACACACTCGATCACCTCCATGATCAGTAAAGGTCCGGGTGGATTAGAACAGTCTCTACAGTATTTACAATATTTACAGCAGTATGTCCTTTGATTTCACACCTTCTTGTGCAGGTTATTTTTACTTTACTTTTTATAGTGTATTGTCATTTTAATAACATATTTTCTTCTTCTTAGATCCTTCAACTATTCTATAGTCTTCCATATTTTTTACCAGGCAGTTTTTGGCATTTAAGTTATTCCACAGCTCTTCAACAAGTTAACTTATTTTACCACTTTTTTACTGCTTCTTCAGCATTGTAGTTTAGTATCTCCCCCTTAACGACAGTTCATTCATTCATTCATTCATTCATTATCCAAACCGATTAATCCTGACTGGGGTCGTGGAAAAGGACTGGAACCTATCCCAGGGGCACCTAAAGGCAGGCGGGAACCAACTGGGGCAGCAGCACTGCAGGCACAGCACTCCACACAGTCCACCTCACATTCACACACCTTCTGAGGAGCAATTTAGGGGTGTAATTAACTACAGTGCATGCTTTGGACTGTGAGGAAAAACCCACACACAAACATGAGAGACTCCACACAGAAGGCAGATAGCCGACCAGAGGATCCCTATCCCGAACCTTCTCGCTGTGAGGCAGCAGATAACCACTGCGCCGCCGTGCCGCCCTTAACAACAGTTAACTTGGAAAAACATTTTAAGGGAGTAAATATTGGAAAATAAATGCACTATTGGATTTAAAACTATAGATTTAAGCTCTTTTGAGCAGATTTTTCACATGTTGATCATATTTATACTTTTACATTTTAATTAATGCAATCAATGTTATGTGTAGAGTTGTTACACCAAATCCACCAAGCTAATACAGGATAATAATAATAATAATAATATTAATAATAGCCAATAATAATAATAATAATAATAATAATAATAATAATAATAATAATAATTGATGTAAAATAAACAAAGGAAATGTCATTTGTCATTTCATTGTGTGTGTTTGCAGAGGACCAGATCACTCGGTTTCCCCAGCATAGACATGGGTCCACAGCTGAAGGTGGTCGAGCGAAGCCGCACTGCCACGCTGCTATGTGCCGCCAGTGGAAACCCGACAAAATCTCTGGTTTCAAAGACTTCCTCCCATTCTGACATCAGCGGCAGCAATGGCGGATCAAGCAGCTCTTGGCTCGGGTACCCTGTAGCCTCAAAACCATATCTTGGCTGAACTGTTTATCACACACACACACAAATATACCGCACTTATGCAGGTTAGGTCCACAAGTATATGTGCGTTGATGCCATTTTTTCTCTAATAGCAATGCCACAATTAGTTTGTAATGTGAATTGAAATGTGATAGAAGCGTGAGGTTTTTGCAGCATTGAGGATTCAACAAAGTGGCTTATTGCATTAAAGCTTTCAAAGCGCTGCTTCTATTTTTCACAAGAGCTATTTTTTTTTCTTCCTTTTTAACAAACAGTTCAGGACTTATAAATTTCAGCACATTTTGTAAACCCGTTATTACATTTCTTGTCAGTAGCCTGTTGTTTGGCCATCTCCATTAAGATTGTCATTCCCTATTTTGGTCACTAGGGGACACTAATCTTAAGATTGTCATTCTCTATTTTGGCCACTTGGGGACGTTACCTTTAAGGCTATAATTCCCTCTTTTGGCCAGTAGGGGACACTACCTTTAAGGCTATAATTCCCTATTTTGGCCACAAGAATTACATCTCCATTAATTTGTCATTCGATTTTGGCCACTGAGGGGACACTACCTTTAAAGTTAATGTTTCTTCTTTTGTGATGGGGACACTACCTTTGGCTAATTCCTATTTTGGCAGAAGGACACTACCTTTAAGGTTATTATAATTCCCTATTTTGGCCACAAGGGTACATCTCCATTAAGATTGTCATTCCATATTTTGGTCACTAGGGGACACTAACCTTAAGGCTGTTATTCTCCATTTTGCCAACTTGGAGACATTACCTTTAAGGCTATAATTCCCTATTTTGACCACAAGGGTACATCTCCATGAAGATTGTCATTCCCTGTTTTGGCCAAAAGGGGACACTACCTTTAAGGTTGTCATTCCCTATTTTGACCACAAGGGTACATCTCCAGTAAGGTTGTCATTCCCTATTTTGGTCACTAGGCAACACTACCTTTAAGGCTATAATTCCCTATTTTGGTCACTAGGGGACACTACCTTTAAGGCTGTCTATATTAAGAAGAACTGTGCTATTGTTTTTCTTGTGTTTAGCCTGTTCCTGACCTGACCTTAACATTAATTTAACAGCTCATATTTCCACACTAACATTAATCAGCAGAAACATATATAAATTTCTTCTTTTTAACATTTGTATCCAGATAATTTTCACAGAGCTTGCTAGAGATGCAGCTTGTTCCCTGATTGCTAATGAATCGACTTATTTATAATCTGACAACAGTCATTTCTGAGGTGCTTCAGACAAGTGGCAGAGAAATGAAAATTAAACGCTGTGAAAAAGAGGCTGTGTGTGAAAACACACACACACACACACCTCCCGGCCTGCCTCGTCAGCCTCCAAACTCAACAACAAATCTCTGTTTACTGACTGCTGGACATTCACACAATTTATTTGTTCTGATAGAGGCCATTATTTGATCCTGAGATTAGAAAGACCCTGGAATGATGAGCCTGCAGTGAGAGGCGCTTTTTCTATCAAGAAATGCTAATGAGCCTTTTCCCTCTCAATTCAACTGCCTATTTTCCAGCGTTCACATAAAAAATATGATGGCGGCGATAATTTAGTGTTTTTCTGAAGTGTTTAAGGGAGAACTGTCACGGCCAGAACACGCTCCTGTCTGTAATTACCTGAAATCAGTCACTCCTCTGTCGCGGGAGGGAGCGGTGGAGAGAGAGGGAGAGAAAGAGAGGGGGAGAGAGAGAGAGGATGGAAGAGGGAGCAAAAAAGAGAGGGAGGAAAGAGAAGGTGAAATAAAGAGAGGAAGAGAGGGAGGAAAAGGAGAGGTTGAAAGAGGGAGAGAGAGAGAGTGGGAGAGGGGGGGAGAGAGAAGGGGAGGGGGAAGGAAGAAAAGGTGGACGAGAAAGATAGGGAGAGGAAGGACGAGAAGAAGAGAGGGAGCGAAGGGGAGGGAAAAGATATAGAGAATAGAAAAGGAGAGAGAGGGAAATGAAGGGCAAGAAAGGGGAGGGATTAGAGGTAGAGAGAGAGATAGACATGAAGAGAGAGAGACATAAAGGAGAGGAAAAGAAGGAGGGGAGGGGGAAGGAAGCAAAACAGAAGGAAGGGAGTGAAAGACTGAGAGGAAAAGCCAGGGGATGAGAGAGGAAGACAAGAAGAATGAGAAAGAGAGAGAGGGTATGAGAGAGGGAAAGGAAGAGGGAGACATAAAGAGATGGAGAGAGAGAGAAGGAAAGGAGTGAAAGGCATAGGAAGAGCAAGGGAATGAGGGAGGAAGAGAGAGAAGGGGAGGTAAAGAAGAACAAGGAGAATGAGGTGAGAGAGAAATGGAGAGGGAGAGATATAGAGATGGAGAAAGTTTGGGATAGAGGGAGAGAGGGAAGAGGAAGGGAGAAAGGACAAGAAGGAGAGAGATAGGAAAAGGGCGAGGGGGAGAGAGCGAGCGAGACAGAGAGAGAAACGCAAGAGAGAGAGAGGAACGGAGAGAGAGAAAACCATCTGATGTGCTCTGCAGGCAGTAAAAGAGTTTTGCAGCCTTTTGTCCAACTCCTCTGGATCCCAAGCACCCGCAGGAGAGCTGTCACGTGTGTGCCACTGTGTGAGAGTGTGTGTGCGATGCCAGTCCTCCTGCCGTCTCCCGGGTGATTTAATGGATGCCCAGCTGAGCAGACTCCATTTAGAGAAGCGTTGTGAGGCTCGAGCGTCTCACACTTTACAGAAACATCTCACAGATTCAACAGACCAAAGGGAAACCGTTTTGGCATCGTCCCTCTACCCCCACCCCCTTCATATTCCCCCTAACCCCTGCCCCGGTTGGCAAGGGGATGGGCACCGGACCCCACACGGGTATGCTGGGGACGACTAGTGGCTACGGTGCCTAGCGTCATCTTTACAATGCCACACCCTCAACAAACTGCTGATGATTCCATCTCTTTAAGCCACAGTTTTCGGGGAGTCCTGACCCTCGTCCCCGACACACCCCAAACCCCCAAAAAACCCATCTCTTCATCCCCTCCCTCCACAAATAGAGCCCCCACACCCAAAAAATTGGTTGGGCATCAACCCGGATCTCATGCATCCACACAATGTTCAATATGGCAATCCATACAGAGAGAGAGAGAGAGAGAGAGGGAGAGATGAAGAGAGAGAGAGAGAGAGAGGGAAAAGGATGGGGAGAGATGAAGGGAGGGATGGAGAGATGGGAAAAGAGAGAGAAAGGGGAAGAGATGAAAATAGAAAGAGAAGGCGAGGGATGGGGAGAGTTGAAAGGAGAGAGGTGGGGTAGGAAAAGCGATGGGGAGAGATGGAGGGAGGGAAAGAGAGAGAGAGAGAGAGAAAGGGGGAGAGATGAAAGTAGGGAGATGGGGAAAGAAAGCGAGAGAGAGAGCGGGGGCGGGTAGGAAAAGCGATGGGGAGAGATGCAGGGAGAGATGGAGGGGGAGAGAGAGAGAGAGAGAGAGAGAGAGAAAGGGCTATGAGGGAGAGGGACAGGGAGAAGGAGGGAGACAAAAAAAAGGAAGTGAGAGAGAGAAAAAGGGAGAGAGGAAGAGGGAGGAGGGAGTGGTTGAAAAGGTGAGGGGACGATAAAGGGAGAGGGGGAAGAGAGAGAGAGAGAGAGAGAAGGGAGAGAGCAAGAAAGGGAGAGAGATGAGGAGAGATAGAGGGAGGTGGTAAAGGGTGTGTGTGTGTGTGTGTGTGTATGTGAGAAAGAGAGAGTGAGAGAGAGGGACACAGAAAAAGAGGGAGAGAGAAAGAGACAGAGGGAGCGGCAGAAAGAGAAAGAGGGAAAAAGTTAGAGAGGAATAAAGGGAGAGATAGACAGTGAGATGGAGGGAGAGATGAGGAGGGGAGAGGAAGGGAGGGAGGTGGGAAACTGATGAGAGAAGGAGAGGTGGAGAGAGAGAGAGAGAGGGAGAGAGGGAAAGCGATGGAGTGAGTGCGAGAGAGAGAGAGAGAGAGAGAGGGTGGGAAGGAGAGGGCCAGAGAAAAAGAGGGGGAGAAGGAGAGGAGGGAGAGGCAGAAGGAGAGAGATAGAGGAAGAGAGCGATAGAAAGGGGGGAGGGAGAGGGAGAAAGAGAGAGTGAGGGATAGAAAGCGAGGGAGGGAGAGAGGGAGGAATGTGGCCCGATGCGAGCAGTACTTCAGATGAAGTCGCTGGTGTTCTTTCTCCCCGTTGCATCACATCTCCGTGTTTAGTTCAGCAGGGAGAAGCGGGAGCATCTTAAAAGGCCACATCTGAGCTGGGAGGGTGAATATGGATCCCGATAAAAATAACCAGACTTCACTCAGGGCGTGTGAGCGAGTGTTTGAGCGAGAGAAAGAAAGAGTGTGTAAGGACAGACAGCAGTACTGACTCACCGACGGAGGAAACTTCCTGACATGAGCAGCTACACACAACTCAGCAGCTTTAGTGCCTACTGCACAGCCGGGCTGCACGATACTGGAAAAATCGGCATTGCGATATTCCTTTCTGCAGTAAATTTCACTATTAGTAATATTTAATTAAACGATTCTACTTGGAAAGAATCATTCCAAACCGAGCCTAAAAAAGACACCTGTGTACATTTGTCCAAAACTTTGGCAAACGTTGATTGGTTCTTTCACTGTTGCGTCCATTCTCACATTTGTAAGAAAGTGATTATTGTAGATTGTTAGACATTGTCTGCAGCAAGTCTTGACTCTTGACACGCGACTGAGCAGTGGTGTTGGCGACTTGGTGTTGGCAGTTGATAGTGTAACGAACGGTTAGGGAGTTGGCCCCGTGATCGGAGGGTCGCCCGCTCAAGTCCCGGGTCGGTAAAGGTGAATTTAAGGGAATTCTTATTTGTCATTGTGAACACAGCACAGCACACAGTGCACCACAACCAAATATGAGCTCTGCATTTGACCCTTCCGTGAAGGAACAGTGGGCAGCTCTTTTGGCAGTGCCCAGGGAGCAAGTACTTCAGGGTGTATTAGACACCAGGAAAGTCCGTTAGCTCGCTTGCTTTGCTCCGGACCAAATAAAATGTTTATTTTTTTCTTTGGTGCAGTTCTCGTTCACATCGTAGGCATTGCAAGTGGACCAGAATTTGTAAACAAAACCACATGTGTGCTACGGTCATTCAACCATTGGACAGAAACGTGTGGTTGATACAGCAGGGTAAAGCAGGAAACCCAAAGTGAAAGTACACAATCAGGACCGGTACCAGCGCCGGCCCTGAACACAATCATGGAGAGTTCGCGTGCTGTTTGTTCTCCTTGTTCTTGTAGAGATATGGTTTATAGAGTTACATACGTTTGCAGAAATGTTTGAGCGTCAAGAGCGTTTGATGCCACGTCACTTTTACAATATGATGCTCGTAAGTTCGGAACGGTGAAGACGTGCTGCAAGACGGTTGCGAAGGAGAGCTCTCCTTGGAGCTCCACGTTACCCCACGGCTCACTTCTAGCACTGGCCAAACTCGTCTGTGTGTGTTGTGTAGTTATCCAAACGATCGCTTCCAAGAAAGCGCTACAACGACAGGAGCCCGTTAAATCCAAAAAAGGTTTGCTTGTTGCAACTGGGTCGGATCAAGGTCTGGCTGCTTTCACCTTAAACGAACCGTACCAGAGTTCATTTGGATCCGAACCGACACCACCTCTTCAGCTGGGTCTCGGTACGCTTGTTTGGTGCGCTCGTTCGGGGGCTTGTATTTACACCTGCCCAAAAGGTCTGAACCAAGGGAGGAAACGAACTTGGGTCCATTTCTTGGAGCAGTTGGTGGCGTAACGGTAGGGTGTTCACCCCGTGATCAGAAGGGCGCAGGTTCGAATCCATGTCCGGTAAAGTTACCACTGAGGTACTCATGAGCAAGGTACCGTCCCCAAGCACTGCTCCCCGGGCGCTTGTTAGCTGCCCACTGCTCCTTCACGGATGGGTGAAATGCAGAGGTCACATTTCGTTGTGGTGCACTGTGTGCTGTGGTGTGTTCACAGTGACAAATAATCACTCACTTTCAAACTAAACAAGGCAGGTGTGAAAACACCCTCAGTGGTACCTTTACCGTCCAGGACAGGGCCAATTCCGTAACCGTTACACTACCAACTGTCCCAAAGTGTGGTGCACTGTGTGCTGTGCTGTGTTCACAATGACAAATAATCACCCACTTAAATTCCCTTTACTGTCATTTCTGCTATATACAAGTATACAGAGAGACGAGACGACGTGGATCCAGTACAAAGAAAGCGCATGGAATACACATATCTAAATAAATGACAAAGTCTGAACTCTAAATTACAAGTAAAAAACAAAAAAATGTGCAATTTTAATCATCTGAGGTATACATAATACGGGCAAATGTTGCAACAACAGGTCTACAGTTAAAGCCATGTGTGGTTAATATGAATATGTTCTGATTGTCATTTCATATGATATTGTAGCAACATTTGGGCAAAATATAATTCGTTTTGCCAATTTAATTATGACTGCAACAGTGAAATAATTTTCAACATCTTACAAACTTTCAAAGCAGAGAGCGCTCTTTTTTGACTTGCAGTATATTGCGATTGGTTTTGCATCTATAGAGAAAATAAAAATATTAATCAGAAAGACTGAAAACTTTCTCTTGAGAGTGAACTCTCCCTTTTGAAGTTTATTCAACGTTGAACTAAATTAGAATAAATGATGTTTAATCGGACAGACTTGAAGGAAAATGAGAACTGGGCGAGTTTTCCTTTTGTGTCACGCAGCAAAAAATGAGATTGAATTTGTCTTACTTGACATTGTACGTCCTGAGATGTGACTACTGCACATGCACACGTCACCATGACGATGCCGAAATGACATATTGTGCAGGTCTGCTGTATACGCACACGCATGAACACGCACTGCTACATGAAGGAAAGCAACACATCTCTACGAATTTCCTTTCAAGAAACCACATGGGGACACATTTAACAAAAAAAGAAAAGGGGATAAAAAAGGAAGGATTTCTTCTTCTCCTGCTCGTTTCCGTTTTCTCTCTCCTCTGTTCTTTTCTCTCCTCGCAGGTCTCTCTCTCTTTCTCTCTCTTTCTTTTGCCTCCGAACTAATGCTTCTCTTTGGTCTTATTTGCATTCAAATTACCTCACCAGGTGGTACACCAATCAGAGGTAAGAATGCTGAAAACAGACAGTGTCCGAATGCATCGTCGCCCTTCTGCCTCATGCTGTCACTCCAAAGTTATTCATCACGATCCCCCCTCCCCCCACTCTCTCTTTCTCTTTCTCTTTTATCTCACGTCTCTGTGCATGAACCTCTGTTCATTTGCGTCATTTTTTACACATCAAAAACGAGCTGCCCGAATTCCAGCAGTTGTTGAGTTGCATTGACTTGTAAAAAGTTGCAGGGCTGGGTAATATAACCACAAATCAATATTACGATTAACCGTTATGATTAATGAACCGTTTGCTTCATAATTCACTGCCAAGGATTAGATTGTCAATATGAGCAACTGTTAAAGCTGGGATATTTTTTCTAGGGATTCACCGATATGGGAATTATAGACAGATGCCGATATCCGATGTTTTTTCCGATAATCACATTTGTAATTTTGAAAAATTACAGATTTGCTACCACTATATTAGAATTATAGAGAAATGCAATATTTATTTGTCTTTTTTTTTTGTTTTCAATCAGCTGTTTACAAACACAAAAAATGTAAAGATTTCTCGTGAAACATTTAGTTGGCTAACTGGTAAAAAACAAAACAGGCTGATCACTTAAACAGTAAGTTAATTAACAAGTCAAGAAAATTCTGATCGTGCAGCGGAACTCAGTAAAGATGGTTGTACAGTACTCAGTACAAGTTGTTTAACTAATCAGATGTTAGTGGTGCAGTCCCTGCAAAATCTGACCTCGAACTTTGGACATGCCTGGCATAAGTGCATACAATAAATGTGTCATCAGATATCGGCTAGAAATATTGGGCAACTCTAAGCAACGGTCATGCCAATGACTTGGAAAAAAACCAGCTATCTGCTGATTCTGAAAAGCTTCCGGTGTCATCGTATATCCCTAATTTTGTCTAATGCATATCTTATCTTTGTGCATCTCTTATGCGTATCTCTTTCTTGCGATACTAATATAATTTATGGAAATACACAAAAGACAGTACGTGAACACACGTCAGGAAAAGTATTAACAGAATTTACTTCTATGTACGAGGCTGAGTCAAGCTAAAGTTAGAAAATGGGATTTATTGGAAAATGGACCAAACCTTAACAAAACTGATGTCGTTTTTCAATGTAGTCACCAGACTTTTCCTTGCAGCATCTGATTGGCCTAGATTCAAGCAGAGAAAAAGTTTTCGCCAACCGCTTCTATCACCTCTTCATCCGTCTTGAAGCGACGACCACCCAGATGGTTTTTTTAGTGGTCCAAAAAGGTGGAAATCACATGGCGCCAAATCTGGGGAGTAAGGAGGACGTGTCCACCAAGTTGTTGTACACCTGAGCCTTACACATACAGCCATCGCTGTACACCTCGGATTTGTATCGATGAATTTCAGATGGATTCTCACCTTGAGCGTGTAAAAATCGCATTCAGTTTCATTACTCTTCACGTGAATTTTCCAGTCGACCAACATTTTCAAAGCTTCTGGGCTGACATTGTTACGCCAGGAGAAGAGTCGGTCAGTACTCAGCAGAGAGCGTGCTTCACAGCGGTGGTGGAATATTTGGCCTCCTTATTGCTGGTGGCATTTTATACGCTTTTTCTAACTTTAGCTTGACTAACCCTTGTAGTAACAAATTTTTTAAATTATCAAAATAATCGAAAGTTTGGATTAATTGCTCAGCCCGAAATCCCGGTACTTGTAAAATAACAGCTCATTTCAAAACCCTAACGGTTACTCTGACTTTGCAGAATGAACAGGATTATTATTAGATTCAGTGGAGCGTAAGAATTCTTCAAGATTAAAAGCCATTTCAGCAGAGATTTTTTTTTTGAGAAGACATTTTTGAAGCTACAGGAGAACACGCTTTTAGTTGTTACTTAAAATACTTCATCTAGTATATGACTTTAATGTAACTTTTTCAGAAATTTCCCGTCATATTTTTGGCTGAGACGTTGTCAGATCGAGGAGGTCTCACTGTGCCGTGTGATCAGATTGCCAATGTCTTGCTGTGAGAAGGCCGTGTTGGAGGTCGGTTCAGGTCAGGATCTCCTCTGAGCTTGGACGTGAAATAAAGTGGCTCTGGACCATAAATTTAGCCCCCAGAAATGTTAATCCTCCTCCAGCTTCAGCAGCAGTAGAGCCTCTTAGTGCAGCTCTCCGAGCAGAACCAGAGCTGTGTAGCGCAGGAAAGATCATGCTGCAAGCTGACAGCTTAAAGGGATATGGACAAGAGTGGAGAGGAGAGGAGAGGGGAGAGAGGGGAGAAGAAAAGAAAAGAGAGGAGAGGTGAAAAGAGGAGAAGGAGTAAAAGCTGATGATAAAAAAAATTAGGAAAGGAGAAGTGAGACCAGAGAAAATAAGGAAAAAAGAGAAGAGAGGAAAGGAGAAGAGTAGGGGAGTTAATGGATACGGATGAGAGAGAAGAGGATGAGAAAAGAAAGAGGGGAGAGGAGAAGAGGAGGAGATGAGAAAATAAAATGGATGAGAGAGGGGAGTAAGAGAAGAAAAAAGAAGAGAAGAGAAGAGAGGGAGTATGAGCGAAGAGAATTAGCAAAAAAGTTGATAAAAGAAGGGAGCAGGATAACTCGTGCAGCAAACTGGCAGCTTAGATGGACATGGGCGAGAGAGCAGAGTGTGAAAGGAGAGAAAAGAAAAGAAAACAGAGGACAAGTGAAATGAGAATGAGAAGAGGGAAAGAAGGAGAGAAACATCAGGAGAAGAGAGAAAGAAAGAGTTGGAGATAGTGAGTGAGAGAGAAGAGGGAATTAGGAAAGAAGGAGAGAAACATCAGGAGAAGAGAGAAAGGAAGAGTTGGAGATAGTGAGTGAAAGAGAAGAGGGAATTAGGAAAGAAGGAGAGAGAAATTATTATGGATGAGAGAGGGGAGTATGGGAAGAAAAGATAAGGGAGAGATTTCGGAAGGGGGGAATGAGAGGAGAAACATGGATGAGAGACAGGGGTATCAGAAGAGATGAGAAGAGAAGAGAGAGAATTGGGAAAGAGGAGAATCAGGGGACAAATATGGATGAGAATTAGGAGTATTAGACGAGAAGAGAAGAGACAAGAGAAGAGAACTAGTGACGAGGAGAAGGGAAGGAGAAATTAATATGGATGAGAGATGGCAGTATGGGAAGAGAAGAGAAGAGTGAATTAGCAAAGAGGGGAAGGACAGGAGGAATCAATATGGATGAGAGAGAAGAGAGGAGAGAGATATAGGAAAGAACAGAAGGAGAAGAAAAATTAATATGGATGAGAGAGGAGAATATGAGAAGAGAGAGATTTGGGAAGGGACGAATGAGAGGAGAAATATGGATGAGAGACAGCAGTGTTACGAGTAGAAGAGAGGGGAAGGAGAGGAGGAATTCATATGGATGAGAGAGATGAGGAGAAGAGAAGGGAACTGGGAAAGCGGAGAATGGGTGGAGAAAAATGAACGAGAGAGGGGTTGAAGAGAAGAGAGGAGAAGAGATGACAAAGAGTAAGAGCAAAGAGAATTAAGGATGCAGAGAAGAGAAAGAGAGGAAAGTAATAAAGATCAAAGAAAGAGTAAAAGAGAGAAATCCAGAAGGTGTGTGTGTGTGTGTGTGTGTGTGTGTGTGTGTGTGTGTGTGTGTAAACGCTCAGTGTATCCTTCCTCACGTCAGGCTTTCTGAAGGTATTGGTTTCTGGTGCTTTCTCACACTCAAGTCCTCACGTTCCTCACGACCGACGCTCACGTTTACGACCATCCCATGATGCATTTCAGGAGCACTTCTGAAATACGACTTTGTAACCTTTTCTCTGTTCTAATCAACACACTCCCATCGCTCACACGCTGCATGATCTGTGTTGCGGTAATCCGGCCGAGTCGCTACGCCGTCGTCACCATCGCACGGTTAAACTGTCTGTCGCTAATCCTCCACAACGCCTCCGACTCCACATTGGGATGTTGTGAACTGTAAGTGTCTGGAAAGAATACAAAATAAAAAATACACAATAGCAGGGAATGGAAGGATGCTGGAATAAGGTGGGTGGTGCTGGTGACTGAGTTTTTACTGCAGTTTGTTTGTTACGTGTAATTGAATTGTTGTTTGTTTGTTCATTTGTTCTGATCCACTATCACTTCATCAGTGAGGTCTGAGCTGAGTGTCTCTACACATGACCAGCATAGTACATATTTTTATTCATTCGTTCATTTATTATCTGAACCGGGTAAGGGTTAGGGTCGCAGGGACCAGGAGCAACCCTGGGTGAGTGCCACCACCAGAGAATTGGGAGAGAAGAGAATTGGGAAAGAGGAGAAGTGCTGGAGATGAGCACTGGATATGAGAACTAGGAAAGAGGAGGTAGAGAGGAGAAGTAGTATGAATGATAGAAGGGAGGAAGAGAAGAGAAGTGAAGAGAAGGAGTAAGAGCAGAGAGAATTAGGAAAGATGAGATAGAGAGGAGAACTAGTATGAATGATAGAAGGGAGGAAGAGAAGAGAAGAGAAGAGAAGAGAAGGAGTTAAAGCAGAGAGAATTAGGAAAGAGGAGATAGAGAGGGGAAATGGTATGTATTAGAGATGGGAGTAGGAGAAGAGAAGAGAATGAGTTGAAGCGGAGAGAAGTAGAAAAGAATAGAAGAGAAAGAGATAAGTACTGGATATGTATGAGAGAAGAGAAGAAAAGAGAAGAGAAGGAGTAAGAGCAGAGAGAAATAGGACAGAGGAGAAAAGAAAGAGATAAGCACTGGATATGTAGAAGAGAAGGAGTAAGAGAAGAGGGAATTAGGAAAGAGGAGAAAGAGACGAGAATTAGTATGGATGAGAGATGGGAGGAAGAGAAGAGAAGAAAATGAGTTGAAGCGGAGAGAAATGGGAAAGAAGAGAAGAGAAAGAGATAAGCACTGGACAGATATAAGAGAAGAGAAGAAAAGAGAAGAGAAGGAGTAAGAGCAGAGAGAACTAGGAAAGAGGAGATAGAGAGGAGAACTAGTATGAATGATAGAAGGGAGGAAGAGAAGAGAAGTGAAGAGAAGGAGTAAGAGCAGAGAGAATTAGGAAAGATGAGATAGAGAGGAGAACTAGTATGAATGATAGAAGGGAGGAAGAGAAGAGAAGGAGTAAGAGCAGAGAGAATTAGGAAAGAGGAGAAAGAGAGATGAGAATTAATATGAATGAGAGATGGGAGTTAGAGAAGAGAAGAGAAGGAGTTAAAGTGGAGAGAAATAGGAAGGAGGAGAAAAGCTGGAGATAAGTACTGGTTATGGGGAAGAGAAGAGAAGAGAAGAGAAGAGAAGAGAAGAGAAGAGAAGAGAAGAGAAGAGAAGAGAAGGAGTAGGAGCAGGAAAGAGGAGAAAGACAAGAATTAATATGGATGAGAAAAGGGAGTAAGAGAAGAGAAGAGAAAAAAATAAAAGCAAAGATAATTAGGAAAGAACAGAAAAGAAAGAGCTGTGCGAATTTGAGAGGAGAAGGAGAAGTCGGAGGAGAGGAAATTAGGAATGAGGAAAAGAGAAGGAGATGAGAATTGGATATGCATGAGAAACGAGAAGAGAAGGAGTAAGAGGAGAGAGAATTAGGGAAGAAGAGAAGGAGGAAATATGAGCAGTGAAGGAGAGGTGTATATGGTTCATATAATTCTGTATATTTGTTGTGTCCAGCATAGGTCTGATGGTCTCTTGCAGAATCGCATTAGCAGCAGTTTGAGGAAGACTTCTGTCTGACAGAGTGACTGTTGAAGTCCATTAAGCGTTGCGAGGTTTTATTGATCCGCGCAACTCGGTTCGTTTACGCCGGCGTTCACGTCTCCACGGAGAACAAAGAGGAGTGATCATATCACCGCAGGAGCACTCCGTCTTCTCCTCTTTACCTCTCCCTCATTCGTTCCCACGGCCGCAGGATTCTCATCGATGGCCATGTGAATAGCCGAGTGGCAGTAATTGTCGTCCTTTTCAAAAGAACTCGGACCGGTTTTTGTCCTGAAGCCAGACGGTCGAGTGAGACAGTAACACAGAGACAGTGGGGCCGAATGAGTTTCTCAACGTCTCGTATGAACATTTATAAGCATGAGTTTCTTTTTTTCCGCTGCAATAATGTTATGGGGCACTTTTTAAAGCGTGATCACAGGTGCAAAATACTATTCCGCTGCAAAATGGACCATACTGACACTAAATGCCAGTCCCTTTTCCTTACACTGCAAGAAAAATGTAACCGTCTTTAAGTTTTAAACCAATGATTTACATATTGTGTTTAATTAAATATGCTGAAAATTGACTGCACATATAAAATATATTAATAAATCAATAAATATACACGTTTGCATATACAAAATTATAATCACTTAGAAATTCATTAGAAAATTTAAGAGAATATTCAATAGAAAATAGAAATTTCAATGAATACGGAAAATTCTGTTGGTTATAAAACCAAATCTTTAATCAACTTTAATTGAATTATTTGAATTAAATTTTATAAGCTAAAGTGCTATTAAATATAAAATAAAAATAAAATATTTATTTGATTACATTCATGAAGACAACTATTTTTATTCATTTATTCATGAATCAATATTTTAAACTTTGGTTCTTCGTAATACACAAGTTACTTTAAGATATTTCAGTTTGAAATTGAAAATTGTCGTGGAAATTAAATGTAGAATGTAATAATCAAGCAGCAACCAAAAGGCACAAACCTGTATGCGGCTGATTGGTCCGGAACAGAAACGGTGTTAATTTAGGCATTTCTATCCTTCATAATGTAAGTCAAACTGTAATTGAATGTAACATTGAGTTACGTTTTAGTCCACTTTTAGTTGTGGTGATTGCAGGTGAAAAGCTGTAAATAATGCTTATAAATACTAATTTAACTTAGTTAACTCAATGCAGCAAATGACAGCAAAGCTTATATTTGAACAGACAAACTAGATGCATTTAGTATATCCGACAGTGCTCAAGTTTACTTTTTAGTCCTGCCTTTTCTTGTTACCTAAAACAAATACAAATTTAATCTCAGCCTTATTACTGAAAAATCTATTTTTAGCTTGGCAAAGTTAGTCCTAGTCATGGAGAAAAAAGCTTGTTGACAAACATTTCTCCTCATACTTTACGTTATGTTACGTCTGACGGTTTACAGTCTTTCCCATAATTTTGTGTTATGGTGCGTTACACAAGACATCGCCAATGCAACCTCCCTCCACGGGTACCTCAGCATTGAACCAAAATGTTTTCAACTCTGGGATTTTTGAACAGCGGCATCCTCCAAAAACTCTCAAAAGTCCCAGAAGTGGCGTGGTGTGAAGCTGAGATTTGGTTTGAAGGCTGGATGCTGAGAATTTCCGATAGGTTTATTGCACAACATTAGCCAATATATTCATGTTGTTTAACAAGTTGTTGTCGTCTCTGTCCATTAAGCCACATCATGTTGGCTCATGCCACTACACGACTTGTTGTCTCGTCTCTTTTGTATCTCACTGCTTCTTTGTTGTGTGACTGAGACATTATAGCGTGCTCGTGTGTGTTTATAGTATATTATCCAACCTTGACTCACTTTGTTACCTTTGCAGGTGCGTTGCAAATCGAGAACAGCGAGGAATCGGACCAGGGGAAGTACGAGTGTGTAGCGATGAACAGCGCAGGAACTCGCTACTCCGCCCCGGCCAATCTCTACGTCAGAGGTAAGAGTTCGGGGGTTCCGCCAGATGGAGGACAAACATCGAAAATCTCCTTTGTGCTCTTAACACACTAACTTCTGAGCCTTTCCCAACCTGAGATTGTAGCAGGAGTGACATCACATCTCTCTCAAAGCCACGCCTTTACTCTATAAGCAGGACCAGGACGTCCAGGATCTGTGTGTATGTGTTTGAGAGAGTGTATGTGCGTGTGTGTGTGTGTGTGTGTTTACTTTTCTCTTTTGGGAGTATTTGGCAAAGTCCCAAAACCCTCACCAGTGTTCTAAATAGTGTGTGAGAAAAAAAAAAACATGCAATGTTTTGTTGTGGTTTTTCACAAGCCATTGGTGCTGGAAATAATCTTGCCATTGTTGATGGAGTGCTATTAAATTGCACATTAGCATGAGACACGGGTGTGAAATGAGCGCGTTCGTGTAAACTTGATTATCACTCAGAGCTTAACAGTGTCAGAGAGGCTTTATTGCCGGCTTCTGTTGTGAATTTGAAGTGAGTTTGAGGTCAGGCGTGTCAACGGCGAGTGTTAGGGGTTAGGCACGATTAAGACGGCTGGATGTAATTACGCTGAGGTCATACAGATACTGGTGAACTAAGGGTCCAGGTGAGATAAAGGTCAGATACAAGTGATGTGAGGGTCAGGTACAGGTGTAGTTAAGGTTGAGATGAGGGTCACCTAAAGGTGAGACGGGATGGAGTTAGAGGTAAGATAGGGCCAGCTATAGATGAACCGCGAGTCAGGTACAGGTGTAGTTAGATCCTTACATAGGTGATCTGGGGATGTACCTGACCATGAAAGTTGGGGAATCAGGGATCACACAGGTGATTTGGGGTCAGACAAAGGTGTAGGTCAGGCACAGGTGTAGCTAGAGACACAGGTGATAAAAAGATTGCGTGTGGTTACAGATGAGCAGAAAGTCAGAAAGAGGTGAGATAGGGTTTGGGTTGAGGGTGAGATAGAAGTGAGTTGAGGGAGATTTTTAGGAGATTCAAGGGTCAGGTAAAGGTCATGTAGAGAGGTGGAGGTACATGTAAGGTGAGGGTCACTATGAGGTCAATTGAGGGTTAGGAACAGGTAAAAGGGGGTCAGATATAGGTGAGGTAGGGGTCAGGTAGAGCTGAGTTGAGAGTTAGGTAAATGTGTGATGGGTTCAGAGACAGGTGAGATAGGGGTCAGGTAGAGGTGAGTTGAAGGGCATGTTGAGGTGAGATGAGGTAAGCCGCAGGTGAAATGCCCACTCGGAGAGGTGAGATAAGAGTCACTTTGAGGTGAGATGAGATGAGGGTCAAGTAGAGGTAAGACGGCATCAATTATACGGGTGAGACGGGGTCACAAACAGGTGAGTTGAAGGCCACGGACAGGTGAGATGGAGGTCAGGTAGAGGTGACATAGGGGTCAGGAACTATGTGATGGGGTCAAATAGAGTTGAGATAAAGGCTAGGTACAGGTAAGATAGAAGTGATTTGAGGGTCATGTTGAGGTAAGCTGAAGGTTAGGAACAGGTAAGGATGGGTTAGAAAGAGGTGAGATAGGGCTCGGCTGAGTTGAGGGTTAGGTAGATATGTGATGGGGGGTCAGATAGAGGTGAGGCTCAGGCAAAGGTGATCTGGGTGTCAGATACAGGTGAGTTGAGGGGTAGAGGTGAGAGGAGGTAAGCCACAGGTGAAATGGCCACTCACAGAGGTGAGGTGAGGGTCACTTAGAGGTGAGGTGAGAAATAGGGGTCTGGAACAGATGTTATGGGGTCAAACATGGGTTAATTAATGGGTCAGGTGTATGAGGAGGCGAGGTGGGCATCTCCCTCCAGCTGCTGTGGGATAAGATAGATGAGTGGAAATCCCCCTGTGGACAGGATGCCGTGTTGGAGTCAAGCGAGCGCCTGATCCGCCTCCTTCACATTTCAAAGCGATTTCTGCCTTTACCTGTTTCAACCCGTGTCAACCAAAGCTTGGCTCTCACAGCAAAGCTGCACAGCTACTGTGATCTCCCTTAACCCTTTTGAGGCTGGTGGTCTTTGTTCCAAGTGCCTCTGGTCTTTTTTCTTCTTAATGCATTTATCCCACGTCGCTCCGTGTAACCAACAACATCCGATTCACACTCGAGGGCTGAGTGATGTTGTTAAGCGAGTGCGTCAAGCTGTAAATAGGATCCAAATCAGCCGTGAGAAAACATGAAGGCTTCTCAAACCATGTCTCATTTTTCTGATACATATGGGAATAAAAAAATAACACATTCAAGGCAGCCACACAATAGGGAGTCGGAATCTGATGTCAGTTTGTATGCAATTTGTTAACATTTCCTTTACTCTGGCTGCTTCAGTAAAATCCCTATGGAAAATATCAGTGGGCTTTCAGAAAGTCGGTGAAGATGCGGTTCCTGGTTACGTCAGATTCACGCTCCTTTATCAGAATTGTTTGTGTTTTCGTGGTGTACCTCAAATATCAGACATTTTATAGGCTTAAAAGAGGATGATGGTCATGATTGAGTAACATTAGTTTCACACAGAAACTGAAACCACAACTGGTCATCTACAGGAAAGATGTTAATTTTTAAGTGATTATTTGTCATTGTGAACACAGCACATCACACTGTGCACCACAACCAAATGTGATCTCTCCATTTGACCCAATGTGAAGGAGAAGCTGATGTGGAGCAACCGGGGTTGGTACTTCACTCATGTGTTCCTCAGTGGTACCTTTACTGACCCAGGACTTGGACCAGTACCTCTACTATCACAGGGCCGTCTCCTTATGCTTCACTATGTTATGCTTCGCTATGAACTGCCACAGAAGGTTGCTGGAAGGTTCAAGCCTCCGACCGTTAAAGGTACTATTGAGGTACTCATGAGCAAAGTACTGTCCCAGAGCACTGCTCCCTGGGTGCTTGAGGACAGTACACGAGTGGCTTAGCGTGTGAGCGATGAGTCTTACCCAACTCCCTCCCTGCTTGGGGATAGTACCTGAGTGGCTTACGGTCCGAGTTTCACCCAACTCCCTAACTGTAATGCTACACTATGAACTGCCCCGAAGGGTCGCTGGTTCAAGTCCCGGACTGGAAAAGGTACCACTGAGCTACTCACAAGCAAGGTACCATCCCTAAGCACTGCTCCCCGGGTGCTGCCAGAAGCTGTCTTCACTGATCGTTCAAATGCAGAGGTCACATCTGCTTGTGGTGCAATGTGTGCTGTGCTGTGCTGTGTTCACAGTGACAAATAATTACCAAATTAAAACTCAGTTCTTAAAATGTCAGAATTCAGAAAAGTTCTATTGAAGACACAGATATGAATTTCAGAAGTTTTTCTAAAGGTATTTTTTCAGCCACCTCATATTCTCCGACTTTCTGAAATCCCCTCGGTATTTTCCTTTGAGCTAATTTCTGCTCCGTTCGTGCTCATTTACACCATCGCTTGGAAACATAACATTCCTATTGAAGTGCTAATGGGAATTATCATGAGAAATAAAGATCAGAGACTAGGGGTCGTGTTGATTCTGGATCTACTTTATAAAAAGCGGTGTGAGGTTATATTACGACGGGACCGGCGTAATTACTACAGACGAGGAGGCGCCAGGTCGTGTTCCTCCGAGGGCTAAAACCACACAGCCTGTGGCACTGGAACTAAGATCCTGCTTCAGAACCCCAGATGAAACATTTCCATTTATCAGCAGGGGAACGTCAGCGCCGCTTGTTATCTGACCTTGGTCTGAATTTCCCCGAGTGATGAAAGCCGAGACGGATGAGTTTGTGTGTGTCTGGGTGTGTGTTTTTTTTGTAGTGACTTTTGTTCTGTGTGTTTGTGTTTGTGTGTGTGTGTTGTTAAGGAAAGGGGGGAATGTAAGGATGTGTGCTCGTCTCTAATAAATTCTGGCTTCTTTACACCGCTCCTCTCCTGATAAGAGACTCTCAGCAGCAGCTCCAATAAAAGATGCAAAGCAGAGATCAGATTCACCAAATCCTGTCTGGACTCTTCTGCTTTTGATCTTAACGCAGACCACACACACACACACACGCACTCACGCACACCTCCCTTCTGATGTGCCGGGGGATACTATGTGGAACACACACACGGAACCTTGCCTTTTGATGAATGACGTAATATATGAGCATCTGTAATCGGCTCCTGCTTTGTGCTGTTTATTAATTATGTGCCTTTTTAGTTCTCTAAAGTGCCCTATCTATCTATCTATCTATCTATCTATCTATCTATCTATCTATCTATCTATCTATCTATCTATCTATCTATCTATCTATCTATCTATTATCTATCTAATTTGTTCTTTCAATATACAGTAATGTGAAAAAGTTAGGACACCCCACTAAATATTTCATTCTTCATTAAGAAATATTAACATATCCATATTATATCTTCTTTTCAGATTATATCTGTAGATAATGCAGTGATATAAACTGATTTTCTCCAGTAAAACAAATACATTCCCCACTCTTCAATGCAAAATTCCTGTTGTGTTATTTTTGAAGGATGTAGCATGCTCTGGCCAAATGACCACACAGCATTTCAATACGATTCAGTTCCTGTGCTTTGACTTGGCCATTCCAGAACTCTCAATTTCTTCCTCCTAAGCCACATTCCTTGGTGGATTTACTGGAATTACTGGAATGTTATGGGTCATTGGCTATAAAGGTACGGTCCACTCCACTTCAGCTTCAACTGGACAGATGGTTGTACATTGTAGCCGGTTAATCTCTGGGATACCATGAAGAATTCATAGTGGATTCTGTGATGGTGAGCTGACCAGGTCCTGCTGCAACAAAGCAGCCCCAAACCATGACATTTCCACCCCCATGTTTCACAGTGGAGGCATGGAGTTTTTTATTGCTCAAAAGGTGTCTTTGGTTTAGGCCAAACATGTCATCCTTTTTAATGTCTCTTATCATTCAATTGTAGGCTTTTTATTGTCCAAAGCATGTTGTTCTAAAACTCCTGGTCTTTGACTAGGTGGCCTCTGGTAAACTGCAGTCTCACCCTGATGGGGGGTTTTTTGACAGAAAGCTTAAGCTGGATCTCACCATGGTGAAAGCACTCGCTTTTAACAATCAAGAACAAACCAGATTAGATGTCGAGCCATGGAATAAGACAGACTCCACCAAAAGCTCTGTAAGAATGTTGTAATAATTTTAGTCTTAGTGTTGTGCACCTCTGAGTGTAATTTAGATGCATGCCAAATATGGAATGACTGTGAGGGTGCTGGCTACTTTTTCTCAGTATGAAAATGGCATTTTAGTTAATTAGTTAATTAGTTAGTTAATGGTCATTTTTTAAATAACTTTTAGCACAGAATGTGCAGTTACATTACCTTTATCTCTAGATATTATCTGAAAGAAGATTGGAAGTCATCTATTTCATTGTTACCTATTCTCTCATTCTTCATCCATCCCTCACAATCTAGTCTATCTATCTATCTATCTATCTATCTATATCTTATCTATCGATTCCATTCATCAATTCCAATCATCCATCCACCTTGCATCCTAAACCCAATCCTATAAGAGATGAGAGATATATATATATATATATATACATATATATCTTTCTGTCTATCTCTGTCTGTCTGTCTGCTCTTTCTGTCTATCTATCCATCCATCCACCCTTGCATCCAAACCTAGTCCATATATATATATGATATATATATATATATACATATACATATATATCTCTTGGTCTCGATTCTGTCTGTCTGTCTGCCTTCTGTCTATCTATCTATCCATCATCTTTTCAGTCTATCTATCTACCCTTCAGTCTATCTATCTATCCATCATCTATCTATCTATCTATCTAACGCATTCATCTATCTATCTATCTATCTATCTATCTATGCATTCTCACCCAGGTCTATCTATCTATCTATCTATCTATCCTGTGTATCCAAAACCTAGTCTATATATCTTATCTTTTCTGTCTCTCTCTGGCCTGCCTTCTGTCTATCTACTCATCTGTCTGTCTGTCTGTCTGTCTGTCTGTCTGTCTGCCCATGCATTCTTACCTAGTCTGTCTATCTGTCTATCTATCCTTCCTTTCTTCCATCCACACAGTCTACCCATTTATCTATCTGTCTATCTGTCTGTCCATGCATTCCTTTACCTGTCTGTCTATCTGTCTATCTATCTATCTATCCTTCTTCCATCCACACACAGTCTATCTATCTATCTATCCATCCATCCATCCATCCATCCATCCATCCATCCCCTGCATTCTCACCTAGTCTGGTTCATCTGTCTATCCGTCCATCTATCTATCTATCTATATTTCCGCCAGCCATTGGCCTATCTGTATATGCATCCATTAGTGCTGCTGTAGCTGCTCACGTACAAAAACAAAATATTACAGAAGCTTGACATTAGTATCTTTTATATAGAAATGGGAAAAAGATCATACACTTTTAACATATTAGCTTAAGATTGATTTATTAAATATACGATCAAGTTCCTGTGCTGTGTGGAGCAGGGATAGCACTCTGATATTCCAGCCGTGCTCAGAGCTGGAAGCCGGAGCCCTGAGCCGCTTGGCCTTTATTCAGCTTCTCCAGTTTGGATTTCAGTTTCCAGGCTCATGCTTGCCTGGCACCTTGTGTGAAACCCATCTAACCTCCTCTGCTCTACAGGTGTACAAATTCAAAGCTCTATCTAACACACACACACACACCCGGAAAAGTGTGTGATGAGTGTGTGCGTGTGTATGTGTGTGTGTGTGCACCACCTCACTTCTCCTTGGCACATTTTTCTCTTTTCTGTCTTTTCTTCACTCTTCAGCTGCTTTACGCCTGCAGCCTTCCCCATCTGCGCTGTCTCTGTGTGTTATTTTGTGTCTCTAGGTTTGTCATCAAGTGATATACACACATCGCGAGACGTTGTGTATGGGGGAATGTCTATTCTGCAAATTTTATCCTCTTCCATAAAAAGAATTGTTTTTTCTTCGCTCTGGCGTGCCTTACTGAAGACCAGAGACCTACAAGGCCCATTTTATGGATCCTGACACCTCATTGTTAATGCTGCTCACTGTGTGTGTGTGTGTGTGTGATTTCAGGTTATCAAAAGATACTATTAGTGTCCTTATTTAGAGAGTCAAAATGTTTAGATTATAGCTGGACAATTAATCAAAATTATTTAATACCATCATCCAGAATGCCGCCCATTCATCTATCTATCTATCTGTTCATCTGTCTGTCTGTCTGTCTATCTGCCAATCTATCTATCTATCTATCTATCTATCTATCTATCTATCTATCTATCTTCATCTATCTATCTATCTATGTGTCTGTCTGTCTATCTATTCACATTCCCCATCGCATCTATCGATCCGTCTGTCTGTCTGGTCTATTCACAATCTATCTATCTATCTATCTATCTATATCTATCTATCTATCTATCTATCTATCTATCTATCTATCTATCTATCTGTCTGTCTATCTATCTGCATTATCTATCTGTCTGTCTGTCCGTCTGTCCACAGTATCTATCTGTCTGTCCGTCTATTCACAATCTATCCATTCATCTATCTGTCTATCTGTCTATCTGTCTTCGTCTGTCTATTCACACAATCTATCTATCTATCTATTCATTCATTCATTCATCTATCTATCTATCTATCTATCTATCTATCTATGTGTCTGTCTGTCTGTCTATCTATTCACATTCTATCGATCTATCGATCTATCGATCTGTCTGTCTGTCTGTCTATTCACAATTCATTCACTATTCATTCATTCATCTATCTATCTATCTATCTCCCATTCATCTATCTATCTGTCTGTCTGTCTGTCTGTCTGTCTGTCTGTCTATTCATTATTCTATCCATCTATCCATCTATCTATCTATCTATCTATCTGGTTCGTCTGTCTGTCTGTCTGTCTATTCGCATTCCTTATCTATCTATCTATCTGTCTATCTGTCTGTCTGTCTGTCTGTCTGTCTGTTCACATCTATCTTCTCATCTATTCATCTATCTATCTATCTATCTATCTATCTATCTATCTATCTATCTATCTATTCTGTCTGTCTGTCTGTCTGTCTGTCAGTCTATCCACATTCTATCTATCTATCTATCTATCTATCTATCTATCTATCTATCTATCTATCTATCTATCTATCTATCTATCTATCTATCTATCTACCTGTCTACCTGTCTATCTGTCTACCTGTCCATCCTTCTATCCAAACATTTTGAACTTCTCATGTCAGGTTCATGAATACAAATACAACACGAGTTATTATTATCAATGTGGCCTTTTTATGGTTTTAAATGCACTATGAAGGTGCACTTAACATATTAATAATGTTTTAATCTTTAGACAAAAACAGTCATCAGAAAGGCATGCTCTTATGAAATAGGTTTTGTGTGTGTGTGTGTGTGTGTGTACTTTCACCTGTAAACTCTTTGTCATTGACGTCATGCTCTTGTCACTCATCTCTTTTATGGATAAGCAGAATATTTGCCTGTTTTACTCTCTCTGTTTCTCCTTGTCTTCTTCCTCCTCCTCCTATTCTCGCTGTCTCTTCCTCTTCTTTCTTTCTCTCTCTCTCTCCCTCTCTCTTTTTTCCCCTTCCTCCATCTCCATTGCACACCGTCACCCAAATTCACTCCACTCCCCTCTCAGACCAGCGGGAAGGTGGGTTTCCTTTTTTCTCTCTTCTCTTCTGGATCAACACCAGCAGCCCTTCTGACCCCCCTCTTCAGCTCTACTGCCCCGATTCTGCCCCTTCTGCCCCCTTCCCCGGTGGTGTCCTGCCTGCCTGTCCATCACTCCTCCACTCCTTTTATTCCTCCTCCTGCATGCCCTGTGTCTCTCCACCTCACGGCTTTTGACGTTGAGTCTTTTTGATGTCTGGCTCGCACTCGTTTACTGTGCAGGTAGAACATGGCAAATTCTTTATTTTGACTTTTCCTCGTGTTTTTCTGTGTCAGATACCCAGCGGGGAAATGTCATTTTCAAATGGTTTCGGATGTTGTTTTGTGTTTAAATGTCACACACTTTTTATGATGAGTGAACGCTGGAAAGAGCAATCCTGCGTCTCTCAGCATCTACTTGTTTAGGCTAAAATAAGAGGAATCAAGGAATTGCAAATACTGTATAGGGGGTGTGACCAGTTGTCGTGCCATGAACGTCACAATATTTCCTCGTTGAGGTGAAAAGCTGTCTCGCGAAATAGTATGGCATTGTTTTTATACCAACAGAATCTGACATCTGCACACGCTCGCTCCACTTGGTACTGTGTTATAAATGTGATGAAAAGCAGCCAATCACAGGCTTGGAGAAAGCTGACTGACTGATTTGGTCTCCAATCAGGTGGCTAATATGGTTCCAAGTTCATATAGTGAATAGCAACACACGTTTTTTCCAGAACGACACCAAAAGCAGCAACAAGACGACAAGTTGTGGGTTATTTGAGGAATTTGGGTGTGATTGTTTCAGCCAGTATCCTAGTCTAACTGTATCTGTTAATGTTCCATAAATCTCTAACATGTTTTAATGGAGATGTTGATTCTATAATGTACAATCTGATGATTTAATGGGATGATTTACATTTCAATTAGAAGTTAGAAGCTGATGCACAGTAATGGTTTGAAGAGGAGAGAGTACAATCATTTGATGCACTAAATACACTTTTTTTGGAGGTGAATATTATGTCTTTCATAAAAAGTAAAATGATAATCATTCATTTTCTTTAAAATAGTAGTAAAATCTCAGCAACCCAATCTCATATATCATCTCGCCTCGTGAGTTGAGTGTCTCGTCACACCCCTTTTATACATATTTATATATAGATATAGCAATCATGAAAGTCATTCAGCACCATGGACAGCGATCGCCTGTAAACTTCTGCAAATATGTGCGTCCACATACAACATAATGTGCACAGCAGATACTTCCGTAGAGAAAAATTACAGTACCCCAGAATCAAAGTATATCTAATTTTTACATTTATTCAAATTTATGTAGCAAATGCGTTCTTTACAGAAAAGTATTAACTGTTTTTTTTAATTATTCTGCCAGCTATCTACCAATTAGAAAGGAAGTTATGGAATGCTTTAATCATAACATGCAAAAATGTTTCTCCTCAAAGCAAATCCAAGCGAAGAGCATTCCGGTCTGTATGGAGGCTTCACAGCGCCTTGAGCCTGAAGGTCAAACCACAGACTCAAACTAAACCCGGATTAGAGGCGAGTCCGAGTTCCGTCCAGCGCTCTTCCCCTCGGCCCCGTGCTCCGAGTGTGCGAGCAGAAACGCTACTGTTATCCGTCGTGTAACAGGCGGGGGCCTTTTAACTCGGGGAGTGTTTAAGCCGGATAAAAACGGATTCCATTGTTAGTTTTGGAAGCGGACATTTCGGCTCTGGCTCCAGCTTCCCATGACAACGTCGGAGAGTATTTCTCTGTATGGTGCGAAGTCTCGTAGGACATGTCCAAATAATTGACAATTATTGGGCCTCGTTCAGTCATTGTTAAGAAGAAGTTTGTTCTTAAATTCCAGTTAAGCAGAGTTTTCATGAAGATTCTGAAATTAATAATATTTTCTTTATTTTGAGCAAGCGTGGACAGTCACATACTGTTATCCGACCATTTTTTCTGACCACTACTCCGCCTACAGTTTTTGTGCTAGAAACTTTGCTCCAATTCTAAAACGTGAAGCTTGTTGTGTTTTTGATATGTGCACTCATTGGCGAGTTCTGTCCATTTGTTCATCCGTTCTTTCACCATAGACTAACATGGAGCTCAAATTTAGGTGCATTACTGCGTGGCCACCGTTCTTCACAAAGCCACCAAATTCGGGGTGATTTGAGGACCCATGGGCCTCTTCACATATCTGTTACCATCACAAATGACCCACACTTGTCTTTTTTATCGTTTTGCTGTGTCGTTTATTTTTCCCATAGGAACCCATTCATTTTCTCCCATTAAGAATTACATGGGATTTGAAACTCGAAAGCTTCCCTTCACCTGTTTTCACACGAGTCAACGCGGTTCTTATGCCACCTCACACCACCTCACTGAACACACGCACTCATCTTTTTTTTTTGCTGTTATCATCCCTCGTTCTTTCCCCATTACTTCAATGGCTGAGTCTTCCTACTCGGCCAGTTTTCATGTCACAGCTACAAAATTCACAAAATCTACAAAAGGGTAAAAGCAGTCATACTCTAAATTTATTGCATGCCCGTTTGTGCAAAAATGTTGTTGGTTTACTTCAATTCTTCAACTGTATAACATCATAATACTGAAATGTCTTTCTTACGAAAACAAATTTAAGTAAAAGCTTAAGAATTGGCAAACGAGGCTCAAAAAACTTTAATCTTGAAGAAAGCTGTTTAATTTGAAACTGCTTAAACAGTACATAGTGTATGTTAATTAATATAAATTAGCAGTGCATCACCGTGTTGCTGTTCCATTTCCACCCTCGGTGTCACGTGGCCGGTGGAGCGTAACGTGTTTGGCTGGATGTTGGTTCGAGGTGACGTAGAGTCGATTGCTTATCCTTTAATGAACTTTAATGAGGCAGCAGTAGTTAAACTTTGTTTTAAAGAACGTGGCTTATCCTGACCTTCATATCCCGGATGTTACATCCGATTTTTTTTTGCTGTTGAATTTTATGGTCGTTTAACAAGTTCGGTTTTTGATTCTGAATTTGCAACAGTGAAAAATAGAAGTGAAAATGAGTTTGCATTTTCGAGCAAAGAACAGTTCACCAGTTCAAGATATTTAACCGCTTTTAAATGACAAAACCTGGTGAGACGGATTTACCTCCATATTTGTAAGGCGTTTCTTGTGATTGAAGTGTGCTGTGGCTTTGGCTTTAGCTACTTGTCCAGAATGAGACTTGTCGGTCAGACTGAGCCTGGCTTGTGTTGAAAAACGGCCTTCCGATCAATGCTACTTTTAAAAAGAAAGCCCGTCGGAGTTTCATTTGTATCGATCAGTCCGGAGCCCGAATTGGATTCCTCGTGCCGCTCCATGCGCTAATGGATTGTTTTGTTTTTTCTTTATTTATTTATTCATCTGGTTATTTGTCGACTGGTCATTGGAGCATGCTCTGTTGGCTGTGGCCTGTCTGTGGAGTTTGCATGGCACACTGTGTGTGTGTGTGTGTTCATTAGGTATGGACCGAAGCAGAAAGCAGAAAATATCACAGTATTACAGTATTTGTAGTTATAAATATAAAACATTTTCCATTGAAAACAAACATTTTTAAACAAAATGTACAATATTTCAAAGAACAACAAATGTGTATGTCAGGTTAAAATAAAACAAAGAGTTCAATAAATATTAAATAATTATCTATTTATATTAAAATATATACATATATCTCTTAGTGCCTGGTTCACACTATACAATTCTGAAAGTGATGAAATCTCAAAACCACAAACCGGCCCTTGCCTAGTGTGTGTGTGTGTGTGTGTGTGTTTGTGTGTGTTTGTATGTGTATTAGGTATGGGCTGGTAAGACATTTTGACGATTTTAAAAACCATTTCACAGTATTATGTTATTGTTACAAAAATGAAAATGTTGAGTTTAAATAATAAATACACAACTTTTTCCATTAAACACAAACTCTTTTTTAACAATATAAAATGGATGGATGGACGTGCGTAAATTCAAATAAAAATAATAAGTTAAAAAGGGTAAAGTTAAAATAAAATGAGTGTAAAAGAAATAACAAAATTTCTTAAAATTAAAATCCTTAATGCCTTGTTACTACACAATTCTAAAAGTGGTTGTGTAGTTACAGTCAAGCTTGTGTAGTTATACCGTGGAATCTTGAAAGCCGAATCCAGTCCATGCCTAAAGTGTGTGTGTGCATGTGTGTCTGTTTATTATATACTGCATGTAACCCACACTCATCCTTTCCCATCAGGACCCTGCTGTTCTTCATCTCTCTCCTCCTCCCTCTCTCCCCATGGCATGCGTGTCAGACCGCGTGTGTGTGTGTGTGTTCGTGTATGTGTGTTTGTGTATGTGTGTTTGTGTGTGTGTGTGTTTTATCAGCTGCCCCCCACCCGCTTCATGCTCCTCCTAACACTTCCAGAGCTCAGAAGAGCAGGTTGAGCATCTGCTCTTCACCAGACAGCAGTGTGTATCTCATTATCACTGTCAGACACAAACTTTTAGTTGTTATTTTGTCGGATTAACACGATAAATATTTACGTGTAACTTTGGACCTCGTTTGACAAACCACTCTTAAAAGCGACCTACCCTTGAAGATTCTGATTTCTGACTACTCACTCACTGATACTGTGGGGACTACAAACATTTTGGATTAGGAACAATTTTTGTGGCCAAATTGTAGTTAAGAGTACGAACGAAATCTTGAAGGTTGAACCCGAGCGTTGCTTCATGTTTTATTACTAAAAACTGCAAAATTTTATGTTCAAAATTTTAAAATTCCCAATTTTAAAAACTGGAAAGATTTCTGTACTCAAACAGTACATCATTAAAATCAGAATTTGGCCATTGATTTGTACTTCGACTCCACGCTAAATGAACTTGTATGACAAGAACCATCAGTTGATTGGCGTCTGTATATGACCATCACAAAGCTGCTTTGTCATTTCACACGTGTTTTTATGTCAAAAATTGTCCAATTTTACGGAGCACAGTATTTTCAACTATTTCCAACAACTCAGCACTCAAACATTATTTTTGATGGATATTGTCAGAATTAAATCATTTCTTTTGTACGTAGAAAAAATCAACCTTTCACGTGTAGAACCATCAAATGTGACCCGATCTGCCGTAATGAGTCGGAAGTCGGCGTTCTACTTATTTAGATACGGGCCGATTATGTTGAAAAACATCACAAAAATAACTATTTTTCTTTTTTGGAGACCAGATTAATTTTGAAGACCTTTTCTTTCATATAAGACCAAAAAAGAAAATTCGATATTTTTCATGTTTGTCAACATAATCGGCCCGTATCTAAATAAATAGAACGCCGACTCATTACGGCAGATCGGGTCACAAATTGTTGGTGTATTTTTGAGGCCTGGGAACAGATTCATTTATTTACATTGATTCTCATGAGAAAAATTAACTTGGAACTAAAACTTTTTGGAATTTGAACCGCCTTGTGGAACGCATTAAGTTCGAGTACCGAGGTACCACTGTATACACATGATATATTTATATTGGTCAATAGTATAATATAGATCACATGTATACACACTGGTACTTTGGTGCCTGAACTTCCAGAAGGCAGTTCAAATGCCAAAAATATGGTTATGCAAATAAACAATAAATTATATTATTAAATATGTATATAGGCATATTTCACATAATAAGTCTTTTTTCAGGAGTTTTCTCAAGACCAAATTTAAGAATAAAAGAATAAAACGTGAGAATATCTTGGTAAACGAGGCCCAAAGTTGTAGCCACTTTCTGTGTAGAATTTTATTAAAGCAAAACTAAACTCACCATCACAGTCCATTTACCATGTCCATGCAGTCTGCAGGTAACATGTTCTGTGTGTGTGTGTGTGTGTGTGTGTGTGTGTGTGTGTGTGTGTGTAAAACAGACTAACCTGCTCTCTCCCTGCCCCACTCGACCTATAACTACAACACTGGTCCTGAATCAGTAACTCTGTGTGTTACCATGATGATGTTCATCTTAACAACAAGAGTCATGCTGATGGAATAACACCATCACACACACACACACACACACAGTCTTATATTACTATCTTTTTGACTCCCACAATAACTAGATGTATGTCATTTGTCACCTACACCAAAACCTAACCCTAATTTTAACCTCAGTGACCAAATGCACATATTTTAGCTCTTTTAGTTTCTCAAATAAAACATGCACATTTTCTATAAAGTCATTTCTCTTCATGGGGACCGCTCAAATGTCCCCACAAAGCCATAAAACAACAGTAAAAGTAATTTTAGGGGACAAAAAGTCTCAACCACAATGTCCCCACGTGTCCCCACAACTCCATAAATATCCACACACACACACACATATATATATATACATACATAAATACAACTATGCTCACACAAAAATGTATGCACACACCTACACACATACATTTACACACCTGTACATGCACGTTTACACACATACAATAACACTCACGCATACACACATTTACATAGACCTACACTGTCAAACACATCATTTCTGTTTATTCAAATAATAATAAAATGTCATTTTAATTAATTCAGTTATGTCACTTTCATCAGGAGAAAAATACCCCAGCTTTAATTAATTTAATTAATAAAGCATATTTACAGTAATCTCGTTGGTGAGGTATGTGAGAAAGAAACAAAACAACAGGTTTTATTAGTTAAATAAAGTAGAAGTTTATTAGTCATATAAAATAATGTAAAACATAATACAATGCATTGCATATTTCATGTGTACTATATATAATGTATATTATACAATAAAATATAAATATCCAGAAGTAGATAAGGCAGTGATGTGATTAATCTTATCTGGTTTATAAACCTGCTATTCAACACTGGGTTTTTAATTTCTCCAGCGCAGATGGAGGTTTGTGTTGCGCAGGGCCATGTGCAGGTGATAAGGTGGAGCTGCGCTTTCCCACACCTCCCCCCACACTTCCATCAGCTCCTACCGCATTCGATGCACACATATACACACACACCGGAATTCATCAACCGCCCGCTCGCAAAGTCTCACCGCAGTGGTGATATTCACAGCCAGTTCAGGCCTCAGCATCAAAGACAAGCTATACACACACACACACACACACCATTTCCCAACCAGGAAATGATCGGGTAATGAGAATATTTAAGGTGTATATGTATAAGATGTGTGAGGACATTTCCCCCAAAATGAAGCCATACCTTCGACCCCCCTCTTCGGAATGGTCCAGCCACACATGTATACACACACACGTATACACACATGCATAAAGGAAACATTTTTCATTTAATAAAACCTGGAACTTTTCTATAAAAACTTTTTCTTATGAGGAAAAAACAAACATATTTTGGGCACGATCAGGTCTTTATAAACACAAAGTCACAAAACAAATCTTTTCACTTAAAAAACAAAATCAAAAACCAAATTAAACCTGCAACTTTTTTTACTCTCATGAAAACCTAAACTTTTCTGTAAAAGCAGATTTTCCTCTTGAGGTAAATCCTCATAAACCAAAAATGTCCCCATAAACCGATGTTGTCGGCTGCTTTAACAATTCTTTGCAGCTGTTTCTGATCTGCAGCTCGCATGTTGCCAAACCAAACAGAGCTGCAGCTGGTCAGGACGCTCTCTACGGTGCCCCTGTAGAACACAGTGAGGATGGGAGGAGAGAGACTGGCCTGCTTCAGCCATCTCAGGAAGCGGAAACACTGCTGGGTCTTTTTGCTGATGGTGATTTCGTGATTGCCCCCAAAAAGATTTGTCAGATTTTATTTAAGGGGTTTTGAGGACCCAACTGTCCCCTAAAAGATGGCAAAAACTATGATTTGTCTTATTTTGTGGTTTGTGGAGACATTTTAGGTTTATGGCCTTTTTATAGAAAAATGTAAGATTTCATGTAAGAAGGTAAAACAGGTGAAAGATTTCCAGAAATCACCCCATAAACCTTAAAATTGTAGATTTTCCTATATTTTAGTGGACAGTCGGGTCCTCACAAACCCCCTAATTCTTCATCTTCATTTTTGGGGACAAATTTCACCTGCGAATTGGGGACTAATCTGTCTTTGGTGACAAAATAAAAATAGCATCCCTGTTTAATGTTGTTAACTTATTTTTTGTATTAAAATGAAAATAAGAAAGTGAAAGTCACTATTTTGGATTTTAAGTACAAACTAAGGGTGTTTTTTTTTTATGTGTACCTTGTTATATCCCCATTTCACTATTTTTTCATAATAGCATCTTTAAATCTCTTTTGTACCCTAAGGATTTACCTTTTTACCTTAAGTGTCTTAGCATCAACTACCAAAGCAAATCCCATGCATTTATGTACATGGGGTTGAAATTCATTTATTTTTAGTTTACGACATACATTTATTAAACTCACTTCATATTAACTTTCACGCCATTTAGACACTAAAACATTAAAAATTAATACAAGAGAAATTAACAAGTTAAATATGAAATATCATTGATATTTAATGCATTTGAATATCTTGCTGACTTTCTGTCACAAATCTTTAGTTTTTAGGGTTTTTGACGTTTTTATATATGTGGCATGTCAAATTAAAAATGGTATGTTTAAAATTTTTATAAACAGATTTTTAAGCAATAGAAGAAAAGACAACACCACACACACACCCTCACACAACCTCGCACACACATTTGCGTAGCCTGCAGTGGTTAAACCAGATGTTATTTATAGATCCTTCTCCAGACGCTATCAGAGCACTGCTTAGCTGCGATTAGGATTCAAATGAGTGTGTGTGTATCTCTGGAAGCTCTACAGATAGATTGCATTTGTGGAGAATCCAGTGGGGAAATAAAGCCACGAGGATTGACTTTTGCAGTGTTTATTCAGAACGCAAACACGGTTCTGTTCTCTCTGTTCGCTCTGCCACTAAAGAAACGAGTGTTTAAGTAACAGTGAAGGTTAATGGGATGGCATTTTGCTTAATGACCCTCCTTTAGGCTTTACTTCTCGGTAAACGTTTTAAATTAAGAAAATTTGCAACATTCGCAAACAGATGTGTTTCATCAGGTTTAGGTTTAGATTTCTAGAAAAGTTTAGGTTTGACGTGAGAACATAAAAGATGTAAAAGTTTTGTTTTTGGGGGCCGAGCAGGACCAACATTGTGTGTGTTTGAGTGCGTGTTTATTTTCGTGGGGGCACGTATGTCAACGAGGGTTGCATGTCAGTAAGTGTGTTTGTGTTTTTAAGTTGGTTTTTAGGTATTTGTTATTGTTCCAGAGAGTTTTTGTGATATTGTATTTAGGGATTTGTGAGAATGTGACTGTCCCCTGACTGATAAGAAAAACATTTTGTGGTTTGTAGGGACATTTTGGGTTTATGAGGACAGTCTTCATGAAGAAAACTGCTTGTTTTTGGGAGCTGAGCAACAGCAGGTTTTAGCTATTTGTGATGATCTGATTGTCACCAAATTGATTGTTATATTTGAGGGTCAGTCCTTATGAGAACATTTTACAGGTTTCAGGTTTTATTTGGTGTTTTAAAAATAAAAAGACTTAATTTGTGATTTTATCGGGACATTTTTGCATGTGCGGACCAGTCCAATTAACGTGAATAATGGGTACATGTCAGTATGTGTGTTTGTGTGCTTAAGTAGATATTTGTGATTGGTCCCAAAGTTTTATTTAGGGGTTTGTAAGGAATTGACTGTTCCCTAAAAATGTCCCAAATCTTTTTTGTGGATTTTGCTTATTTTTTTGAATTATGAGGACAATCCTCATCATGAAAAACTAAAAGTTTCAGGTTTGATGTGAGAAACTAAAAATTTTGGTTTTTGTGTGTGGGCAAGTTTTTAGCTATTTATGAGAACAACGGCAGTCTCCAAAGAGATTTTTGAGACATTTTTATTTGTGTTTTTTAAAGAAATTCATGCTTTATTATACAAAAAAGGGAAAGGTTTGTATGTTTGGCCATGTATAATCAGGATTGTGACAACCTGAGTTCGTAAGCGATTTTTTGTCCCATTTATGTGTTTTGTTGGAAGATTTTCATACATAAGGACAGTCCTTATTAGCTATTTATGAGAATATGATTTTCTCCAAAACATTTTTTTTGTGACTTTTTTGTATGTGAGGATTGTGCCTCATGAGGAAATCCTTGTTTTAAGCAAGTCAGGTACACTCTTAACACACACTTGATCACACACTATGATGTGACCACATGCTTCTTTCAGTTTAAGTTTGAGCTTTACATCTAGTTAATTTTACAGAAACATTTTTTGTTTAACTTATTGAAATCTGATGAAACATCTGGCTACAGTTAAGAACGTTGCAAATTGACAAATGCATACTATTTTCACCTGCAAATTGGGGACTAATCAGTCTTTGGTGACAAAAATTGCACCCCTGTTTAATGTTGCTAAAATATTTTTTTGTATTAAAATGAGAGTATGAAAACTAAAATTGCAGAATTTGTTGCAGAAAAAATCTTATTTTGGATTTTAAGTACAAATTGACAATGTCTTCTTTTATTTGTACACTGTTAAATACTCATTTCACTATCATATTATTTTTTTTAGAATGAATCATATTGTACCTTAAAAAAATTTAAAAATCTTTATACATTGTGTCTTTGCATCAAACAGCAAAGCAAATCCCTTGCATTTGTCAGTGTACATGACATTAAAATTCCTCTATTTTTAGATTATGACAAATGAATATATTAAACTTGCTACATATTGAGATCCCTTTACTTTCACACTAGTTCATTGAATCACCTTCATTTTTAGACTAATTCAAAATAAAGCCATGAGAAATTTACTGCTTAAATATCATATAACAGGAATTTTTAAGCCATTTGACTATCCAGCTGAATTTCTGTCATTCAAGCTGCGCTAACAGACTCTCTGAGCTCTCCATTCCCTCACCGCCAGATTAAGGACTCTCCAAAAAACGGAAGTGATAGATGAATGTATGAAATGTTTCTCTCCTCTCAGCTGCAGGCCTCTTGAAGCTAGCAGAGAGTGGTTTTATTGGCTCTCCGCTGACACAGCGTTAAAATCAAATAATGTGATGCATCTGGTTCAGTGAATCTGAAAATGCAAACCTGCTCTCGTGGGATTCTCTACGAGCTGGACTCATTTAGCTGGATGTGAATAAAAATAGTCAGTAAGATTACACTGTGACTCAAAAATAGGACATCTCCACCTTTGTGCACAGTTTTGTTAAATGAATTTCAAAATTCAGAATTAATTTTACAACAAAGTCATATTATATTGAACACTGTACATTAAAGTTGTAGCTACAGTACTTTGTGAAATGACATCAGGCCTCATTGTTCTTAAAATCCATTTATCCAGTTTTAACAGATATTCTTATGTAAATTTTATCGCATGCATATTTGTGTGAAACTGGCATCTACAAACATAATTAAAAATATAAACACATAAAAGGTACTTGAAATTACCTAAACCCAATGCATAAATTACAATAAAACACGTTAGTTAAAATTACATGAAAATGTTAAACATAAGCAATAGTAAAAACATCTAAAAGATCATAGAAATTACATAAATGTAACTTATTACATAAGAAACAATAAAAAAAATCTGAATGTTAGTTGAAATTGCTTGAATTTAAAACATATATAACACTGAAATAAAAAAAAAGTTAGTTAAATTACATGCATGTTAAACAGAAGTAACAATTAAAACACAAACGTTGAAATTACATGAACTCGTCTTAGAACAAAAGTAACAATAAAGCACGCAATTAGTTGAAATTACAAACTTAAACACTAGTTATAAATGCATATTGTAACAATAAAACAAATTGTAACACTAAAAGATATAAAAGTTAGTCGCAATTACAACTTAAAACATAAGTAAAAATAAAAACACAAAGTTCCAAAGTTATGAGCAAAGGTAAAGAACATTTTTTACTGTAACTTTTGGTAAGCAGCTAAGTTCTATGTGAAGGTTTTTTATTCCTTTCTTCACTCTGAGATAGAAGATTGTTCTTCCGAGTGCCGTGTTATCGTGGCCATTAGTAATTAACGTGACGGTGTTCCGCCTCAATGCTGCATGCATTTTTAATGACGGGAGAGTGCAGGAGGCTTTATTCACACCGAGACGCCCCTTCCCAGAACAATCAGCATCTACTCAGCACAATTTCCAGCTGCACCAAACTCTGCTTTATTATCTCACTTACTGTAGCTGAGAAAAAGCTGCTCTTCTTACAAATACTTTATATAAAGCAGAGGAGACGATAGATAGATAGATAGATAGATAGATAGATAGATAGATAGATAGATAGATAGATAGATAGATAGATAGATAGACAGACAGACAGACAGACAGACGGACAAATTTTCTTAATGAACAATTTATGATTAATGATTCATTTAATTATTTTCTTTGATGGCTTCACACTGCTTTTGTTGTTTTCTTTTTTATTGTTTTATTGAATTTTTATTATTTGGACGCACTTTTATTTATTATTATTCCTTCATTTTTACATACATACATACTGGACTAAGATCAGACTGAACATGCACACTAGACTAGATGTAAATAATTCTACAGCTAATCCTAACCCTAACCATAACCTCTCAAATGTCCCCACAAAGCCATAAAAAAGGAAAAGTTATTTTAGGGGGAAAAAAAGGTCCCACAATGCATAAAAACATGGTGCACATACACACATATATGAAAGAGATAATAACAAATCTAAAGGATTAATAATCCTCATTTAGGTCACTTTTTTAGAGAAGCGTGTTTATATTCTGCTTCCAAAACCACCATTTGCATTTCCTATCGTCTCCGTCCCAGTTGATGTCCCACATTTCAGGAGTTTGAAAGAAAAAGCTCTTTTTTGAAATCGGTTGGACATGATTATAACCACGTTCACTGTAATTAATGAGATTTTCATTTAATGAGACATCATTTAATGTCTAATGGGATTTTTAACACTGTTAGAGGGAGAGGAAAACTCAAATTTTTAGCTATTGGTATTTGTTGAATAAATATTCTATGTTCATTTATTGTAGTCCAATCTTTTCAAAATGTATTTGTTTGTTTGTGAAGTCAAGTTTCATGTGAACCCGACCTACTGAAATGCCAGTCAAACTTTGGAAAATTTATTAAAATTGTAGGCGTATTCAGTAACAAAATGTCTTTTTAAAAGTAGTGAAGTAGATTACTTACTTTAATTTGTACTTGAGTACAAGTGGGTGTTGGTGGTCTAGTGGTAGGATACTCACCTCTGGAACAAGAGCTCATGGTTCGAATCCTATCTCTAGCACTACCACCACTGGGTCTCTGAACAAGACCTTTAACCGCAGGTTGCTCCAGGAAAACTGTCTCTGAAATTAGGAATTGAAAGTTGCTCAGGATAAGAACGTCTACCAAATACTGTAAATGTAAATAAAATTATCGTGACTATAAATAAAATTACAGACTTCAAAATATACTCATGAAAGTAGACAAAAAAACAACTTAGTTACGGTAACGTGAGTAGTTGCAATTCATTACTTCCCCCTCCTTGAGAGATCACGTCCATTTTTCCTGACTTCAATCTTCTTTTGTCCTACTTCTTCTCCGATAGTCCGGAGAGTTCCGCCCCGTTTCTCGATCCCCCCCACCAACAATGAGGTGATGCCAGGTGGCAGCATCAACCTGACCTGCGTTGCCGTTGGAGCCCCGATGCCCTACGTCAAGTGGATGAGCGGAGAGACAGAGCTGACCAAAGAAGAGGAGATGCCCATTGGTCGAAACGTGCTGGAGCTCACCAACATACGCCAGTCGGCCAACTACACCTGCGTGGCCATCTCCTCGCTGGGCATGATCGAGACCACCGCCCAGATCACTGTCAAAGGTGGGTGACTGCTGATGTTGGGTCAGTCCGGAAAATGAACGCAAATTATCAGTTCCTCAGAGTTCAACATCACAACAGCATATATATATAAGGGCTTCATGGTCAAATAGCTGGAAGATCAATGAGAAGAAGATGGTGATCCAGTGAAAATTTCTCATTGTGAACACACCACAACCAAATGTGACGTCTGCATTTGACCTAAGCAAGAAGGAGCAGTGGGCAGCTAACATGGGCAGCAGTGCTTGGGAACGGTACTCATAAGTACCTCAGTGGTACCTTTACCAGTTTGCGATTCGAACCGGCAACCTTTTGATCACTGGACCAACGCCTTGACCGCTACACTACCAACTGGCCCAAGTGGTTAGAAAACTGGCCGAAGAGGTTGTGGGTTCAAATCCTAATTCCAGTACTACCACTATTTACTAGAACCATTTGAGGAGAGTTGGTAATCTAACAGCTAGGGAGTTGACCCTATGATCAGACTTTCCCTGGTTTGAATCTTGTGGTGGTAAAGGTACCACTAAGGTACTCATGATCAAGGTACCGTCTTCAAAAACTTCTCCTAGAGTACTGCACGTCAGCTGCCCACTGCTCCTTCTTGGATGGCTCAAATGCAGAGGGAACATTTCGTTGTGGTGCACTGTGTGCCGTGGTGTGTTCACAATGACAAACAATCACTCACTTAAATTCACTTTAAAATACACTAGCTTCTGGACCCTGAGGTTGTGGGTTCAAATCCTACCTCCAGCACTGCTATTATTGTATCCCCAAGCAAGACTTCTGACACTGGGAAACAGAAGTCGCATTGAATAAGAACACCTAAAATTAAATATTATGCAGATATTTTTCATGAATGTGATGCGAATTTCCACTCCACAGTTCATTTATATTTATAGTCAGAGAAGACGTTTGAGATCGGTCCGGCGTGGATGAGAAGTGACTTGTGGTTTTCAGCGTTCCGGCTCGTCATCCGTGAGCGCTCGAGACGACGATTTGCGGCACGTTGTTCTCGTGGTTGAGTCAGATGCTAACTGCTGGAGAAAGGCCTGATTAATAATGGAGTTAGGGGTTATTCCCACAATCCCCTCCTCACGCTGCTTGCAATCATCTCATCAATCTTTCATCACACTTGAAATGTGATGAATAACTCTCTTCCCCGCCCTATCTTTCTCCTCCTTCTGTTCTCCAAGATGCTTTTCCCTCCTCCCCAAACTCACGTCAGACTTCAATAAGGTGTCAGAATGCCATTTTCCCTCCAGATATTTCAACTTTTAGGTCAAAGAAATGCGATTCCTAAATTGCCTAACATCCAGAATGTTAGGGTTTGCTTCCGTAATTACTTCTGTTAGACATTATCATTTCTACGCTAGGAGTCAAAAGATCTGATTCATTACAAATTTAGCTTTTATTGTCTTGCACATCTTAAATGTAGCTACAGTTCCTTGTGTAACGACATTCATCACACACAATTTTTTTAGTAACAATTTGTGACAGTTTTAACAGTGAACAATGCAATGTATTGCATTTATTTTATGATGAAATTCAGTAAGATATATATTTTTTGACAGTTACAAATTACCCACTTCACTCTGAGCCGTGACCGTAAAAAGCGCCGAAGCTGCAGAGGGAGTTTTAATCGGCACTATTTACAGCTAAAGCTCAGAACTTCCTAAACAACTTCAGCACTTTTTAAAGTCATGGTTCAAATGTCCCTCCACAACTTCGAAAATTTTTAGAGTTACAAATCACACTTTGTTCTGAGCCGTAAATGCAAATAGTGGCGAAGTTGCAGAGGAAGTTTTTAATTTGTAACTTTTAAAACATGTTGAAGTTGTGGTGGGAGCTCAGAGCTGTAACTGTGAATATTGCAGATTAAAACTTCCTCTGCGACTTCAGCATTTTTTTACAGTTAAAAAACCTTCTTTGTTCTGAGTCGTAAACGTAAATAGTGCTGAAGTCGCAGAGGGAATTTTAATCGGCACTATTTACTGTCACAGCTCGGAACTCTCTCCATGATTTTGGCACTTTTTACAATTACAAACCCACTTCGTTCTGAGCAATAACCATAAATACTGCCGAAGTTGCAGAGGGAGATTAATTGGCACCATTTACAGTTACAGCTCAGAACTACCTCTTCGACTTCAGCACTTGTTACAGTAACAAAACCCAGTTTGTTCTGAACCATAAACATAAATAGTTCTGAAGTTGTGAAGGGGGTTTTAATCGGCACTATTTACTGTCACGACTCGGAGCTCCCTCCACAACTTCAGCACTTTTTACTGTTACGAAGCCGTAAAGTGTGATGTCATTGCGGGAGTTCTAATTGCCACTACTTAAAGTTACAGCTCGTAACTTCCTCCATGATTTGGGCACTTTAATCTACTATGAAACCCACTTTGCTCTGATCCGTAAACGTAAATAGTACCGAAGTCGCGGAGGGAGTTTTAATCGCCACTATGCATGGTTACGGCTCAGACTCAAGTGGATAATTTGGTGAACTGTTGAGGGAGGAACGGAGGTTTGCACCCGTTAACTTTAGCTTTGGCATTACTTTAAGCAGCACTAATCCGTTCTTCACAGGGTTTTTTGTATGCACAGTTCCGTGCAACACACGCCTCCTTCACCTCGTCGTTTTTTTGCACCGGATTCGGGCATCGTCCACCGCTTTAGTGTTCGCCCGGAGCCGAGTTGAAACCGAGCAGCTTCACAGATTGGGTGAGAGGGGAGACTTAAGCGCCGTGAAAGCCGGAGCTTTCTTTCTCTCCGGCTTTTTTCCCTCCCTCATCCTCTCTCTCTCGCTCGTCCATTTGGACTCTGACAGCAGCACAATCGTAGGCAACACCAAAGCCGTTTAGAGTGATTTTCTTCCACCATTTTATTACCGCACAGGCCACTTTGCCACTCGCTGAGGGAAAGGCGGGATGCAGGAGCGCTGCTCCATTACGAAGCAGCGATGATGGCGGTGTTTACCGGGGAAAAAGACACATTACAACACATTCTGTTGTAACACAACACAACAGTGTTTGGGACGAGCAATGGAACTCAATCGCTCAACTGGCTGCTTAGATGTCAGAAAATGACATTAAAACATCGCAGTTAAGCTGACTGGAGAAACGCAAAATTTGACAATATAAAATAATATATGAAATATAATTACATAACATCTAGCGCTATAGAGGAAACAACTTGGGCTCACACAAAAACATCACACATTTCGTGTGAAAATGTCTCAAATTCGTGCAAAAACCTTGTGGTTGTCATGTGAAAATATCTCATGCTTGAGCAAAAACTTATACTCATGTAAAAACATCTCTTGCTCATATGAAAAATGTTTCACACTAATGCATAAGCTCTCATTCTGATGTAAAACCATTTTGTGCTCAGGAAAACGTTGGTCTCAGGTAAAACATCTCACATTCATGAGAAAACATCTTGTGCTCACCTAAGCAAAGCATGTTCACGCAAATACCCTTCATGCTAACACAAAAACATCTCATGCTCACATGAAAGCATCTTGCCCTCACATGAAAACGTAACTTCCATGGGAAAACATCTCACGTACACTCAGAGATATCTTGTGCTCGGGTGAAAACATTGTCAGGGGAAAAAAATCTCATGCTCACTCATGTATGTCTTGATCACACAAATTCATGCAAAAAAGTCTTGCAAGTGTGTTTCTATCCCAGTTTTATCAAAACTTTGGCCACTTTTCCTCTCACCGAGGGCAAGAGATTACAACGCTGCAGTCAACCTGGGGTGCGTTTCCCAAAAGCATAGTGTACATTAGCAAATAACATAGTGTACATTTGCAACTAACATAGTGTACATTAGCAACTAATATAGTGTACAGTAGCAACTAACATAGGTACATTAGCAACTAACATAGTGTACATTAGCAACTAACATAGTGTCCATTAGCAACTAATATAGTGTACATTAGCAACTAACATAGTGTCCATTAGCAACTAACATTGTGTACAGTAGCAACTAACATAGTGTACATTAGCAACTAACATAGTGTCCATTAGCAACTAATATAGTGTGTACATTAGCACCAACATAGTGTATACATTAGCAACTAACATAGCGCATATTAGCAACTAACATAGCTGCACATTAGCAACTAACATAGTGTACAGTAGCAACTAACATAGTGTACATTAGCAACTAACATAGCTGCATATTAGCAACTAACATAGTGCACATTAGCAACTAACATAGTGTACATTAGCAACTAACAGTGTACATTAGCAACTAACATAGTGTACAGTAGTAACTAACATAGTGTACATTAGCAACTAACATAGTGTACATTAGCAACTGAATAGTGTACATTAGCAACCAACATATATGTGCATATTAGTAACTAACACATAGTGTGTACAGTAGCACCAACATAGTGCCCATTAGCAACTAATATAGTGTACATTAGCAACTAACACAGTGTACATTAGCAACTAACATATAGTGTACATTAGCAACTAACATAGTGTACAGTGTAGTAAAACTCAACATAGTGCCCATTAGCAACTAATATAGTGTATACATTAGCAACTAAATACAGTGTACATTGAAGGCAACTAAATATAGTGCACATTAGCAACTAACATAGTGTACATTAAATCAACATAGTGTACATTAGCAACTAACATAGTGTACATTAGCAGCTAACATAGTGTCCATTACAACCAATATAGTGTACAGTAGCAATTCAACATAGTGTACACATTAGCAACTAAATATAGTGTACATTAACAACTAACATAGTGTACATTAGCAACTAACATAGTGTACATTAACAACTAACATAGTGCCCATTAGCAACTAACACAGTGTACATTAGCAACTAACATAGTACATTAGCAACTAACATAGCGCATATTAATGTTCAGCCATAGTGTACATTAGCAACTAACATAGCTGCATATTAACAACTAACATAGTGTACATTAGTAACCAACATAGCATACAGTAGCAACTAACATAGTGTACATTAGCAACTAACATAGTGTACATTAGCAACTAACATAGTGAACATTAGCAACTAACACAGTGTACATTAGCAACTAACATACATTAGCAACTAACACAGAGCACATTAGCACAGTGTATATTAGCAACTAACAGTATACATTAGCAACTAACATAGTGCACATTAGCAAATCACATAGCTGCATATTAGCAATCTGGACATAGTGTACATTACCAATCAATATAGTGCATATTAGCAACTAACACAGGTATTATTAGCAAATTCAACATAGTGTACATTAGCAATCAACATAGCGTACATTAACAACTAACATAGTGTACATTAGCAACTAACATAGTGTACATTAGCAGCTAACATAGTGTCCATTAGCAACTAATATAGTGTACAGTAGCAACTAACATAGTGCCCATTAGCAACTAACATAGTGTACATTAGCAACTAATATAGTGTACAGTAGCAACTAACATAGTGTACATTAGCAACTAACATAGTGTACATTAGCAACTAATATAGTGTACAGTAGCAACTAACATAGTGTACATTAGCAAGTAACATAGTGTACATTAGCAACTAACATAGTGCCCATTAGCAACTAATATAGTGTACATTAGCAACTAACATAAAGGCATTAGCAACTAACATAGTGTAACATTAAAGAATTGCCAGTGCACATTAGCAACTAACATAGTGTACATTAGCAACTAACATAGTGCATATTAGCAACTAATATAGTGTACAGTAGCAACTAACATAGTGTACATCAGCAACTAACACAGCGTACATTAGCAACTAACACAGTGTACATTAGAAGTAACATAGTGTACATTAGCAGCTAACATAGTATACATTACCAGCTAACATAGTGTACATTAGCAGCTAACATGGTATACATTAGCAGCTAACATAGTGTACATTAGCAGCTAACATAGTGTACATTAGCAGCTAAATATAGTGTACATTAGCAACCAACATAGTGTACATTAGCAGCCAATATAGTGTATACATTAGCAACTAACATAGTGTGCTACTAGCACAATATAGTGTACATTAGCAGCTAACATAGTGTACATTAGCAGCTAACATAGTGTCCATTAGCAGCAACACAGTGTCCATTAGCAACCAACACAGTGTCCATTAGCAACTAACATAGTGTACATTAGAGCTAACATAGTGTACATTAGCAGCTAAACATAGTGTCCATTAGCAACTAACACAGTGTACATTAGCACCAACATATGTGCATTAGCAACTAACATAGTGTACATTAGCAACTAACATAGCGCGCATTAGCAACTAACATAGCGCCCATTAGCAACTAACATAGTGTACATTAGCAACTAACATAGTGTACATTAGCAGCTAACATAGTGTCCATTAGCAACTAACACAGTGTACATTAGCAACTAACATAGTATGATGTGAAAGAATTATAGTGTTAATAGCAACTAACACAGTCTACATTAGCAACTAACATAGTGTACGTTAATAGCTAACATAGTGCACATTAACAACTAACATAGTGTACATTAGCAACTAAAATAGTGTGTGTTAGCAACTGTGTACATTAGCAGCTAACACAGTTTACATTAGCAACTAACACAGTGTACATTAGCAACTAACATAGTGTACATTAGCAACTAACATAGCGTATATCAACAACTAACATAGTGTACATTATATTAAATACAGTTTACATTAGCAATTCAACACAGTGTACATTAAAGAAAGCTAATATAGTGTACATTACAGCTAACACAGTTTACATTAGCAACTAACACAGTGTACATTATATTAACATAGTGTCCATTAGCAACTAACACAAGTGTACATTAGCAGCTAACATAGTGTACATTGGCATCGTCGATTTTTGTCCCGGGGGTTGTGATGGATGTGTGCGACATATTATCAGTTCATGGTATTAAATTGATCATATTTTATGGGACTTTTAAAGGCACAAGTGAGAAATAAAAAATTTCACAAAACGTCTTTTGCTCACAAGAAAACATCTGGAACTCGTGAAAACATCTCACATAATGTTCGAAAATATCTTATGCTCTCGCACCTATTTAAACTGTTTTTCTTAAATTTTAAAAGTGTCAAATCTTTTTTATCCAGCCCTCCCTCGCCCACCCACCTCCCTGATCGTCACCGAGACCACGGCCACCAGCGTCACCCTGACGTGGGACTCGGGCAACCCAGAACCCATCTCCTACTACGTGATCCAATACCGGGCCAAGAGCTCGACGGACAATGGCCTCTTCCAAGAAGTGGACGGCGTGGCGTCCACACGCTACAGCATTGGGGGGCTCGGCCCCTACTCGGAGTATGAGTTCCGGGTGCTGGCGGTGAACAATGTGGGACGTGGACCCCCCAGCAGTGCCGTGCAGACCCGGACGGGCGAAAGGGCGCCCTCCTCACCGCCGCTGCAGGTGCGGGCCCGGATGCTGAGTGCCACCACCATGCTGGTGCAGTGGGAGCCTCCCGAGGAGCCCAATGGCCAGATTCGTGGGTACCGGGTGTACTACAGCGCCACCCCTGACGACGCCCCGCTCAGCACCTGGAGCAAGCATAACACCGACGACAGCCGCCTCACTACCGTCTCCGGCCTGGAACCCGACGTCACCTATGGCCTGCGCGTGCTGGCCTTCACCTCGGTGGGCGATGGACCCCCATCCGACCTGGTGCTGATCAAAACTCAGCAGGGAGGTAGTGTAACTCTGTAGTTCTCTGTGAGCTGTGTTGTGTGTGTTTTTTTGTTTGTTTTTTAACCCGACACACACTCTCTCTCTCTGCATGTGTGTTTGTATTCTGGCTGCAGTTCCGGCTCAGCCCACGAATTTTGAGGCGGAGGCGGAGCTGGACACTCAGATCATGCTGATGTGGTTGTGGCCGGTGCAGGACCAAATCACACTGTATGAACTCACTTACTGGGAGGCTGGGTCAGACAAAAAGGTAACACACACAGACACACACACTCACCTGATTCCAAGATGATGGAGGGATAGAGGATAGTGGGGTGCAAGAGATATAAAGAGAATAGGTAGAGGGGGAGATGAAGAGAGACAAAGTCAACTAGAATATTTGATGAAACACGTTTTTCTCTCCTGCAGCACCACCTTACCTTCGAGCCCAGCGGTTCCTACGCAGTGAAAGGACTGAAGCCTGACACACTCTACATGTTCTCGCTGGCAGCTCGTTCAGAGATGGGTTTGGGAGTTTACACACAGCCAATCGAGGCCCGCACGGCCCAGTCCAGTAAGTTCCACAGCGTCCTACAGGGGGCGATCTGCTCCAACTCTATGTTTGCTGTCATAAGTTTGTGGGCTTTCTGAACGTGACTTGTGTTCTGGTGTTCTGTCGAAATATGCTACCCATCGAATTGTGCATGCGAAGTCTTGCACTCTGTTTCCACGGCCATAAATCCATGCTGCCTTGGTGTTGAGACTTTGGCTGAGGATTTGTTTGAAGTAAAATATTTTTTAAATGTATTTATTGCGCCTTTTGACCAGTAAACATTTGAATATCAATATTCACGCTGTATGTTCAGTGTAGAAAATCATACAGTACAGTGCTCTTACCCAATGCATTCATTCATTCGTTCATTATCTGAACCGCTTAATCCCTATCGGGGTCGCAGGGACCCGAGCCTATCCCGGGAACTGCGGGTGCAAAGCGGGGACCAAGTTTGGGCAGACGCCAACACACCACAGGGCACACACATTCACACTCTCAGTCACACCTTATGGGGCCAATTTAGAGTCACCAATTAACCTATATTGCATGCTTTTGGACTGTGGGAGGAAAATGGAGCACCCGGAGGAAACCCACACAAACATGAGGAGAGCATGCAAACTCCACACAGACAGGCCCTACGGCTGACCCGGGGATCGAACCCAGGACCTTCTCGCCACTGTACCCGCCCCGCTCTTACCCAATATTTAAAAAAATGTATACCATTATAACATATGTAAAATGGAAAGCATTTTTCGACAAGGGAGCGCAAATCAATTCGTGGTACGGTAGTATTTTTCGATGTCAGAACACCGACATGCTTTATAGCATTTGATTTTGCAAAACACACGTCATATACCCATGTTTGTTCCTCATTTGGATGAGGGTTTGCAAAGTTACACGCCACCACATGGATGTAGGCATGAATGTAGCATTGGGCGTTCAAAGCAGTGGTGCTAGAACGCTCCAATCAGATTCAAAACTCATTGTTGGCACTTTGCTATTTTTAGACAGTGTAAAAATAATACACTTTTTGACCACTCAGTTGACTGGCAGAAATGTTGCCATTTGTCATCATCCTTGTATTTTTTCCATGTACAAACTGCACTTCTCGTCTAGTTATCCTTAGTTATTTCACCTGTGCCTCGTTTTGCTTACTGATTGTCATTTGTTTTGCCAGTTCATGTTAAATTTTCCAAATTTAAAACCAACTAACGCTAGAAACCAGTTGGTAGCTTATCATTTAGGGAGTTGGACCTGTGATTGGAAGGTTGACGTTTCAAGTCCCGGAGTGGTAAAGGTACCACTGATGTCCTCATGAGCAAGGTAGCGACAGTACCTAAGTCACTCAAGTCTGCTTGGTAGCATTATAGTTTGGGAATTGGCCCTCGTGATCAAAAGGTCACTGGTTCAAATTCTGAACCACTAAATGACACAACGACGTGACTTGTGCATCGTTTGCTTTTGGGAGCTGAGAAAGACTAACATTGTGTGTTTGTCAGTGTGCCGGTAGGATTTTAGCTATTTGTGAATTTATAAGTGAGTAATTATTTGTCATAAAGAGCACCACAACCAAATGTGACCTTTGGATTTGACCCATCAGTTAAAGGAGCAGTTGACAGGTTGGGGACGGTTCCTTGCTCATGACTGGTAACCTTTACCTGTTCGGTACTTGAACAGATGACCCTCTGGTCACGGGGCCAACTCTCTAACCGTTATGCCACAAACTGCCCTTTTGATGAATAACTGGCTTTTAATGAGGACAGCTAAGCAAAGGGCAGGTCAAACAAATAATCATATAACAGTATTTCAGCGTTATTTTCAGGCACATTACCGAGGCATCACCACGCATGTTGATTGGTTGTTGGGGTTGTGATGTCACCCAACTCCACCCACCTGCTGCCAACCAAAACCCCCAATCACTTAGAGATGTGAAGAGAAGTTGAAATATTTATGGCCGGCCTTAAGAGGAAAGCGACGCTATTTAGAGCTGTGTGTTAGAGTCGTCCGGGCAAGTGTGTGTGTGTGTGTGTGTGTGTGTGTTGTACAGAATGTGCAAGGATGGACTCGACTTCCCCAGAGAACCACCAACCTGACAGACAACCCATCACCTCTCTCTCTCTCTCTCCCTCTCTCTCTCTCTCTCTCTCTCACACACACACACAAACACACACACTTTTCCTCCTCACCTCTCGCTTCCCCCTCTACTCTTTTTTCACGCTTCCTTTCATCCATTTATCCAGTGCCTCTATCTCTTCCCATCACCCTTGCTTTATCTTCCATACTCTCCCTTATTTTCTCTTCTTGACTTCTTTCTTTCTGTCGCCATACAACCCCCTTTTTCTTCCCCCCCCTCACTTTTCTTTCTACCTTCCATCATTTGGCATCTCCATCATCTCTTCACTTCATCTCCTTTTCATCTCTCCTCTCTTATCTCCTCTTGGCCCGTTTCTCACACTTTCTCCCACTTTTTTTTTTCCCTCTGGCATGAAAATCTCCTCCCCCATCTCTCTCTTTTTCTCACACTCCTTTATTTTTCCGTGGCTCTTCTTTATCTAGGCCCCTCATGTGCATGGGAGCATGTCGGGGAAAAACACAGCTTTGTCTGGAGCCGAAGTGTCGTCGTCGAACTCGACAGGGTTTCACGGTTTCACGCTCGCTGCTAATCGTGCGATAAGCGTAAAACCATGCGATAAGCTGAAGCTCTTACCTGTGTGTCCTGTCGAGAGCTTAAATCGGCAGGATCAGAGTCTGTTTGAGAGCGCAATTGCCTTTAACTAATCGACGACACCGCGGTCCAGAACTACACTAACGCTGTCAGACGAGCTTAGTTCAGCTCAAACTGTCTGCCGAAAATATTTTTATTTCATAAACTTCAACAATCCCACAACCTCTTGGTGTGGAGATGAGCATAAAAATGTATTTGAACTGAGTAAAAATGTCATGTATTCAGCATTAAGCGTTCCACATCTCTTTCCACATTCAGACTTAGAATGAATAGCGTACAGTACAGTATTAAAGAGAAAGTCTTTTTTGAAGAGAAAAGTAATAATTTGTCGAAAAAATATGAAAGAGTTGTTTTCATTTCTATGTGATGGCGCTACTAAAGAGGTTTTGGTATGTTTATAGGGGGTCTGGCTCACCATTTTTTTCAGGGGATTTATTCAAGTTTAGTAGTTTTTTTGAGTTAGGTTGTGTGTTCTGTAACCAATTAACAACCTAAAGCGAGGTAATACTGTATTAAGTAAGGGTCAACCCATTATGGTCCGGGCAGATTATCAGAGGCCAGCACTAGACATTTTGCCGATTATCGGTATCCGTGTTTAATTTTGACCTTCTCGGACATTAAGTAGTTACATGATGCGCTACTGTGGCTCCACTGCCATCTCTCTGTGTTGTTTGCTCTCCACCTGCTGCTTTGTTTAATGTCCCGCCCACAACAGTCTCTGATTGGCTATATGTCACACGAGTAGTAGCCAATCATCGCTGAAGCCTTGTTGTCACTCACACCACACCACACTCACACCTGAGCACAGGGTGAAGCTCCAAGAAGGAGAAGAGGAGAGCTTGGTGTTTGTAAAATTAAGAATTTTGACCTTTTTTTTGCTTATTGGTTCCAAATATCAGGTATCGACCCTGTTAACTAGCAATAATCGGTATCGATATCGGCCATGAAAAATCAGTTTCTGTCAACCTCTAGTATTAATGTCAATGTACTTCTTTTGTCAACATGTGCTGACATGCTGACAGGTTTTACAGCGTAGGTTTTACAGTGTGGATTTTAAGAATACCTTTGGTCCTCATATTAAAGAGTCGAAAGTTTTAGCTTTTTTACCACTTTGCATTCAGTTAATACATTATTAAATTCTTGGTAAGCATTGGAAAGCTGTTGAGTGAACAAGTCACATGATCGCCAACATCACTGCCCACGCGCTGACCGGCCTGGACAAGTGAAACGAGTACCAGGTGTGGGCGAGGGCTCACTCCAGCGAGGAACTGGGCCTTGTGAAATATTAATTAATATTTATATTTACATATAAAAATTTGCATATTTAAATGTTTCCAATATCAAAAATTACAGGTTTGTTTTTTTTTGCTCAGCATTTAAGTGCAGTTTCCAGCAGACTGTCAGAAACTGTTTTAGACTTTGACCTGGGTCCCGCCCCTTTCGTAAGACCTCGCTCCCTTCCTGCCTGACCCCTTCCACCTGTCTCCTCCTCCCTCCCCGACAGCGCCCTCGGCCCCTCCGCAGGAGGTACACCTGCTCAGTCTCTCCTCCACCAGCATCCAGGTGAGTTGGGCGGCGCCCCCGGCCGCCAGTCGCCACGGCGACATCGTGCGCTACTCGCTGGCCTATCAGGCGGTGTCAGGTGAGGACCGCGAGCGTCACGTGATCGCCGACGTCCCCGCCCATGTGACCAGCTACGTGCTGAGCGGCCTGGCCAAGTGGACTGAGTACCAGGTGTGGGTGAGGGCTCACACCGACGTGGGACCCGGCCCGGAGAGCAGCGCCACCCAAATCCGCACTCAGGAGGACGGTACGACGAACAACCTCGGAGACGGGACGCCGAGGGCGAGCCGAACTCTTAACCGCTTCCACGCTTCCAAAACAAGGGCTTTCCTCTTTCTACGGAACTCTTTCTCTACTTCTGCTTCTGCTTCTGGACAAAGCTGAAACTAACCTGAAAACAATCTTCACGACTCGACTTAAACTGTGTCAGAAACTTACTAAAAATCATCACTGCAAGGGGTTGGGCTTCAGCTAACAGACTGAGAAAGTGATGGCGAGAGAGAGCCAAGAGACAAAGAAAGAGAGATGAGAGAGAAAGGGCAGGAGTAAGAGAGCAAGCGGGAGAGAGAGAGTAAGCGAGAGACAAAATGAAAGAGAGAGAAAGGGAAATGGTTGGAGAGAAAGAAAGAAAGTGACAGCAGGAGAGAAAGAAAAAATGGCAAGAAGAAGCAAAAAGAACGAGATGACAGAAGAGAGAAAGAGACAGAGAGAGAGAGGATGAAACAGCAGGGGAGGGAGTGAGAACGCGAGAGATACTGAGAGAGAGCGTGAAAGAGAGAGACAATAGAGTGAAAAGGAGAAAGCAGGAAAAAAAGCCAACATGAGAGAGCGACAAAGAGTGACAGCAGGAGAGAAAGAGAGAAGGTTGCAGAAAAATAGACAGAATAAGTTAGAGATAGGCAGAATAGAAAGATCAAAAGAGATAGCAAGAGGGACAGAAAAAGAGAAAGATGAAAGAGATTGATTGATTGAAAAGAAAGGGAAAAGAGTGAGAGGAGTGAGAGAGAAAGATGGCAAGAAACAGAGAGATGGTAGGAGAGAGAGAGTAAATGTAGGAAAGAGAACGAGACAGCGAGAGAGAAAGAGAGAGAGAGAGAGAGAGAGAGAGAGAGAAATACATTGATAGGGACAGTAAAAATTGAAAAAAAAAGGAGAGGGAGAGCCAAGAGGAGAGGGACAACAGGAGAGAAATAGTGTGGGTTAGAGCGAGAGAAAGAGATGACAGGAGAGAGAGTGAGAGAGAAAGATGGCAAGAGAGAGAGAAAGCGAGAGAGACAATGTGTCAGCAGGCAAGAGAGAGCAAGAGAGAAAGCGGAAGACATCAAAAGAGAGTGAAAGAGAAAAGCCAGAAGAAAGAGAGAGAAAGAGAAAAATGGCTGGAGAGTGAGAGAGAGAAGAGATAACGGGAGAGAAGGAACGAGATGGCAGGAGAGGGAGATCAAAAGAAAGACATGGCAAGAGAGATGGAAAAGAGAGACGACGGGTGAGAGAGAGAACGCAGAGATGTCAAGAGAAGGTGAAAGAGAGAAAACGAGAGAGAGAAAGGGAGAAAGCAGGAGATGGAGAGAGAGAGAGAGAGAGAGAGAGAGAGTGAGGGACAACAGGAGAGAAAGAGAGAAGGGTAGAGAGAGAAAGAGAGAGACAGCAGGAGAGAAAGATGACAGGAGAGAAAAAGAACGAGACGACAGGAGAGAGGGATCAAAAGAAAGACAAAGAGATGGCAGGAAAACAGAGAGAGCAAGAGAGAAAAATGGGAAGAGACAGAGTGAGAGCGAGTGATAGAGAACGAGACAGCAGGGGAAAGAGATGAACAGCAAGAGAAAGAAAGAAGGTTGAAAGAGCCAAACAAGTAGAGATGAGAGGAGAAAAGGGGAAAGAACGAGATGGCAGGAGAGGAAAACAGAGGGAGGGAGAGAGTCCCAGCTGCCTCCGAACTCTTAACCGCTTCCAAACTTCCCAACAAAAAGGCTGTTCTTTTTCTCCAGAATTCATTCTCTCTGCTTCTACTTCAAACGCCTCGACGCTGCCGTGGAACAAACCTGAAATTAACCTGAAACCACTTGACTCACAAACTTCCATCCATCATCTGTCCAAGCGGTCGGGCTTCAGCTAACAGACTACATCTCTCTCTCTCTCTCTCTCTCTCTCTCTGTCCTTCATTTGGGTGTGGTTTATCTCAGCATGTCACCTTAACTTGGGTTGGCACTGGGATGTGAGTGAGATGGCAGAATGTGATAAATGAATTTGTGTCTAAATCAGAATCCGTTTCAGTCTAAATCAGAATCACATTTATTTTGTAAGTTGAAAAAAGTCTGGAAATCCATTTGCTGATTTTTACTTTAAGAATTAGAAACCCAAATCAGGTTTTGAAATCTTTTTTTAAGCCATTGAAACCCAAATCAGGAAAATCCATTTGCTGATTTTTGTTAAAGAATTAGAAACCCAAATATGGTCTTTCCATTTTGTCATTTTATTTCAATAAACAGAAACTCAAATTGGTCCTGAAATCCATTTTGTGATTTGAATCGGAAATCCAAATCATGTTTGCAAATCCATTTCCTAATATTTGTTTCAGAACTTGAAACCCGAATCAGGTCTTGAAATCTTTTTTTTTTTTAAGTATTTGAAACCCATATCAGGGAAATCCATTTGCTTATTTTTGTTAAAGAATTAGAAACTCAAGTATGGTCTTGAAATCCATTTGCTGATTTTTACTTTAGGAATTGGAAACACAAATATGGTCTGTAAATCCATTTGTGATTTTATTTTAAGAATCTGAAACCCAAGTCAGGCCTTGAAAACCATTTTCTAATTTTACTTCAAGAATCAGAAACACAACCTACATCTTGAAATCCAATTTCTGCTTTTAGTTTAAGAATCAGAAACCAAATCAGATTTTGATTTTTTTTTCTCTCTCTCTCTCTCTGATTTTTGTTTAAGAATTGGAAACCCATTCAGATGCTTATGTCCACAAAAAATTAGACAGTTGATTTCAAGACCTGATTTGGGTTTCCACTTCTTAAAATCAGAAAATAGATTTCAAGAATCAGAAATCTGGATGAGAGCATCTGCTAAACGCCGTAAATATAAATTGGAAAGCCAAATCAGGCCTGCCGCGTTTTGTTTCAGAGTCGGAAATCTGATGAACTCAAGTTATACAGACCGTCTAGAACAGACAGAGACAGAGAACTGGTTAATGCCTTAGATACTCATATTTCACCAGAATTCAGACCGAAGAGTGTGTGTGTGTGTGTGTGTGTGTGTGCATGTGTGTGTGTGAGTTCCTGTATTTATCGCATTGTGGGGACCGTTTTGTCCCCTAAAATCAGGTTTATCTGTTTTTTGGGCTTTGTGGGGACATTTGAGAGGTCCCCATGAGGAGAAATGACTTTATAGAAAATGTGCTTGTTTTATTTGAGAAAATAAAAGAGGTAAAAGATGTGCTTTTGGTCACTGAGGTTAAGGTTAGGGTTAGGATTAGGTGTAGGTGTAAAATTATGTACTTTAGTCATTATGGGAGTCTATGGAAGGACCTCACAAAGATAGTAATACAAGACTGTGTGTGTGTGTGCGTGCTGAATATTTTGATTGACAGCTGAATGGATGATGAATGCAGCAATGTGTCACGATCATCTCTCTCTCTCTCGGTCTCTGTCCTTGAATAAAAAAAGGGTCTGTGCTTCTTCTGTTCCTTCCTGTAATTTCTCTACAAACAGCAGCATCTTAATGTCTGAACAGCAGCAGTGTGTTTATTCAGCTCCGGCTCCAGAGACTTTACAGTTTAGAAGTCAGTACAGTGCAGACATGAGAGAGAGAGAGAGAGAGAGAGAGGGAGAGAGAGATGATCGTGACACTGCATTCATCATCCATTCAGCTGTCCATCAAAATATTCAGCACAGTAAAGCTACACACACACACACACACTTCCGCCTCAACTTGAGTCCTATCTCAAACCCACAACCTCTTGGAAATTAGGAAATAGAAGTCGCTCTGGATAAGAGTGTCTGCTTAAAACTGTAAATATAAATTAAACATTTCTTTTACTCTATTTCTCTATAACTCCTGCGTTCTTTTCAGGTCTGGGAACTCTGTGTGTATTGGATTTCTGACTCAAAAACAAAAAAAAACCTAAGACCTAATGTGAGATTTTGATTCTTAAACAGAAATCAAAATGGATTTTAAACGTAATTCCCAAAATGCATTTCAAGACCTGATTTGGATTTCGGATTCAAAAGCAAAAAATTAGAAAACAGATTTCAGGACCTGGTTTTCATATTCTATTCTAAGACAAAAAATCTAAAAATGGATTTGAAAGATTCAAGACTTCTAAGATTACTAACACAAAAAATCCAGGGAAGAACAGATTTCAGTACTGATTTGAGTTTCTGCTTCTAAAACAGAAATCCCAAAATGGATTTCAAGTCTTGATTTTGGTTTCTGATTCCAAACCCAAAATTGAATAAAAAGGATTTCAGAACTTGATTTGACTTTCTGATTCTAAAACAAAACTCTGAGAATGCATCACAACACCTGATTTTGGTTTTGAATTGTAAAAATTGCAAAAAGTTGCAAAAATTGAAAACGGAAATCATAAAATGGATTTCAAGTCTTGATTTTGGTTTGTGAGTCTAAAGCCAAAATCGGGAAAAATAGGATTTCAGGATCGGATTTGAGTTTCTGATTCTTAAGCAAAAATTTAGACAATGCATTACAAGAGATTTCAGAACCTTATTTGAGTTTCTGATTCTAAAACAAAAATCAGAACATGGATTTCAAATCTTGATTTGACTACAGTTATGAAACAAAAATGGAAAATGAGAGGTCAGAAAGAACCACAAAGCATATGTCAGGACACCTGTAGTACTGATAAAAGTAAAGAGATTATTATTATTATAATTTACATTTATTGATAAGTAGCATCATAAAGAAAAGCTGCTTTTCTAGAAACGTTTCAGGTTTTATTCCAAAACCTAAAATAGGTTTAAAAATGCTTTTGCCTGCTGAGGTTACAGTTAGTTAGTGTGAGGGTTACATGTATTATATAGTGTTATAGCTCATCCTTATGGGAGGATGTGGAAATCCTCATAAATATAGTAAGACCGACAGTGTGTGTGGGTGTGTGTGTGTGTTTGTGTGTGTGTGTGTGTGTGTGTGTGTTTGTGTGTGTGTGTGTGTTTGTGTGTGTGTGTGTGTGCCATGTTTTTATGCATTGTGGGGATTTATTATGGGCCTTTTTGTCTTCTAAAATCACTTTTATGCATTTTTTTATGGCTTTATGGGAACATTTGAGTGGTCCCCATGAGGAAAAATGTACATGTTATATTTGAGAAACTAAAAGAGGTAAAAGATGTGCATTTGGTTACTGAGGTTATGGTTGGGGTTAGGGTTATCTGTAGAATTATATACATCTAGTCATTACGGGAGGCTATGAAATGTCCCCACAAAGATAGCTGTACAAGTTTGTGTGTGTGTGTGTGTGAGAGAGCGCGTGAGCACCTTGTATAACCTTCTGGACCGCTGAATTTTTGGCTCTTCTTGGACCCTAAACTCTCATTTGTTTGTGTATGTTCTCAAGGGTCCAGGGCGTAATGATCTTGAGGGCGTGAATAGAAGGCAGTTGCCCTCTGTTCCAGCCCTCAAGATTCTTAGTTTGCCGTCAAACTCGTCAGACTTCTTCTTCTGATTTCACTTGTTTCTGGAACTCCATTGTTGATTTTCATCCTAATGACTCTGTGTGATGAGATTTGGGTTCTGATCTGCAACTACACAAGCTGCTGCTAAAACAAAAACCTTCAGCTCCAGCTTTCTCTCGCTTCCACGGCTCCTCATCGTCTAACCGTTGATAATGCGAACGGCTGCAGTGTGTGTAACCTGTGTTTTATTTGTTCGCTTGTTTTCAAATGAAAACTGTAAAACTAAAACCCAAAAAAACACCCTTTTTCAATATGCGGGAAAAATGGAAAAAAAAAAGAATCTGTTTCCAATTTCTCATTTTGAGCACAGAACAGGATTTTTTGCACTCAAACAATAAAATTTAACAAGAGAAATTGGAAAATGGCTTGATATTCGTTTAGCAATTTCCGAAATTGGAAAGTGAATTAGGAGTTGTTTTCCAAATTCCATTTTTTATATTTTGTATGGAAGTGATTATTAGTTTTTTGTCAAAAGAAAATGGGAAAACGACTCGTTATACTAGTTTTAATTTCGGTTTTAACAAATGAAATGTTAAAAATGACATTTTTTGGATTTTAGTTTGTGGTTTTAATGTGAAGCGAGTGATTCGATGTTAGCGGTGTGTGTGTGTGTGTGTTGACTCTCTTTCTATCTCTGTGCGGTGTGCAGTGCCGGGCGCTCCTCCGCGGCGTGTGGAGGTGGAGGTGGTGAATTCCACGGCGCTCCGCGTCTCCTGGAAACCGCCGCTAGCGCAGAAGCAGCACGGCCAGATCCGCGGCTATCAAGTGGTCTACTCGCGGCTGCAGGAGAATGGACATACCCTCGGACAGCCAGTCATGCAGGACGTAGCTCTGCCTGAAGCTCAGGTATAATACACACATGCACACACACACACACACACACACACTTTTAAGGACACACTTTTTTAAGTTGCAGTGATTAACTTTGTGGGGACTTGGCTTTACATTCCCACAATCACACAGGTCCTCACCTTGGTGGTGTGACGTCAGGTCAGAGTCCCCAAATTGGGAGGTTTACAAACACACACACACACTCACACACACACACACATACATACACACACACACACACACACACACCCTCACACACACACACACACACATACATACACACACACATGCACACACACACAACTCTGCACACACACACATGTCTGAGAGGGCACATTCAGGAAGACGACAGAGTTTTGAATGGAGTTTAAAATGCAGCTTAAACCCTTTCTTTCTATCTTTCTGGTACTCTTTGACTCTTTCTTTTTGTTTCTTTTCTTTCATTCTTTCTTTTCTTTCGTTCTCACTCATTTTTCTTTCTCTCTTTTCCTTTTCTTTCTATATGTATCTCTATCTTATTCCTTTCTCTCTTTCCTTCTTGTTGCTTTATTCTCTCTCTCTCTCTCTCTCTCTCTCTCTCTCTCTCTCTCTCACTCACTCATTTTGCTTTCTCTATTTGCTTTTTCTTTCTATATCTCTCACTAATTTCTTCCTTTCTCTTTTTCCTTCGTGTTCCTTTATTCTTTCTCTCTCTTTCTTTCTTACTCATTTTGCCTTCTCTCTTTGCCTTTCTCTCTATCCCTTTGTTCCTTTATTCCTTTTCTTTCTTTTTCTCTCTATGTGTCTCACTATTTTCTTGCTTCCTCTCTTTTCATTCTTTCCTGCTTAGTCCTTCCTTTTTTTTTTCTTTTTCAGTATCTCACTCTTTATTCCTCTCTCGTTTTCTTTGACTCTCACTCTTCCATTCTGTTTCTCTATAGTTTGCTGACTTTCTCTCTCTCTCCCTGGTTTACCTGCATCAATTGCATTCCTGTCTTATCTGTGTGTGTGTTGGGCAAGACCCCATCTTCTTCACTAAGGTTATCACACACACGCTCAAACACACTCTTCTTCTGTTTAAAGGGATGCTCACGTACACCTCCTGATCAACACACACGCACACGCACACACACACACACACCCCGAGTGGAAGCATACTGTGTGTTTTTGAGTGTGCAGTCTGACCTGTGAAGAGTTTACATTCCACAGCAGTGGCAGAGACGTGACTACACATACATACACACCCCCGCACACACACACGTACACACACACACACACATCCTTGTACTTATATAGTAGTGAGGACCTCCATTGACTTCTCCATTACTGTATCTAAATACTACTATACCTAACCCTAAACATAACCCTAACCGTAACCTCAGTAACCAAAAGCTAATCTTTCTACACTTTTAGTTTTGCAAATAAACTTGTATTTTTTTTTTTTTGTAAAAGCAGTTTAAAGAAGTGAGAACCACTTCCCAAAAATGTCCTCACTCTGCTGGTTGAAAACTCATTTTGGTTCTCACTAAGTAGCAAGTACAAGAACAGGCACACACACACACACACACACCAAACCACTCACACTACACACAAGCAGCCCACACATACCAACACACACACAACTCCACATACACACCAACACACACTTAAACACACACCTACATATACACACTACCTACTGCCTCACTATTTATTTCTCTCATTCTTTCTTCAAACTTTCCTTTATTTCTTTGTCAGTCTCGCTTTCTCTTTCTTTCTTTCTACCTTCCTTCACTGCTGTGATCTGTGTGTCTCTACTGGAACACAACGTGAGAAAGGGAGAGAGCTAGTGGTGATTGGTGTGTGTGTGTGAGACGGAGAGAGAGAGAAAGGCAGAGAGCTAGTAGTGACTGGTGTGTGTGTGTGTGATTGAGGGATTGAAAACCGCAGGCTGTGTGTTTATAGCCGGTGTGTCCTTGTCTGTTGTTTGAAACGTGTCCACTCTCTCTCTCTCTCTGTCTCTTTGCTGTAAATACCCTATTTTGCCCACAAGTGGGCACCATTAAGGAGAACTGTGCTATTACTTTTCTTCCCTTTGTTCAGCCCATCCCTGGAGTGAGTTTAACATGAATATAGCGCACACTCTTACCCAAAGCGACTTCCACTTTCGTAATTTTAGGGACAGTCTCCCTGGTGTAACTTGCTCAGGGACTGCTGGGGCAGTTGCAGTGCGATCAGAAGGTCGCCGGTTTGAATCCCAGGTAAAGTTACCACTGAGGTACCCATGAGCAAGGTACCGTCCCCAAGCACTGCTCCTCGGGCACTGCCCTTGTTAGCTGCCCACTGCTCCTTCACAGATGTGTCAAATGCAGAGGTCACATGTGATGCACTGTGTGCTGTGCTGTGGTGTGTTCACAATGATATATCAATGTATAATACAGCGAAACACGAATTTCACGTGGTTAGATTATGTGTTTTTGAGTGTGCAGTCTGACCAGTGAAGAGTTTACAATCCCCACCAGTGGCAGAGACGTGACTACACATACTTACACACACACACCAAACCACACACACTCAAACACACACCCACATATACACACTATCTATAGATGGGAATGGAACCCTGGCTGCGACTGAGCAACATACATATGACCGGCCTTTAACGAGCAAGTCCATGGCCACAGCGACACTAATAACTCCCTCTAGCAAACAAGAAGAAACCTTGAGAGGAACCAAAGGTCACAGCAGGTTGACTTCATGCATTTAAACCATATAAAGAGTTAGAGTGTGTGTGTGTGTTTGAGTGAGAGAACTTGTGTTGGTAAACATTCAATTATAAATGTTCAGTTGAGGTTCCAGGGGTCACTGCAGTTTCTGGTTCAGATCTTAGCCTAGTTCAGACTAGGCTGATTAGATTCCATTGAATATCTATATCAAAAGTTGAACTCATGAGCTGATTCATTAAAGGAAAACTCTGGCACATTTTAACCTATTTTACTGTTAGAGGTCGTTGAGTACTGTCAGTTGTCAAAAAATGAAACATATCGGTGCCTCTTTGGTGGAGAAATTGCATTAGCAGCGAGCCTGGCCAGGCAGCTAATAAGCAAAGTGATCAGGGCAGATTGCTAACATCAAAGTTAATGCCATTTTTGTGCCACTAACGAGGTAGTACATATCTTTCATAGCCCCACGCACAGCCAGGATCCTCACGAACATAACACTATGCCTGTTTAACTCAGTAGTGGTAAAGAAACTGTTTAAAACAAGTGTTTAAGCAGGTGTTTACATACTTCTTTTGAAGTGTATGAGGATCCTTCTCTTTTCCATCGCATTCTTGAAAGTTCAAAAGAGTCGATTGTCGAAACTCATTTCCCCATTTACAGATAAAATATAAATGGGAATAGAAACAAGTTCGACAATCGACTCTTTTGAACTTAACTTTGGCATTAACTTTGACGTTAGAAATTTGCCCTGATCATTTTGTTTATTAAGCCGGGCTTACGCTGTGCGATTCTGCCTAATTTTCAGCCGATTTTTCACTTGTGTGACTATGTTTCAGCTTAATCGTGCGTTGTGTGGTGTAGCATACGTAGGGTAACGAGCACCGATTAACCCCTGACGACCAGCTCCAGATCAGGAATCGCATGGTCGGATGAAAATCAAACCTAGGGCGCCCCTTGTGAGGGTATTGCAGCGTTGAAGCTGGGCCACGAGCCGACTCACCTTAACCTCAGTGGGTTAGTCCTCATTGTGTCTGCGCGAACACAGAACTGGAAGTGAAATGCAAGCAGAGTACCCTAAAAAGTTCCTAAGCCCCCCTATAATTGTAGTGGTGATTTTTTTCATATAAGAAATTAACACAAACCTGCAAGAATATAAGAGTCAAGAGTCAAAATAAATAATAATAGCCCTACAAGTTGTTATTATCTGATTAAAATTCTTTTTCTTCTTCTTCTTTGCCCCCCCTGTACGGGAGGAGTATAGGCCCGTATACTTAGCACAAATAAATCACTTTTCAATGCATGCGATTTAGTCGTACAGTACACACTGTGTAGGCCAGGCTCGCTGCTACTGCGATATGTCTGCCAAGTTTTGTTAAATTTTTTGACTACTGACAGGTTTCAAAGATCTCTAACAGTAAAATATAGGTTTAAACCATACTGTATATAGTGTTCACCATGGTCACCATGCTGGACACGGTGGAGCTGGCCATCTACAGCGTCAGAACCTTTGCCTTCTACAAGGTGTGTATGTCAGCATTTGCCACAACCAAGAAGTCGTGGGTTCGAGTCCTGAGAAAGACTTTTAACCCCAAGTTGCTCCTGGAAGACTGTCCCTGGAATTAGGAAGCACTTCTCCCAGGGTGCTGCCAAAAAGCTGCCCGCTGCTCATTGTAGTGCACTCTGTGCTGTGATGTGCTGTGTTCACACCACTCTTAAAACTTAGCAGCGTTGTGTTGCCGCTGGTCAGAACCCCAGTATAGGCTCTGATTAGGATTAAGCCCCGCCATTCAGATCCTGCATTTATGTAATATTTACATTCATCTAGTAAACTGATTTTGCTCTCATTGTGAGCTTATAGCAGAGGTCTTGCTTACACACAAAGCGTCTGGTTGTGGAGCAGATGAAGACGGTGAGCGGCTAAAAGGGTCCTGCTGCGCATTGCTGATATTTTCCGTAAAGTGCTGATGTGCCGCTCGGAAGCCGGGAGGATATATCGGGGTGACGCTGAGGAGATGCAGTTTTCTACCAGCTTCGTGTTGTCTGTTTCTCCATCTGCGCAACTGACAGATCCTGACAGAGCAACCGGGAGCAGAAATCGGGGTTTGGTTTTGTACTGGAGGAGTGTACGTGTGTGTGTGTGTGCGTGTGTGTGTGAGGGAGTAGAAGAGAGATGCTGATGTTGATAAGAAAAGGTGAGAGTTGACAGGTTTTGCTGCTTTGGGAGAACGGTTTTGTACGCAATGATGCTTTATAGAATGATTTATTTGGAAAACTAAAAATGTCTTGTTATATGGGGTTTGTTATTATGGAAGTAGCTAAAATAATACAAAGTGTGTGTGTTGGTGTGTGTGTGTGTGTGTGTGTGTGTGTCTCATCTGATAAGTGATCATCTAAATAGAGATGTGTCTTCTGCAGGAGAGGCGGGAATTCTGACCTGCACTCAAACACACACACACCAACACATACACAAGCAACACATACACTCCAAACCTCATCTACCACACACACATCAACCCACACACACTCCAAACCTCAACAACCCCTCTAACACACACACACACACACCAACACATAAACACTCCAAACCTCAACAACCCTACTACCACACACACATACACACTCCAAACCTCAACAACTTCACTAAAACACACACACACACACCAACACATACACAAGCAACACATACACTCCAAACCTCATCTACCACACACACATCAACCCACACACTCTCCAAACCTCAACAACCCCACTAACACACACACACCAACATATACACACTCCAAACCTCAGCAACCCTACTACCACACACACATACACACTCCAAACCTCAACAACCCCACTACCACACACACACCAACACATACACACTCCAAGCCTCGGCAACCCCACTAACACACACACATACACACTCCAAACCTCAACAACTTCACTAATACACAAACACCAACACATACACACTCCAAACCTCAACAACCCCACTACCACACACACACCAACACATACACACTCCAAACCTCAACAACCCCACTACCACACACACACCAACACATACACACTCCAAGCCTCGGCAACCCCACTAACACACACACATACACACTCCAAACCTCAACAACTTCACTAATACACAAACACCAACACATACACACTCCAAACCTCAACAACCCCACTACCACACACACACCAACACATACACACTCCAAACCTCAACAACCCCACTACCACACACACACCAACACATACACACTCCAAGCCTCGGCAACCCCACTAACACACACACATACACACTCCAAACCTCAACAACTTCACTAATACACAAACACCAACACATACACACTCCAAACCTCAACAACCCCACTACCACACACACACCAACACATACACACTCCAAACCTCAACAACCCCACTACCACACACACCAACACATACACACTCCAAACCTCAACAACTTCACTAATACACAAACACCAACACATACACACTCCAAACCTCAACAATCCCACTACCACACACACATACACACTCCAAACCTCAACAACTTCACTAATACACAAACACCAACACATACACACTCCAAACCTCAACAATCCCACTACCACACACACCAACACATACACACTCCAAACCTCAGCAACCCTACTACCACACACACATACACAAGCAACACACGCACACACTCTAAACCTCACCAACCCCACTAGCACAGACACACACTAACCTTCAATAACCTCACTAACTATCAACACATACAAAGCCAAACACACACTTCAGCCCTCAATAAGTCCATAAACACAGACACACACATACTGTACCTTCAACATCCCCACTAACAACACACAGACACAAACACTAATATCAGCAACCCCACTAACCACACACACACACACACACACACACTGATACGAAAAAACACAAGGGACCAGAAGTGAGAGATGAAGAAGGAGACACCTATAACCCATGAGCTTGTGAAACACACACACACAACACACACACGCTGCTCTCCCGGGGGGTTTCCACTGCAGTAATTAGATACAGTGCAGTGTTCATACGCTTCTACAGAGCTGTTATGTTCCTGTAGAGTTTAATGCCAGCCTGCATCACCTTCTTCTTCACCTTATTTCAAAATATATTTCAGACCCAGAGCTTTGTAACGGGGCTCAGATTCCTGAGGGTCAAGGGTTCAAGTCCCTGTTCGGGCCAATAGTGCCTTACTTTGTTAGGGTGGCAGTTTTGAGAATCAGCCTTCAGGTGCAGTCGGTAGCATAGCAGTTAGGTTAGGGAGTGATCAGAGGGTTGCCTGTTTAACTCCCGGACTGTTTAAAGTACCTCTGAGGTACTCATGAGCAAGGTACTGTCCCCAACCACTGCCTTAGTTCTCAGCTTATAGAAAATGTATTGTGGGATGGTGGTGGTCTAGTGGTCTAGTGCTCGTCTCTGGACCAAGAAGTCATGGGTTCAAATCCTACCTCAAGCACTACCACCATTGGGTCCCTGAGTAAGACACTTAATCCAGAGTTGCTCCAGAGAGTCTGTCCCTGAAATTAGAAAAATCTGGGAGCAGTGCTTGAGGACAGAACCTTGCTCATCAGCACCTCAGTGGTACCTTTACCTGTCCGGGATTCAAACCTGCAACCTTCTGATCACAAGACCAACTATCCTTGACCCATCTGTGAAGTAGCAGTGGGCAAATGAAGGGCAGCGCCCGGGGAACAGTGCTTGGGGACGGTACTTTACTCATGAGTACCTCAGTGGTATCTTTACCAGGCCGGAATTTGAACCAGCAATTTTCCAATCACTGGTTGAACGACCTACCCATTAGACTAACAAATGCCTCAAATGCTGAATGCCGTAAATGTTAACGTTACATGTATTACTGCATGAATCTCAGTGTGCATGCTTTTCTGATCTTTGGTACAAATCTGGTTTATGATGGTTGTTTAAAATTGCTTTTAAAATTTTTTTTCCAAAAGCGAGAAACAACATTTAGGCTGCCGTTCTACCGAGAGGCTCTGCGCCGGCATAATGGAAACAGGAGGAAGTGATGAATGGGGAAAATAAGCGCTAATTGAGCAGGAACAGGCCGAACGCTGCGGGATAATAGATGCCTTCTCCCTCGAAAAAGATGAGAAAAAGATTGAGGAAAAGACAAAGAGTCTAAACACGTGTAGAGTGATATGACAATTTAACTGCGCAAAGAGCGTCGTCATATTTCATCGTTTCTGCCGGGGCACGTCGAGAAAAAGTGGGGGAAAAGGAGGGGCGCTCCTCGTCTCTCCTGTCACAGAGAAATGTCTGGAACTCGCGATATCGCTCAATGGACTTTTGTTATTGTGAGGAGATGTCAGGAGACAAATTACTGTTCTCCATCACCACGAGAGAGAGAGTGTATGTGTGTATGAGAGAGAAAGAATGAAAGAGTGTCTGATTGAGGCCAAACTCTGCATCATTCTTTTTGAAGTGGGTTCGACTGAAAAGTGATCGCACTTCCATACAAAAATTCATGTGTAATTTAAGATCAGCTTTGTTCTCTACAATTCTACCAGAAATACTCTCATGTCATATCAGCATTTAAATCATTGTTTTCTGTGAGATTGACATTACAGGGGGAGCAAACATGTACGAGCATGTCTAACACTCACACACACACACTGTCTCGTCTTGCTATCTTTGTGAGGTCCATTGTCTCCCATAATGCCTAGATGTAAAAGAGGTTTTACTGAACCAAACAGCCCGAACCTGACTAGCAACATCATCTGGGCAGTTGGTAGCATAATGGTTAGGGAGTTGGCACTGTTGTCACAAGGTGATTAGGAAGGTTCAAGTCCCGGACTACTAAAGGTACTACTTAGGTTCTCATGAGCAAGGTACAGCCCCCCAGCAGTGCTCCTCGAGCTGCTCCTTCACGGATGGGACAGATGCACGGGTCGTTGTAGTTCCTTACATTAAATCCATTTTTTTGTATAAAAAGGAGCTTTTCCTCATGAGGTCCTTATAAGCAAAAATGTCCCCACAAAACATGTCCTCAATCAGGATCTCACTAACCCATAAATACAAGTTCTCACACACATCACAACTTTAATTTTCAAATGCCACTGCTATGGGCATTTTCCCCAATGCAGAGTGCAAACTTACACTTGCGTGACTGGCTGGTGAAATATTCATGCGAGCTGAATGGTGAAAGATGTGGACAGTGAGGGTAATTTGGGGGAAGACTGCACCAGAGCTAATTATTTTAAACATGCTCTGAAGAAAAACACACTAATGCAGGTCCACACATGTACACATACACACTCACACACGCACTTCACTTTACTTCTGGGAACATTCCATAGTCATGATGATGAATGTAGCTAAATATGCTTATGGCCCCTAAACCCTAACGCACTGTCATGAGTGTGAAGCTTTTCCGCTCTTTTAGTTTTATTACCTTACATGTACACTTACATTTATGGCATTTTAGCAGATGCTCTTATTCAGAGCGACTTCTGTTTTCCTAATTTTAGGGTCAGTCACCCTGGAGCAACTTTAAGGGTTAAGGGTCTTGCTCAGGGACCTAATGATGGTAGTGTTGGAGGTCGTATTCAAGCACACAACCTTTGAACCTTTTAACCATTCACTAGACCATTACCATCTTCCTTTTAATACAAAAGTTAGACATACCTTCACTCTTGTATTGCTATCTTTTTGAGGTCCTTCCATTGCCCTCTATAATAACTAGATGTAAACAATACTACAGTTACAATTTACCTTTTTTAGTTTTACAAGTACAGGAAGTCCCCGACTTACGATGGAGATATGTTCCAGTGACCCCATAGTAACTTGAAAATAGCATAAGTGATAATAAGCGATGATGATTGGCTAAAGAAGAGTAAAATTTCATAGTAAGCCAACCAGAGGCAGAGTTGGGCAGGCGTTCACACACAAACATACACGCACACACAGTCACACACAAAGGACCAAGAAACACACCCAGCAGATGCGAGCCCAAAGAATCCAAAGGCAAGAATATATGTGAAATGCACACTATGCCCAGGAAGTGTTTCTTCACGTGAGTTGTAAACTATTCTAATCTTATGAAGCATCTCATCGACACACGCTTCCATTAAAGTGACTTTCACATATTTGAACTTTTTTGTGCCAAAGTAGTGCAATTACTAGTTACTTTTCCTGGTAACTAGTTACTTTTATAATGCTGTAACTCAGTTACTAACTTACTTTTTGGGAGAAGTAACTAGTGACAGCAACCAATTACTTTATTAAAGTAACGCTAGTCAAGACATAGTTTCCTGCAGGAGACATACTTGGGGGTCTGGAAGACGCTATTATTGGGCTCTGAAACACCAAAAACAGAAAAAAATACACGCTCAAACACAGACAGCTTCAAACTCTGACAATCGCTGGTGAGAGTGAGGCGTCTTACAAGGCGGGAGATGTGTTCATCCCGGCATCGTCCAAACACATCGCACCACCTATGCTGCTACGGTTGCCTTCTGTACGACCCTTGAAATGTTTTTACAAGTCATATTGCTATCGTCATTGTAAGATCAAAAAATTGAGCCATCGTTACTCGGGAACATCTGTAAAACATGGAAATTTTCTGTAAAATCATGGTACCTGGGATTGGGTCCCCATGAACTCAAATGTCTCCACAAACCATAAAAACGGACAGTTTTTCTCTATAATTTAGGAGACAGCCTGGGCCTCACAATCCCCTAAATACATGCGCGCACACACACTCACACGCACGGTCTTGTATTACTATCTTTGTGATCCTTCCATAGACTCCCATAATGACTAAAGTACATAATTTTACACCTAATCCTAACCCTAACCTTAACCTCAGTAACCAAAAGCACATCTTTTACCTCTTTTAGTTTCTCAAATAAAACAAGCACATTTTCTACAAAGCTGTTTTTCCTCATGGGGACCTCTCAAATGTCCCCACAAAACCCAAAAAAACAGATAAAAGTGATTTTAGGGGACAAAACGGTCCCCACAATGCGATAAATACATTCACAAACACACACACACACACACAGGAGGATAAGCCGGAGAGGTTTCCTCACATACAGGTTGTGTAAAATGATTGGCAGCTGTCATCAGTCCAAAGACTTGCAGGTTTAAAGTCAGAGTTCAGTTGAAGTTCAACCTTCATTCACACCTGTCTAAAACCTACACTCAACACACACACACACACACACACATACTTTCCCACTGTGTCAGGACATATGATCCATGAAGATCCACTTTATTGATGAGCAGCATAAAATTTCAAGCCTCTGACCAGCAACAAACCAACAATAACCAGTGAATGACCATCAATTTATAATCCATATGTTGGCATTTTTCAAGAGGGCCCACGAACCTCCTTCGCACCACACTGATCCTAGTTCCAGTTCCCAATTTGCGTCCAGGAAAAACATTTTAACATCAGTTGAGCACCAGCACCAGCACCAGCGGTGTTTCTAGCCTTGAAGGACACAATGAGCTGAAACACTGGTAAAATCTGGTGGCGACGCCTATGAACAGCACAAGTGCAGTGGAAAAGAGGTACTAATCAGGGGCAGTTGGTAATGAAACGGTTAGGGAGTTGAACCCGTTACCAGGGGGTTGCAGTTTCAAGTCCTGGACCGGTAAAGGTACTGCGGAGGTACTTGTGATTGTGAGCAAGGTACCATCACCAAGCACTGCTGCTAGGCGCTGCACTTCAACTGACCGCTCCTTTTTCACGGATACTGTGATGTGTTCACAATGACAAATAATCACTCACTTAGACAGAAATAGACAAATTAGAGTATGATAAACAAAATAATGCATGAAACAGACAAGGATACAAAGAAATTAAAAGTCAAAGAGAGGATTAGAAATTAAGAGCAACTACAAATCTCAAAATAGTCTAAAAAAGGGAACACAATAAATATATACTTTTGACATGAAAGGAATTCAGCTTCTCTTATTGCTGCTGGTAGTCTATGGATCCTCTCTCTCTCTCTGTCTCTCTCTCCACAAAGCTGGGCTTGTGTTTAAGGATTTTTCGAAGCTGCAGACTCTCTGGTTTGTGTTTGCTGTTAGTCAGCTGGTGATGGAGTAGAATACAGATCAGCAGTTCAGCAGTGGCTTCACACATCAGCTTCACACTCTCACAATGATTCTACAGCAACCAAATACACAAAAACACACGCACACACCAGCAGGCCGTACTCACACACACAGCTTGATAAGAGTTGAGTGTTGAGGGACTTCTGTGCTGTTCATTGTTCATATCTTTGACAAACGTTGACCAATTTTTCACTGTTGAATTGAGAATTACATTTGTGTCGCAGGGTCTGATCTGAAGCAGGACATGTAGACACAGTCGCTGGACATCGTGATCTTTATTGAACTCAAAAGTTCACGTGAGCCAAAAACTGAAACAAAACACTCTTCCTTAGCAACCAGACAGGACACCAAATAGACGTTAGCTTGATGGTTGACAGACAAAGGACAAAGGGTAAAGGGAAACCTATACATAGGGTAACAAAATAGGGGGCAGTGCCAAAAGAAAATGGGCAAACCAATCAAACGAACCAAACACTAACTAGATAATGACAAACTAAACCAAACAAATGACTGAACCAACTAAGCTGGGACTGAAGTAAACACATGAAAAACCGGTTAACAAAGCTGGTTTAACGGAAAGTTAGTAGGGTTACTTTGAAGGGGCAGGACAAAGGGATGATGGACAAGAAACAAACAAAACTGAACATTAGCAGCCTGTGTGGACACCTGGGGAAAGTACAGGGGGATTCATGACAGTTTGCAACAAAGTGATTATTATACTGCTCTCCAAACACATTAAAGGTGTAACTACAGTACAGATGGTCCCCGAGTTACAATAATTCAAGTAGCAATTTTTAGACCTTACAATGATGATAGCAATATGACAAAATTGTAAAGATATTTTACATTTCGCGTAGCAGCGCATGCAGTACAATACGTTGGGACGCTGCCGGGATATGTGCATCTCCTGCCTTGTGAAATGCCTCGCTGTTAGAGCATGTATTTTTAGGTGTTTTTGGTGTTTCGAAGCCCAATTTTAGTGTTGTTCAAATGCCCAAGTATGTCTCCTGCTGGTAGCCACATCTCGACTTACGATATTTTCAAGTTACGACAGTGTCATCAGAATGCATCACCATCGTAAGCCGGGGACTACCTGTACTTTGTGAAATGGCAATTATCACAACAATATTTTCACATTGTCTGCTTTTTAACTTATTTGTCTACAGTTCCAAGGATGTTCAAAATGCAAAGTCACCGACGTCACTGCTCGATCACGTTGTCAATGATGCTTTGACATATTTTTAACAAGTTGTGGGCAGTAATATAATTCCCTTGCTACAAATTTCATTCCAAATACAAAACTGGATGAAGTTTGAAAATCGATCAACGCTTGCTTGTAACGATACAGAGATCATTTTTGGACTTACAGTGTAGATATTTTGAAGGTGATAATTCAACATTTTGCATGTTTAAGGTTACAGGTTTATGTTACTATGATGCATATAAAATTTTGTTTGTGTGTGTGTGTGTGTGTGTTGGTGGTGAGCTATTTCCTGAGAGCTGAATAGGCAGAAGCAGTCCATCCTCTAAAGGTGAATCTTAATCTTAGCACTCTGACAGATACATTACAGCGGAACACCGGTAACATACACACATACACACACACACACACCCTTTGCAACTACAGCAGCTCACATTCTTACTACAAAAAAAGAGAGGGGAAAAAAATGCTATACCTGGAATCATATACCAGCACAAGAACAAGGACTTATGGGATTTGTAGTGTTTTATTGGTACATCAATCACCAGGAATAACATGACACGTCGGCCAGTGTGCTGTGAGTGGGCAGTTAGTCTTGGTTTATGCTTGTTCGGACATCAGATTTACTAGACTTAACCCAGTGATGTTGATAGGACTGTAACGATGCACTGATCTACATTGATCCATCAATTTGGTGATGAACATGCCCATAGCAATGATCCAATATGAAAACATTGATTGGAAAGCAAATAAATTGTAATGTGTCTTTATTTTGAAAAGGATGTCTATTTATGGGGGATAGGGGATAAAAACATCAAAACACGGTGCAAATACGGAAAACTCCTTGAAACTTTGGAAATGTGCTGCAAACACGGGAATGTGCAACTCCGGAAACGCTGCAAATACAGAAAACAAATGTGACCCTGCCTATGATAAACCGGCTAAAGTCTCAATTTTTCCGCCTCCTCTTTACCTGACGTGACTGCCGCGGATACACATTGATCTTAATGTCTGTATGCACTTTATAATGATAGAACAGTAGTTCCTAAACCGAATAACACCCAAAGCACCAGTTGTTTTTGCACATAAAGTAATCCCAAAGACGTTAGAAAAGCAGTGTTTACGAAGCCAACCTCCGGTATTTTCCGGTGGAAAATGGAAACGTAAGGTGAATAAAATCACAAATTTCGCTATTTATCATGTTAGAAATTACATTTCAAACATTACATCCGAAAACCTCAGTACATAATCTATCATTTACTGCAATAAACTCATATGGCATATTGTTTTCTCGCTATGACTACTTTGACGCTCTTTATTTCATATTTAGATTTGGCGATTTTACCCGGGTTTTCACAGGCGGGGTCACAAATACGGAAACGCTCTGCAAATAGCCACAACATAAGTGACACAACACAACGGAAATGTTTCCAGGGGCCTGTTTCGGGTGTTCACATCCATTTCAACTGTATGGCACTAAAGTAGTGGAAACCAGTGAGTGAAAATTTATATTTTAATATAATTAAGTTACTTTTTCACCTGTAAATGATTGCCAATGGCTCCATTGAAAAGTGCACCGGAAAAATGTCCCCTTGACACACTTCCATTGTGTCTCGTCACTTCCATTGTGTTGTCGCTATTTGCAGCACATTTCCAAAGTTGAATGTGTTTTCTGTAATTGCAGGGCTGTGCATTTGTATTTTGTATTTTGAACTGCATTGGGCTCTCTCTGCCACTGTACAAATCATAACATGATTTTGTCTCATATCAATCTGATTCCAGAACTCAATTAAATCGAAATCATATCGTTGCAGACTTTGCGATATCGGCAGACATTGAATCGATATAATAGTATATCGTGATAAAGTATGTGATTAACAGTTGGTGGCATAACGGTAGGATGTTAGCCCCGTGATCAGAAGGTTGCAGGTTCGAATCCAGGGCTGGTAAAGTTATCACTGAGGTACTAATGAGCAAGGTACCGTCCCCAAGCACTGCTCCCCGGGCGCTTGTTAGCTGCCTACTGCTCCTTCAGGGATGGGTAAAATGCAGAGGTCACATTTCGTGGTGGTGCACTGTGCGTTGCGCTTCAGTAAATGTTCAATTTGACTGTTCCTGAAATTAGGAAAAGGAATTCACTGTGAATAAGAGTGTCTACTAAATGCCATGAACGCAGCAAATCTGTTCTAATAGTCAGAATTCACCAATGGGTACAAGCAAACTCATGCAGCATGGCATTACATTCCAGTCCTGGAGTTATGTTTATAATTACAGTACATTTATGGCATTTAGCAGACACTCTTATCCGGAGCGACCTTCATATCTTAATTTCAGGGACAGCAACTTGGGGTTAAGGATGTTGCTCAGGAACCCGGTGATTGTAGTGCCGGAGGTGGGATTTAAACCCACGACCTCTTGGTGCAGAGGCGAGCATCCTACCCACTAGACCACCACCACCACCACCCCTGGAGGAAGGATCCGAGGAGGAATAAAAATCTTGAATGAGAAGCTTTTATTTAAATTATGGATTTGTGTGTGTGTTTGTGTGTGTCTGTGTGTGTACTTGTGTATGTTAGTGGAAAGCTGAAGACTCCACAGATTACGTGAGTAACTGTATTGTGTTCTTAATGATTTGAGCATCGTAATGGTGTGTGTGTGTGTGTGTATGTGTTTTAGTTTGACAACTAACAGCACTGTGTTACATTAGAGTGTGTTTTGCTTTTCAGTCATCAAAGTCACTGTGTGTAAGTGTGTGTAAGGAGATGCTGACATATTCACACATCAGATGACATGAGGAATGTTTGGCAGACTGTCAGACCTCCTACAGAGTTCTACACACACACACACACACACACAGGGCGCAGATGTAAAATTTCAGCATCACGAGTTCTGCTTGCAGGTGGCATGGAGTTTTTCCAGAACTTTCCTGATCTCACTTTTTTCTGTTTGTGAGTGTGTGTGTGTTAGTGTGTGTGTGTGTGTGTGTGTGTATGTTTGTTTGGGCACAGTGTAAGTGTTGAGTAGGAATGTTAGTGGACTTGAGTGATTTATTGGGACACACATGGACACATGCACTCGGACACACACACACACACTGACCGAGCGTGTGCTCTTCCTCAGGAGGTCGTCCTCACTGGCCTGCAGCCGGAGACTTCGTACTCGGTTACCGTGGCAGCGTACACCACTAAAGGTGATGGAGCTCGCAGTAAAGCCAAAGTGGTGACCACAGCGGGGGCAGGTGAGTGAGTAGGAGTGAGTATGTGTGCAGGGATGTGGTGGTGTGTGTGTTTGTATTTGTATATATGTGTTAATGCATGTTTGCATGTACAGTATGAATGTGCATGTATGCATTTGCATCTATGTGCATGTATGTTTGTATACATGTAAATGCATATATGTAATGTGCAATGATTTGTGCGTGCATGCATGTCAATGTAATGCAATTATATGTGTAAATGTGCATGCATTTGCTGTGTTTGTACATGCATGTATTTGTGCAAAAGTGCATGTATGCATCTGTGTTTTTGTGCATATACTGTATGGAAATGCATGTATATGAACGAATCTGCATGTGTGAATGTATCAGTTTGTGTGTTTGTATGTGTTTATCTGTCTTGTCTGTCGCTTTAACTTCCTTCTTTCATCTCTCTCTCTCCCCCAACCCAGTCCCCGGTAAGCCCACCATGATCATCAGCACCACCATCGGCAACACGGCCCTCATCCAGTGGCAGCCTCCCAAAGACACGGCGGGGGACCTGATCGGATACCGGCTGCAGTACAAGCGCAACGAGGACGAGGAGTTCACCTCGCGGGAGTTCCGCCAAAATGACGACCACTTCACAGTCACCGGCCTGCACAAGGGTGCCACCTACATCTTCAAACTCTGCGCCAGGAACCGAGCTGGGCCCGGGGAGGAGCATGTGAAGGAGGTGAGCACCCCGGAGGATGTTCCAGGGAGCTATCCCCAGAACCTCAACGTGGTGGGCCTGACCACCAGCACCACCACACTGGCCTGGGAGCCGCCCCCGCTGGCCGAGAGGAACGGCAAGATCGTACGGTACATGGTGGTGTACCGCGACATCAACAGCCAGAACAACATGACTAACAGCACCACCGAGACACACATGACCATTCATGGACTCCAGCCCGACACCACCTACGACATCAGGATCAGGGCTTTCACTAGTAAAGGAGGAGGACCGATCAGCCCAAGCATCCAGAGCAGAACCATGTCTACCTCCATGCCTGGTGAGAGAAACACACACACACACGCACTACATTTACAGCATTTAGCAGACGCTCTTATCCAGAGTGACATACTTCAGTGCTTTGTAGTCCACGTCTGTTCCTCAGACCTACAAAGCCTGGTTGGGAAATCCCGATCCTGGAGTGCCAGTGTCTTGGAGGTTTTCCATCCAACCCGATGAGTCTCTTCTGATGGTTATCTACCTTAAAAGTGAATGTGAATGAATATTTGTCATTGTGAACACACCACAGCACTGCAGCAGTGCACCACAACCAAATGTGACCTCTGCTTTTGACCCATTCGTGAAGGAGTAGTGGGCATCTGACATGGGCAACATGTTAAATAGAGCAGTTCTTGGAGACAATATCTTGCTCATGCATACCTCAGTGGTGCCTTTACCGGTCCGAGATTCAAACTGGCGACCTTCCGATCACGGGGCAAACTCCATAACCGTTACGCTAGCAACTGCCCCAGGTATACCTGAGACCAGGTGTGAATGTTCTGAAGTGAAGTACCATGACCGGAATTGCCCATCCCTGCTATAAACTGGTGATCTAGTGGTGGGATACTTCTGGATTGGACCTTTCCTGGTCCGGAACTTGAACTGGCGACTTTCCAATCACAGGGCCAACTCCTTAACCATTGCGCTACCAACTGTCCCAATGCAGGTAAATCAGGGCTGTGGTCTAGTAATAGGAGGCTCTCCTCTGGACCACGAGGTCGTGGGTTCGAATCCTCCATCCAGCACTGCTTGGTGGCTCCCTGAGCAAGACCCTTAACACCAAGGGAGAAATTAGGGGAATTAGGAAATGGAAGTTGCTCTGAATAAGACCGTCAGCCATAAATGTAAATGACTATGAAGCTGTAGCACATACACCGATAAAGTTATCACCACTGAGAGATGCTACACTAGCAGTGTTGAAAATGTTCATGCTGCTTCTGATGGTAGAGTGTCAGAACACACAGTAACGGTTAGGGTGTTGACCCCATGATCGGAAGGTCGCCAGTTCAAGTTGTGGACCAGTAAAGGTACCACTGAGGTACTCATCAGTAAGCACTGTCCCCGGGCGCTGCCCAAAAAAAGCTGCCCACCACTCAAATGCAGAGGTCACATTTGGTTGTGGTGCATCGTGTGTTGTGCTGTGTGCGCAATGACAAATAACCATTCACTTTAAGTTTGTTGTGTAAGGAGCTGTATACCTGCTCTATGTTAGGCGTGTGGTCATAATCTTATGGCTAATCGATATACACACACACTTTCACACACTCATACGCTTAACCTTCAGATAATCACACACATATGCATAGAGGAAAAGAGGAAAGTCACACGTACACACTGGAGCAAGGGAGCCATTTACCTCCCTGTCTGGTGACTACATATGGTGCCTGAAAACACACACACACACTTATTCACATATAGAGCAGATGGTTGAGGAGAAGAGCAGATGTACATCTTATGGATTCTGCTGACAGTTTAATGTGCGCGCTTTCACACACGGTGTAATTTTAGAGAGAGCAGAATTTAAAGTGTGAGTATTGAACAGTAAATATATACTTAACAGATTGATTTTACTGTGGTTTATTGACTTTAGTGCTTTAGTGACTAGAATAATTTCTTGCATACAGTGTAATATAATGTGTTTACAAAATGCCATTTTGGGGATTTCTAAGTCAAAGTCAATGTAAACCTTTCTGTCTTTTGTCTCGACCATACGTGAAACTCAGGGTTTACACTGCACACACATTTAAATAACGAGACATAACAGGAGGTTTAAATCTTCAAATAAAATTCTTAAGTCTTACCTTACTGTTTTACCTAATATTTTTGTGTGTGTGTGTTCAGAGCTGCAGTCTCTTGAGTGTCTCAGCAGATCTCCATAATATGTCTTTGTTCCTTTTTGTTATTTGCAGAATTCACCAAAAACTTTGGTGTGAAAACTGTGATGAAGAGCTCAGTTCTGCTCACGTGGGAGGTTCCAGAAACGTACAAGTCTAAAGTGCCTTTCAAGGTAAAACACACACACACACATAAATATACACAAACACATGGACACACACATTTTTAAAGAATATGAACATTATGGGGACTGAGATTTTAAAGAGTGAAGTTCATTTTGAATAAAAAATTGTGGTTTCATGTTCCCATAAAGACACATGTCCCTACTTTATTGCTGTGCAATCAAGTAAAAGTCATTTTATACAAACACACACACACACACACACTCTTTTAAGGATATGAGCATAATGGGGACTTATTAGATTTTAAAAGGGGAGGTTAAGCTTGAAGAAATGGATATGTTGCAGTGATTAGCTTTGTAGGGACTTCACACAGGTCCCCACCTTGTTGATGTGCAATCATGTCAAAGTCCCCAAATTGGAAGCATTACAAACACATGAAAACACACACACTCACACAAATATGAGCACACGCTTTTCTGCATTGCGTGAGAGCGTTGATGTGAGTGCCCTCTGTTGGTAGATTCTGTACAACCAGCAAAGTGTGGAGGTGGAGGGCGACGTGCAGCGCAAGCTGATCACGCGTCTGCAGCCGGACACCGACTACTCCTTCGTGCTGATGAGCCGGGGCAGCAGCGCGGGGGGACTGCAGCAGCAGGTGTCCATCCGCACCGCCCCCGATGTGCTGACCGGCAAGCCCACCCGCTCCACGCCCCAGTCCAGTGACGAGGGCGGGGGCACACTCACCCTCAACCTGCCCCGAGTACACACCAGCCTCAGTGCCAGAGTCAGGTCTGTAACACACACACACATGCACACACACATACGCACATACACACTCACATGCATGTACGTGCACACTGCCAGATGATGACACGTGCAAGGAATTTACTTGAAATCAATGCTGCAGAAATGACCTTTCAGCTGTTTGTGTCGCGTTTACCCGAATGTCAGGGATTAGCGTCCCGTGGAGGAGCGCAGCCAAATGTCGGAGCTGAGAGGAGGGAACGAGGACGAGGACGAGCAATTTTCTCCAAAACTGTGTGGTTCTGGCCTCGCTCGTCCACCATGAGCTCCTCCTCGTCTTCGTCTTATCTGTTCCCTGCTCGCCTGAAACTCTTAACACACACAAACACACACACTCTCAATCCCAGCTCTGAAGAAGGGCCCCAGAAGGCTTAGGTTAGGGGTAAAGGGGGGGATTTGTGATGATGCAGTATTCTGAGCAGTTCGAACAGCGAGGATAGCAAAATAGAAAATCCCCCCCCCCGTCCAGCGCAGATGTGACACTTCAGCTTTGGCTCATGTGGCAGTGCTGAATTACTCCTTGTGAACTCTGCATTTGACCTATTTGTGCCGCACCCAGGGAGAAGTGCTTGGGGACCTCATGAGTACCTTAATGGTACCTTTACAAGTTCGGGACTTGAACTAGCAACCGTCTGATCCCTCAAAATCATTGTTAGGAAGTTACTTTGCTCATGAGTACCTAAGTGGTACCTTTTACCAGTCCAGGACTTGAACCGTCGTTACCTTCCGATCAGAGGACCAACTTCAAGTCCCGGACCATTAGAGGTACCACTGATGTAGTCATGAAGCGTCATTCGGGGCAGCTGGTAGTGTGACACTTAGGGAGTTGGCCATGTGATTGGAAGGTCGCCAGTTCAAGTCCCAGACTGGTAAAAGCCACTGAGTTACTCATGAGTTACTCATGAGCAAGGTTACATCCCCAAGCACTGCTCCATGGGCGCTGCCAAAATATTCTGCCCACTGCTCCTTCACGGATGAGTTAAATGCAGAGGTCACATGTCGTTGTGGTGCTGTGGTGTGTTCACAATTACAAATAATTACTTCTTAATTCACCAGCTCAAAAGTTTAACAGCTAGTTCAACCATAATCAGCAAACAGTCATGAAGATCGTTTTATAATGTTTTTATACTTCAACATAATTCAGCATAAGCACATAATTTCGTCTAATTAAAATGTCTGTCTCCCTCCGCGTTAATGACTGTTGAAGTATAGTCCTCAAATTAAAAAGTCTCCGATTCTAGCAGGTGCCTTGAAGGCCCCGGGTGTGTTTACTTAGAAGGTAATTTGGAAATATGCATTCAGATCTCGCCGTGAACACACAACAGAACGCTCTCGGGCAGCGATGCTAATGTGGAAAGGAAAAATCAGCACACTCCCTCCTGAAAGCAAAATCAATAGATCGAGTTCTGGAGCTTGTAAGGACTGGAGAATGACTCCTAATCAGTAGCCGTTAGCTGCCGCATAAACACACACATAAATACACACACACTGTTGGGGTAGTTTGGCTTTATATTTTCTCCTGATTTAAAGAACACCGGGCCTCATTCACCAATATTGGTGAATGTTCTTAAGAAAGATTTAAATTGGATAATGTTATACAACTGTAGAATGGAATAAAACCCAGTAATTGACTGATAAATGATTACTTGTCATTGTGAACACAGTACTACACACAATGCACCACAACCAAATGGGACCTCTGCATTTGACCCATCCGTGAAGGAGCAGTGGGCAGCTTATTTTTGGCAGCACCCGGGGAGCAGAGTTTGGGGATGTTACCTTACTCATGAGTACCTCAGTGGTACCTTTACCAGTTCGGGACTTGAACTGGGGACCTTCCAATGAAAGGGGCAACTCCGTTATCATTGTATGTAAATTGAATTGAATTGAATTACGAGTACGAGGTATGGACCATCCCTGGGTGTGCGCCAACATACCGCAGGGCACATACAGTCACACACTCATATTTATGGGACCAATTTAGAGTCACCAATTGGACTGTTGGACTGTGGGAGGGAACCGGAGCACCTGGAGGAAAGCTACGCCAACACGGAGAGAGCACACAAAACTGTACATAGAAAGACTCCACAGCCAACCCACAGGCGACAGAACTAACCAAAGCACCACTGTGCTGCCCTTTAAAAAATCACGCACAAGACAATATTGCTAAATGTCCAAATCTTCGTGAAAGCTCTGTTATTGGGTTGTAATAAGAAGTTTCTTAATTTGAAGTTTATGAATGAGGCTGCCTTGCGGTGTATTGACGCCTGGCCAGGGTTGGTCCCCGTCTCGCGCCCGTAGTTCCTGGAATTGGCTCCGCTACCCTCCGCAACCCCAGTTGGGATTAAGCAGTTTGGATAATGAATGAATGTGGCATATTGACTTGATACATGGTATTGTGCAAAGATCTTAAGCCACCCCTTATTTCTTTATATTTTCTAGGAAAATAAGATACTGGTATTTGATGCCACATCTGTAAACATATACACTACCGGTCAAAAGTTTTTTTATTATCATGATTATTTCCATTGTAGATTCTCACTGAAGGCACTATGAATGAACACATATGGAATTATGTAGTAAACAAAAAGTGTGAAATAACCCAAAACATGTTTTATATCTTAGATTCTTGACAATAACCACCCTTTGCTTTGATCACTGCTTTGAACACTCTTGGCATTCTCTCGATGAGCTTCATGAGGTAGTCACCTGAAATGGTTTTCCAACAGTCTTGAAGGAGTTCCCACAGATGCTGAGCACTTGTTGGCCTTTTTGCCTTCACTCTGCGGTCCATCTCATCCCAAACCATCTCGACTGGGTTTGGTCAGGTGACTGTGGAGGCCAGGCCATGTGGCGCAGCACTCCATCACTCTCCTTCTGGGTCATATAGCCTTTACACAGTTCATTCATAGTTTTGATGCCTTTAGTGAGAATCTACAATGTAAATAGTCATGAAAATAAAGAAAAACATTGAATGGGAAGGTGTGTCCAAACTTTTGACTGGTAGTGTATATAGACACTATTTCTCACAAACACATTAAGAAACAAAAGAAAGTCTGGCTCTTTGGAAGCAAAGTATGAAGAAATGAGGTGTCTCTCAAAACTTCGCACAGTGCTGAGTATGGGTCTGGAAGTTTGTAAATAGTGATGAATGGAGTTGTGTCACAATCAGGTCAGTAGCAGGCATCTAAATCACACGTTTCATCGCAATACAATGTTATATACATTCAACAGATAACGATTCGACGTCGACCAATTTTGATTTGAATCAATGCAGGAGCCAGTGTTGGATACAAGGCGAAATCATATGCTGATTTAATACTTAAAATTTCACGCAATTAAGGTATCATTTACCATTTGTATTTCTTGAGTTATGGCTCATAGTAGCCTGTGTTATGGCGTTTAGAGTAAAAGTTGGTTAGGGAGTTGTCCCCCGTGTTGCCACACATTAGCCAGCCATGTCCCGAATGATTGCGAACCTACACATACATTCGTCTTTCTCACTTCTGCTTTGTGTTTTTTGTTCCCCTGCAGCCTTAGCTGCTTTATCTGAAGATTTGGTTGAATCGTTTCCTTCCACATTTCCAGGTTTCATCATTTGGCTTAGTGCGTGGCGTATTCAATATTGATTGTGTCAATATGACTTAAGAAATCATGTTTCATTATTAATCATGCTTTCAAACTTTCATACCCGGGAAAAACTCCTTTATAAAGCAAGCAGCATTCAAAACCCACTCTTTAGAAAGTCTCTGTTAGATCAGATCCTGTACAGTTGAACAGCACGTTCTAAAGTGGATCCTGATGGCCCTGTGTTGTTTCTGTCATCTTGATTGTTGCGATTTCAGTATACAACATAAGATAGTTTCTCAAATTAGTTTTGTTCCATAAGGTCCAGGAACGAGTTACCAAATACGTCTGAGAGCTGATCAGAGAGAGTGTGTAATGTAGCCGAGACGTGGATGGGCTGCTAAAACGAAACGTCACTCTGCAGTTTTCCTCAAACAAATCGACAAAGATTTAGGTGTCTCACTTTTCCTCTTCATCAGCTGAAAAGACGCTTGCATAGAATTATTTCAGCTTTGGTGTGTGTGTTTCAGTGTGTGGACACGTATTAAGAGGCTTGTAAGGATCCAACTGTCCCTTAAAAGATCTGACCAAATTGTATGGCCTAAAAAGTTAAAAACTGCTTTTGTAGAAACATAAGAAACTAAAAGAGGTGAATGAGTGATTATTTGTTATTGTGAACACAGCACAGCACACACTGCACCACAACCAAATGAACCCTCTGCAGCTTGGTAGCGCCCGGGAAGCAGTGCTTGGGGGACGGTACCTTGCTCACGAGTACCGCAGTGGCAACTTTACCGGTTCTTGATTCGAAACTGCAACCTTCTAATGACGGGTTGAATACCATAGCGTTACGCCACCATCTGCCCCAACTGAGTTGGCTCTCTGATCAGAAGTTTGACCGTTTGTCCCGGACTGGTAAAAGGTACCACTGAGATACTCATGAGCAAGTGCCAAAAAGCTGCTCCTTCACAAAATAATCACTTACTCCAATTCAGTTTAACATATTTGTGACTTTAAAATAATTGAACACACACAGATGTAGTGGCAGATGGAACACGAAGACACGCTGATATGTTTTAAAGGGTTGGTGCTTGAACACGCATTTGGCAAAGTATTTTTAAAATAGTCAAAATATTTGTCCAAGATTATGTCAATTAGAGGTTCTGAATGTTGGTTTCAATTAAATATTGAATAACTGACCAGCACTAAGTGAGGACTAGTGTTATTAACCAACATTAAGGGCGTCTATGGAAAGACCTCACAGATATACCACGTCCCGACTCAACTGTGTGTGTGTGTGTTTGCGTGTTTGTGAGGGAGAGGGTTGGAGGGATTCAGAATTGCTCGGACTTAATTGGGTCTCAAGTGTTTGTTGCAGTGTGTGAGTCGGCCCCGAGCAGCCACGCTGTAGAGAAATAATTCAGAAACACAATGAGGATTTTAATGTGGAACTGGAGCGCTTTGGCCCAACCCAAACCCAAAAACCCAATCTGCAGCTCAGAGTCAGCACGCTTTCTCTCAACAGTTCCCAAATACGACTGCAGGTGCTACGTGACAAGAAGACAGAGAGACTGCTGGACTCCACTCGCTCTGTCCAGCTTAAACCAGTCTAGAACTGGACATGTGTGTCTGTGTCTGTGTGTGTGTGTGTGTGTGTGTGGTACTATTGTAGATTTCAAAATAATTCTAGCATACCGGGTCTCAGTAATGTGTGTGTTTCTGTTGTAGAAGTATTTCAAAGTGTACCAAATTGAGAACTATTGCACCTCGAATGTCAATGCAGAAAGGATCCCAGTAGTGTACAGTATGTGCGCGTGTTCTAGCGTGTGAGCGTGCATAAATGTGTGTTTGAGTGTAGATTATGTGTGTGTAATAAGATGATGTCAGTTCTATTGTAGTTCCGTGAAGTTAATACACATCTAAATAAAATGCATGTTATTGTCAGGGATCTGGTTAGGATATGACACGAAAGACAGACGTTGACAATCTTCCAATGGCCAGGTTAGGCGGCTGTCGGACTGCTTCACGGTTCGGACAGGGATCTGGTTAGGATTTGAACCGAATGCCGCACTTTCACCGTTCGACCGGTGATCTGGTTAGCCGTTAGCCCGTGTAGCATGGTGGTTAACCCAAACGCGGCTGAGAACGCGAGAAGGTAGGATTGCCACGCGAGTTGATCTAAGAACTCTCTTACTCTCTAAGAGCAAGGATTTCCACAGTAAATCCACGTTCTAACAACACACACACACTCTATCAAAGCCGATGGAGTCGGAGAGATGGGCCGGGTGACTCAATGGCAGAGCGATGCACCGCAAGGAAATGACTCCTTTTATACCCTTTGAACCGCGACCGACCACTCCCAGGTCCTACTGTCGGTGGTGGGAGGCAGTGCGCGTGACATTTATTATTGATTAATTTGGTTCTCACAACACAATCTCAAACCTGTGGCTTCTGTGTGTGTGTGTGTGTGTGTGCGTGTGTGTGTGTGTAATATAGGTGGTATTACATTGTGGTGGTACCTGTGACTCCAACATCAATCCATCGCTGGGAAACACCCGAGGACATGGACCTGGATGAGGTGGGTGAAAGTGTGTGTGTGCTTGTGTGTGTTTATGTGTGTGTTTAATCCCTTCAGGAATGAAACAGTTTAAAGAGCAGCTTTTCCACTGTGGTTCAATTTTTATTTTAACGCTAACCCTCGTTAACGTTATGTTCCGGGTCAAATTGACCCATTTTAAATGTTAAGAATAAAAATAAAAATAGTTTAAAGTATTTTTTCAGCATGGAACTTCTTGTGCTTGGTTTACTAAGGGTAATCAACATATAAAATAAAAATTTCACATATGTGCAACCCCCTCCTGCATGTTTATATTACATAGATACTGTTTGGGTCAATTACAATGTAAAATAATCAATGTCATGTAAAACTATTGTGTTTTATATGTAGGACTTTCCAAAGTACATTTTAAAAAGTTTTAAAACGCATTTTTTAATGAAAAACAAGTGAATTATCCTCATTAAACCATGATCTGGGAGAGGGTAAATAACACCATTACACCAAATATTGATTGAAATGGTTAGTAATGGAGTTAATAATGAGATATAAACAATGTTTATTGGGATCTTTTGGTTTCGACACTTTTGGATAATTAAACATGCCCCGGGTCAAATTGTTCATGAGAAATGAACATAACAGAAGGGTTAAAATCCCTTTACCCGCTCAAAATTCGGAATATTGCTCAACATTTCCCAAAGTTACGAGTCCCATTTTTAAATGACAGTTACAATGGTTACAGTGATGCTTGTCATGGACGGATGTGAGTGAAATCAGAATAATTGAGCATCACCTTCGTCTCACCCTGCGATCGCTTTCTTAAACCAACATCTTCAAATGTTTCGTCTCTCAGTCACAGCGTTTTCTCTCCTCGTCAGCGCCACGTTTCCGCCTCCTGCCAGCTACAGTGCGTTCTGCTAAAACAGGGATTTTTCCCGCTTTTTCATCCCGTTGATGTTTTTTTATGTCTCTGTTCTGTGCAAAACATTTCCACCTTCCTCCTCTTTCTCTTCTTCCCTACCGGCTGCCATCTGCTGTGCGCCGCCATCGCGTCAGGAGCTCTTTAAATTTTTACTCGGGGCGTTTTTTTCCCCTTTTTGTGTTACTAATTCGGAGCTTTGTGAGCTCCCACGCGTTCCGTCGAGCTCGGATTTTTACAGCTGCAGAATTTGGCGGAGAGGGGGTGGGAGGGGAGGGGAAGAGTCTGGAAACTTGGGGACTGTTAAAAAAACGAGAAGTCTCAGACATGGTGAAATAAATCTGCTGTGATGGGAGACCGAGCTGCTGATGGAACTCAAGGTTCAGCTGCTGCTGTAAGCAACACTAACTCTCAACAGCAGCAATCAGTTAGAGAGGAAGGAGACACTTAACTCTCACTCTTTTATCTATCGCTCTCATGTCTCTCTCTTTCTCTTTCTGTTTCTCTTCCGTGTCTTTTGTTTCTTTTTGTGTCTCTCTCTCTCATCTCTCGTATGTCTCTCTTTCATCTCTTTTTCTGCCGTCTGCCTCTCATTTCTCTCTCATGTCTATTGTCTCTTATCTCTCTCTCTCTTGCTCATGTCTCTTATCTATTTTCTCTCACGTTTCTCTGCCGACTCTCTTGTGTCTCTCTGTTGTCTTTTGTCTCTTCTCTGTCTGTCTCTTTTTCTCTTTGTTTTTTGCTCTCTAGTGTCTCTTGTCTTCCTCTCTCTGTGTAAGTCTTCCTGTCTTGCTGTCTCTTTTATGTCTCTTGTTTCTGTCGTTTTGTCTGCTCTCTTTTTCTCCACAATCTGTCTTTATGTGACTCTCTTGTCTGTCACGTTTCTTCTCTGAAGCTGTCTCTTTCTTTCTTTTTTCTCTGTCTTGCTTTCTCTCTCTCATGTTTCTCCGTCTCTCTTGTGTCTCTCTTGTCTTTCTCATCTCTCTCTGTCTCTCTCTCCTCACATCTTGCTGTCTCTGTCTCTCTCTTTTTGTGTATGTCTCTTTCTCTCTATTGTTATGTCTTGCTCTATCTCTCATCTCTGTGTCTGTCTTTTGGACCTTTCTTTGTCCCTCTCATGTCTCTTTTATCTCTCATGTCTCTCGAGCTTGAGTTTAGACATCCTCACTTAAGCATGTTTTAATTTGATTGACTTGTGCTCTGTGTGTGTGTTAGCTGCTGGAGGTGGGTGGAGACTCGAGTGTGAGGAAGAGGAGGAGGAGGAGGAGGGCGGTGCAGGACTTGCTGAAGCCGTACATCGCTGCCAAGCTGAAGACCCTCCCGGAGACGTTCACTCTGGGAGACGAGAAAAACCACAACGGCTTCTACAACCCAGTGCTACACGGACAGCAGCAATACCGCATCTTCATCCTGGCAGCGCTGCATGACCACGACACTGTACGTCTCACACACACACACACACACAACATGGATTCACACATCACACGCTAACATGCTGTTTTAGGGCACACACACACACACACGTGGTTGAGGTGAGGCTTTGCGTGTTTGTGTTTAAATGAGAACTTCAGGCAGGCCGCGTGTGTGTGTGTGTCGCTCGTCTCATTTCCATGGCAGCCTGGTGAAGAGGTTCAGTGTTGCGGTAAATTAGAGGCAATTATCAAAATGAGTGCCTGGGACAAACAGCAGCAGGGTAGAGAAAGAGAGAGAGAGAGAGAGAGAGAGAGAGAAGGAAAGAGGAAATACGATAGACAAGAGAAGAAAGAGAAACACACTAGAGACATAAGAGAGCGAAACAAGAGGCATTAGAGGAGAGAGATAGAGAGAGAGAAGAGACACAGTAGAGAGAGAGAGATGTGAGAGAGACGGCAGAGAAAGAGACGAGAGAAAAAGAGACATAAGAACGAAAAGAGAGAGAAAAACAGGAGACATGAGAGAGAGAGAGAGAGAGAGAGAGAGAGAGAGAGAGAGAGAGAAGAGACACAGTAGACACGAGAGAGACGAGAGACAGATGGCAGAAAAGGACACGAGAGAAAAAGACACATAAGAACGACAAGACAAAGAGAAACAAGAGACATGAGAGAGACAGAGAGACACTAGGGAGAGAAAGGGATGAGAGAGGATTATGAAAGTAAGAGGGAGACAAGAGACGTGTGTGGGGGGGGGAGAATAGACAAGAGAGAGACATGAGAGACAGCAGAGACACAAGAGAAAAAGAGACATAAGAGAGACGAGATAAAGAGAAAAAGGGAGAGAAGAGAGAAAGGGATGAGAGAGAGAAAGACAGAAAGATACAGAGTGAGATGATGAGGAGAGAGAATTATCATAAAACAGACGGAGACAAATGAATGGAAAAGGAGATGGAGGGAGGAGATGAGTAAAGGAGAGAAGACATGCAGTATAAAAGCTACAGAGGTGTGAAATTGGATAAAAGACTCTAAAGCCACCTGATCGTTTAGAGCTAAACGAGGAGGAGGAGTGGAGGAGAGAAAGAAAGATACAAAGAGATATCTCAGCATCACACCGGGGTTCTGACTGGGCGAGCAAAGAAGGAATTTGAGAGGAGGGGAAGGAGGATAGACATTACTGTCAGCGAGAGAGAGAGAGAGAGAGAGAGAGAGAGAGAGAGAGAGAGAGATGGGGAGAGATAGAAAAGGACAAAGAGAATGAGGAAAAGAGGGGGGCTGAGAAAGCAAAAGACAAAAAAGAGAGAAGGAGAAAAAGAAAGAGGGTGAAAGAGAAAGAGGGAGAGCATAAACAAGAAAAACTATAGAATATGAAAGATAAATCCTCCAATTAATCTCATTTTATGCTCGACGCCCACTTCACTTTACCTCTCATATTAGATCTCACTCTCATTCCCTTTGCATTGTTCTGTCTCTCTCTGACACACACACACACACACACACACAGGAGGAGGAGAAGGACTGGAGTGAAAGGAGGCTGCATTACTCACTCAGTGGGACGCGCTTCCATCAGATAGAGCAGCTGAAATGGATGGGTGTGAAAGCTCCCCTCCGAGAGGATCACTCTGCTCCTCTCTCTCACACACATACACAGCACACACACACCGCCTGCCATCACTCACAAAGTTTCTCTCCTGCACTCAGTCCCCGAGTGTGATAGAGACGGAGAAGAGAAGGAGCGATGGAGGAGAGATGCTGTGAAAAATGACGCCTCACCAAGTGAAAGCATCTTGATTTTAGAGACTCCATCTAACGTCTGTCATTTCTCACTAAACGCTTTCAGCCTGGTCGAGGTTTCAGGAAAGTTGTGCTTGGAGTTCTAAAACTATCTGGCAAAACTGGATGTGCCAAAACCCCAGCGTTACCTCAGCCTTACGCCAAGCATTGCCCCAGCTTTACCCCAGAGTTGTCCTAGTGTTACTCAAGTTATCCAAGTGGCATTATGCCAAGCATTACCCCAGTATTACCCCAGCATTACCCCAGTATTACCCCAGCATTACCCCAGCTTTACCCCAAGCATTACCCCAGTGTTACCCCAAGCATTACCCCAGCGTTATCCCAGCCTTATGGCTATTATTACCGCAGTCTTATGCCAAGCATTGCTCCAGTGTTACCCCAGTCTTACACCAAGCATTACCCCAGAGTTGTCCCAGCATTACCCCAGCCTTACCCCAAGCATTTCACCAGTGTTACCCCAATGTTACCCCAGCCTTACGCCAAGCATTGTCCCAGAGTTGTCCCAGTGTTACTCAAGTTATCCAAGTGGCGTTACGCCAAGGATTACCCCAAGGTTACCCCAGCGTTACCGCAGCCTTATGCCTATTATTCCCCAGTTGTATGCCAAGCATTGCTCCAGTGTTACCCCAGCCTTATGCCAAGTATTACCACAGAATTGTCCCAGCGTTACCCCAGCCTTACGCCAAGCATTACACCAGTGTTACCTCAGCGTTACCCAAGCCTTACGCCAAGCATTGCCCCAGAGTTGTCCCAGTGTTACTCAAGTTATCCAAGTGGTGTTACGCCAAGCATAACCCCACTGTTTTCCCTGGGTTATCCTAATGTTGTCCCAGTGTTGGCCCAGTGTTACCTCAATGTTATCTCAGTGTTCCCTTAGTATTTGCCCAACTTTGCCCCAGTGTTACCCAGCTCTCTCTCTCTCTCTCTCTCTCTAAATAGTTACTCCAGCATTGCCCCAGTGTTGTCCCAGTGTTTCCGCAACATTACTCATATGTTGTGTCTGTGTTGTCCCACAGTTTTCACAGTGTCCCACTACCATTATCCCAACGTACGTGCAGTGTTATCAGAACAGTCTGAGACCCGCTGTGTGTGCCGGCACTCGGGCTGTTATTCAGATCACATCAAGGCCGAGCAGGCACAGCTTTAAAGTGAATTACACTCAGCAAATTGATCCATTTGACTTTATTATGTGACACTCAGACCAGCTCGTTTCTCCACAAACAGCTTTATCAAGGTGAAAACAATGAACTGGGCTTAAGCGTGAATTCACAACGACCTGCCTGGCTGTGTTTATGATGGTATACTGATTAAAGGAGCAATACCCATTAACATTCTCAGATCTCTGCATGTGTGAACTGCCTAAACACAGCAGATGAGAACACTGATATTTTATTATTACATTGCAAATTTAGATGAAAATGAGGCGGCTGTGCCATCTACACTTGAAGGGGGTTTTATATGCATATAAAACAACAAAACATTATATACTGCAGCTTTGAATGAACCAAAGATGTTTTCACCAAATTTTTGGACTGCATAGCCTACGTCACTTATCATATAGTTTTCCGCTGCTCGTGGTCATTCAGTCAGCTGCAGATTAGGGTCAGAACATGCATATAGCGCAATTGTTGCACTAACCACTAGAGGGCACAGTTTGGTCTTTTTGTCCTGAAAACAGCTCAGAAAAACCAGTATTATCCAGTGTAGTGGGTGACATCTCTTCATGAATTCATGCAACAGAGCACGTCCTTGTCTTCCATTAAAGAAGACTGATATGTGTGCAGGTGCCTCATGAATCCACTCGCCTGCTTGGTAAAAGTCAGTACTGCCACCTAGCTGACAAATCTGTAAGTGCCTCACACACACGCCAAGTTTGGCTAGATACAATTCTGGGGTGCACGCTTTAAAAAACAAAAGCAGGAAAAACGTCACAGGATATGAGACATGTATATTTGGTGTGTGCAGCAGTTTAAATGTCAATGATAGAGAGCTTAAAATATCTCTACCCCCCTTTGTTCCCCTTATAAATGGCTATGCTTCACAGCAGTTTAAAGCAGCAGCAGGAGCAGATTTGCTTGGATGCATTTCCACTTTAACAAACCTGAATAAAAATTTCAATCATATAGGATTTCAATCCTGCAAAAATGTGTTTCACAGATTCAATTTGTGCAGAAATGATTCATGAGGAATAAAATGTTGTGAGGGTGCTTTTAAAACACATATCTGCAGCACTTAGAGGTATCTCTCTCTCTCTCTCTAAATAGTTACCCCATCATTACCCCAGTGTTGCCCCAATGATCCCCATCATTACCCCAGTGTTGCCCCAAAGATCCCCATCATTACACCAGTGTTGCCCCAATGATCCCCATCATAACCCCAGTGTTGCCCCAATGATCCCATCATTACACCAGTGTTACCCCAGTGTTGCCCCAATGATCCCCATCATTACACCAGTGTTGCCCCAATGATCCCCATCATTACCCCAGTGTTACCCCAGTGTTGCCTCAATGATCCCTATCATTAGCACCAGTTTTCCTTAAATAAACCCCATCTTTACCCCAGTGTTGCCCAAATGATCCCCACCATTACCCCAGTGTTGCCACCAATGATCCCCATCATTACACCAGTGTTACCCCAGTGTTGCCCCAATGATCCCCATCATTACCCCAGTGTTGCCACTAATGATCCCCATCATTACACCAGTGTTACCCCAATGATCTTCATCATTACCCCAGTGTAGCCCCAATGATCCCCATCATTACGCCAATGTTGCCCCAATGATCCCCACCATTACCCCAGTGTTGCCCCAATGATCCCCACCATTACCCCAGTGTTGCAACCAATGATCCCCATCATTACACCAGTGTTACCCCAGTGATACCATCATTACCCCAGTGTTGCCCCTATAATCCCCACCATTACCCCAGTGTTGTTCCAGTAATCCACATCAACACCCCAATGTTTTGCAGTGTTGTCCCAGTGTTACCTATCATTAGCGCAGTGTCCCCCACCCCAACCCCCCGCATTACCAAAGCATTGTCCCTTCGTTCCCCCAGTGTTGCCGTCTTATTATCAGTAGAGATGGGAGCTCCACTGTGTGCTCATGTTCAGACTGTTATTCAGAACTTCAGGGCTTTAATCAGATGCTCAAGAAGTAAAACTGTGGATGTGTCCAAAACAGGAGCAGTGATTAAGAGATGTAATTTCTGCAAAAACAGTTCACCATGAGCCTGATGTTAGACATGTGGGCGACTTTAAAACAAAGAGAGAATCCCTGCAGCACTGAGAGATTTCTCTCCCTCTGTCTGTCTGTCTCTAAATAGTCCCAGCACTGCATGCCTGTAGGCTACACGCTCTGCCACAGAGCTGTAATAATTCACATGCGTCTGCAGAGCTGGGACTCCCTTTCTTCTTTTTCGGCTTCCTGCCGTTGTTTTCCGGAGGGAGTGGGAAAGGTGTCGTGCTGATGGAATTTGTCCTCAAAGGCAACTCAGGCGTATCCTACACCTCTCAGCAGGGTGGAGAAGTCAGCACCACCCTTGACACCCTTTCCCTCCCTCCATCCGGTCTCTCTCTCTTCCTCTCTCTCTCCCTCTCTTTCTCTCTCTCTCTCTCTCTCTCTCTCTCGCTCTGTCTAAGAGCTGTTTCTAAAGCGATTAGTGGCGTTGCGTTTGCGGGGAGAGTTTGCTCGTCTCTCTGCAGCTTAGCTTTGAAGATTTAGCGAGCTCCCTCCTCTACTCTCTAACTCACATAACGTTAGAGTTCCACCACTGCAAATTCAGGGAGCCACGTCATGTTTGGTGCTGTGGTCAATCCATCCACCCGGGTCCAGAACTTAGGACTTTTCGACTTAAGACTTGAAAACACTGCGTTGCTGTAGATTTACTGCCTTTCTTTTAAACAGTGCAGTATTTTACTGTGGTTGTAACGATTACACAGCAAACCCAAATGCTGCGTAGCCCTAATTTCCAGAAGGATCTTGCAAAAAATTTGTGCAAAATTGGAGACCGGGTGTTGGTGCTCTAGTGGTTAGGATCGTCACCTCTGGACCAAGAGTGTGTTGGTTCGAATCCTACCTCCAACACTACCATCATTAGGTCCCTGAGTTAGGTAAATGGATGTTGCTATGGATAAGAGCGTCTGCTAAATGTAAATGTAAAACCAGTAGAGACAAGCCGCGAATCAAACTAATCCAAATCGGGGCAAAAACAGGAGAAAAATCCAGAAGCATGAAACAATTGGTACACAGAAAAATGCTTGATATGCAGTCCAGGATATAGCAATACTTCAGAAAAGTACTAGAACAGGAGATTGAGGGTGTGACTTGTTAAAACTCAGATCAAGCAATCAAGGATCTTTGCAAAGACCCGGAATGGCAGTCCAGATCAGAAAGTCTATTTGGTGAGGAAGATTCCCTTCTGTATTTGGGATGAAACCTTACAGTAGAGAAGTAACTATTATTTTTCAGCAGCCAATTTTAATGTATGTATGTGTGTGTTCTTGTAGAAGACATTCACGGCAAGCCCCTTCTCGGACCCAATCCTGGTTCGACTCCACAATGGGATGTCGCGCCACGCCGAAGACCCCGAGATGTTGTGGGTGATGGGGCCGGTGTTGGCCGTCGTCCTTATCATCATCATCGTCATCACCATCCTCCTCTTCAAAAGGTGAGTGTGCCTCAAAACATGTTTGTAAAACCAGAATTTTTGTTACTACAGAACTGATTGCTGGAAGAGAACAAAACATTTCCAGGTTCTGTTTTTTAAATGCAATTAAATGCCATTTGTTGGTTAGAATAATTTGAAAGATCAGTAAAAAACATATGTGGAGTACTTTCCCACCACACAACTATAAATAGAAAGCAGTAGATACTTTTGGGTCTTATTTCACCTTCTTGATGTTGTGGGTGATGGGGCTGGTGCTGGCTGTATGCCTCATCATCATCGTTGTCGTCATTATTATCCTCCTCTTCAAGAGGTATAATGTGACAAACTGTGGAATAGATCACCCTTTAGGATGCGTTCTCACTGTGACGAGAACCAGAACATTTGGTACTACAGAGATGAAAATTTCCTGGTTCTGTTTGAATGTACTTTAAGTAAAGGTCATTTGTTTGTTAAACAGGTACTTTTGGTTCTAGTTCAGGTCTATTATATTTATTATAACAGTCAAATGTATAAACAAAAAATGCAAAGTTAGAGGTTTTTGTATGATTTTTGTGCTGTTCCTCACATTGGTGTTTGTGTTTTGGGGGTTCTGAGTTACATCACATAAATAGCTAGGCTTTAGCTACTTTTAATCATAAGTTGTTTGTAGCTTGAAAAGCTACCTTTTAATAGTAAGTGAGTGATTATCATTGTGAACAAAATGTGACCTCTGTGTCTGACCCATCTGTGAGGGACAAGACGGAACACGGAACCTTGCTCATGAACAGCACCTCAGTGGTATCTTTACTGATCCGGGACGTGAACAGGGAACCCTCCAATCACAGGGTCAACCCCATAACCGTTACACTACCAACTGTCCCAGTGTACCTTCCCCAACACTGAATATTTGTCATTCATATGTATTGGAGTAAAAGTGCTAAGTTTATATAATACATATACTAAAAGTTACTCAAAAACTTACTTAGACACAGTACAGTAATACCCCACCATATGTTATTATTTGGTTTCAAAACATGCAACTGAAGTCAAAAAACACTAATAAATGCACTAATAATAACCCCCTAAAAAGGCGATCTAGACCTCCTATAAATATACCAAAACCTCTTTAATAGGGCTGTCACATAGAAATACAAACAAGTCATTCAGTAATGAAACATTTTTCATACTTTTAGGAAAAATTCTTACCTTACTCTTAAAAAATCATATGCACGTAGTCCCCGACTAACATAAGGCGGGAGATACGTACATCGTGGCAGCGTCCCAACGAATCATACTGCATACGTTGTTACATTTGCCTGCCGCGCAAAACATAAAATGTTTTTTTTACAATTTTGTTGTGTTGCTATCATAAGACCATATTAAACAGTGTATTAAGCATTTCATTTTATGATGTATTAGGCTTGTTATTGGTTATTTACACTTTTATGCGCTTGCTTTTAAACAGCGTAAGCCTCAGAGTGATTTTTACCAAATTTTAGTTTTTAGAATTAGTACTTCGAAAAAGACATTGAAACAATATAAGGCGAGGTATTACTGTACTCAATAACAGTAAAATGCGCTCGGTCGCAGCTGTCGTATAGGGTAAAGTGTATATAGTATTGGGACAGTTTAGAGTGTAACTGCTAGGGAGTTGTGATTGGATTAATGTTATTTATTAACCCCTTAACCCCAGGTTGCTCCAGGGAGACTCACCTATAGTTAGAAAATGCTATAACTGTGAACTGTAACAGTTGGCCCCCATGATCAAATAGTGGCTGATTCATGTTCCGGACCGGTAAAGGTACCAGTGAGGTACTCATAAGCAAGATACCATTCCCCCAACATTGCTGTCCGGGTGCTGCCCAAAAAAAACTGCCCAAAGCTCCTTCACGAATGGGTCAAGCGCAAAGGTCTCACGTGGTTGTGGTGAACTGTAGGCTGTGTTCACATTGACTAATAATCACTCACAATTAATTAAACAGTGGAGGGCAAGTCGCAGGTTTGTGCTGTTTTGGTGACACTGAGACGGATGACTTAAGGTGCTGCGCTGTCACCTCTATAAAGTATAAATAGTCCATCTCATTCCGAAAAAGCGCTGACTCACCACGCTGACGCCGAGGTGCTGAATCATCCACAGGCGGACAGACACTTCCATTACATCAGGGCCGGAGTTGGTTCGGGGGCCGATGTCGGGGACCGGGTGGGGAGATGAGAGTGTAATGTCATGGATAATTAAACACAGCGAGCCGCTGTGAAGGTGTTAAAGCGTGACTTCAGCCTCGGATAACAAGAGTTACACACCTCAGCAGGTGCTGAGCGCACCAGAAGTACCGAAAATCACAGAGGGAGCAGGGACAAAACAGAGAGACAATGTCGGTCGTAAACAAGGGTTTTGTTCCAGTTTAGCTCTAACCATCTTACATTTACTCTCCTGTCACATTTGTCAAAGCTACTGTATGAGCCAAGGCAGAGAGGTCCCTCTTTTGACTCAGAGTGTATACTTTTTAAGGTTTTGATTTAATGGGTTGTGCTTAAATTCATTCATTCATTCATTTTCCGAACCGCTGTAATCCCAACTGGGGTCGCGGGGGGACCGGAGCCTATCCCGGCAACTTTCGGGCGCAAGGCGGGGACCAGCCCTGGGCAGGTGCCAACACACTGCAGGTCACACACACTCACACACACATTCACACCTTAAAGGCCAATTTAGAGTCGTCAATTAACTTATATCGCATGCCTTTGGACTGTGGGAGGAAACCGGCGCACCCGGAGGAAACCCACGCAATCACGGGGAGAGCATGCAAACTCCACACAGAAAGGCCCTACGGCCGTCCCCGGGGTTCAAACCCAGGACCTTCTTGCTGTGAGGCAGCAGCTCTAACCACTGCGCCACCGTGCCGTCCCGCTTAAATTCAGGAAATTCATTTAACTGCTAACTATACATTTATATGTATTTTTTCAGATAAAATATATTGATCCAATTATGTCATCATTCGATCACGGGTGAAAAAAAACAACAACTTTCCTAATGCTGTGATCTCAAGAAAAATTACTTGTGATCTTGAGAAAGCAGTTTTCATTATGTCGTGGGATCAAGAAAATCTTTAATCTTGAGAAAACTACTTCTGTCATTTTTTGATCTGGAGAAAAATGATTTCTAAACTCATGATTTATAAAAAACTAGTTATTTTAAGATCATGAGAAAAACAATTCAAGAGAAATCACCATTTGTTATGTCTAGATCATGAGAAAAATAACTTCTCATCTTGAGAAAATAATTCTGGTTATGTCTAAGTCGTGAGCAAAATGATCACTGATCTTGAGAAAACAACTTTCGTTCAAGATCAATAATGAGAAATACATTTTTGTCATTTTCTAGATCAGGAGAAAAATAACTCGTGATTTAGAAAAAAATGCTGAGGTCTCATTAAAAATAAATTGTGATCTTGAGGAAACAGTTGTCATTATGTCTAGGTGACGAGAAAAATAACTTGTGATCTTGAGAAAACAACTATCGTTATGTCAAGATCTCAAGACAAATAACCTGTCCTGAGAAATGTGTCTAGATCACGAGAAAAATAACTTCTCATCTTGAGAAAAAAATTCATTTTGTTTCATTTTTGAGCAAAATAATTTGTGATCTTGAGATAACAGCAAGAAACAGTGTTATCATGAAAAAGCAGCTGTTGTTATGTTGAGATCTTGTGATCTTGAGAAAGCAACTTTGGTTATGTCTTGATCATGAGCAAAATGTGATTTGGAGATCATGGGAAGAAGAATAACATTGATGCATGTCCTCTATTGACTTTGTGGAACCACGACCAGTTTATCTTGAAATTTGATATCACCCACATCTTTTAAAATGTCTTTAAAAAATAAGAATCATATCTGAGAATAAATACGAGTTGGACAGTGGGGCTGGTAGTGTTAAACTGCAGCATGTTTTACTGATAAGCTGAAGTTTCTGTCTGACCTTTCTACTTTCTGCTCTTTTCCTCCGTCCGGCTGGCCGCAGTAAGCAGGAGAGGTGGGTAACATGCTGTCTTTCTCTCCTCATCACTGTGCCTGTGTCTCTGTTTCTGCTTGTTGGTAATTGGTGGGAATTAGTGGCAGAAATGAGGTCAATACGCACACACGCACACACACTCACGTTGCACTTCTCACTGGAGGCTGAAAAACACCTGGTGTGTAGTTCCCGTCTTGTGTCTGTGTTTTGCTGTGTGTGTGTGTGTGTGTGTGCGTGTGTTTCTAATTGCTCTAATGGTGCTCTTACAGGAAGCGAGCGTCTCCTTCGGCGAAGGACGAGCACTCGGCTGGAGTGAAGGACCATCTACTGCCTCATTCCTCTGATCCTGTCGAGATGAGGAGACTCAACTACCAGACACAAGGTACACACACACACACACACACACACACTATCGGTGTATTTTTCGTTCATTTCCTTTTCACATTAACACAAAAAAACACAGAAGATCTCACGATATTAAACCGTAACAATATTTCTCGTCAAGGTGAAAAGCTGTCTCGTGAAATAGCACAGCGTTATTTTTGTGCCAAAATTCAGAGCGTGCAGTGGAACTTTCACCAGCAAATCCGGCATCTCTACACACTCAACTCCGCCTTCACACTCGCTCCACTTGGTACTGCGTTATAAATGTGTTAAAAAAGCAGCCAATCACAGGCCTGGAGAAAACTGATTGACTGATTTGGCGTCCAATCAGGTGGCTAATATGGTTCCAAGCTCATATAGCGAATAGCAACACACATTTTTCCAGTACGACACCAAAAGCAGCAGCAAGGAGACAAGTTGTGGGTTATTTGAAGATTTCGGGTGTGATTGTTTCAGCCAGTATCCTAGTCTAAGGCTACGTTCACACTGCCAGCCACATCATTCAATTCCGATTTTTTGCTCGGACCGGATATCTTGACGGTTCGCATTCATAACTACAAGTGACCTGTATCTGACTGTAATGTGAACGCACCCGGTCCTCCGTAACGTCACGCGTGCTCACATTGATACGTTTTTACACGGCTCAACTGCGTCACCAACAATAAAAAACGTCATATCTGTGGGACGACTCATGGCATTAACAATGGAGGCATTAGTAGCTCACGCATGTGTCGCACTTTGCTCTGGAGGACGACAAACCGTGAATCGGCTGTACGTGAGCAGGTCGAAAAGGTCAACTTCTCCATCCTTCCACTGACTGTTATCGCAGCTCTCCTCCGTTTTTACCTTCCCGCGCTGCCGGTGCAGGCGGATGATGTCAGCGCATGCGTATAAGCAAAAAGCCACATGAATTCCGATCTGAGCGTTCACATTCAGGTCGCATGGCCGCAAATCGGATACGTATCGGATTTAGTACCACATATGAAAGTGACACAAATCCGATTTGAAAAGATCAGATTTGCGTGTCCACACAGCCCTGAAAAGATCAGATCTGTGTCACAATAAGGCAAAAAATCCGATTTGAGTCACTTCAGCATGGCAGTGTGAACGCAGCCTAACTGTATCTGTTAATGTCCCATAAATCTGTTCATTGTGCAGGGATTACGCCTCTAACGTTTTAATGTAGATGCTGATTTTATAAAGTACAATCTGATGATTTAATGAGATGATTTACACTTCAGTTAGAAGTTAGAAGCTGATGCACAGTAATGGTGTGAAGAGACGCATGAGGAACAGACAGTTGATGCACTAAATACACTGCGCACGCACTTGACGTTTTATGTCTTTCAGTCAAATATTTCATGTTTTGTCAGTGATTTTTTTTTGAAATAGCGTTAAAATCTCGTCTCATTCTCATTCTCATGAACCCGATCTCGTGTATCGTCTCGTTTCGTCTCGTTTTTTGGCACATTTATAACGCAGTGTAACAAGTTGAGTACACCAGATTTTGCTAATGAAAGTTCCACTGCACGCTCAGAATTTTGGCCTAAAAATAACCTTTGCGAGACAGCTTTTCACCTCAACGAGAAATATTGTCGCGTTTTAATATGGCGAGGTCTCGTGGCACGAAATCTCGTCACAACCCTGGCAGACACGACATATATACATCAGCTGAGCATTTGATTTGAAGAGAACGAGAATTAAAGCGCACACACTCACAAACCCTAATTACACACCCTCGTTCTGGAGGCTCCACACTCAGCGGTGGAATGAATCCGGATGAGTCACAGCAGGGAATCTTTATCTCTCTTTCCTCCTTTTCGCGTCTCTTTCCCGGCGCAGCGCAGCGCATCCTTCCGTCTTTCAGCGCGTAAACGCATCCGACTGGCCAGAGCCGCTGCAGTAAGCCTGATCGGCTGCGCTTCGGGGGGATTCGGGCGGCTCGGGGACGTGCAGTGTTTTGTGAATGAAAAAGAGAAAAAGGGGTTTAGAGGTATAACTTACATGAGGCCTAAAAAGGTCAGAAGGGAGCTGATAATTAGCCAAAATACTCAGCAAGGTGTGAAGGACGGTGAATATTTATTTTATTTATTATATTATTTATTATAACATTTATATGGAGCCGACTTATTACTTACTACAATATATCGCTCGTCACTACCAGACGGAGTATCACATGCAATACTGCCTTTCTTCATTTATCTCTATTACCTCATCACTCTCTCTTCTTTTCCCTCTTCCCTCCTCTCTCCTCTATTCCCTCATCCCTCTCTTCTCTCCTCTCCCCTCTATTCCCTCATCCCTCTCCTCCCTCCTCTCTTCTCTATTCCCTCATCCCTCTCCTCCCTCCTCTCTTCTCTATTCTCTCATCCCTCTCTTCCCTCCTCTCTTCTCTATTCTCTCATCCCTCTCTTCCCTTCTCTCCCCTCTATTCCCTCATCCCTCTCTTCCCTTCTCTCCCCTCTATTCCCTCATCCCTCTCCTCCCTCCTCTCTTCTCTATTCCCTCATCCCTCTCTTCCCTCCTCTCTTCTCTATTCTCTCATCCCTCTCTTCCCTCCTCTCTTCTCTATTCTCTCATCCCTCTCTTCCCTCCTCTCTCCTCTATTCCCTCATCCCTCCTCTCTCCTCTATTCCCTCATCCCTCTCTTCCCTTTTCTCTCCTCTATTCCCTCATCCCTCTCTTCCCTCCTCTCTTCTCTATTCTCTCATCCCTCTGCTTCCACCTCTCTCCTCTATTCCCTCATCCCTCTCCCTCCCCTCTCTCCCTCTATTCCCTCATCCCTCTTCCCCTCTCTCCTCTATTCCCTCATCCCTCCCTCTTCCCTTTTCTCTCCTCCTATTCCCCTCATCTCTCTTCCCTCTCTTCTCCTATTCTCCTCGCTCCTGCTTCCACCTCTCCTCCTCCTATTCCCTCATCCCTCTGCCCTCTCTACTTCTCTGACTTCTCTCATCCCTCTCTTCCCCCTCTCTCCTCTATTCCCCTCATCCCTCTCCTCCCTCCCTCTCTCCCTTCTCACATCCCTCTCTTCCCTTCTCTACCTCTATTCCCTCATCCCTCTCCCTCCCCTCCCTCTCTTCTCCTATTCCCCTCATCCCTCTCTTCCCTCCCCTCTCTTCTCCTATTCCTCATCCCTCTCTTCCCTCCTCTCTTCTCTATTCTCTCATCCCTCTCTTCCCTCCTCTCTTCTCTATTCTCTCATCCCTCTCTTCCCTTTTCTCTCTCTATTCTCCATCCCCTCTCGTCCCTCTCTCTCCTCTATTCTCATCCCTCTCTTCCCCTCCCTCTCCTCTTCTCTATTGCCTCATCCCTCTTCCCTCCTCTCTTCTCTATTCTCTCATCCCTCTCTTCCCTCCTCTCTCCTCTATTCCCTCATCCCTCCTCTCTCCTCTATTCCCTCATCCCTCTCTTCCCTTTTCTCTCCTCTATTCCCTCATCCCTCTCTTCCCTCCCTCTCTCTATTCTCTCATCCCTCTGCTTCCTCTCTCCTCTATTCCTCATCCCCTCTCTTCCCCTCCTCTCTTCCTCCTAACTTCTCTCATCCCTCTGCTTCCCACCCCTCTCTCCCTCCCTATTTCCCTCATCCCCTCTCTTCCTCTCTCTTCCTCTGTTCTCTCTGTCCCTCTCTTCCCCCTCCTCTCTTTTCTCATTCTCTCATCCTCTCTTCCCTCTCTCTTCTCTATTTCTCTCATCCCTCTCCACTTCCCACCCTCTCTCCCTCTCAGCTTCCTCATCCCTCTCCCCTCTCTCTCCTCTATTCCCTCATCCCTCTCCTCCCTCCTCTCTCCTCTATTCCCTCATCCCTCTTTCCTGTCATCTCTCTCCTTTTCCTTCATCACTCTCTACTCCCTTTCCTCATCTCTCTCTCCTTGATTCCTCTCCCCTCCACCTCTGCTCTCTACTCTATTCCTCTGCATCCCTCTCTTCCCCTCTTCTCTCCTCCCTTTCCCTCATCCTCTCCTTCCCCTCTCTTTCCTCTTTTCTTTTTCCCTCTCTTTTCTTCTCTCCCCTTTTCTGTTGCTCTATCTTTGTCCTTCTTTCCTTTCTCCCTTACTCCCATCTCTTTCCTCTCTCTCTACTCCCATTCCCTCCTTGTCTCCTTTTCCCTCATCCCTCTCCTCCCTCCTCTCTCCTCTATTCCCTCATCCCTCTCTTCCCTTCTCTCCCCTCTATTCCCTCATCCCTCTCCTCCCTCCTCTCTTCTCTATTCCCCTCATCCCTCTCTTCCCTCTCTCTTCCTTCCCTCATCCCTCTCTTCCCTCCTCTCTTCTCTATTCTCTCATCCCTCTCTTCCCTCCTCTCTTCTCTATTCTCTCATCCCTCTCTTCCCTTTTCTCTCCTCTATTCCCTCATCCCTCTCGTCCCTCCTCTCTCCTCTATTCCCTCATCCCTCTCTTCCCTCCTCTCTTCTCCTATTGCCTCATCCTCTGCCCCCCTCCTCTCTTCTCCTGTTCTCTCATCCTCTCTTCCCTCCTCTCTCCTCTATTCCCTCCTTCCTCCCTCTCTCCTCTATTCCCTCATCCCTCTCTTCCCTTTTTCTCTCCTCCTTCCCTCATCCCTCTTTCTTCCTCTCCTCTTCTCTATTCTCTGTCCCTCCACTTCCACCTCTCTCCTCTATTCCCTCATCCCTCCCTCTTCCCCTCCCCTCTCTTCTCTATTCTCTCATCCTCTCTTCCCCACCTCTCTCCTCTATTCCCTCATCCCTCCTCCCCTCCCTCTCTCTCTATTTCGCTCATCTCCTCTCCCTCTCTCTCTATTCCCTCTCCCCTCTTTCTCTCTCTCTCTCTCCTTTTCCTTCATGCTTCCTCTACTCCCTTTCCTCATCTCTCTCTCCTTGATTCCTCTCCTCCCTCTGCTCTCCTCTATTCCCTCATCCCTCTCTTCCCTCTTCTCTCCTCCCTTTCCCTCATCCCTCTCCTTCCACCCCTCTCTTTCCTCTTTTTCTTTTTTCTCTCTTTCTTCTCTCTCTTTCTGTTTATCTCTTTGTCCTTCTTTTCCCCGCTTTTCTCTCCTTACTCCCATCCCTCTCTTCTCTCCTCTCTGCTCTCCCATTCCCTCATGCCTGTTTTTCCCTACATCCCCTCTTCCTCTCTCCTCTTCTCATCTCTATTCCCTCTACATCTCTCTCATTTCCTTCCCTCTGTCTCTTTCTCTCCCACTTTCCTCTATTTCACTTTTATCTCTCTCTCCCTCCATCTCTCCCTTATTCCCATTTCTCTCTCTCCCTCTCCCTCCCCTTATTCTATTCTCTCTCTCTCCCTCCATCTCTCCCTTCCCATTCTCTCTCTCTCCCCCTCTGCTCCCTTCCCATTTCTCTCTCTCCCCTCCATCTTTCTCATATTCCTCATCCCTCTCTCCCTCACTCCATCTCTCCCTCAATTCCCAATTTTCTCCTCTCCCTCCATCTTTCTCCTTATTCCCCCATTTCTCTCTCTCCCTCTATCCCTCCCATATTCCCCATTTCTCTCTCTCTCCCTCCATCTCTCCCATATTCCCCATTTCTCTCTCTCTCCCCTCCATCTCTCCTCCATATTCCCCATTTCTCTCTCTCTCCCCCTCTATCTCTCCCATATTCCCATTTCTCTCTCTCTCCCTCCATCTCTCCCCATATTCCCCATTTCTCTCTCTCTCCCCCTCTATCTCTCCCATATTCCCAATTTCTCTCTCTCTCCCTCCATCTTTCTCATATTCCTCCATTCCTCTCCCTCACTCCATCTCTCCCATATTCCCAATTTCTCTCTCTCTCCCTCCATCTTCCTCATATTCCCCATTTCTCTCTCTCACTCCATCTCTCCCATATTCCCCATTTCTCTCTCTCTCCCTCCATCTCTCCCATATTCCCAATTTCTCTCTCTCTCCCTCCATCTTTCCCATATTCCCCATCTGTCTCTTCCTCTGTCTGTCCCCATTCCTCTCTCTCCCTCCATCCTTCCCTCTTTCTCTGCCTCTCTCTCTCTCTCTCTCTCTCTCTCTCTCCACTCATCTTTCCCCATCTCTGTCTTTGTTTCCCCATCTCTCTCGCTCTCTCTCTTTGTCTTTGTGTTGTCTTTCTTCACATCTCTCCGCTCTTTTCTCCTCCTTGGCGCTCCGTCATCGTGCTCTGAGATCTGTTTTCTACAGTTTGAGTGAGTAGTTCAGGATAAACACCAGAATCAGCTCTGGATTTATTCCCCAAATGCCGTGTATAATGTGATATTCTGTGATATTAGATGAGATTGAGACCCACACTGGACACACACAGTGCCTTATACATACTCTGAGGGGGTTCTGTGCTGCTTTCCTCCCGCTCTCCTCTTTTCCCTTCATCCCTCTCTTCTTAATTCCCTCATCTCTCTCCTCTTCTCTCTCCTTTTCCCCTCTCTCTCCTCTTTTCTTTCATCCCTCTTTCCTCAATTCCCTCATCTCTCTCTCCTTCATCCGTCCCTCCCTCCCTCTCCTCTCTCCTCTTTTCCATCATCCCTCTCTCCTCAATTCTCTCATCTCTCTCTCCTTTATCCGTCCCTCCCTCCCTCTCCTCTCTCCTCTTTTCCCTTCATCCCTCTCTTCTTAATTCCCTCATCTCTCTCCTCTTCTCTCTCCTTTTCCCCTCTCTCTCCTCTTTTCCATCATCCCTCTTTCCTCAATTCCCTCATCTCTCTCTCCTTTATCCGTCCCTCCCTCCCTCTCCTCTCTCTTCTTTTCCATCATCCCTCTCTTCTTAATTCTCTCATCTTTCTCCTCTTCTCTCTCCTTTTCCCCTCTCTCTCCTCTCTCCTCTTTTCTTTCATCCCTCTTTCCTCAATTTTCCCTCATCTCTCTCTCCTTCATCCGTCCCTCCCCTTTCCTCTCCTCTTTTCCATCATCCCTCTTTCCTCAATTCCCTCATCTCTCTCTCCTTTATCCGTCCCTCCCTCCCTCTCCTCTCTCTTCTTTTCCATCATCCCTCTCTTTTTAATTCTCTCATCTTTCTCCTCTTCTCTCTCCTTTTCCCCTCTCTCTCCTCTCTCCTCTTTTCTTTCATCCCTCTTTCCTCAATTTTCCCTCATCTCTCTCTCCTTCATCCGTCCCTCCCCTTTCCTCTCCTCTTTTCCATCATCCCTCTTTCCTCAATTCCCTCATCTCTCTCTCCTTTATCCGTCCCTCCCTCCCTCTCCTCTCTCTTCTTTTCCATCATCCCTCTCTTCTTAATTCTCTCATCTCTCTCCTCTTCTCTCTCCTTTTCCCCTCCCTCTCTTCTCTACTCTTTTCCTTCATCCCTCTTTCCTCAATTCTCATCTCTTTCTCTAATCCCTCTCACCTATTTTCCTTCATCCCTCTCTTCACTCCTCTCTCCTCTTTTCCCTCATCCCTCTCTCCTTCATCCCTCCTTCCCCTCTTTTCTCCTCTTTTCTCTCATCACTCTCACCTTTGTTCCTTCTTATCCTCTTTTCTCCTCTTTTCCTCCTCGCTCTCTTCTCTTTTGCCTGATTGTTCTCTTTTCTCATCTTTTCCCAATCACTCTCTTCGCTTTTCCCTCATCACTCTCTTCTCTCCTCTTTTCCTTAATCGCTCTGTTCTCTCACCTCTCCTCTTTTCTCTCATCCCTCTCTATTTTGTCCCTTTCTCCTGTCCTCTCTTGTCTTTTACTTCTCTTCTGTCTTCTTTTCCTTCATCCCACCCTTTCCTCCTCTATTCCCTTACCCCTTTTTCCTCTCTCCTCTTTTTCTTCATCCCTCTCTCTTCTCTCCTATTCTTCTTCACCCTTCTCTCTCCTTTTACTTCATCTCTGTCTCTCCTCTTTTTTCATCCCCCCTTCATCTCTCTTCACCTTTCCTCATCTTCTTCCCTTTTTTTCCTCATCCCTCTCTCCTCTTTTCGCTAATCCCCCTCTCCTCTCCTCTCTCACTCCCTCCCTTCGTCTTTTCTCTGCAGGTTCCAGCGCTCCGACTTGCCCCAACACTCCAAGTTAGTCTCAATCTGTTGCTCTGTCTCACTGCTGCTGTCCTGCTGTCGTTTACGCACATCCCTCCATCCTCCTCTCTCTCTCTTTCTGACCCCTGCTGGTTGTTCTCCATCTCAGCACCGCCGTCAAGCTGTCACATAGGAGGCTGATGTTACTGACGTGTTTATTCCATGCGATGTGTGTGTGTGTGTGTGTGTATTACTGAGCACCTCAACAAGCCAATAAGCATGAGCCTCACTGTCATATCACCAACTCTGCAGTTAGCACAAAGTTTAGCACCTCTTTCTCTCCCTCTCTCTCAAGATCTATCTATCCTTTTATTTATCTTCCTCTTTTTCTTCCTCTCTTCCTCCCTTTCTCTCTGTTTCTTTATTTCTCTTGCTCTCACTGCCTCTTCTGCCTTTCTTTCATTCATTCTCTCTCTCTCCTTACCTTCCTCTCTTTTTGCTGTCTCTTTCTCTCACCGTCTTTCCATCTCTCTTTTTCTTTCTATTTCTTTCTTTCTTTCTTTCTTTCTTTCTACTCTCTTTCCTCCTTCCTTTATTTCTTTATTTCTTTGTCTCTTGCTCTCTCATCACCTTTTTTTTCTTTCTTTCTTTCTCTTCCTTTCTTATTCTCTCTCTCTTTCTTCCATCTATGTATCTGTTTTGTTATTTCTCTTGTTCTCACTCCCTCTGTTGCTCTTTCTCTCACTTTCTTTCTCTGTGCTATCTATCTATCTATCTATCTATCTATCTATCTATCTATCTATCTATCTATCTATCTATCTATCTATCTGTTTTGTTATTTCTCTTGTTCTCACTGCCTCTGTCGTTCTTTCTTTCTTTCTTTCTTTCTTTCTTACTCCAGTGTCTCTTTCTCCCCACTTCTGTCTCTCTGTCTCTTTTTGTCTCCCTCTTCCCGTTCTTTCTCTCTTTATTCCTCTTGCTCGCTACGTCTGACTCTCTCTCTCTCTCTCTCTCTCTCTCTCTCTCTCTCTCTCTCTCTCTATCTCTCTCTCACCATCGTGCTCTTACTTGCCTTCATCTCCCTGATGAAGTGTGCTTTCACTGTAAATTTAAAGTGTGTGTTTTACCGTGTGTGTGTTTTGCTCACAGCTTTGCTAACTGCTGCACAGTCTGTCACTCTATTACCGTGTGTGTGATGAGACTTGTTTTTGTCATTTTTGTAGGAATGAGAGAGCATCCGCCCATCTCCGTCTGTGACCTGGGGGAGCACATCGAGAGGCTCAAAGCCAACGACGGCCTGCGCTTCTCTCAGGAGTACGAGGTGTGTGTGTGTTTAACGTTAAGAAAACAACAAAAAGCTTCCGGGAAGCAGCGAGTACAGCTGCAGTGAGATTACGGCACGTTGATGTCCTGCGCCGGCCGGCCATTTGCATTTAAAGTGGTGATTTTCACTAAAGATAAATGAGGTTGTGGAGGGTAGCGGACTGCAGGGCTTTAGCCTCATAGCAGCAGCGGTAAACAGTAGCACAACTCACACACTCACACTGACCCCCAAAAGCATGTCGCTCTGAGAATAAAACACACTGGGTAATTAAACAGAGGATGAAAGAGTTCATAATGTGTTTTTTTTACATGAGCAAAGGTTTGATGTTGACAAATACTTAATAAATCAAGAAGATGCAGAGCTAAAGAGGGATCAGATGGAGAGGGGTTTGATGGATAATGTAGGGGATGGTGTCTGATGATAATGGGGGTGGAGAGTGAGAATTTGGAGAGTGATGACAGAGAGAGTATTGGGTGGAGAGGAAGGGAGTTGTATAGAGAGGGATGGTGTTGGGTGTAGCCAGTGGTGTTTGGGTCAGTGTGTGGGTCAATAGTAGGTTGGGATAAGGTTGGGTGGACAGTGATGATATAGGGGTGTTGGTGGCCTTGGGACCCAGAGGTTGTGGGTTCGAATCCGACCTCTGGTGTTACCAACACTGGGTCCCTGAGCAAGACCCTTATCCCTAAGTTGCTCTCAAGGGAACTGTCCCTGAAATTAGGAAATGGAAGTCGCTCTGGATAAGAGCGTCTGCTAAATGCTGTAAATGTAAATGATATTGGGTGGAGAGAGTTAGAATTGGAGGGATTAGAGTATTGGGTGGAGAGGGAGGGAGTTGTATAGAGAGGTATGGTGTTGGGTCATAGTCTTCATTGACTTCAAGTTGGCGTTCGACTGTGTCCATTGGCCTGCACTGTGGAAGGCACTGGAGACTGCAGAGCTGTATGGCCTGAAGATCAACGCGGACAAGACCAAGGTACTAACCACAGATGGATCGCAGGCTACTGTCCACCTCGATGGAGTACAAATTGAACAAGTCCAGAAATTCAAATACCTGGGCTCTTTCATCCAAGAGAAGAAAGTGGAAGCCACTACGGAAATCCACAGCAGGATTGGACAGGCCAGCACTGCCTTTGCTTCACTCAGGTGGTGCCTGTGGAAGAGAACAAATATTGCCGTTAACACTAAAGTCTGTCTCTTCCGCACACTTATCCTGCCAATTCTCCTCTATGGATCTGAAACGTGGACCCTGCTCCAGGCGAACCTAACCAAGCTCGAGGTGTTCCAGATGTGTTGCTTGCGTCAGATCCTACATGTCTCAATCTGTGATCGAATTCGAAACAAAACTATTCAATCCAGATGTGCGCAGCAACCAACAATCGAAGCGCAGATCCGGCAGAAGAGGCTACGGTGGTTTGGTCACATCTGCAGAATGAGCCCAGATCGCTTACCACACACACTCCTCTGGAGACAATGTCCCAACCAATCGTAAATCGAACGAGCTGCACCAAAGAAAACATGGATCAAGCAAGTACTTGAGGACCTGAAGAGCCAACGTTGATCCAAATCAGGCCAAGATCATTGCCATGGACCAGAAAGCATGGAAAGGCCTCACCAACAAAATTCGAAATCCTACGGCACCCACAGCAGCGTACTGGTTGCGCGGCCAACCCACTCCACCAGGTGTCAGCTAGGGCCCAAAGAAGAAGAAAGAAGATGGTGTTGGGGTTAGCCAGTGGTGTTTGGGTCAGTGTATGGGTCAGTAGTAGATTGGGATAATGTTGGGTGGACAGCAATGATATTGGATGGAGAGAGTTAGAATTGGAGAGAGAGAGTGGGTTTTGGTTGGAGAGTGTTCTGTCTATAGTAGATTTTGTTGTTTGGTGGAAATGGAAAGTTAGGCTGAAATAGAGTGTTGGGTGAAGAGCAGTGGTGTTGAGAGGAGGCATTATAGTAGATTGTGATGGTGTTGGTTGACTATTGATTGGAGAGAGGGTGTTAGGTGGAGAAGGAGGAATTTAGGTGGAGTCAAGAGGTTTGGGTCAGTGGATGAGTCTATAGTAGAATGTGATAGTGTTGGGTAGTGAGAAAGAGAAGACTGGGTGGAGAGTATGCTGGGATGAACCATGGGGTAAATTGTGATGATGTTGGGTGAAAAGTGAGGATGTTAAGTGGAGAAACAGAATTTTGAGTGGAGAGAGAGAGAAAGAGAGAGTTGGGTGGAGCCATAGTGTTTGGACAGTAAATGGGTCGGTAGTAGGTTGTGATGGTGTTGGTTGCACAGTATCGGATGGAGAGAAGTATGGGTGGAGAGAGAGAGGGAGTTGGGTGGAGCCATAGTGTTTGGGCAGTGAACAAGTCTATAGTAGACTGTGAAGGTGTTGGTTGGGCAGTTCTCAATGGAGAGAGGGCACTGGGTGGAGCCATAAGGTTTTGGTGAGTGCATGGGTCTATAGTCGATTGTGATGGTATTGGTTGGCGAGAGAGTATTCTGTCTATAGTAGATTTTGTTGATGTTGGGTGGAGAGAGAAAGTTGGGTGGAAAAAGAGTGTTGGGTGAAGACCAATGGTGTTGGGTGGAGCCATAGTGCTTCGCCAGTAAGTAGTTCTATAGTAGGTTCTGATAGTATTGATTGGAAAGAGGGTTCTGGGTGAAGAGGGAAGAAGTTGGGTGGAGTCATGAGGTTTAGGTCAGTGCATGGTTCTGTAGTAGATTGTGATGGTGTTGAGCAGAGCGAGACAGAGAGAGAGTACTGGGTGCTAGGTGCAGAGAGTGCTGGGATGAGCCATGGGGTTTGGGTCAGTGTATCTTTACAGTCTTTAGGAGATTGTGATGGTGTTGGTTGGAGAGAGGGTGTTGGATGGAGAGGGAGCTTGTTGGTCGGGGAGAGAGGGTTTGGGTCAGCGTATGGGTCTATAGTAAATTGTGATGTGTTCGGTGGAGAGTGGGAGAGAGTGTTGGGTGGAGAAGCAGGGCATTGGGTGGGGCCATGACTTGGATCACTGAATGGGTCTGTAGTAGATTGTGATGGTGTTTGGTGGAGAGAGGGCTTGGGTCGGTGTGTTTGAGTGGAGAGTTAGTGGGCTGCCGAGTAAAGAAAGTATATGTTTGATGGAGAAAGTTGTGTTTGAAGTGAAGTTCTAAAGTCTGTGACAAGACCGAGACTTAAAAACTGGTTTCGAGTACCCCAACACTAGCAGTCTGATGATGCTAGATTGATTGTGATAGTGTTTGATAACTAACTAGAGAGAAAATTCTTCGAGTAATTGCTTGACTGCAGTGCTGAAAAAAGTGTGGTGAAATGGAATGTGGTGAAAAAGGTAAAAAGGAGAGATGATAAAAGCAGTGATCTTGGAAAGTATAAGGGAAAAGAAAAGATGCTGTTTGGATATTGACAAGAAAAGAGTCAAACCCTTCAAGCCATGACTGATTTTTATACGACAAAAAATGTTGTAGTTAGAAGCCAAAAATAATGGAAAAAGAACATGCAGTTACACAGACAGTGTTGGGTAGAGCGTTATTGGTGTTGGGTGGAGTCTTTTTGGTGTAGGTTGTCGAAGGTTTTTAATGAATATTTTAGTTAAACATCTTGAGGATGTTCTTCATGTGGCTGTAACGCAGTGAATTTGGTTCCCAGTGAACACTGTGTGAGTTGAGTTTGTGTTCAGGACGTGAACGAGGTTTCATCATTAAGCCTCCGCTCAGACACACTGCAGGCTTTTAGTGCGACAATGTAGAGAATTTACAATAACAGCAACGTGATGGGCATTAGGGACTTTCTCTCCCTTCCTCCCTTCCTCTCTCTCTCTCTCTCTCTCTCTGTCCTTTCTGTCAGTGCTGCAGATTCAGCCACTTTTAGCAATGTCAGTGGAGTTTTAAGAGCTTCACATCATGAGGCCCCAGATTTTCACACCGCAGCAGTGAATCATTCCCTACCGTATGTCATATAAGATACCGAAATGGTCTTCAACTAACCCTAGATCTGAAAGTTTTCTGAAATTTGTCCCCAAAAACAGACAGAAACTCACATAAAGTCTATGTCTACCAGAGCTTGAAATAAAAATCGGGTAAAAGCTGCGTTTGGTGTGGAACAGTGTGAGACTGACATGGTTTCCTAAACTTTAGCCAGTGTGATGAAATCAAAATAATGAACACAAAAAATCAGATTTGTGTTCTGTGTGTGTGTTTTTGCGGACATGACACTGTTTGCACGTTCTTTTCCGAGGCTCTCAAAAGCATGTACAGTATAATGCCATAAATGGTGGCAATTTTAATATAGACAGCAGCACTCAGCGTTGCAGGAGGCTTCTGACACACCGCCTTTAGTAAATTACAGCGGAGTAAAATCTCACTTCCCGAAGAGAGAGCGTGTATAAATTATTCACTGCAATGTGGGAACCAAGTCAATTTAAGAGACGGAGGGGAAACTTGATGCAGACCAATAAAAGTGGCCTGTGAGAAATTCCGTCTCGCGCTATGGGGGTGAAAATGCACTTTCTCTTCCGTCTCTCCGTCTGAGGCGCATGATGAAAGGAGGCTGAAGGCAGACCGTTACCGTCTGAGATGAGTCCGTCACAGAAAAACAAGCCCCACGTTGTCATGCTTAAACCTGTTTTTAATCAACGAAGTAATGAATGTTCCTTTTCTGTTGCACTTGTCTTGACCCCCAAAGCTCTTACCCAAGAAATGACTTGACTTTACCCCGTGATCGGAAGGTTGCCAGTTTGAATACCGGGCCAGTAAAGGTACCACTGAGGTGCTGTCCTCATACACTTTCACTAAGTTGTTTAGCCTGTTGATGAGATTGCAGGTAGGTTGTTGATAAGCAATAATCAAGGTCTCCCCAGTGGGCAGCAATTGTTTTATGAGAAAAACTGAGGAAGGAGTTAAGGGGATGAAAAGTTGGAAAGGTGAAAAAGAAATGCGGTGAAAAAGAAATGCGAACGGCAGTTTCATAGTGTAACCAAGCGGTTATGAGCTGTTGAATTAATGGTAATACGGCCGGATTGGGGAGTAACGACCTCAGTGGTGGGAAATTCCAAAATAGGGAATAACAGTTCTTTTGACCTAGCATTTACTAGACTTATCCAGAGTGATTTCCATTTTTCCTAATTTCAGGGACAGTCTCTTAGAGCTCGACTTGAGCTTAAGGGTCTTGCTCAGAGACCCAGTGGTGGTAGTGCTGGAGGTAGGATTCAAACCCACAACCTCTTGGTCTTGAGGCGAGTGGCCTAAGCACTACACCACACCACCAAAAAGGAGAAAGGATAAAGACATGTTAAAACATGTTTCTGTTCCTTGTAGTTGACCTAGCTGTTAAACAATGAGTTTTCGAAATTCTGTTAATGTCATATCAGGTACGGCTAAGTGAATTGCAGTTGGAGGCTACTGACAAGGAATTTGGTAGCTTTTCTTGGTGAGCTGAAACTTTTAAGCCTTGAATGGTCTCTCTATGACAAAAAGCATGGAAGAAGTTGAGAATGCAAAAATTGTGAAGATTAATGAATAATAAGACAACAAAGTGATTACTGTTACTGCTCAATAATCACAACTATTTAATCTCTCACCCAAGTTCTGGCCACGACCGAACCTGCTTAGGTTCAAATTTCTTTAACTGAGATTTTCTTAGCTTCAGATTAGCAGGTTTTCTGGGAGTTGGGCACACAAAACAAGCCGCTGCCCCCTGGTGGACCCGAGAGGGAAAAGCAACTTGATGATGGGACGACACACCTGCCACTATTCCGTCAGCCATTAACTTTCCTTGCCAACAGGATGTAGTAGAGCTTAGGAGGGACACACACACACACATTCCCGTTGGATATTTTGAGGTTTGTTGGCAGTGTTTGGGAGAAAAAGCACAGACAGGTGCAGACTGATCAAGACTCTGCAGATTCTTCAGGGAGAAAACAGGGTTGCCATGTTTGGCAGAATGAATCAGCACTTCTCACACCGTCTCTGGAATAAACTCAGTAAATAACAACCAAAGACAGCACAACTCTCTCCAACCTGGAAATAAATATATAATAAATAAGCAAGAATAGCCTTTTTTTCTTACTGGGAGCCAAATATAAACTCAAGGCGATATGTTGCAGCGTGAGTCACCGTTTTCAAATGTTATCAGTCACACACTTGCTGAGGATTAAACTCAGGCAAAAACAAACAGAAAGTCTGTGTTTGTGAGTGTGTGTGTGTGTAACTGTAGACTGAAGAGAACGTAGACTAAGCCCCAATATTGCTTGGTTCACTTGGCATAGAGTGTGATTGAGAGAGAGAGAGAAGAAAAAGGTGATGGGGAAAGGGCAGGAAAAGAAGGATGGAGGGGGCAATGAAGGAATGGGTGGAGAGGAGGACATGGAGCGATGGAGGATAGTGTTGTGGGGTCAAAAGAGGGATAGAGGTTAGAGATTAGCAAAAGATGGAGAAGGAGGGATAGAGAATAGGTGGTGGAGAGGTAGATAGAGGGTTAGAGGATCGGAAAGGGGTGGATGGATAGATGATAGTGGGGAGGGGAAGGTGATGAGGTAGAGGATAGTTGAAGGCTAGTTGGAGGGGTTAGAAGGTAGTTGGGGGGTGGAGGATAGTCAGAGGGGTATGATGGAGGGATAGAAGATAGTTGGAGGGGTAGATGGAGGGATAGAGGATAGCTGGAGAGTTAGATGAAGGCGTAGAAGGTAGATGGCAGGATAGAAGATAATTGGAGGGGTAGAGGATAGTTGGAGAGGTCGATGGAGGGGTAGAGGACATTTGGAAGGATAGAAGCTAGTTGAAGTCTAGAGAAGGACTAGAAGGTAGTTGGAGGGTTAGATGGAGGGATAGAAGGTAGTCAGAGGGCTAGAAGGTAGTTGGAGGGTTAGATGGATTATTGCTCACTTTAAATGTGAAGCTACAATATTTAAAATGACAATTGTCACAAACATTTTCATATTAACGACACATGACGAGAGTTGAACAATAAAATGTTAATCGTGACCATCTTCATTTTTTCAGTCCATCGACCCGGGGCAGCAGTTCACGTGGGAGCACTCCAACTTGGAAGTGAACAAGCCAAAGAACCGATACGCCAACGTCATTGCCTACGACCACTCCAGAGTCATCCTCACCCCCGTCGACGGTCCGTTCCCCAAACAAACCCTCCCCTTCTTCTTCTTCTTGTTGGATTCACGGAGAGTCAGTGATGAGGCCGGTTATTAAGCTTAATCTTAAGACTAGAAGAAAGATGTTCACACATTTACAGTATCTCTCAGCAACTCCCAAACTCTGTTTGCCCCTTTTATCCAAAATGTTTAGGCTGAACTAAGCCTTCTAAACTCAAAAACCTGAGACAGAAAGCCTAGAGTCAGCATGAACTGGACATGCTGACCAGTTCATATCTGTGTGAACAGACGTAGGAGTAGAACGATGAACAGACATGCAAGATATTCAAATAAAAAGTAGAACAATGAATGTACTGTACATACATACATAGGAGATGGTCAGATTAAAGGAAGAACTAGGAATAGATTTAAGAGAAAGTCAGACTAACAGTAAAACTAAGAATACACATATGAGACACATATAAAAGTAGGACTAGGAATAGACTGGAGATAATCAGATTAAAAGTAGAACTAGGAATAGATTTCGGAGATAGTCAGAAGTAAAAGTAGAACTAGGAATAGACATATGAGATAATCAGATTAAACGTAGGACTAGGAATATATTTAGGAGATAATCAGATTAAAAGTAGAACTAGGAGTAGATTTAGGAGATAATCAGATTAAAAGTAGAACTAAGAGTAGATTTAGGAGATAGTCAGAAGTAAAAGTAGGACAAGGAATAGACATAGGAGAGAGATTAAAAGTAGAACTAGGAATAGATTTGGGAGATAATCAGCTTAAAAGTAAAACTAGGAATAGATTTAGGAGATAATCATCTTAAAAGTAGAACTAGGAATAGATTTAGAAGAGATTCAGATTAAAAGAAGAGCTAGGAATAGATTTAAGAGAGAGTCAGACTAAAAGTAGAACTAGGAATAGATTTAGGAGATAATTAGATTAAAAGTAGAACTAGAAATAGATTTAGAAGATAATCATCTTAAAAGTAGAACTAGGAATAGATTTAGGAGAGATTCAGATTAAAAGAAGAGCTAGGAATAGCTTTAAGAGAGAGTCAGACTAAAAGTAGAACTAGGAATAGACATAGGAGAGAGATAATAAAAATAGAAGTAGGAAAAGTTGAGATAGTTAAAAAGTAGAACTGGGAATAGATTTAAAAGATAGATTAAAAGTAGAAGTGGGATTGAACACAGGAGATATGCTAAAAGTGGAACTAGGAATGAATTTAGAGATTGTCAGATTGAAGGTACAGCTAGGAATAGACATAGGAGAGAAATTAAAACTAGGGCTAGGAATAGGGAGAGACTCAGTTTAAAAGTAGAACTAGGGACGGACACAGGAGATTAAGAGCAGACTTAAAGTCGAACTATTAAAGGATTAGCACAATAAACTAACACTAAAGTACTCTAATAACTAATAACTTTATACGTGAGGTAATAAAAGAATGAAGTAGAACCATGAGAAGAAAACCTTAGTCTCCTATGAACATATTGTAAAGGTCAGTGTGCCTGTATGTTGAGCCTTAACTCTGTGTGTGTGTGTGTGTGTGTTTGTCAGGTGTGCCAGGCAGCGACTACATCAACGCTAACTACATCGACGGCTACAGGAAGCAGAACGCCTATATCGGCACCCAGGGGCCCCTGCCCGAGACCCTCAGCGACTTCTGGAGGATGGTGTGGGAGCAGAGGACCAACACCATCGTCATGATGACCAGACTGGAGGAGAAGTCTAGAGTGAGTTTACACACATCATGGCATGTTGTTGGAGATCTAGCCCGCCAGGGTGGCAGTCGTTTCTCTCTGTCCAGTGTGGACCTGTGATGCCAGTGATGCACCCGTTAGCTCATGCGATTAGAAAAACATCTACTTGAAGCTTCAGAGAGAGCAAGGAACTGCCAGGGGCAGTTGGTAACACAACAGCAGGGAGTTTACACTGTGATCGGAAGGTAGTTGGTTCAAGTTCCAGTAAAGGTACCACTGAGGTGCTCATGAGCAAGGTACCGTCCCCAAGCACTGCTGCCCCGGGCGATGCCAAAAAAAAAGCTGCCCACTGCTCCTTCACGGATGGGTCAAATGCAGAGGTTACACTTGGTTGTGCTGTGCTGCGTCGACAATGACAAATAATCACTCGATATTATATCGATTGAGTGGACAACAAGTCGACGTCTGTCGATATGACAAAGCGCTGCTTGGGGGCGGTACCTTGCTCATGAGGTACCTTTAACGGTCCATGACTTAAATCGGCGACCTTTAGATCGCGGGGGCCAACTCCCTAACCATTACACTTCCAACTCTGTGATGTTTTTCTTCCTGAGCAAAACAATACGTTAAAATGAAAAGCAATCTTCTCTTTAAATAAAATTAGACCTAACATCTATTAGTGATGTTACAATATATAAGATGTCTGATTGATTTTTCATCTTGGACCAATGCTATGGACTTATTGATCATTGAATCAGTGTATCAATGTTGATCAATGTATCGTTACAGCCCTAGTTTCTCGCCAAGCAACCTATCCTCTTGGGGTCGTTGAGGACTCATTATTTATAAGATGATGGTGATGAACGCTGGTTGGAGGGCTCCCAGTGAATTTTTGCCTAGGGCTTCAACAAACTTCAGAATTGCTACCCCACACACACACACACGCATGAGCAAGACTTGTGAGAATTATGATTACAAATTCCTGCACAGGGTAAAAACCAACATCATATATGCCTGTTTGATATGAAAACAAAAACATTAAGATGGATTTTCTGATGACCGGAAAGGTAATGTCTTGCTTGAGTTAGAAAGAAAGTTTGCACGCAAAGAGTGAGTCAGAGTTCTCACTTACCATCACCGGGGGAGGGTGGGAGGGAGAGAGGGGAAGTGAGAGACGGGAAGAGAGAGAGAGAGAGAGAGAGAGAGAGAGGGGAGATTGCCAGTTATAAGAGAGAAAAGAGGATGAAAGTGAAGGAAGAAGATAAGAAAGAAAGAGAAGAGATTGAAAGTAAGAAGAGAGAAGTGATAAAGCAAGAGAGAACAGAGGGTGAAAGAGAGAAGAGTGAGAAATAGGGAGAAATGAGAGAAGAGAAAGACAGAAGACAGACATAGTGAAAGAAAGACGGACGGAGGTGAGAGAAAGGGAGAAATAAGAGAGAGGAGAGAGAGAGAGAAAGAAAAGAAGAGAGAAGGTGGAAAGAAATGATGGAAAGAAAGAAAACAGAAGGAAAAGAGAGAAGAGATTTAGAGAAAGAAGAGATAAAGTCAGAGGAGAAAGAAGAGAGAAGGGAGAGGGAATTAAGAGAACAGAGGGTAAAAAAGAGGAGATAAAAAAGAAAAGAGAGAGAGAGAGAGGAGATTGGAAGGGGAGAAGAGAGAGAAGTGAGTGAATGTGAGTGAAGAGAAACATGATGGAGGAAACAGGGAAGCGAGGAGACGAAAAGATAAAGTAAGAGAGAAGAATAAAGAGGAATAGAAAGAGAGGTGACTGAGGGAAAGGGGATGAAGAGAGGACAGACAGGAGAGAAGAAAGAAAGAGAATAGATTGAGAGAAATAAGAGAGAGATAAGAGCTATAGAGAGAGAGGGGAGATATAGAGAAGGGGGAGCAAGAGAAAAGAGGGTGAAAGAGAGAAGGAGAAAGAGAAGAAAAGAAAGAGAGGGAGAAGGGAGAGAAGAGTAGAGAGAAATGAGAGAGGACAGAGAGACATGATAGAGGGAGAGAGCAGAAAGAGAGGTAGAGAGAAGAGAGAAAGAGAGCTTAGAAAGAGAGTGACAGAGAAAGGGTGCTAGAGAACGAAAAGAGAAGATGAGAGAGGAGAGAGAAGAGAAGGGGGGTGAAGAGAGAAATAGGAGAGAGAGGAAAGAGAGAGAGAAGGGTTAGAGAGACATGAGAGAGAAGAGTGACATGATGGAGGGAAGGAGAGCGAGAAGATAGAGGAATGAGAGAAGAGAGAGGGAAGAAAGAGAGCGAGAGAGAAGAGAAAAAAGAGATGAGATGAATAAGTTGTGGTTAGAGTGTACTTTGATTTCCAACCACTGGTCCAACACCTGGCCCAGTGTGTGTGTGTGTGTGTGTGATGTTAAACAGTGCTGACAGGTTGGTTAGGTGTGAACCACCCTCACACTCCGAGAAGGGGCCTGAAAAAGAGCAGAACTCATCTTCCTCACCTCCTGCACCATCTGTGTGTGTCTTTTACACTCAACCACACAGTAGACACATTAATAATCACACACGCCTAGTCTCTGACTGCAGGCAGGAAAGTTCCAAAACCGGTAAAGGGTACCACTCGAGGGTACTCCTTGCAAGGTGCTGTCCCTAAGCACTTGCAGCGATTTGAGCAGCACCTGCCAGCAGTGCTTGGTATAGCACCTGTTTGGGAGTTCTCGGTGGTACCTTTAACGGTTCGGGACTTGAACTACCGACCTTCCGATCACAGGACCGACCAGTACATTATCAATTGCCCCAGTAGCTTCCTCAACACTTATCACATAGTGAGGTTGGATATTTTAGTGTGCTGGTCTGCAGGTGAAGTGTGACCAGTACTGGCCGAGTCGTGGGACGGAGACGTACGGCATGATCCAGGTCACCATGCTGGACACGGTGGAGCTGGCCACCTACAGCGTCAGAACCTTTGCCTCTACAAGGTGTGTGTGTGTGTGAGAGAGAGAGAGTACAGCTGGGTTTTTAGAAATCAATTCAGATTCAGTTGAATTTTTGTGTTTAGAGAGATCAGTATCAATACTACTGATATATTGGATCATGAAAATATGTATTATCAACTAATGCCAAATTCCAAATTCCATAATTGGATAAGTAAGAAAGTGTTGAGGACATTTGGGATTTAGTTTTTTATTTTAACTCGCAGTTTGTCAGTTAAGCCTTTCCTACAAAGAGAGGCAGAGAGAGAGTAGGGTTGAAACAAGTGAAAAGAGGGGTGAGAGAGAGACGAGAGTGAAGATAAAGAGAAATGAGAGAAGAAGCTAGAGAAGTGAAGAAAGAAAGTGAGAGAAAATATTGAGAGGGGAGAAGAGAAAGAGATGTGAGTGAGGAGAAACATGATAGCGGGAACAGGGAAGAGCCCAGGTTCCAGTTCCTAACCAACATGATGGTGTGTAAGACCTGCTGTATGAGGGTGTGTGTGTGTGTGTGTTATGTGTTGTAACAGAACGGCTCGAGTGAGAAGAGGGAGGTTAGACAGTTCCAGTTCATGGCCTGCTGACACGGCGTGCCCGGAAAGTACCAACCAACGCCCATCCTGTCCTTCCTGCGTGAGAGGGTGGTTAAAGCCTGTAACCTACCTGATGCTGGGCCTATGGTGCACTGCAGGTAAACACACTGCCTGGGTGTGTGTGTGTGATTATCACTTTCTGTTTTACTAGATATCATTATATTATCATGATAAATATTGTTGATATTATTATTTACATATATTATTATTGTTGCCATATTATTATTATATTATTATTATTATTTACTTTCAGTTGTCAAGTGCATTTACGAGTGTAAATAATAATAATTATTATTATTATTATTATTAATATTATTATTATTACATTTTTAAAATTAATTAATTAAAAAAAATATATATACATATATATATATATATTATTATTCTGCTGCTGGGGATCGGATGTCTCCAAAGTGATGGCACATTTGCTAAACATGTCATCCTTAATGCACTTACCTAAATAAAGTCAAGAGCAGTTTTGATGGTTGGTGAACGACTCCAGTCATTGCTGCATGTGTGTGAACTCTGATGGTTGCGTGTGCGTGCGTATGTTGCAGTGCGGGCGTGGGCAGGACGGGCTGCTTCATCGTGATCGACGCCATGCTGGAGCGCATGAAGCACGAGAAGTCTGTGGACATCTACGGCCACGTCACTTGCATGCGGGCACAGCGCAACTACATGGTGCAGACGGAGGAGCAGTACGTCTTCATCCACGAGGCGCTGTTGGAGGCTGCCAGTTGCGGACACACTGAGGTCCCCGCCCGAAACCTCTACACACACATCCAGAAGCTCAACCAGGTGCCCCCGGGAGAAACCGTCACCTCCATGGAGCTGGAGTTTAAGGTCAGGACGGGATAAACACATAGAGACACACACACACACACACACACACACACATATACTTACACACTGCATATGCATTAGCAGCCGTGTGGGTGTGAGAGCGGTTCTCAGGGGTTTTCACATCTCCTTGTGGTGAATGTGCTTGCTAAGAACTCTGTCCTTGTCCGTACAGAAACTGGCCAACTCTAAAGCTCACACGTCTCGCTTCATCAGTGCCAATCTGCCATGCAACAAATTCAAGAACCGGCTGGTCAACATCATGCCCTTCGAGTCCACACGAGTGTGTCTGCAGCCCATCAGAGGAGTGGAGGGGTCGGACTACATCAACGCCAGCTTCATTGATGGATACAGGTATGTCTTGTGGCTGAATTAGATTATGCCTAGGGTTAGATTGTGAATAGGATTAGAAGTAAATTTTTGTATATATGGTGTTCAGGAGATGCGGTGTTGTTTGCTGCTGTCGGGCACTAATTACAATATTTTGGAATGGCATGGTGAGTTGTTGTTGGTCAAGGTGGTTGGCAATGTTGTTTGGGGTGGGTGGTGTTTACTTAAGGTGACTGGTGATATTTTGGGTGGGTGGTATTCATTTGAGATGAGTAATGGTGGTGGTTGAGCTGTTGATGTTGGTTGTAGGAGGCAGGTGGCGTTGGTGGAGGTGGCGTGTTGTCCTTTAATGTTTTTGGGTGGTGTTTGTGAAGGATAGACTTGTTAGATGTTGGGGTGAACTAACTAGTTCATTTGGTTGAGGGGTTTAAGTGGTGTTGGTAGAGGCTGGACATTGTTGGTTGGGGGTTTGAGTGGTGTTAGTTGAGTGGTGGATTTTGGTAGAAGACAGCAGGTGTTGTTGGTGGACGTGCCAGTTAATGTTTCTGTCAGTTAATGTTTTCGTGTGGTGTTGGTTGAGTTGGTTGAGAGGTTCAAGTGGTGTTCTTAGAGACTGGACATCGTTGGTGGAGGGGTTTGAGTGGTTATTGGTTGATGTGGCTGATGTTGGTTGAAGCGGGCATGTGGTGTTGGTTGGTTTATGTTTTCTGGCAGTGTAGATTGAGTTGGTTGATGTTGGTTGAGGGATTCGGGTGGTGCCGGTAGAGGTAGGACATTGTTGGTTAATGTTTCTGGGTGGCGTTAATTGAGCTGGCCATTTGAGGTTGAGGGTTTCAAGTGGTGTTGGTAGAGGCTGGACATTTATCATTGGATGAAGGGTTCAGGTGGTGTTGGTGGAGGTGGCGTGTTGTTAGTTAATGTTATGGGTGGTGTTGGTTGATGTTGGTTGAGGGCATCAAGTGGTGTTGTTAGAGGCTGGATATTGCTGGTTGAGTGGTCAGTGTTGGTTGAAGGTGGCAGATGATGTTGTTGGCCATTGTTTTGGGTGGTGTTGGTACTTCTGGAGAAATTAGGTGGAGTTTTTGGTTAATGTGTTAGTTGAGTTGGTTGAGGAGGTTGAAGTGGGCAGGTGGTATGTGGCACGTTGTTGCTTGAGTTGCTGATGGTTTGGGTGGTGTTGGAGGGGCCGGCGGTGTCTTGGAAGTAAGGCGGAGTCTGAAAGTCTCAATAAAGCAAATCAGCACGGAATCTTATTCCCACTGCTCCACCCACTGCTACACTCAGAACCATGTAATGACCTCTAATCCTGTATTTCATCACAGGCCGAGGGGAGGGAGCTTACACAGTGTGTGAGTGTGTTTGTGTGTTTATATTGTATTGCAGTGTTTGATAGTCCTATTGCCTAATAAAGCTCACAGGACATTCTCATGTAAAACAGAGAGGGGTGTGTGTGTGTGTGTGTGTGTGTGTGCATATGTGAGTGTGTTTGTGTGTGTGTGTCCCACAGTGATGTTGGTTTGCCTTCAGCAGATGGTGTGTTGAACACACTGAGTGCTTCCTCCTCCCTCTGAGTCCCCTTAAATGAGGATGACGAGGAAGCCGAGGAAGACGGATGGTGTTTCATGCGCTCTCGTCAGAGGATCCTTGAGTGCCCTATTTACACACACAAATACACACTCACACATACACACACACACTCACACACACACACACAAGCACACACCTTTAGTCTATCCGTCACTGAAAGCACCCGCTTGGGGCGAGAAAAGGAAACACATAAACACTTCCCATTAGCGCACATTCCTCTGTGTGTGTGTGTGTGTGTGTGATCAGACTGATCTCTCATGTCCTCTAGAATGAAGATAACTTGTCGCCTCTACAGCCAGCTGTTCTACTTTCCCCATCGACTTTAATTGTTTTTTTAAGCCATGTTGGTATTTTTGGGAGGACTGTCCCTTTAATTCAGCATTTCATTCAGATTGAGTAAGTGAATGGAGACAGCGCTGTGAGCTACAGGGAACTGCAGATCTACTTGAAGGCTTGAGCATTAACAGTTTCTCTTTTCTCCAACTCTGGCGGTTTGCTGCAAGCTCACACTGCCCTCTGGTGTTTCACAAGGGGACCTACAGTGTTTCAACACACAGTGGGCGTGTGAATTTGAGTGATTATTTTATCATTGTGAACACACCCCAGTACACCGTGCTTTCACAAGCCAATATGACCTCAGCATTTGATCAATCCTTGAAGGAGCCGCTTTTTTTTGGCAGTGGCCAGGGAACAGTGCGTGGGCATGGTACCTTCCTCGTGAGTATCTCAGTGGTAGCTTTACCAGTTTGGGACTTGAACTGGTAACCTTCTTATCACCAAACTTGCTAACCATTACAAAACCAACTGCCTCAAGGTGTGTCTTCTTAACTCTACAGACTATGTGCAAGTTTCGGGACAGACCTACACTTCCCGTTTATTGAGGTATCTTTTGTATTAAAATTAATTTAAGACTAAAAGAGCGGAAGAAGGGTAGCACAGTGGTGCAGTGGTTACCGCTGCCCCCTCACAGCGAAAATGTCCTGGGTTCGATCCCCAGGTCAGCCGTATGGCCTTTCTGTGCATGCTCTCCCCGTGTTCGCGTGGGTTTCCTCCGGGGGCTCCGGTTTCCTCCCACAGTCCAAAAGCATGCACTATAGGTTAACCTATAACCTTAACGTTATTAATTGGCGACTCTAAATTGGCCCCATAAAGTCAGAGTGAGAGTGTGAGTGTGTGTGCCCTGCGGTGTGTTGGCACCTGCCCAGGGTTGGTTCCCGCCTTGCACCCGTAGTTCCTGGGACCCCAGTTGGGATTAAGCGGTTCAGATAATGAATGAATGAATGAATGAATGAAGAGCAGAAGAATGTTCATTACTGAGTTTAGGGTTAAGCTTAGGGTTTAGGGGCAGCCATAGCCTTATTTAGTTACAGTAAGCTTTTCCAAATTTGTGTTGCGTTAGCGGGTTTATGCGACACAAATCTGACCCAAGATCAGCACATATTTAGTTTTACTTTTACAGCATTTAACAGACTCTCTTATCTAGGCAAGGCAAAGGCAAGGCAAATTTATTTATATAGCACATTTCATACACAGAGGTAATTCAAAGTGCTTTACATAAAAGGAAGTAGAATAATCATAAAAACAATAATAAAAACAATAATCATAAAAACAATAATCATAACAATCATTAAAAACAATGAACACAACAATAAAACAAAATGATTTAAAAATGATTTAAAAATGATTTTAAAATGATTTAAAAATTGATTTAAAATACGTTCAAGGCAGTTAAAAATCTAGAGTGCTGTTCTTTAGACCTGTAAAGCCAGACTTAAAGCAACAACTACTGGTTAACTAAGTTGCTTTTTTTCTTTTTTAACAAACAAGTTTTATTTTAACAAACAAGTTTTAGCAGTTGGTAATGTAATGGCTGTGATCAAAAGGTTGCTGGTTCAAGTCCCTGACCAGTAAAGGTACCATGGTAAAGGAACTCATGAGCAAGGAACCGTCTCCAAGCACTGCTGCCAAAAAACCTGCCTAATGCTTGTTTACAGATGGGTCACATTTGGTTGGGGTGCTCTATGTGCTGTGCTGTGATGTGTTCATGATGACAAATAATACTTCATTCAAATTTTAGGTTTGAATGGGGTTGTTCTCTCCTGCAACCCCACTAGCTGGGCAGATAGGTGTAACACCCTCTAGTGAAGCATTCTGACCACTGCACCCAGAATTTGAAATACGGGACGTTGGCTTTTCAGTATTTTAGTCCAACTATGAGATTTGCACTTTGCAACCCCTATCTTTACTCATCATTATGTCTGTGGAATGTTTTCAAAGGTAGGGTAAAGTAAAGATGAGTGTGTTAATAAGTGATTTGTGTGTGTGCAGGCAGCAGAAGGCGTACATTGCCACGCAGGGTCCCCTGGCTGAGACTACTGAAGACTTCTGGAGAATGCTGTGGGAACACAACTCCACTATAGTAGTGATGCTGACCAAGCTGAGAGAAATGGGACGAGTACGTTCTTCACTTACATCTAAAATATCTCTCTTACTCTCTTTGCACACACTTCTAATTGCTGTATTTCATCCGGGGAGAATCTTAATATACAAATCTAATAGATATGTTGAAACTAGTACTACTAGTACTAGGATTGAATTTTGAAGGCGCATGAATTAATCATGGTTACAGATGGTCCCTGAGTTAACGATGGTTCAACTTATAATTTTTCAATCTTATGATGACGATAGCGTTGCAAAAAAAATTTACATTTCACGCAGCAGGCAAACATAATAGCATATGCGGCAGGATATGTTGGGACGCTGCTGGGATGCACATATCTCCCGCCTTGTGAGATGCCTCACTCTCACCAGCGATCAACAAAGTTCAGTTGCCTCGGTGTTAGAGTGTGTAGTTTTTACTGTGTTTTTGGTGTTTCAAAGCCCAAACACTCAAGTATCCTTCTGGTAGCCATGTCTCAAATTTCGATATTTTCAAGTTACGACGTGGTCACCGAAACACACTTCCATCGTAAGATGGGGACCTCCTGTAATTGCAAGTTATAAAGTCATGTTTTTTATATAATTAAAACAATCAAATATGTGATACTGTAGTAAACCTCTGCTGGAGGCGCATGTGGGAGATTGGTCCAAATGTGGTCATGTGATTCATTTGCGTGAAATTAAAATATACCGTCGCTGTTTGGGTGGAAACCTCGTAAGTCCATTTTTGGTCTTTTTTCTTTTCATAAAACAATTCTATTGGTCAACCTTGGCCAATTTTTTAATATTCATGATAATGCACAAATTGTGCAACAGCAGTCAAGTGGAGAAAGACTACTATAACTACACTGGAATGTATTTTTACATTAAGATCTGGAGCAGTTTGATATGAATATACAGTTAAATGTAGTATTCAGTAATATGAGCAAATATCGCAACAGCAGTCAAGGGGAGGAAAAACTACGGTTAAAATCCATAAGTAATTGTGTGCACTAATGTTCCCAGCTCTAGTTAGCTCCCTGACTTATAATTGTCACTCCTGAGATGCTGACACATCCACTTTTGTGACATCTGAGTGTGTGTGTGTGTGTGTGTGTTTGCCATGCAGGAGAAGTGTCACCAGTACTGGCCGGCGGAGCGTTCAGCTCGTTATCAGTACTTTGTTGTGGACCCCATGGCTGAGTACAACATGCCCCAGTACATCCTGCGCGAGTTTAAGGTCACAGATGCTAGGGTACGTCTCTGTTATTTACATATACTTATTTCAAAAGTGCATCTTTTATTATGTACATTTTAAATGCTTAGTTATTGGTCAGAATGTCAGTGGGAACTTGCCTAGAGGCTGACGCAGCTGTGATTAGAGACCTGGGTTAGATTGGGTTGAGATTGTGTACTACTTTGAAATATTATTTTATAATATTTCAACACTCTATGAGGTTTTAATATTAAAGACTTCAGTAATGTGGTGCACATTTTAGGACATCTTTGCTCTCAGGTGTAGGTGTCATGTCTCAGTCTGAAAGGCTCAGTTCTCAATTCCCCTCACCATTTCTTGTTATTCATCCTCACTTCTCATTCTTCATTGCTACTTCTCAGACTTCATCCTCACAACATCATTTTTCATCCTCACTCCTCATTCTCCATCCTCACTCCTCCCTTCTCACTTCCTTTCCACTTTTTATTCTTTCTTCTGGCATCTCGTTCTATCTCCTCACTCACTTCTCATGCTTCATCCTCACTTCTCATGTGCAGTGAGCAGAAAGAATGAGAAGTAAGAATGAAATATGAGAAGTGAAGATGAAGAGTAAGGAGTAAGGATGAAATGTGAGATGTGACGAGAAAGAATGAGAAGTGGGAATGAAGTAGGGGAAGTGAGGAGTGAGGAGAAAGAATGAGAAGTGAGGATGAAGCATGAGGAGTGAGGAGGAAAGAGTAAGGATGAAGGGTGAGAAGTGAGGAGGAAGAATGAGCAGTGCGAATGAAGCAGGAGAAGTGAGGAGTGAGGAGAAAGAATGAGAAGTGAGGATGAAGCATGAGGAGTGAGGAGAAAGAATGAAGTGCGAATGAAGCAGGAAAAGTGAGGAGAAAGAATGGGGAGTGAGGAGAAAGAATGAGAAGCAAGGATGAAGCATGAGAAGTGAGGAAGAAGCACAAGAAGTGAGGAAAAAGAATGAGACGTGGGAATGAAGCAGGAGCAGTGAGGAGTGAGGAGAAAGAATGAGAAGCGAGGATGAAACATGAGAAGTGAGTAAAAAGAACGAAATGTAGGAATGAAGCATGAGAAGTGAGGAGAAAGAGTGAGAAGTGAGGATGAAGCGTGAGGAGTGAGGAGACAGAATGAGAGGTGGGAATGAAGCAGGAGCAGTGAGGAGTGAGAAGAAAGAATAAGAAGTGAGGACGAAGCATGAGAAGTGAGGAAGAAGCACAAGAAGTGAGGAAAAAGAATGAGGTGTGGGAATGAAGCAGGAGCAGTGAGGAGTGAGGCAATAATGAAAAGCGAGGATGAAGCATGAGAAGTGAGGAAAAAGCACGAGAAGTTAATAAAAAAATGAGACGTAGGAATGAAGCATGAGAAGTGAGGAGAAAGAATGAGAAGTGAGAATGAAGCGTGAGAAGTAAGGATTCAAACAGAATGAAGAATGAGACCTGAAGCCTTTAAGGTAGTATAAAGATTTTAAAGATTCTTTATTTGTCACATGCATAGCTCTATAGCAACAACTAAGACTGAACACCAAAATATCCACTGTACAGTTGTATCCCATCCCGAGTGTGGTCCTGACCTTTTCCCGCTTCTCTCAGGACGGTCAGTCCAGGACAATTCGGCAGTTCCAGTTCACCGATTGGCCAGAGCAAGGAGTGCCGAAGACGGGAGAGGGCTTCATCGACTTCATTGGTCAGGTGCATAAAACCAAGGAACAGTTTGGCCAGGACGGACCGATTTCCGTGCACTGCAGGTCAGGAACACCTCCCTAACAGCCCCAACAGAGTGTGTATGTTTGTGTGTATGGGTGTGTGTGTAATCTGCCCCTCACTATGACTTCCCTGTAGTGCTGGAGTGGGTCGTACCGGAGTCTTTATCACCCTCAGCATCGTGCTGGAGAGGATGAGGTACGAAGGCGTTGTGGATTTGTTCCAGACCGTCAAAACCCTGCGCACTCAGAGACCAGCCATGGTGCAGACTGAGGTAAGTCAGTACTTTGTAGTATTGAGAAGTCAGGACAAAGCATGAGAAGTGAAAAGAAAGAATGAGAAGTGAGGACGAAGTGTGAGAAGTGAGGACAAAGAATGAGAAGTGGTGATGAAGCGTGAGAAGTGGTGATGAAGCGTGAGAAGTGAGGAGAAAGAATGAGAAGTGAGGATGAAGTGTGAGCAGTAAGGAGAAAGAATGAAAAGTGAGGATGAAGCGTGAGAAGTGAGGAGAAAGAGTAAGAAGTGAGGATGAAGCGTGAGCAGTAAGGAGAAAGAATGAAAAGCGAGGATGAAGCGTGAGAAGTGACGATGAAGCATGAGAAGCGAGGAAAAAGAATGAGAACTCCACAAGGAGCCCTACGGTGATGCCTCCTTTTGGAAGAAATTGGGAATGACAGTCGTGATGGTGGCAAAAACTGCAAAAACTGTGTTTTTGACCTGAAAAGTGCGGAAAAAGAGGGTTACAATTGAACTATTGATAAGAAATGCTAAAAATTTCATCCTCCCTTGAGGTGCCTTAACACTGTTTCTTATTAACTGTTGGTACGTACAGGTGTTACAGCACACATGTAATATCTGCGTGTGTTTGTGTGTGTTTCCAGGACCAGTACCAGCTGTGTTACCGGGCCGCTCTCGAGTACCTGGGCAGCTTTGACCACTATGCAACGTAACCACTGACAGAAACCTCCAGAAAGCCCGAACTTTCAGAGCCACACCAAACACAATGATTCAGTCTGCAGGCTGTGGGAGAGAAAGAGAGAATGAAAGAAAGAAAGGAAGAGGGGGAGAGAGAGGGAAGGAGAGGAGATGGCATCCTGGCCTTGGCATATTCCTCCCTGTACCTGCGTTACATCCCTCTTTCTGAACCGAACCCCAAAAAAGTAAAAATCAGTGACAAGCACGTCGCTCCAGCGTTTATATTTACTCTGAAAAACGTCTCTATATCCTGCTGAAAGTGCAAATTTATCGTACTGATTTTTTAAAAATAACTACCACTTTATTACCATCAATTAATCACTTTCATCATTATTATTATTGCATATTATTAAAAATGCAAGGCGGTTGTACCTGCGATATACGTATGCATTATGTCATTTATTTTATCTATAATGAGTCTGTTTTTTATTCCCCTTTTTCATGCATTGTTATTCCTTTTACGATTTTACTATTATTATGTTATTATTATTATTATTATTATTAATATTATTATTATTACGTGGTCATTTATGTCTAGTGCGTGGGCATGTTTTTTTAACATGACCCACGGCTAACTCACGTTTAGAGGACTCCTACTCCAGAGCTGCTGATCATTTCTTACTTCTTTTTCATCATTATTATGCTTATTTTAACCAAGCCTACTCCAAGTACTTACTCGGTGGGGACAGGAGAAGAAATCGGATTTGACAATTTTCTTTTTTTAAAAGATAAGAATCTACATTAAAAGTGCTCCAACGGCGTTAGAGGAAGTGAAGGAGGAACATCTTAATAAAAGACGCCAAATATTTACTTGTGAGATCTGAGATATGAGGAAGTGACGCCGTGTACAGACTCTGGCTCCGTTCTACAAAAAAAATAACAATCGCTGTAAACTGTGATTCCCGGGATTCGTTCATTTTTATTCAAAAGGGGCTCGAAACCAAGTTTTTTTTTTTCGGACCAAAAAGGGTGGGAAAGCGACAGCTCGGACGTGTACAGCCTCCTTTATTAAAAGCATCTCAAAACCACCAAACAGGTTCGGCCCCGTGACGACCGAAAGGCCCCAGAAAATGGAGACGGAGGCCGAGGTGGGCATCGCAACCCCTCAGCCCTCGTCAACACGCAACTGCCATACGATTACGTCTCACTGTGGCTCCAAGCACAGACTCCTGTAAGAAAAAAGAGAAGCGTGAATGGAGAGAGAGAGACTCTCTCGCTTCTCTCACACTGAAATGCTCTCTCCCTCTCTCACCAAGTAAAAACAACGAGCGCAAAGAGAGGTGGACTCGGACCGGAACGGACCCAAAGAGGACGAGGAGGTCATTTCATTTTGTGTTGGTGTCGAGAAGAAAGAGAGAAAGAGAGAGAGGAAATGTGTTCCAAAAATCCTCAATGTTAATAAAGTTGAATAATTGGGTTTGGTACCTGAGTGTTTTGTCTCCTCTCTCTTTGCTGATGCATGTCGGGAAGCGCTCGCGTTGCTGTGGAGCTGGAGCATCTGCATACTCCATAGTACACACACATAGTACACACACACACACACACTCACTCTTTCCTGCATTACCAAGGGAACAGATGGTAAGGGCTCCTCCTCTGACTCTCTCTCTTTGCTCCGCTGCTTCTCAGCCAGGTTCTGCGTGTGTGTGAAATAGAGAATGAGAGAGTGTGTGTATGAGGGCGGGAGGGAGAAGAACAATCTGTTTGCTCTCCTGCTGGTGCTGTGTGTCCGCTCCTTCTGGCTGGCACGTCACTGGTGTCAGGGTCCTGTTGGCTCTGGCCCGTTTATCCTGCCGTCTGCACCAACTGGACCACCTTGGCTTGTTCCACTGCCAAAAATTGGGTTTAATAAACGTTACATGAGTGGTGGCAGCGTTGCTATTAAAGGGACATGAAACCTCCTGGTCTGATTAAAGCTCATCTCTTACCACACCTCTACCAACTCCAGCAGTGAAGAGCACTGAATATTTAAAGAGTGACTGATTATTTGTCGTTGAACAGCTGACGTGCAGCACCTGGGGATGACTGCTTGAGGGCTCACTTCCCTCTCCTAATTTCAGGGACAGTCTCTCTAAGAGCAATTTGGGGGTTAATGGTCTTTGCTTAACTCCAGATGTTGTGGGTTTGAATCCTACCTCCAGCACTAACATCACTGGGTCCCTGAGGTAGTGCTGGAGGTAGAATTCAAACCCACAATCTCTTGGTCCAGAGACGAGTGTCCTTAGAACTAGACCACCGCTGCCATCCACTACTGGATCCCTGGAGAAACTTTTTTCATGCCACATGTTAGCATTAAAATAGATTTCAGCAGTTTATTGTATAATTTTGAAGTCTTTAAAAACACTCAACATTTGAAGAATAATCACTAAACACGGCGAGTAATGCCATTACAACATCCCAAGAAGTCAGGGTTGAAAGTAACAAATTACAACTACTCACGTTGCTGTAATTAAGTCGTTTTTGACTATACATTAAGTTCCTTTATGAATATATTTTGGTGTTGGTGGCGTAACGGTAGGGTGTTCGCCCTCCGTGATCAGAAGGTCGCAGGTTCAAATCCAGGGCTGGTAAAGTTAACACTGAGGTACTTATGAGCAAGGTACCGTCCCCAAGCACTGCTCCCTGGGTGCTTGTTAACTGCCCACTGCTCCTTCATGGATGGGTAAAACGCAGAGGTCACATTTCGTTGTGGTGCGCTGTGTGTTCACAATGACAAATAATCACTCACTTTTTTCATATTTTTGAGTCTGCAATTCATTCACATTTTAAGCATTTAGCAGACGCTGTTATCCAGAGCAACTTCCATTTTTTAAGTTCAGCAACTTGGGGTTAAGGATCTTGCTCAGGAACCCAATGATTGTAGTGATTTGAACCCACGACCTCTTGGTCCAGAGGCAGGTTTCCTTACCACTAGACCACCACATTCATTCAGTATATGCACCATTTAATTATTACCGGTGTCACAGGGACCAGAGCGGAGAAACACACTAACATTCATACCTTATGGGGCAAATTTAGAGTAACTAATCAGCCTAAACTGCTTGCTATTTGACTGTGGGAGGAAACCCATGTCAACATAGGGAGCGCACACCAACTCCACACAGAAAGACCCCACAACCGAACCCAGGACATTCTTGCTGTGACTCGACAACACCGACCACCACACCAGTGTACCACCCCCACTTGAGTACATATTAAAGGGGGTGGTGGTCTGGGGGTCTAGTGGTTAGTACACTTGCTTCTGGACCAAGAGATCTTGGGTTCGAATCCTACCTCAAGCACTACCGTCATTGGGTCTCTGAGCAAGACCCTTAACCCTAAATTGCTTTCGGGGAAACTGTCCCTAAAAAATAACAAATGGAAGTCATTCTGGATAGGAATGTCTGCCGAATGCGGGGGGGGTTTACATTTTACTTCGCCTTCCCCTACTCAATTTTTACTCGATTTGGGGGGGGGTACATTTTACTTCGCCTTCCCCTACTCAATTTTTACTCGATTTGGGGGGGGGGTTACATTTTACTTCGCCTTCCCCTACTCAATTTTTACTCTATTTTTGGTAGGGTTAGAGTTAGGATTAACTCTGAACAAAAATAACGACACGACCTAGGGAGTAGGGCACATTGTTCCCTGTGTGTAAGTCAAAAGTGTCTAAGTGCACTAGATAGGGAGCACGGCCCGACTTGAAACGCATCTCAATAACGTGGGGAACGCCTTCTTCCATCTTTGTAAACAATCGTCAAGTGCGCAAGCGCGTTCGTGTGTCAGAATAATGGAGGGCAATCTTTTCTATCCGTGCTGAAGTCTGTCACAAACAGCGCGTGTTCTTGCAGAATTTGGGGGGGAAAAGCAAGCAGCGGCCGAGAAGCGAAGACACGTAAGATTGCCTCCATGTTCCCCGTTCAAGTGAAACTTAACTTTTTCGCCTCGGCAGTGGATGTTGAAATGCGGCTTGTGCACTGTTTTGCTAGCTAGCTTTAGCTTGAGAGCCTGTCGCCAAAGTGAACTAGCGCTGCCGTTTTCCAGCGGCAACTTTGGGAAATGTAAACTTTTCACATCCGTCGCCACTTTTCTTGCTGTCGTCTTTATTTCCCGGCGATGAAACGCAGAAGCGCGCTGGTGAAAGTCGACTCGTGGATTTCCTCTTAGTATGAACTTAAAGTTTCTTGTTATAAAAACAGCCTGCTAGAAACCCTGACGCGTTCACGGTTCAGCCTCGACCTGATTGGCTGAAATAAGACCGGCGGGAGCGTTGACCAATCGGCATCGCCGCGAATCTCGGCGGCCGCGGCTCGGTCCAATCAGGCGAGGGCTTGGGGCGGGGCTTATTGAGCAGCAATGGCGTTACGAGCTAACGTCAGTTAGCGGTGCAGAGTTGCTAACATTCAGAGAAGTTGCAGCTAACGCTACTCCGACAAGCTGATTTACACACAAATGTATTAATTATTATGTAAAAAGTTACTTTTTATTAAGCACGTGATATATATACGTTACTACTACACTTTTTTTGCTCGTTTTCAACCCATATTCCATGTATTACTAGCTGAATTATAGCTCTGTAATGGCTAAATAGACTTAAAGTAACCTAAATTTGCAATGTCACTCTGAGGCATACTGTGAATAAGGTGCAAATTTTCTTTATAAATAGATATTTATTTTCTTTTTCACAATACTGAGACTTTTGACAGTTATCTTAGTAACAGACAGGTGTAATTCAACAAATTCACGATGCTCACGTTTTAATGTTTTTGTATTTATTAGAGGTTATTATGAAACACTCAGTTCAGGAGACGAAACGAGATTTTACCACTATTTCAAATAACACTTCAGTGATTCACACATGACTGGATTATGGAATATTCACATATGTCTTAGAAAGTTATGGGAAATATGGATATTGCTATACAAAGTGGGACAAAATTGGGAATTTTCAAGAGAATACAAGGACATAAAGTAGTTATTGAAAATTTGACCTGTACAGAACAGAGTGAGAAAAGCAGTGTTGGGGAGTAACGGAATACATGTACCGGCGTTACGTATTTAGAATAGAAAATAAGAGTAACTGTATTCCGTTACAGTTACCGTTTAAATAGCTGATAATTAGAATACAGTTAAATGGATTACACGGCGGTCTTTTCCTGTTTCATATGTTAGGCTATCCCCTCTCTATCCCCTCTCTATCCCCTCTCTTCTTCTTCCTCTTTCGGCTTTTCCCTTCAGGGGTCGCCACAGCGAATCATCTGTCTCCATTTAGTCCTATCTTCTGCATCCTCTACCCTCACACCAACTAACTTCATGTCCTCTTTCACCGCATCCATAAATCTCCTTTTTGGTCTTCCTCTCAGCCTCCTGCCTGGTGGCTCCAACCTCAGCATCCTTCTACCTATGTAATCATTGTCTCTCCTCTGGACATGTCCAACAAACAAGAATTTGCAGGATGTGATTGCAATCACTAGCAATCACAACCTTGCTAGTTGTAAGAAGCATGACAATATATTAAGTAATCCAAAGTATTCAGAATACATTATTCACATTGAGTAACTTAACGGAATACGTTACAAACTACATTTTGGGGCATGTGTTCTGTAATCTGTAGTGGAATACATTTTAAAAGTAACCTTCCCAACACTGGAGAAAAGACATGCCATGAATGAGCCAGAAGTAGAGAATAAATAACCAGCTGTACAATCTGAACCAAGGATGTGCAATAATGTTGACAGTCTGAGGAGCAGGATTTGACAATATAGGTGCCGAAATGCCGTGCAGGGTGGGAGAATACAGTCAGTTGTGGTCTCTGGCCTTATTGATGATCCTAGTTGCAGTGGCGGGGGAGGGTCCAGCTGATCTTTAGAGATTTTGGTTCAACTACATTTATAAGTTTTCAGATGAATGGTGAAATTCTGTTAAACTTTTAATGCATGCCCAGAAAAGGGGAAAAACGTATATTAACACCCACAACAAAAATGATTAAAATTCTTTGATTTAGTTAAATTTGTAGTGCATCAGTAAGGGTTCAAATGTTGATATAATGTGTCTTTACTCAGTTAAAAATGGATTTTATTGACTTTGCCAAATGTTGATTGATTTTCAAAATGCATTTAGATTTAAATTTTACGTTGTTTAGATTGACTTTTACGGCATTTAGCAGACATTCTTATCTAGAGCGACTTCCAATTTCCGAGCAATTTTGGATTAAGGGTCTTGCTCAAGGACCCCTTGGTGGTAGTGCTGGAGGTTGGATTTGAACCCATGGCCTCTTGGTCCGGAGGCGAGTATCCTAACCACTAGACCACCACCACCACGTTGTTAATGTTATATACATGCCGTGTCCTTGTGAAAGGGAGGTGTTTTAAACATTCTTTGTCAATTGCAAAAACAAATTGGTCATAAATTAAAATTTCATTTAATGTGAAAATATCATTTGTGATGGTCATTTTCAAAAAGCATTGTAAGCTACATATTTGAGATGTGATGTACAAAATAAATTTCAGTTATCATAAAAATCGAATTGCATTTTGAATGCGGCAGTGAAAGTATTTTGGAAAGCAAAGAGTTGTGCACCCTTTTTGACTCATAGTGCAAATACAGCACCTTGTTGTTTAATACCTTTTTGAGTAAAGGGTCCGCTTTTTTGTTGTTTGGTGTGCAGTCCCGGCGGCAGGATGGCCTCGGACTCGGCGGCTCACAGTCCTGCGTCAAGGATCATGACTTTTCACCCAACCAAGGAGGAGTTTAAGGACTTCAGTCGCTACATTGCCTACATGGAGTCACGGGGAGCTCACAGAGCCGGCATGGCCAAGGTCACACTGCTCTCACTTCAGCTCTTTTACACACTTCTCCTCATTAAACACTGTGGTCTACACAAAGTAGATCATTTCACAGGCAGTGTTGGGGAAACTACTTTTAAACAACAACCTTTCAAGCTATAAGGCCTAAACTACAGGCAAGCTCCTGTACCAATATCATAGTAAGCTACAGAGAAAAAGTAGCTTACTATATCCAGGCAGTTTTATCCAGTAATACTTCATATTTGTGCTGTAGGGCTCTCTTAAAGCATGTTAATTACATGCTGTTAAAAGTCAAATGAATATCTGTGGTTTAACAATGTGATGTCAAATCACAGTCGGGTCTCAGTGCTGTTTTGAGGTGGAAAGTGTTTCAATTTTCATCTTGTGAAAGTTACACTCAAGTAAGTTGTTCTTTTGAACTTTCATAGACATACATTTTGATATACAGGTTCCTGCTTCCTTCTTGGCCAAGGTGGATTCCATCCTCCAACTCTGTCTCACAGCTGCCAAGAGCTGTGATGCAATGAGACAATCAGATGCCACTTCGGCCAATTCACAACAAAAAAACAACTTAAATACTTTTAAAGCCACAAGATTTTAAAAGTAGCTTCGCTTCTGATAAACTACTGAAAAAATAGGGCTGTGTAATGTGACCAAAATCTCATGTCCCCAAGTCATTTCATATCCCGAGAATGGTACAGATCACAGTATAGTACATTGTCGATAAATTCAGTAGAACTTTCGCAAGCAAAATCTGCTCTTTGTGCACTCAGCTATGCCTACACTTGTGCTCGAAACATTCCACACACGCTCATATGGAACTCCAAATATGCCAGAATTCACCTATATTATTACACAATTGATGGTAATACACCATTTTTTAAACTGTTTTATTAGTTAAAACTCCATTTCTGGCAGCGCTCTAATGACCTGAGGTCAAATGCTGCTTTTTACCCTGTAAAATGTCTCTAAAAGGCGGTGCTGTTTACGCTGCTCTAGCAAGGTTCCTTTATGGTGAATTGTGGCATCTTTGGCGTTCCATAGATCTGAGCGCAAGTTTTTGGAGCGTGTGTGTAGACAAGAGTGGAGCGCGCACATACAGCAGATTTTGTTCGTGAAAGTTTCGCTGCACACTCAGAATTAAGGCAGAAATATAACACCGTAGTATTCTTTGTGTCTACATCTATGTAGTGCCGTGGTGACTACGGTAAACCCTCATCCAAACAATGAACAAATATTGCGGTTAACAGGGTATTTTGCCACACCACAAAATAAACGATATACAGTATAGAGTATAATATGAAACGGCTGACCTTTAAATTTCATCTTCTGATATGTTTCATCATACCACACAGCTCTACTGATAAAGGTAGTTAATTTAGTAGCATTAGTACTTGTAGTTAGCTGCTGACAAACACTGATTATGAGTCATTTTTTTAGCCTCTGTTCTGTGAAACTCCACCTCATCTATTAGTTTTCCAGCAGTCCACCAAGACAAAGAAAATTTGAGTATGGAAAGTCTGGAATTTTGAAATGGAAAATGTGTATTAACCCTGGAATGCGGTGTCATATCACTTAAAAACACGTTGAACATGACATCGGGCTCTCTGTAATAAACCTTCTGGTGTGGTGTTTAATGCAGGTGATTCCCCCGAAAGGCTGGAAGCCGCGTCGTACGTATGACGACATCGACGAGCTGCTGATTCCTACCCCGATCCAGCAGGTGGTGAGCGGTCAGTCCGGCCTCTTCACTCAGTACAACATCCAGAAGAAGCCCATGACCGTCCGAGAGTTCCGCAAGATCTCCAACACCGACAAGTGAGCACCACACTTCAGAAGTCTCTCCGCCGATTTAACATCTCCATAATGAGATCTCTTTGTAACAAAATGTAAAGTCGCATCATGTCGATTTTCAATCAACATGGGTTCTATTGGATTATAAAAAAACATTTTCGTCATTTTTATTTAGATACAGTCATGGTACGTTTTCACATACAAGACATCAAGGGCTAGTTACTTGCTCATGGATTCAGCCTAGTCCTGGACTAAGTTGTAGTACTAATGGAGATTTACCATTTAAACTCAAAGCTAGTCTAGGCCTAATCCTCCACTAGGATATTGGCCCTGAGAGTAAAAAGTTTTTGAAAAGACCAATATAGATGGAGAAATGTGACCCTCCACGGCAAAACCAGTCGCTTGTCGCAACAGAGGTTTCCAAGAAAACGTCCGTTTGTGTTGCGTGGGGTAAAATGTTGGATTTTTTGGTTTTTAGTGTTTTGAAACAGTGGAAGGTCTATACTGTCCTGTTGTGAATAAACTTTGCTGAAAAACTCCCCCTTTCCAGCCTAAAAACGTGACTTTCTTGAGGTGAGGAATTCAATTCCAGCAGAATGTTAAAAGTTTCTGTTTTGACCGCTCTACTTCAATATTTACGCTAAATCCACTCGTTGACTAGCGTGAAGATATTTCTCCGGAATCCATCTTCGTCTCCCGAGTTCAGTTAACCTAACGCAGGTAGACTATCCGTGTGGCTGTGAATGCAGCGTAGGCTACCGTAAATGCAAACGTAGCCGCGACTGCACCAAGCGTGTGTGAGTGCTACGTCGATAGTCAACTTCAAAGGCCGATTTTGTCCATTTGTCACTTGGCGTGACAGGAGAAACCCGACTCCTTTGAACGTTGATATCTCGGTCATATTTCGTCCGATTCATTCGATATAGGTATCGTTTTGAAGCCTGATTTATGCCCTTTCATGAAAACATGACTCAATTTTGAAAATTTGCGACAAGCGACTGGTTTTGCCGTGGAGGGTCACATATGTGAAATATGGATATAGCAGTACAAATAAAAAGACGCCCTAAGCACTGCTCCCCAGGCGCTGACCGTGTTAGCTTCCCACTGCTCCTTCATGGATGGGTCAAATGCATTGGTCACATTTCATTGTGGTTGTGGTGTACTGTGTGCTGTGCTGTGGTGCGTTCACAATAACATCATTATAATCAGTAATCATTCACTTTCACTGAATCGCTCAGAACGGAGGACACAGATGCAGAAGTAAATGTAACCATGCCGTTTGTTTATTTAAATTACACTCTCTAATCGCTTCACTTACACACACACACACACACACACACAAAAACCAAAGCTGTAGCTCGACTCCTTAACCTAAAGAGCTGAATAAATGTCCGATGAAACACTCTCGAGTAGTGCTCAGTCCAACCAAGAGAGTCCAGACAACCAGGCGGTGAAAACGGAAAGTCCGGCGAAGAGCGAGAGCGGCTGGACATGGTGGCGGTCTTTTTAGGAAACATTCTGAAACATGGATTTGAGATCTCGCAAAATAGTGATCCTGCTGCAATTTATTACAACTGTCATAACTTGTTCATCACTGCTTCTTAATGATTAATAAATGTTTAATGTCTACTAGCTAATGAACAACCTGATCGTAACCCTTTATAAGGGGATTCTTATTGTAAAATGGTACCAAATATTGTGCTACTGCCAAAACGGTAGTAGTATTATAGCCTAATGTGTTATTTACGTTATATGACGTGTTGAAGGACATGATGCAGTGTAGTGTTACAGCTCAAGTAATCAATCTTCTGCTGCAGGTTCTGCAACCCCAGATATGTGGACTTTGAAGAGCTGGAGAGAAAGTACTGGAAGAATCTCACCTTCAATCCTCCACTGTACGGAGCAGACATCAGTGGAACGCTCTACGATCCTGTGAGTCTCTAGTCTTCTCATTTTCCTCGTTAAAACCCCTTTCCGTTATTTAGATATGAGGTTTGTAGTAGAGTTCCCGATTGACGAACATAGATTTCAAAACAGAAATTTCATCTTTACCGTGTGATTTGTGTTCAGATCCAGAAGGCACTGTAGCCATCATAGGGGGTTGAAATAGGAGACACATGGACCGAAAATTCTTGAATAAGGCTGTACAATATGACAATACTAGAGATGCACGATAAGGGCATTATCGGCTGATGCCGATATCCGATATGTTCATGCTTATATCTGCTGATGCTGATGCCGATAAATGCGGGAGGCAGAGTGGACCACGAGCGCGGGAAGAGTTGAGCGTGTAAAGACAAAATATTCTGCTCTACTGAACGCTCAGAAATTTGGTACAAAAGAAATGCATAGTTTAGTGAAAGTGAGTGATTATTTGTCACTGTGAACACTGCACAGCACAGCACACAGTGCACCACAACCAAATGTGACCTCTGCATTCAACCCATCCGTGAAGGAGCAGTGGGCAGCTAACAAGGACAGCGCCCGGTGAGCAGTGCTTGGGGACGGTACCTTGCTCACGAGTACCTCAGTGGTACCTTTACCGGCCCTGCATTCGAACCTGCGACCTCCCGATCGCGGGGCGAACACCCTACCGCTACGCCACCAACTGCCCCTGGCGTTTCCAACACGGGACCAAGTCAAGCGAGCCTGAAAGCAGAGTGGAGCAAGGGCGGAGCATTTTGAGCGTAGTGCACAACATTTGCATGTGACTCCGTGTGCACTACCTAGTGTGCAGAGAGCCGTTAATCTATAACCCCGGCTATTTCCTGAGATGCATACTACCGCATAGAAAAGTATGATAAGGGCGCCTTCACAACCATACTATTTTCATTACTTTCACTAAGTGAGGCAAACACACAATTTAGTTGCGTGCGCAGGCAGAGTTAAGTGTGTAAAGACGAGGGAATTTCGCTCACGAACATTCCACTGTGTGCTCAGAATTTTAACGCCATACATTTTAAGACAGACGGTGCGGCCCTTATACTTTAAACATGCCTGGCACAAGCGCTACCTTTCCGACATACTATAAATGCGTCATAAAATATCGGCAAATCTAAGCATTGGTCCAATGTCTGACTAAAAAAAAACGATTCAGATATTATCATGCATCCCTACAAAATACCATATGTGAGCCTCCACGGCAAAACTAGTCGCTTGTCGCAACGGAGGTTTCCGAGAAAAATGAGCGTTTATGTTGCGTGGGGTAAAATTTTGGATTTTTTGGTTTTTAGCGTTTTGAAACAGTGGAAGGTCTATACTGTACTGTTGTGAATAAATTTGGCTGGAAAACTTCCCCTTTCCATACTAAAAACGTGACTTTCTTGAGGTGAGGAATTCAATTCCAGCAGAATGTTAAAAGTTTCTGTTTTGACCGCTCTACTTCAATATTTACAGTAAATCCACTCGTTGACTAGCGTGAAGATATTTCTCCGGAATCCATCTTCGTCTCCCGAGTTCAGTTAACCTAACGCAGGTAGGCTATCCGTGTGGCTGTGAATGCAGCGTAGGCTACCGTAAATACAAACGTAGCCGCGACCGCACCAAGCGTCTGTGAGTGCTACGTCGATAGTCAACTTCAAAGGCAGATTTCTCCGTTTCTCACTTGGCGTGACAGGAGAAACCCGACTCCTTTGAATGTTGATATCTCAGTCATATGTCGTCTGATTCATTCGATATAGGTATCGTTTTGAAGCTTGATTTATAAATCAAAACATAATAACCATTTTGAAAATTTGCAACAAGCGACTGATTTTGCCGTGGAGGGTGACATATGTGGATGACAGAAGTCTATATTACACTCTGTAGGGTTTTGCTCAGGAACCAACAGGTTTTAAGATTCATTTTGGCCAAGCCTCTCATGGTGGTTGGTGGTGTTTTTTGTTGTAGGACGTGTCAGAGTGGAACATCGGGAGTCTGAACACTATCCTGGACATGGTGGAGAGGGAGAGCGGAATTAAAATTAAAGGAGTAAACACGCCGTACCTTTACTTCGGCATGTGGAAGAGCACCTTCGCCTGGCACACCGAGGACATGGATCTCTACAGCATTAACTACCTGCATTTCGGAGAACCAAAGTCCTGGTAACGCTCCGCTCACTTTCACTACGCAGCATTTAACACAAGCTCTCACCCAGAGCAACTTCCATTTCCTAAGTTCAGGGACAGTCTCCATGAGACCAACTTGGGGTTAAGGAACTGTGGTAGCGCCAGAGGTTGTGGGTTCGAATCCCACCTCTGGCATTACCGCTACTGGTACCACTCGGTTCGAAGAGGTTGTGGGTTCGAATCCTACCTCTGGCATTACCACTACTAGTACTACTGGGTTCGAAGAGGTTGTGGGTTTGAATCCTACCTCTGGCATTACCGCTACTGGTACTGCTGTGTTCGAAGAGGTTGTGGGTTCGAATCCTACCTCTGGCACTACCGCTACTGGTACTGCTGTGTTCGAAGAGGTTGTGGGCTCGAATCCTACCTCTGGCACTACCGCTACTAGTACTACTGGGTTGAAGAGGTTGTGGGCTCGAATCCTACCTCTGGCATTACCACTACTAGTACTACTGTGTTCGAAGAGGTTGTGGGTTTGAATCCTACCTCTGGCATTAACGCTACTGGTACTAGTGGGTTTGAAGAGGCTGTGGGTTCAAATCCTCCCTCTGGCATTGCCTGGTACTACTGGTAATTCCAGAGGTAGGATTCAAGCCCTCAGTCTCTTGCACTACCACCACTGGTTCCCTAAGCAGTACTGACGCTGCTGGTACCAATAGAGACGAGTATTACTAGTAGTGGCGATGCCACAGGGATGATTCAAACACAACCACAACCTCTTGATCCGGAGGTGAGCGTCCTAACCACTCGCTAGACCACCACTACTCCTGTGGTTGAATGGTATGAATGTTGTCTCTGGGTGAATAGGTTGGTGCTTCGAATCCCATGTGAGGTAAACATCTTAATAATCCAAACTTTGTTGCAAATTTCATTCTGAATGCAACAGTACATTTGACAAAATAATGGTACCAAGGTCATTTTCTGACTCTCAGTGTAATATTATGTAATTTCTTTGGAAATGTTTCGTTTAAAAATGAATTTGTGTGTCAAGGGCGTCAACTCCTCTCCTCTCCGTATAGGTATGTGGTCCCTCCAGAACACGGGAAGAGATTGGAACGCCTTGCTAGAGGTGTGTAGCATATGGAAAACACATTATTTGTTATAATATAATACCAATGACCAATTCCTTCCTTCCACTAGGCTTCTTTCCTGGAAGCGCTCAAAGCTGTGAGGCGTTTTTACGACACAAAATGACACTGATTTCCCCATCGATTCTGAGAAAGTACGGCATCCCCCTCGAGAAGGTTAGTTTGTCTTTATTTCCAACTACTTCATGCTCATTTAACCAAGAGTATTTTGTGTATTTTTGTCTTCTGTATGTGTGCTTACACCAGTAAAGTACTGAGCATTTACCGCAAAATGACAGGTCCAGAAACATTACAGCAAAAGCAGGCATAATGCATCATGACTGGACCGAAACTTAACTACCTGATTTTTCGGTTGATTTTGTGGCTGGTAGTTAGCGCTGTTGCCTCACTGAAAGAAGGTCCTGGGTTCGACCTCTCGGTCGGCTGTGGGGTCTTTCTGTGTGGAGTTTGTTTGCTCTACCTGTGTGGGTGTGGGTTTTCTCCAGGTGGTCCGGTTTTCTCCCACAGTCCAAAAGCATGCGCTGTAGGTTGATTGTTTAGCCACAGGTGTGAATGTGAGTTTGTTTGTGTGAGTGTGTGCCCCCTCCTGAGACCAAGGGCGCCTTGATCAGGAACGGCTCCAGTCGATGCGACCCTGATCGTGATTTTAATTAGTTCAGATAATTTAAGTCATTGTGAACACAGCCCACAAGCACACAGTGCAACACAGTCAAATGTGAGCTCTGCGTTTGACCCATCCGTGAAGGAACAGTGGGCAGCTTTTTGGCAGCACCCGGGGAGCAGTGCTTTGAGACGGTACCTTGCTCATGGGTGCCTCAGTGGTACCTTTACCGGTCCAATCATGGGGACAACTCATTCACTGTAATCCAACTGCTACCAACTGCTGTGAATTATTTTTTTGCATTTTAAAAATGCAGTACAGCACCTGAAATACACTCTGCGGTAACCAGTTAATGAGTTTCATTTTGACACTTGTAGTATTTTGCAATTTAAATAATAAAACTTGATTGTTCTAGAAAAGGGGACCTATGGGTTGTTCATTTTAAGAGAGTTGTTTGAAGACGGGTGCTTGCGGTCTAGTGGTTAGGATGCTCGACGGTTGACCAGAAGTTTGTGGGTTCGGATCCTACCTCCAGCGCTACCGTCATTGGGTTCCTTAACTCCAAGTTGCTCCAGGGAGACTAACCCTGACATTAGGAAGTGGAAGTTACTCCGGATAAGTCTGCAAAATGCTGTAAATATTCTGTTGTATATTAAAAAATTAAAATAGCAAAAGTATATCTTGTCCTGTTACTGGTTTAATCGGAGGAAATAATTGTGAAAATTATCGTTAGCGACGGCTCTCATTCCAACCTGCAAAGCTACATCGAGCGTGATGCAGAAACAGTCATGATTGGAGCTGGCTTTTAGACCCAAGTGAGTTCACAAACCTGAAAAGAGCCGGAGCTCATCCGTAGTGAGTGAGTGATTATTTGTCATTGTGAACACAGCACAGCACACAGTGCACCAGTGACCTCTGCATTTGACCCATCCGTGAAGGAGCAGTGGGCAGCTGACATGGGTACTGCACGGGAAGCACTGCTTGGGGTCGGTACTTTACCGGTCCTGAGTAGCTCAGCGGTACCTTTACCGGTCCTGGGATTCGAACCGGCGACCTTCCGATAACTATTACTCTATCAACTGCCCCACGTGCCCCATATTAAAGAGGAGGAGCTGGTTTTAAATATCGGGACCAATATAAAAATCGTAATTTTCATTTTTGTGTCACCAGGTTACACAGGAGGCAGGCCAGTTCATCGTGACCTTCCCGTACGCCTACCACGCCGGCTTCAACCACGGCTTCAACTGCGCCGAGTCCACCAACTTCGCCACGCAGCGCTGGATCGACTACGGCAAGCAGGCCACACTAGTGAGTTCATCACAAATGAATCAAAAACTTTCTAGAACCTGTAATCAACGTACTCTTACTCGTCTTTAAATTGCGTTTAATATGTATTTCACTCGAAATTCTTTTATGTTTTATCTTCTGTTTTGTTCTGTTTTCATATGCACTTTTGGACGGTTGAAAAGCGCTTCATGAATAAAATATATTTGTAATATTACCCACTCCTATCACAGTGCTCCTGCCGCAAGGACATGGTGAAGATCTCCATGGACGTGTTTGTGCGGAAATTCCAGCCAGAACGCTACAAACTCTGGGAGGCGGGAAAAGACAACGCACCCATCGACCACTCCAAACCCACACCCGAGGCAGCTGAGTTCCTGCGAGAAAACGCGACGGCCGAGAGAGGAGAGATCAGCAACAGCAGCAGAGCCGGAACCGCGGCTGGGAGGACGGAGACGGGAGAGACGGCCAGGGAAAGGCTGAAGAAAAGAGATGGAGAGAGGGAGGAGAGGAAAAAGAAGGAGGCGGAAAGGAAAAAGACAGAGAAAAAAGATGTGAAGACGGTAATCCCTAAGAGTGTAGACAGAGTACGAAAAGAGGCAGAAAGAGAGGGAGGGAGAGGAGAGGAAAAAGAGGAAAAGATGGACAGAGGAGAGAACAAAAAGGTGGAAGAGGAAAGAAAAGAGGTGGAGAGGGAAAGAACAGAGGGAGGAGAGGAGAGAAAGGAAAAGACAGAGAGAGTGAAGAAGGAAATGACGGATGCTGAAAGAGAAGACGTAAAGATAGAAGAGGTGGGGAGGGAAAGAAAAGAAAAGACTGACGGGCTGGAGAAGGAAAAGGTAGATGAAGAAAGAAAAGAGAGTGGAAGAATGGAGGGAGGAGAGGAAAAAATGGAAACTACCAACAGAGTGGAGAGCAAAAAGGTGGATGCTCAAAGAAAAGAAGCAGGTGAAGAAGAGGTGGGAAGAGAGAGAACGGAGAGAGGAGAGGAAAAAGAGGAAAAGATGGATGGAGAGGAGATCGAAGAGGCAGAGAAGGAAAGCATGGTGACAGAAAGAATGGAGAGAGGAGAGGAAAAGATGGACAGAGCGGAGAACGAGGAGGCAGAGAAGGAAAAGGTGGTGACAGAAAGAACAGAGAGAGGAGAGGAAAAGATGGACAGAGCGGAGAACGAAGAGGCAGAGAAGGAAAAGGCGGTGACAGAAAGAACAGAGAGAGGAGAGGAAGAAGTGGAAGAGATGGATGGAGTAGAGAATGAAAAGGGGGATGCAGAAGGAGAAGAGGTAGGGAGGGAAAGGATGGAGGGAGAAGATGAAAAGATGGACGGAGTGGAGGGCGATGCAGAACGAAAAGAGGCAGAGAAAGATGAGGTAGAGAAGAAAGGAACAGAGAGAGGAGATGAAAAAATGGAAATTACTGACGGAGCAGAGAACGAAAGGTTGGATGGAGAAAAAAAAGAAGAAGAGGAAATAGAGGTAGAGAAAGAAAAAACAGAGGGAGAAGAGGAAATAGAGGAAACAAGTGACAGAGTGGAGAAGAAAATGGCAGATGCAGAAGAAGAAGCGGAAGGGAGGGAAAGAACAGAGAGAGAAAAGATGGAAATGACTGAGGGAGTGGAGAACGAAAAGGTGGACGCAGAAAGAAGAGAGGTAGAGAGAGAAAAGGGAGAGAGCGGAGAGGAAGAGAAGAAAAAGGACGCAGAGAGAGAACAGTCTGAGCTGGAAGAGGCGAGTGACAACACAAGAGCGGCAGATGAAGAGACGGGAGAAGGAGAGGAACGGAGGGAACGGTCAGACGAAAGAGCAGACGAAAAAATGACGGAGGGAGAAGCTAAAAGATCGGCAGATGTGGAAATGAAAGAGGAAGCAGCGGAGAAGGAAACTAAAGGAGAGGAAGAGTCACAAAAGGCTGAGGGAGGAGCGGAAGAGAAGGAGCAGACTGAAACGAGAGAAGGAGAGAATGAGGAGGCAGAAAGAGTCAATGCGGATGAAGAGACGGGAGAGGCAGAAAAAGCTATGGAGGAGAAGGAAGGAGGAGAGAGGGATACAGAGAGAGAAATGGAGGAGAAAACCACTTCCGAGAGTGAGACTCCGGTGGAAAAAGATGAGCAAGAGGAAGGAGGGATGGAGGTGGAAATGAGACCTGCGGAGGACGAAGAGATCGAGAAAGAAGTGGAGGACAAAAAAGAGACGGGAACAGTAGAGGTGGAGACTGAGGGAGAGACCAACAAAGTGGAGGAAAAATGTGAAAATGTAATAAAAGAAGAAGAGTGTGAAAAGAAAGGGAAGAACACTGGAGACGTAAAGACGGAAGAAGAAGAAGATGTAGATGAAGGAGCACTGCAGATATGCGAAGAGGAGACAGACCAGTCAGAAGCTAAAAGTGAGAAAGAAGAGATGGAGTGTGAAAAAGCAGACAGAGGAGAGAGGAACACTGAAACGGAAGAAAACGACAAACGAGAGTCGGAGAGGTCGGAGAGTGAAAAAGCGATGGACGTAGTGGGAGAGAGAGAAACGGGAGAGATGGAGATAGGAGAGAGAGATTCAGAGACGACAGATGAAGAGGAAAGAAAGATGGACATGACTGAAAATGGAGGGAACGAGAAGGAGAGCGTTCAAACAGAAAAAGAGAAGACTGAGGAGAAGGTGGAGACGGAGGCGGAAGAAAGAGAGGAAGAGAGAAGTGTGATGGAAGCGGAAACAGCAGAGGATGGAGAGAATGAAAAAGAGGAGCGAAGGGAGGTTGTGGAAGAGGAGGCTGTGCTGGAGAAGAGGTTTGGTCAAGATCTGTCCCTCTCTTTCACTCACACACACGTGAAGGTGATGTCATACTTTCAGCTAGGGGTTGACCAGTATATCTTTTTAAGAGCTGATACTGATTATTACTAATCAACTAGATTAATCAAGTCGATTGATAAGAGATATTTTAACTGAAACGTCCAATGTAGAAGTGAAAGTGTAAAAATTGGACTTGATTTGAAAATTGAACCCCCACTATTATGGTCACTAACTCCTGGGACTCGAACTCCCAACTGTGGTGTGTTCAACAATGACAAATGATCATTCACTTTCTCTAATTCCTGGGACTTGAACCCCCAATCTTATGGGACTCGAACCCCCAATCTTATGGTCTCAAACTGCCAATCTTATGGTCACTAACTCCTGGGACTCAAACTCCCAAACACCCCAATCTTATGGGACTCAAACTCCTAATCTTACGATCAGTAATTCCTGGGACTTAAACCCCCAATCATATGG